>JAJKFL010000010.1:25504839-26148132 GCA_021186555.1 Reticulitermes speratus
AATATCATACATACATACACATACTACATACATACACACACCATACTACTCACAACATACATACATACATACATACATACATATACATACAATACATCACACATACATAATACACACAAACACACATACTACATACAACATACATACAACTACATACACAATACTACATACATACATAACACTACATACATACTAATAATACAAGTGACAATCTTGGAAAGGCTTAGCTGGACAATAAATTTATCCTGGATCAAAGCCCACGCAGGAATACACGGCAACGAATTAGCGGATAGACTGGCTAAAGAAGCGGCAAGAAATCAAGAAGCTATAATCTCCTACTACAAAATTCCTAAATCCACAATTGTAAGTGAATTGAAGGAAGAAGGAAAAGAAAAGTGGCAACAAGAATGGGATAAAACCACCAAAGGTCGAGCAACCAAATCATTTTTCCCCAGCGTAAACCAGAGATTAAAAATTAAGGTGAACCTCACACCTAACTTCACGGCAATAGTCACAGGACACGGAAAAACTAAATCCTACCTCAATCGCTTCAAGATAATAGACAACCCAACATGTCCATGCAATAGCGCAGACCAAACAACTGAACACCTGATATACGACTGCAGGCTGCTGGAAAGAGAGCGCCAAACACTCAAGAATAATGTCTTAAAAACCGGAAATTGGCCAGCAACTCAAGAAGAGTTGATCAAGACCCACAGAAAACACTTTATTCACTTTACCGAATCTATAGATTTCGAAAAGTTGTAGAAAAAAAAAAAAAAAAAAAAAAATTACATGTATTCCTATAATTAAGAAACAAGAAAATTACTGATTTTATATATTGTAATTGTAAATATTGTATATTATTGTATATAATGATTACATGAGGCATGTAGTATTACTGTACTGTAATGGAGCATGCTGTAAAATAAATAATTTAAAAAAAAAAAAAAAAAAAAATACATACATACACACATACATACATACACACACACACACATACATACATACATACATACATACATACTACATACATACACATACATACATACCATAACATACATACATACATACATACATACTATACATACAACATACATACATACACACATACACACACACACGTACATACATACATACATACAACACAACAACATACAACATACATACATACATACATACATACACACATACATACATACACACACACACACATACATACATACATACATACATACATACATACATACATACATACATACATACATACATACATACACACATACATACATACACACACACACACACATACATACATACATACATACATACACACATACATACATACATACATACATACATACATACATACATACATACATACATACATACATACATACATACATACATACATACACACATGTACAGTCAATATGTCTGAACATAAAATTTTAATATCAACTTCACTTTGAGGTTACCAATTTTTAGATTCGCTTTCAAACAACAGACACTTTGTGCTTTTGTCTGTCTGTCTGTCCGTTCACGTTTCAGTTAAACATATTTTCGTAGCATATAACAACTCCTGCTGGATTTTATGAACCATGGAACGAAACTTTAAATCTACTTTGAAATGTGTCATGACAGATGATCAGCAGACCGGAAAGGTTTCGTAAAAATGAGAAGTTTAACAACATAGCACTTTTTTCTGCTCTACATTTCACATGCAGTTTTCGCGAGATCTAACAAGCTCTGTTGTTGCCACACTCAATGTAGCTTCATTGCCGGGGCTTTCAACTGCTCACAGTGTGTGTCTTTATTAACACGGGGGCAGTTGTTACAATGACGTAACACGAACGCAAAAGGGTAGCCTGTAGGAATATTGGCAACTGAATATTTTTTTAATTTTAAGCTCGAAAACTGTAATAATGTTTTGTCATTTAAAAATAAATTTACGTAGCTGTGAATTGTAAAGTTTTCGTCTCGTAAATGAGGTCGAGTCGTGATTGCATTGCCAGTCGGTATAGCATTGAAATTGCGTTTATCTTATATGGCTTCTTGGAATACAGACAAATTGTTTTCCTAAAAGACATAGGCTAGAAATTCTTTATAATAAAGGAGCAGTAGGTTTTTGAAGGTTCAAATTTGATTTGTAAACATGATTCAGGCTTCTTCACATCGTTGTTTTGATCGTACATTCTTATTGAGTTAATGTCTAGACGTTACATACACTAATGTCTAGACGTTACATACAATAATGTCTAGACGTTACATACAATAATGTCTAGACGTTACATACACTAATGTCTAGACGTTACATACAATAATGTCTAGACGTTACATACACTAATGTCTAGACGTTACATACACTAATGTCTAGACGTTACATACACTAATGTCTAGACGTTATATATACTAATGTCTAGACGTTACATACACTAATATCTAGACGTTACATACACTAATGTCTAGACGTTACATACAATAATGTCTAGACGTTACATACACTAATGTCTAGACGTTACATACACTAATGTCTAGACGTTACATACACTAATGTCTAGACGTTACATACACTAATGTCTAGACGTTACATACACTAATGTCTAGACGTTACATACACTAATGTCTAGACGTTACATACACTAATGTCTAGACGTTACATACACTAATGTCTAGACGTTACATACACTAATGTCTAGACGTTACATACACTAATGTCTAGACGTTACATACACTAATGTCTAGACGTTACATACACTAATGTCTAGACGTTACATACACTAATGTCTAGACGTTACATACACTAATGTCTAGACGTTACATACACTAATGTCTAGACGTTACATATACTAATGTCTAGACGTTACATACACTAATATGTAGACGTTACATACACTAATGTCTAGACGTTACATACAATAATGTCTAGACGTTACATACACTAATGTCTAGACGTTACATACACTAATGTCTAGACGTTACATACACTAATGTCTAGACGTTACATACACTAATGTCTAGACGTTACATACAATAATGTCTAGACGTTACATATACTAATGTCTAGACAATTATAAACCTAAACCAACAACTATTGCACTTATTTTATATTGTAACCCTACATATGTTTAAACGATGTAATGGTTTTGCCTGTTGGGCATTAATCACTTTAAAGTTGTACATACCGTATAAATGTATATACATATATACATATATATAAATGTACGAATAAATTATAGAGTATTGTGTTTGTTGGTGTTACGTAAGCATCTTACCAAATTAGGCGTTTATCACTAACATCCTGTATAACAACAGAAGTGTTTGTGCTTTGTAGAACCGTCATCAATGTCGCTCTGTAATGACTGTACTAATATTAACTATAGTAACTAAATTTAAAATTATTTGGTCATTAAGTATTTAATCTATAAGCACACAATACAAACGTTACGTCATTCTGCTCACGTTTATCCTCTAGCAGCTTTGCTTATCATATTGTACTTATTCCCTTTTTTCCCTTTTCTATTCTATTAAATTGTTTGAAATTTGTCTAACTAACTAACTAACTAACTCCATGGAGCAGAGTCTTTCTTGAGAAGCTAACAGGTCCTCAGCTATTTAAAGTTCCCTCTTCTTTATCTATATAATTATCACACTGTTGACACCTCTGTGGTTCTTATGGCTTGTTTATTAATTGTTTTTGCAAGTATATGAAATGGGTTTGTGTTAATGTTGGCTTATCTCAAGTATATTTCATTATTTCTATATTTGCTTTTTAATTTCTTTCATTCGAACCAATTCACAAAAAACTTTGCGAAGATATTTAAGGAATGACGAAAAAACGAACTCCTTAGGATCTCAACGACACTGAATATTATGGTAACAAATGTCGGTTTCCAAGACTTACAATATTTTGTTTTCATAATGTGAAGGCCCATGATAGCAGCCTCGCTAATTAACATCTGGAATTCCAGCAACATCGCTATTCTGTGCTCACGTTTTGACGTCACACAGTTTGTAGCACTGTAGTGTTTTACTGTATCGAGTCTCTCAATACATAAATCCTGTATGCGTCGATACAAAAATTTGTTCCTTGTGCCGCGTTTTCAACTTAGTGTTACAGTAACACAGTCTTCAGTACAAATATTATTATCAGCAAAGCCTCTTAACACGCGGAAATCTTTGCTTCTATTTAATGGAGGGCTTAAATCAGGGAAGCACAATATTGTGTTTAATTCAGCTCCGCTAGCTTTGTGTGCAAGGATTATCGTATTGCATGGAATTAAATCCTTGAGGCTCTAACTCGTCAAAATATTCAGTAATATTCGATAATAGGATGAATTTTATTCTCTCGTCGATTGTCATTGTTAACATTATTAAGCGTTAAGCATTAGAAATACACACAATTACTTCACAACTTCTAGAGCTTCATACTTTAGGCGGATCTCGAATAGCTTAGTTGGTTTAGTGACTACGCTATGGGGCGCAAAAAATACATTATCTTCTCCAGCATACACAATAGACTTTGGGGCCGACGAAACCTTCAATCCAATACATACGGGTGGCTCTTTCCACGGGGGTAAAGCTGACCACTGACCTCCATCTAGTGACCAGATTAAGAATGAGTGGATCTCTACCTCCCATACCGCGATGCCTTCATGGCAGCTTTACCTTTTCTCCCCTTTACAATACTTATTAGAGGACTGTGCACTTATTAGAGGACTGTACACTTATTAGAGGATTGTACACTTATTAGAGGACTGTACACTTATTAGAGGACTGTACACTTATTAGAGTACTGTACACTTATTAGAGGACTGTACACTTATTAGAGGACTGTACACTTATTAGAGGACTGTACACTTATTAGAGGACTGTACACTTATTAGAGGACTGTACACTTATTAGAGGACTGTACACTTATTAGAGGACTGTACACTTATTAGAGGACTGTACACTTATTAGAGGACTGTACACTTATTAGAGGACTGTACACTTATTAGAGGACTGTACACTTATTAGAGGACTGTACACATATTAGAGGACTGTACACTTATTAGAGGACTGTACACTTATTAGAGGACTGTACACTTATTAGAGGACTGTACACTTATTAGAGGACTGTACACTTATTAGAGGACTGTACACTTATTAGAGGACTGTACACTTATTAGAGGACTGTACACTTATTAGAGGACTGTACACTTATTAGAGGACTGTACACTTATTAGAGGACTGTACACTTATTAGAGGACTGTACACTTATTAGAGGACTGTACACTTATTAGAGGACTGTACACATATTAGAGGACTGTACACTTATTAGAGGACTGTACACTTATTAGAGGACTGTACACTTATTAGAGGACTGTACACTTATTAGAGGACTGTACACTTATTAGAGGACTGTACACTTATTAGAGGACTGTACACTTATTAGAGGACTGTACACTTATTAGAGGACTGTACACTTATTAGAGGACTGTACACTTATTAGAGGACTGTACACTTATTAGAGGACTGTACACTTAACCGTATTCAAATAAATTCCAAAAGGTCCTGACGACGGTAAATAACATTGAGACACAATTATCTTCTGGACTTTGTCCTTCGTCCAGATAAAATATGTAAATATTGAGATAAGCTCGGTCTAAAGTACCCATCTAATAGGGGTCTCCCCCTCCCTTCACCTGAAGACGGAAGAAGAACCAGCTTCCGAAACGTCTTGATTTTATATTTTTATATATTTTATCCGGAAGATGAAAGTCCAGAAGAAAATTAGTTATCAAATTCGGATAATATTGTCATCACATTTGATGTCACTAACACCGAAACAATCTTGAAGTTGCAAATTAATTGAATGATGCTAGAAAAAAATTCACTATAAGACACGGCGGTACATGGCTACATTTCGATTCCCGGCGAGGGCAAGCGTGGTCACATTTCCGTTCAACTGTTTTGGAATTGTGTATGTAGGTACAATGTAATGTACTTGGAGGCAACTTGTTTATATTATTGTTAAATACAATTGTGTATGTAGGTACAATGTAATGTACTTGGAGACAACTTGTTTATATTATTGTTAAATACAATTGTGTATGTAGGTACAATGTAATGTACTTGGAGGCAACTTGTTTATATTATTGTTAAATACAATTGTGTATGTAGGTACAATGTAATGTACTTGGAGGCAACTTGTTTATATTATTGTTAAATACAATTGTGTATGTAGGTACAATGTAATGTACTTGGAGACAACTTGTTTATATTATTGTTAAATACAATTGTGTATGTAGGTACAATGTAATGTACTTGGAGGCAACTTGTTTATATTATTGTTAAATACAATTGTGTATGTAGGTACAATGTAATGTACTTGGAGACAACTTGTTTATATTATTGTTAAATACAATTGTGTATGTAGGTACAATGTAATGTACTTGGAGGCAACTTGTTTATATTATTGTTAAATACAATTGTGTATGTAGGTACAATGTAATGTACTTGGAGGCAACTTGTTTATATTATTGTTAAATACAATTGTGTATGTAGGTACAATGTAATGTACTTGGAGACAACTTGTTTATATTATTGTTAAATACAATTGTGTATGTAGGTACAATGTAATGTACTTGGAGGCAACTTGTTTATATTATTGTTAAATACAATTGTGTATGTAGGTACAATGTAATGTACTTGGAGGCAACTTGTTTATATTATTGTTAAATACAATTGTGTATGTAGGTACAATGTAATGTACTTGGAGACAACTTGTTTATATTATTGTTAAATACAATTGTGTATGTAGGTACAATGTAATGTACTTGGAGGCAACTTGTTTATATATTAAATACATTGATTAAGATACATTATATAATTTTATATTATTGTAAATAAATGTGTATTGGTACAATGTAATGTACTTGGAGGCAACTTGTTTATATTATTGTTAAATACAATTGTGTATGTAGGTACAATGTAATGTACTTGGAGGCAACTTGTTTATATTATTGTTAAATACAATTGTGTATGTAGGTACAATGTAATGTACTTGGAGCAACTTGTTTATATTATTGTTAAATACAATTGTGTATGTAGGTACAATGTAATGTACTTGGAGCAACTTGTTTATATTATTGTTAAATACAATTGTGTATGTAGGTACAATGTAATGTACTTGGAGGCAACTTGTTTATATTATTGTTAAATACAATTGTGTATGTAGGTACAATGTAATGTACTTGGAGGCAACTTGTTTATATTATTGTTAAATACAATTGTGTATGTAGGTACAATGTAATGTACTTGGAGGCAACTTGTTTATATTATGTTAAATACAATTGTGTATGTAGGTACAATGTAATGTACTTGGAGGCAACTTGTTTATATTATTGTTAAATACAATTGTGTATGTAGGTACAATGTAATGTACTTGGAGGCAACTTGTTTATATTATTGTTAAATACAATTGTGTATGTAGGTACAATGTAATGTACTTGGAGCAACTTGTTTATATTATTGTTAAATACAATTGTGTATGTAGGTACAATGTAATGTACTTGGAGGCAACTTGTTTATATTATTGTTAAATACAATTGTGTATGTAGGTACAATGTAATGTACTTGGAGCAACTTGTTTATATTATTGTTAAATACAATTGTGTATGTAGGTACAATGTAATGTACTTGGAGCAACTTGTTTATATTATTGTTAAATACAATTGTGTATGTAGGTACAATGTAATGTACTTGGAGGCAACTTGTTTATATTATTGTTAAATACAATTGTGTATGTAGGTACAATGTAATGTACTTGGAGACAACTTGTTATATTATTGTTAAATACAATTGTGTATGTAGGTACAATGTAATGTACTTGGAGGCAACTTGTTTATATTATTGTTAAATACAATTGTGTATGTAGGTACAATGTAATGTACTTGGAGCAACTTGTTTATATTATTGTTAAATACAATTGTGTATGTAGGTACATGTAAGTATGACAATGTTTAATGTAAAACAATGTATGTAGTACAATGTAATGTACTTGGAGACAACTTGTTTATATTATTGTTAAATACAATTGTGTATGTAGGTACAATGTAATGTACTTGGAGGCAACTTGTTTATATTATTGTTAAATACAATTGTGTATGTAGGTACAATGTAATGTACTTGGAGACAACTTGTTTATATTATTGTTAAATACAATTGTGTATGTAGGTACAATGTAATGTACTTGGAGACAACTTGTTTATATTATTGTTAAATACAATTGTGTATGTAGGTACAATGTAATGTACTTGGAGGCAACTTGTTTATATTATTGTTAAATACAATTGTGTATGTAGGTACAATGTAATGTACTTGGAGACAACTTGTTTATATTATTGTTAAATACAATTGTGTATGTAGGTACAATGTAATGTACTTGGAGGCAACTTGTTTATATTATTGTTAAATACAATTGTGTATGTAGGTACAATGTAATGTACTTGGAGACAACTTGTTTATATTATTGTTAAATACAATGTAGTAGTAATGTAGTACAAATGTAATGTACTTGGAAGCAATTTGTATTAATATTATTGTTATATATTGTTAATTGGTATGTAGGTACAATGTAATGTACTTGGAGGCAACTTGTTTATATTATTGTTAAATACAATTGTGTATGTAGGTACAATGTAATGTACTTGGAGGCAACTTGTTTATATTATTGTTAAATACAATTGTGTATGTAGGTACAATGTAATGTACTTGGAGGCAACTTGTTTATATTATTGTTAAATACAATTGTGTATGTAGGTACAATGTAATGTACTTGGAGGCAACTTGTTTATATTATTGTTAAATACAATTGTGTATGTAGGTACAATGTAATGTACTTGGAGGCAACTTGTTTATATTATTGTTAAATACAATTGTGTATGTAGGTACAATGTAATGTACTTGGAGGCAACTTGTTTATATTATTGTTAAATATAATTTCTCCTTCATGTTTCGGCTCATCTGAGCCATCATCAGAGAACTAAATACAAGATCCAAAACGCTTGATAACTGTAATCTCTGTCCCCAGCTACTAAATATGTCTATAAGTACCGAAAACCCTCCACAAATCGATCATACGGAAGTGGAACGAATTATTAGGGAACTTAAATACCGCACGGCTCCAGGCATCGACAGAATTACTATCACGCTACTCCGACGCCTTTCACCTACTGCGATTCGACACTTGACGTCTCTGTATAATGCTCTACTCTGCATAGGTCGCCTCCCGACTGCATGGAAACACGCGGTGGTTTTAGCCCTTCCAAAACCGAAAAAACAACCCTCCGACCCACATTCGTACCGCCCAATCAGTCTATTAACCGCACTTAGCAAAATCATGGAAATGATTGTGAAAACAAGACTGGTCCGACATGCTAACAAAGAAAAAATAATACCTAGCGGACAATTTGGTTTTAGGAAAAAGCACTCAACATCAATGCATTTAGCTCGGCTTACGGAGAACATTACACGTGGCTTCAATATGCGTAAACACACGGGACTGGTCCTACTGGACTGGTCCTACTGGACTTAGAACACACGGAACTGGTCCTACTGGACTGACTGGTCCTACTGGACTGGTCCTACTGGACTGGTCCTACTGGACTGGTCCTACTGGACTGGTCCTACTGGACTTAGAACACACGGAACTGGTCCTAACTGGACTGGTCCTAACTGGACTGGTCCTACATGGACTGGTCCTATGGACTGTCCTAATGGACTGGTCCTACTGGACTGGTCCTAATGGACTGGTCCTACTGGACTGGTCCTACTGGACTGGTCCTACTGGACTGGTCCTACTGGACTGGTCCTAATGGACTTTAGACGACCACGGAACTAGACCTACTGGACTGGTCCTATGGACTGGTCCTACTGGACTGGTCCTACTGGACTGGTACCACTGGACTGGTCCTACTGGACTGGTCCTAACTGGACTGGTCCTAATGGACTGGTCCTACTGGACTGGTCCTACTGGACTGGTCCTACTGGACTAGGAACACTACGGACTGGTCCTACTGGACTGGTCCTACTGGACTGTTCACAGGACTGGTCCTAATGGACTGGTCCTAATGGACTGGTCCTACTGGACTGAGAACCAACGGACTGGTCCTACTGGACTGGTCCTAAATGGACTGGTCCTACTGGACTGGTCCTACTGGACTGGTCCTACTGGACTTAGAACACACGGAACTGGTCCTAATGGACTGGTCCTAACTGGACTGGTCCTACTGGACTGGTCCTACTGGACTGGTCCTACTGGACTGGTCCTACTGGACTTAGAACACACGGAACTGGTCCTATGGACTGGTCCTACTGGACTGGTCCTATGGACTGGTCCTACTGGACTGGTCCTACTGGACTGGTCCTACTGGACTTAGAACACACGGAACTGGTCCTACTGGACTGGTCCTACTGGACTGGTCCTAAATGGACTGGTCCTAACTGGACTGGTCCTACTGGACTGGTCCTACTGGACTGGTCCTACTGACTTAGAACACACGGAACTGGTCCTACTGGACTGGTCCTAACTGGACTGGTCCTACTGGACTGGTCCTACTGGACTTAGAACACACGGACTGGTCCTACTGGACTTAGAAACAACGGAACTGGTCCTACTGGACTGATCCTACTGGACTGGTCCTACTGGACTTAGAACACACGGAACTGGTCCTACTGGACTGATCCTACTGGACTTGGAACACACGGGACTGGTCCTACTGGACTGGTCCTACTGGACTGGTCCTACTGGACTGGTCCTACTGGATTTAGAACACACGGGACTGGTCCTACTGGATTTAGAACACACGGGACTGGTCCTACTGGACTGGTCCTACTGGACTGGTCCTACTGGACTGGTCCTACTGGACTGGTCCTACTGGACTGGTCCTACTGGACTGGTCCTACTGGACTTAGAACACACGGGACTGGTCCTAATGGACTGGTCCTAATGGACTGGTCCTACTGGACTAGAACACACGGGACTGGTCCTAATGGACTGGTCCTAATGGACTGGTCCTAATGGACTGGTCCTAATGGACTGGTCCTAATGGACTGGTCCTACTGGACTGGTCCTACTGGAATTAGAACACACGGGACTGGTCCTAATGGACTGGTCCTAATGGACTGGTCTTACTGGACTTAGAACACACGGGACTGGTCCTAATGGACTGGTCCTAATGGACTGGTCCTAATGGACTGGTCCTAATGGGCTGCTCCTAATGGACTGGTCCTAATGGACTGGTCCTAATGGACTGGTCCTACTGGACTGGTCCTACTGGACTTAGAACACACGGGACTGGTCCTAATGGACTGGTCCTAATGGACTGGTCCTAATGGACTGGTCCTAATGGACTGGTCCTACTGGACTTAGAACACACGGGACTGGTCCTAATGGACTGGTCCTAATGGACTGGTCCTACTGGACTGGTCCTAATGGACTGGTCCTAATGGACTGGTCCTAATGGACTGGTCCTACTGGACTGGTCCTACTGGACTTAGAACACACGGGACTGGTCCTAATGGACTGGTCCTAATGGACTGGTCCTACTGGACTTAGAACACACGGGACTGGTCCTAATGGACTTGTCCTAATGGACTGGTCCTAATGGACTGGTCCTACTGGACTGGTCCTACTGGACTTAGAACACACGGGACTGGTCCTACTGGACTTAGAACACACGGGACTGGTCCTACTGGACTTAGAACACACGGGACTGGTCCTACTGGACTTAGAACACACGGGACTGGTCCTACTGGACTTAGAACACACGGGACTGGTCCTACTGGACTTAGAACACACGGGACTGGTCCTACTGGACTTAGAACACACGGGACTGGTCCTACTGGACTTAGAACACACGGACTGGTCCTACTGGACTTAGAACACACGGGACTGGTCCTACTGGACTTAGAACACACGGGACTGGTCCTACTGGACTTAGAAAAAGCATTTGACACAGTCTGGGCGAATGGGCTGCTCTACAAATTAATAAAATACCAATTCCCGACATACCTCATTCAATTCCTAAAATCATATCTATCCGACAGGACGTTTTCCGTTACCATTGGTGGATTCTCATCCCCATGTCAAACACTTACGGCCGGCTCCCTCAGGGAGCAGTCCTGTCCCCTATTCTCTTCACTCTATACACGTCGGATTTCCCAAAAACCTCCTACGTCCAAACTGCTATGTATGCCGATGATACGGCACTTTTTTCTCAATCATGGCGCCCTGCCACTATGCTCGCCGTCTGTCACACGCCATACACGCCTTACCGCCTATTTCACATTATGGAGGCTTAAAGTAAATATGGATAAAACAGAAGCAATTCTTTTTACCAAAAGCCGTCCAGTTCACACACCTCCCCTCAGGCTGCAGGGAATGACGTTCCGTTGGACTTAGAATAAAGTATTTGGGTCTACGGCTCACGGCCACATTAAACTACTCACCGCGGTCTACGGCTCACGACCACATTAAACTACTCACCGCGGTCTACGGCTCACGACCACATTAACAACTCACCGCGGTCTACGGCTCACGACCACATTAAACAACTCACCGCGGTCTACGGCTCACGACCACATTAAACTACTCACCGCGGTCTACGGCTCACGACCACATTAAACTACTCACCGCGGTCTACGGCTCACGACCACATTAAACTACTCACCGCGGTCTACGGCTCACGACCACATTAAACTACTCACCGCGGTCTACGGCTCACGACCACATTAAACTACTCACCGCGGTCTACGGCTCACGACCACATTAAACTACTCACCGCGGTCTACGGCTCACGACCACATTAAACTACTCACCGCGGTCTACGGCTCACGACCACATTAAACTACTCACCGCGGTCTACGGCTCACGACCACATTAAACTACTCACCGCGGTCTACGGCTCACGACCACATTAAACACTCACCGCGGTCTACGGCTCACGACCACATTAAACTACTCACCGCGGTCTACGGCTCACGACCACATTAAACTACTCACCGCGGTCTACGGCTCACGACCACATTAAACTACTCACCGCGGTCTACGGCTCACGACCACATTAAACTACTCACCGCGGTCTACGGCTCACGACCACATTAAACTACTCATCGCACATTAAGTGTCAGATTGGCAATGCACTCGGAACACTCATTAAACTCTTCCCTCTCCTCAGCAAGGATTCAACACTAACAACTTCAACGAAGCTCCTCCTCTATAAAACCTCTATCCGGTCTATATTATCTTACGCAGCCCCAGTATGGTTCAAGCTACAAACAACTCCAAGTCCTTCAGAACAAATGTTTGAGAATTATCTTAAATGCTCCGAGGTGCACACCTATAAAGGATCTCCACCGCACAGTTGACATCGAACGACTTCAACAATACCTCCTTCATCTCTCTGCTCGCTTTTACGCCCAATGTACTGCACATATAAATCCACTCGTGGCGAACATAGGCCACTAAGAGAAGTCAGACTTACACGCCATGTACAAACGCTACATATACAAACGATCCAAGCATGCCTTGTTATAACTAGACTAATTCAAAAGGTAGTGTTTTTTATATAATTTTTCACTACAGTTAAAAAGAAATTGTTTTTCTACCATTGTACTTATCGGTTGGATGGACGTTCCGATATAGTACGTAGCTCCATAGGCAGTTGGTTACTGGAACGACTGTTTGTATCCTTTAGCCTGTGATGTTTAGCAATGCATATCTACATGAGAAATAAAGAAATTCGTTTAAAAAAAATATATGTGTATAAGACATAACACAGTTTTATGTGTGCAATATAAATGTCGATTGCAACTTGAAACATTAAGATATTAACAAGAGTGTTCAATTGTTATGTCATGTACTGTTGTGTATATAAACATGTGGTAAAGGTAAAGCAAAGCAACCCCATTACAGGCCTAGACAGACCCTTAGGGCTCCAGGAGGTTGAGGCTCACAGATTTGTAGACAATCGGCACATGAAGGTGGTAAGGTTGTCAGCCCTACGCACCGGCCGCCTTTACCCTCCAGTAAATATTCCTGGTACTTGTTTCTGTTAGAGGCTGAGTCGACCCCAGTGCCATAGTGCGGCCGAAAGGATTATGTCAAGGAATTAATTCCAATGACACCATCGGGAATCGAACCCTCGACGTTCCGGTTTGTAGCGTAGTGCCTCAACCATCTACGCCACCGCGTGCCGCCAAACATGTAGTACTATATATAAATATATATTATTCTTGTATGAACTTAGTCGCGATAAGTCAGAACTTTGGTAGGTAATCTTCAAATAAACACACTCTACAGTGCGTTGTCGTTTGTTTATTTTGCGTCCTGTCGAAACTTGTTTTATCCTCACAAAGTTTAAACAAATCAAAGAACTCGATCGTGAGCTCACCTTGCAAGATTTCAGGCAAAGTGCATTGCGAGTGCTGCCACCTGGCGGCGGAATCTCCAACAAATAAAGGACTATGGAAACCATTGGACCAAAATTTGTGTAATGGGCACATGTTTCCTGTTAATTATCACTGAACTAATTTAAAGAAAACTAAAAGAGTAACAAGAATTTGGAATCCGAAAATAAAAACAAGCGGAAACAATTAAAAAAGCAAAACCTTCACCACTTTGTTCCCGAACCAGCGACCTCTCGCGTACTAATCTCTCACGTTAACCCTAGCCTAACGCATATGCTGCATGTGAGTTGTTACAGTTGGTTAGAAGTCGCCATATCAATGGCTAAAACCTCTCAATCGGTTTTGTCTGCAGTTTCTAAGTACGGCTTCCAATTTCTTCAGGTGTTAAGTTTTACCGTCACACAAAAAGCCAACTAAGTCAGTAATTTCCAAACAGAACCTTGCGGAGTCCAAGGATTTGTCAAGAGGACCTGCGCAAGCCTACTGCACTGTCGAAATTTAAACGTTACAGAATTATTGATTATTGAGAACTAATTGGTTTCTGTACTTTGTCCATAGTCCGGAAATCTAAAATCACGACGTTTCGGAAGCTTGATTTGCTTCCGCAATTTAGTTTCAATTCTAAGAACACTAAACAATTGAAGTCGGCTCGAAACCTGTGAGAATTAAATGTGTTATAACTATTGTAAGAGACGTGTAGGAGCGACTGTGGTACACATTTATAGTCGGTGTCTATACACTATGTCAAACACCAAATTCAAATACTCAGGTCACAATGTTCATATATATTCCGATTGAATTCCAACCATGTAGACGTCTTCTGTCTTTACTCGTACCTTGTGTCAGTGTACTGTGTTTGTGTAGCTGCTGCCGAAGTGTGGCAAGTTTGTGGAGACATATTTTGAAACACTGAGTGATAACACTGAAGCTAGTGAATTAGGCATTTATGAATTGTTTAAATGAGCGCGATATATTTGTGGTGTTGCAGTGTTGGGCAGTAACTGGAGGTTACTGGAGCTTGTGAAGGGTGCAGAAAGATCGGCAGGCTGAGGTAGGAATTCAGGAGAAAAGGGAGGAGCTGTCGACTACTGTGCATTGTACAGGAAACTAGGAAATAGTTACAGCGACCTGTCAGCTATGAGAGCAGCGATATGGTTAGGGTAGATGGGAAGTGTAGGATTGGGTTTGTATGCAACCCGCCTATTGCATCGACGTGCTGCAGCCCAGAATTCAAGAACGAGGTGGGAGATGAGACGAGGTCAGTGACATTTGTGGAAACTGAGTTTGCGTTAAAGGGTGATTGGAAAAAAAGATAAGCAATTTGTGAAAATAACATTCCGGCAACTTGGGGTACTTTTGACGTCGTGGACAGGAGCAAAAACAGAGGCTGTGACGGCAGGAACAGTGAAGATACTGACTGTAACGGCGAATGGACAGGAGCAAAGACAGAGGCTGTCAGGGCAGGAACAGTGAAGACACAGTGACTGTAACGGCGAATGGACAGGAGCAAAAACAGAGGCTGTGACGGCAGGAACAGTGAAGATACTGACTGTAACGGCGAATGGACAGGAGCAAAGACAGAGGCTGTCAGGGCAGGAACAGTGAAGACACAGTGACTGTAACGGCGAATGGACAGGAGCAAAGACAGAGGCTGTGACGGCAGGAACAGTGAAGACACAGTGACTGTAATGGCGAATGGACAGGAGCAAAGACAGAGGCTGTCAGGGCAGGAACAGTGAAGACACAGTGACTGTAACGGCGAATGGACAGGAGCAAAGACAGAAGCTGTCAGGGCAGGAACAGTGAAGACGCAGTGACTGTAACGGCGAATGGACAGGAGCAAAGACAGAGGCTGTGAGGGGAGGAACAGTGAAGACACAGTGACTGTAACGGCGAATGGACAGGAGCAAAGACAGAGGCTGTCAGGGCAGGAACAGTGAAGACACAGTGACTGTAACGGCGAATGGACAGGAGCAAAGACAGAGGCTGTGACGGCAGGAACAGTGAAGACACAGTGACTGTAACGGCGAATGGACAGGAGCAAAGACAGTGGCTGTCAGGGCAGGAACAGTGAAGACACAGTGACTGTAACGGCGAATGGACAGGAGCAAAGACAGAGGCTGTCAGGGCAGGAACAGTGAAGACACAGTGACTGTAACGGCGAATGGACAGGAGCAAAGACAGAGGCTGTCAGGGCAGGAACAGTGAAGACACAGTGACTGTAACGGCGAATGGACAGGAGCAAAGACAGAGGATGTCAGGGCAGGAACAGTGAAGACACAGTGACTGTAACGGCGAATGGACAGGAGCAAAGACAGAGGCTGTGACGGCAGGAACAGTGAAGACACAGTGACTGTAACGGCGAATGGACAGGAGCAAAGACAGTGGCTGTCAGGGCAGGAACAGTGAAGACACAGTGACTGTAACGGCGAATGGACAGGAGCAAAGACAGAGGCTGTCAGGGCAGGAACAGTGAAGACACAGTGACTGTAATGGCGAATGGACAGGAGCAAAGACAGAGGATGTCAGGGCAGGAACAGTGAAGACACAGTGACTGTAATGGCGAATGGACAGGAGCAAAGACAGAGGATGTCAGGGCAGGAACAGTGAAGATACAGTGATTGTAACGGCGAATGGACAGGAGCAAAGACAGAGGCTGTGAGGGGAGGAACAGTGAAGACACAGTGACTGTAATGGCGAATGGACAGGAGCAAAGACAGAGGATGTGAGGGGAGGAACAGTGAAGACACAGTGACTGTAACGGCGAATGGACAGGAGCAAAGACAGAGGCTGTCAGGGCAGAAACAGTGAAGACACAGTGACTGTAACGGCGAATGGACAGGAGCAAAGACAGAGGCTGTGAGGGGAGGAACAGTGAAGACACAGTGACTGTAACGGCGAATGGACAGGAGCAAAGACAGAGGCTGTCAGGGCAGGAACAGTGAAGACACAGTGACTGTAACGGCGAATGGACAGGAGCAAAGACAGAGGCTGTGAGGGGAGGAACAGTGAAGACACAGTGACTGTAATGGCGAATGGGCAGGAGCAAAGACAGAGGCTGTGAGGGGAGGAACAGTGAAGACACAGTGACTGTAACGGCGAATGGACAGGAGCAAAGACAGAGGCTGTGACGGCAGGAACAGTGAAGACACAGTGACTGTAACGGCGAATGGAAGAGCTAGGAAACTGTGTGGAAGGACAGTAAAACAAAGACTGGATGCAAGTGTTGAAGGAACGCTTGATGAGGATGGAGGAGGAAAAGTGGTTCGTGGTTCAAACAGGAAGGTACAAGACGTTAGAGGAGGCCATGTCAATGAGTTAAGGTTCAAACAGGAAGGTACAAGACGTTAGTGGAGGCCATGTCAATCAGTTAAGGTTCAAACAGGAAGGTACAAGACGTTAGAGGAGGCCATGTCAGTCAGTTAAAGTTCAAACAGGAAGGTACAAGACGTTAGTGGAGGCCATGTCAATCAGTTAATGTTCAAACAGGAAGGTACAAGACGTTACAGGAGGCCATGTCAGTCAGTTAAGGTTCAAACAGGAAGGTACAAGACGTTAGTGGAGGCCATGTCAATCAGTTAAGGTTCAAACAGGAAGGTACAAGACGTTACATGAGGCCATGTCAGTCAGTTAAGGTTCAAACAGGAAGGTACAAGACGTTAGTGGAGGCCATGTCAATCAGTTAAGGTTCAAACAGGAAGGTACAAGACGTTACAGGAGGCCATGTCAGTCAGTTAAGGTTCAAACAGGAAGGTACAAGACGTTAGAGGAGGACATGTCAGTCAGTTAAGGTTCAAACAGGAAGGTACAAGACGTTAGTGGAGGCCATGTCAATCAGTTAAGGTTCAAACAGGTAGGTACAAGACGTTACAGGAGGCCATGTCAGTCAGTTAAAGTTCAAACAGGAAGGTACAAGACGTTTAGTGGAGGCCATGTCAATCAGTTAAGGTTCAAACAGGAAGGTACAAGACGTTACAGGAGGCCATGTCAGTCAGTTAAGGTTCAAACAGGAAGGTACAAGACGTTAGAGGAGGACATGTCAGTCAGTTAAGGTTCAAACAGGAAGGTACAAGACGTTAGTGGAGGCTATGTCAATCAGTTAAGGTTCAAACAGGAAGGTACAAGACGTTACAGGAGGCCATGTCAGTCAGTTAAAGTTTAAACAGGAAGGTACAAGACGTTAGTGGAGACCATGTCAATCAGTTAAGGTTCAAACAGGAAGGTACAAGACGTTACAGGAGGCCATGTCAGTCAGTTAAGGTTCAAACAGGAAGGTACAAGACGTTACAGGAGGCCATATCAGCCAGTTAAGGTTCAAACAGGAAGGTACAAGACGTTAGTGGAGGCCATGTCAATCAGTTAAGGTTCAAACAGGAAGGTACAAGACGTTACAGGAGGCCATGTCAGTCAGTTAAGGTTCAAACAGGAAGGTACAAGACGTTAGAGGAGGACATGTCAGTCAGTTAAGGTTCAAACAGGAAGGTACAAGACGTTACAGGAGGCCATGTCAATCAGTTAAGGTTCAAACAGGAAGGTACAAGACGTTAGAGGAGGCCATGTCAATCAGTTAAGGTTCAAACAGGAAGGTACAAGACGTTAGATGAGGCCATGTCAGTCAGTTAAGTTTCAAACAGGAAGGTACAAGACGTTACAGGAGGCCATATCAGTCAGTTAAGGTTCAAACAGGAAGGTACAAGACGTTACAGGAGGCCATGTCAATCAGTTAAGGTTCAAACAGGAAGGTACAAAACGTTAGAGGAGGCCATGTCAATCAGTTAAGGTTCAACCAGGAAGGTACAAGACGTTAGAGGAGGCCATGTCAATCAGTTAAGGTTCAAACAGGAAGGTACAAGACGTTAGAGGAGACCATGTCAGTCAGTTAAGGTTCAAACAGGAAGGTACAAAACGTTACAGGAGGCCATGTCAATCAGTTAAGGTTCAAACAGGAAGGTACAAGACGTTACAGGAGGCCATGTCAGTCATTTGAGTTCAAACAGGAAGGTACAAGAACGTTACAGGAGGCCAATGTCAGTCAGTTAAGGTTCAAACAGGAAGGTACAAAACGTTACAGGAGGCCATGTCAGTCATTTGAGTTTCAAACAGGAAGGTACGAGACGTTACAGGAGGCCATGTCAGTCAGTTAAGGTTCAAACAGGAAGGTACAAGACGTTACAGGAGGCCATGTCAGTCAGTTAAGGTTCAAACAGGAAGGTACAAGACGTTACAGGAAGCCATGTCAGTCAGTTAAGGTTCAAACAGGAAGGTACAAGACGTTACAGGAGGCCATGTCAGTCAGTTAAGGTTCAAACAGGAAGGTACAAGACGTTACAGGAGGCCATGTCAGTCAGTTAAGGTTCAAACAGGAAGGTACAAGACGTTAAGGAGGCCATGTCAGTCAGTTAAGTTTCAAACAGGAAGGTACAAGACGTTACAGGAGGCCATGTCAGTCAGTTAAGGTTCAAACAGGAAGGTACAAGACGTTACAGGAGGCCATGTCAGTCAGTTAAGGTTTGAAGTTGGATGTGAGATTACGAGTAATCACGTGACATTGACAGAAGTAGTTGAAATGCAGACAACAGAATGTACACGATTAAATGAAGGGAATAAGGAGAAACAGCGAGAAAGGGGAGCTAAGGAGACAGGGAAAAGAAAAGGAGGCTGAGTTGATGGCAGAAGATTTGTGAGCTGTGTTCTGTAGGAATGGAAATACTGAAAGGGATAAAGCTGTAAAAAGTCTAGATCTAGTGGTGAATAGGTCAGGGGTAAGATGGAAGAAGACAGAGGAAAGGGACATTTAGATACTGGTTTGGTGATAAGGGTAGAGGGGAGTAGAAATTAGTGACAGACGACATAAAAATGTTCAGAAATATAAATAGTCATGGCAGTAGAAGGAAATGGGGGGTCAGGGGGATGTGATCGGTTGTTGGAAGATAAAATGATGAATGGCAAAATAATGAGAAAGAGAGGTTAAACAATATGGCAAAGCAGAAAGAAACTACAAAGTTGAGGCAAACCACTAGAAAAATAATGAGAAAGAAATGTAAGTTGCCTAGTGTGACCAGCAATTAGGGCAGGTTTCTGCAACAGAAGTTGGTACTGCACAATGTACTGCACAGAAGTTGTATGCACAGAAGTTGGTAACAGCACAGAAGTTAGGTACTGCACAGAAGTTGGTATGACAGAAGTTGGTACTGTACAGAAGTTTGGTACTGCACAGAAGTTGGTACTGCACAGAGGTTGAGGTATGCACAGAAGTTGGTACTGCACAGAATTGTACTGCACAGAAGTTGGTACATGCACAGAATGGAACTGCACAGAAGTTGGTAACACAGAATTTGGATGTTGCTATGCACAGAATTAGTACTGCACAGAAGTTGGTACTGCACAGAAGTTGGTACTGCACAAGTTGTACTGCACAGAAGTTGGTACTGCACAGAAGTTGGTACTGCACAGAAGTTGGTACGCACAGAAGTTGGTACTGCACAGAGTTGGTACTGCACAGAAGTTGGTACTGCACAGAATGTTGGTACTGCACAGAAGTTGGTACTGCACAGAAGTTGGTACTGCACAGAGTTGGTACTGCACAGAAGTTGGTACCGACGATAGATCAGAGGACGCCTTGTTGTAGCATACAGAAAATGAATAATAGTCGTAAGTATTACGTGTGTGGAAAAGTTAACAATCATAAAAAGGAATGGAGATTTTGTGTGGATATATTTAATAAAATACTGAAAAGAAAAGCTGGCTCTAAGCGATGGAACATATATACAGTGTGTCCAACTTGGAACATGGAACATATATACAGTGTGTCCAACTTGGAACATGGAACATAATAATACAGTGTGTCCAACTTATAAAAATAAAGGGAAAATGAGAATACTAATAATTATAGGGACTTCCTTTACTGCAATTAGTGGAAAAAATTTTCCATTATTTTTGTCTGTTGGTAGAGTGATTCGTTAGGGAATAATGAGACATTGTCGACGTTTCGGGCAAGACTTGTTAAAAAGGTGAGCTACGAATAGCATCTATGTAATTAAAGGAAAACTAGGTAGAAATGTAAGGCACAGAAGGCGATGTGTGTGCCTGTGCTTTGTAGCTTTAGAAACAGCTTTCGACCCCAAACCCGGAGAAGCTCTCTCGTACAAAATACAAAGAAAATGGGTCAGTGAGGAGTTGGTTGTATTCACAAATAGAATTCATTGCGAAATACAGTCCTGCATAAAGTGGAGCTCTGCGGAAGTGGGAGTGGGGATTTGTGTAAGCCAAGGTTCTGTTCACAGAGCAGGAAACCTGGAAAGAAGAGAACGCTGGCAAATATGTGGGCAAACAATGGCGGTAGAGAGAGTGCCTGTTTGTGGGTAACACTAGCAAACTGAGTGCAGTGCAATATATAAAATAAAGTACAAAAGCGAAGGGCATGCAGACAAAAAAATTGTCCTAAGTCTTTTAAGGGCACCAAACTGAAAGGAAAAGTACTAGAAAATGCGCACAAGATTGTATCGAGGTAAAGGTTGATATGTGGGTAAGAAACATGAGACGTCATTGGTAGAATTCAGGACAGATGCTGCAAAACTGCCTGAAATCGCAAAGTGTGCAGTAATAGGGTCTGCATGATGGGAGACACAAGGTAGGAGAATGAAGATGCGTTGTGTGTAGTAAAATAGAGCTGGAAGATACGTTGTTGTGTAGGAAGATACGTTGTTGTGCAGTAAAATAGAGCTGGAAGATACGTTGTTGTGTAGTAAAATAGAGCTGGAAGATACGTTGTTGTGTAGTAAAATAGAGCTGGAAGATATGTTGTTGTGTAGTAAAATAGAGCTGGAAGATACGTTGTTGTGTAGTAAAATAGAGCTGGAAGATACGTTGTTGTGCAGTAAAATAGAGCTGGAAGATACGTTGTTGTGTAGTAAAATAGAGCTGGAAGATACGTTGTTGTGTAGTAAAATAGAGCTGGAAGATACGTTGTTGTGTAGTAAAATAGAGCTGGAAGATGCGATGTTGTGTAGTAAAATAGAGCTGGAAGATACGTTGTTGTGTAGTAAAATAGAGCTGGAAGATACGTTGTTGTGTAGTAAAATAGAGCTGGAAGATACGTTGTTGTGTAGTAAAATAGAGCTGGAAGATACGTTGTTGTGTAGTAAAATAGAGCTAGAAGATGATGTTGATACAAAAAAAGAAGAAATGTTAAATTTTTTATGGGTGGCAGACAGTAAATCTGAAACGGGGACGTTGGGCAACACACGTGATAAAGGGGCTGGTCAAATTCAGTTGTGATACGTTTAGTTAGACAGACAGGGGATAGGGAGAAGTGTCATGTGGAAAATGACTACAGCTGGACGCAATGATATATAAGGTAGAGGAAATGGGGGGGGGGGGGGGCGAAACCTTTTGTTTGATAGTGGAATATGGAGTAAAAATGGAGGAGATAATTGTATATAAAACACTGCAATGTGAGTGAGAGAAGTGGATATCGAGGTTCATACTGAGAATTTGGAGACAGAGAGATGCAGTGAAAGTAACATGTTTCGTACGTAGAAGGAAGAAATGTACAGACATAATGTATACAGAAATAATGTATACAGACATAAATGTATACAGACATAAATGTATACAGACTTAAATGTATACAGACTTAAATGTATACAGACATAAATGTATACAGACATAATGTATACAGACATAAATGTATACAGACATAAATGTATACAGACATTAAATGTATACAGACATAAATGTATACAGACATAAATGTATACAGACATAAATGTATACAGACATAAATGTATACAGACATAAATGTATACAGACATAAATGTATACAGACATAAATGTATACAGACATAAATGTATACAGACATAAATGTATACAGACATAAATGTATACAGACATAAATGTATACAGACATAAATGTATACAGACATAAATGTATACAGACATAAATGTATACAGACATAAATGTATACAGACATAAATGTATACAGACATAAATGTATACAGACATAAATGTATACAGACATAAATGTATACAGACATAAATGTATACAGACATAAATGTATACAGACATAAATGTATACAGACATAAATGTATACAGACATAAATGAAATACAGAATAAATTTATACAGACTTAAATGTATACAGACTTAAATGTATACAGTCATAAATGTATACAGACATAAATGTATACAGACATAAATGTATACAGACATAAATGTATACAGACTTAAATGTATACAGACATAAATGTATACAGACATAAATGTATACAGACTTAAATGTATACAGACTTAAATCTATACAGACATAAATGTATACAGACATAAATGTATACAGACATAAATGTATACAGACTTAAATGTATACAGACATAAATGTATACAGACTTAAATGTATACAGACATAAATGTATACAGACATAAATGTATACAGACATAAATATATACAGATATAAATGTATACAGACATAAATGTATACAGACATAAATGTATACAGACATAAATGTATACAGACTTAAATGTATACAGACTTAAATGTATACAGACTTAAATGTATACAGACATAAATGTATACAGACATAAATGTATACAGACATAAATGTATACAGACGTAAATGTATAAAGACATAAATGTATACAGACTTAAATGTATACAGACATAAATGTATACAGACATAAATGTATACAGACTTAAATGTATACAGACTTAAATGTATATAGACTTAAATGTATACAGACATAAATGTATACAGACATAAATGTATACAGACATAAATGTATACAGACATAAATGTATACAGACTTAAATGTATACAGACTTAAATGTATACAGACATAAATGTTTACAGACTTAAATGTATACAGACATAAATGTATACAGACATAAATGTATACAGACTTAAAT
Organism: Reticulitermes speratus; assembly: GCA_021186555.1. Lineage (NCBI taxonomy): Eukaryota > Metazoa > Arthropoda > Insecta > Blattodea > Rhinotermitidae > Reticulitermes > Reticulitermes speratus. Next base: position 25,529,199 of record JAJKFL010000010.1, read on the forward strand.
GTATACAGACATAAATGTTTACAGACTTAAATGTATACAGACATAAATGTATACAGACATAAATGTATACAGACTTAAATGTATACAGACTTAAATGTATACAGACATAAAAGTATACAGACATAAAGACTTAGAAAAACTTTGTGAGTGATAAATTTTTAAATATAAACGAAGGAAAGGCATACAAGAGAACAAGTGCTTGTGCGAAAATGTTAGAACTGAGAAACCTATGCAAATTTTTGCACACAGCGAAAGGCAAAATTAAAACCGTAGGACAAAGCTGCGCAAAATTTAGAGCAGGGGTAAAGGAAGAGTTGTAAAGAGAAACGCTGCATTGCATAGAATGCCATGTTGGAACAGAATTGTTTGTGTAGAGAATAAATGTCTTAAGATGAACTGTGGCATGTGAAGTGTATACGGTGCATGTGTACTGACAGAGAGCTTGGTGTTGGTATACGGTGCATGTGTACTGACAGAGAGCTTGGTGTAGGTATACGGTGCATGTGTACTGACAGAGAGCTTGGTGTTGGTAGTCGCGTCCAAAAAGTCTACTTGAGAGTCAAGATGAAAATCTCATTTGTTCTATGTAGCCACTCCCTGCCACATCCACAAATGGCCACTCCTGTCACATAATGTCTGTCCAGCATGACACTATATAGTCCGCTGTATGATAAAGCATGTCTATATAACTACACATAAATAATTTCAACTCACATCTGTCTCTGCTTGTACAATTTTTAACACGTAACTTGCCGAGCGGATTTAATGCTGAGAACTAGCAGCGTGTCGCGCTAAGCTGTGGAAGTCACAAACCTAAGAGTGGATTAAAGAGAAACGTGAACACTTGTTTGTACACAGTAATTGTGTGTGATACGTAAGCAGTAAATTGACAGGAAACGTAAACACTTGTTTGTACACAGTAATTGTGTGTGATACGTAAGTAGTGAATTGACAGGAAACGTGAACACTTGTTTGTACACAGTAATTGTGTGTGATACGTAAGTAGTAAATTGACAGGAAACGTGAACACTTGTTTGTACACAGTAATTGTGTGTGATACTTAAGCAGTAAATTGACAGGAAACGTGAACACTTGTTTGTACACAGTAATTGTGTGTGATACGTAAGCAGTAAATTGACAGGAAACGTGAACACTTGTTTGTACACAGTAATTGTGTGTGATACGTAAGCAGTAAATTGACAGGAAACGTGAACACTTGTTTGTACACAGTAATTGTGTGTGATACGTAAGTAGTAAATTGACAGGAAACGTGAACACTTGTTTGTACACAGTAATTGTGTGTAATACGTAAGTAGTAAATTGACAGGAAACGTGAACACTTGTTTGTACACAGTAATTGTGTGTGATACGTAAGTAGTAAATTGACAGGAAACGTGAACACATTGTTTGTACACAGTAATTGTGTGTGATACGTAAGCAGTAAATTGACAGGAAACGTGAACACTTGTTTGTACACAGTAATTGTGTGTGATACGTAAGTAGTAAATTGACAGGAAACGTGAACACTTGTTTGTACACAGTAATTGTGTGTGATACGTAAGTAGTAAATTGACAGGTAACGTGAACACTTGTTTGTACACAGTAATTGTGTGTGATACGTAAGTAGTAAATTGACAGGAAACGTGAACACTTGTTTGTACACAGTAATTGTGTGTGATACGTAAGTAGTAAATTGACAGGAAACGTGAACACTTGTTTGTACACAGTAATTGTGTGTGATACGTAAGTAGTAAATTGACAGGAAACGTGAACACTTGTTTGTACACAGTAATTGTGTGTGATACGTAAGTAGTAAATTGACAGGAAACGTGAACACTTGTTTGTACACAGTAATTGTGTGTGATACGTAAGTAGTAAATTGACAGGAAACGTGAACACTTGTTTGTACACAGTAATTGTGTGTGATACGTAAGTAGTAAATTGACAGGAAACGTGAACACTTGTTTGTACACAGTAATTGTGTGTGATACGTAAGTAGTAAATTGACAGGAAACGTGAACACTTGTTTGTACACAGTAATTGTGTGTGATACGTAAGTAGTAAATTGACAGGAAACGTGAACACTTGTTTGTACACAGTAATTGTGTGTGATACGTAAGTAGTAAATTGACAGGAAACGTGAACACTTGTTTGTACACAGTAATTGTGTGTGATACGTAAGTAGTAAATTGACAGGAAACGTGAACACTTGTTTGTACACAGTAATTGTGTGTGATACGTAAGTAGTAAATTGACAGGAAACGTGAACACTTGTTTGTACACAGTAATTGTGTGTGATACGTAAGCAGTAAATTGACAGGAAACGTGAACACTTGTTTGTACACAGTAATTGTGTGTGATACGTAAGTAGTAAATTGACAGGAAACGTGAACACTTGTTTGTACACAGTAATTGTGTGTGATACGTAAGTAGTAAATTGACAGGTAACGTGAACACTTGTTTGTACACAGTAATTGTGTGTGATACGTAAGTAGTAAATTGACAGGAAACGTGAACACTTGTTTGTACACAGTAATTGTGTGTGATACGTAAGTAGTAAATTGACAGGAAACGTGAACACTTGTTTGTACACAGTAATTGTGTGTGATACGTAAGTAGTAAATTGACAGGAAACGTGAACACTTGTTTGTACACAGTAATTGTGTGTGATACGTAAGCAGTAAATTGACAGGAAACGTGAACACTTGTTTGTACACAGTAATTGTGTGTGATACGTAAGTAGTAAATTGACAGGAAACGTGAACACTTGTTTGTACACAGTAATTGTGTGTGATACGTAAGTAGTAAATTGACAGGAAACGTGAACACTTGTTTGTACACAGTAATTGTGTGTGATACGTAAGCAGTAAATTGACAGGAAACGTGAACACTTGTTTGTACACAGTAATTGTGTGTGATACGTAAGTAGTAAATTGACAGGAAACGTGAACACTTGTTTGTACACAGTAATTGTGTGTGATACGTAAGTAGTAAATTGACAGGTAACGTGAACACTTGTTTGTACACAGTAATTGTGTGTGATACGTAAGTAGTAAATTGACAGGAAACGTGAACACTTGTTTGTACACAGTAATTGTGTGTGATACGTAAGTAGTAAATTGACAGGAAACGTGAACACTTGTTTGTACACAGTAATTGTGTGTGATACGTAAGCAGTAAATTGACAGGAAACGTGAACACTTGTTTGTACACAGTAATTGTGTGTGATACGTAAGCAGTAAATTGACAGGTAACCAAGCAGGTCCAAGTCAAACAGTCAGCTCTAAAGCAGCATTTGTCCACAATACGTCGCCGAGATGTAAAATTTAGTGTTCCGCTGGTTGCAATTACATAGGGCTGCGTATATGCAATCGACGTTTCGACAGTTTAGCAAGAGTGACAAGGGACGTAAGCACTTGTCTTTGTGACAACCAGCAGTATAGATAGCGCGCACATAACGATATCAAGAGCAGTAGGGCTTATATTGTTGTTTGTAAATTATTGTTGTTTGTAAATTATTGTTGTATGTAAATTATTGTCAGCAGTTAGACCTTTAAGCATCTTGGTCCGAACTTTCATGACGTTGTTTAGCCATTTGCGATAGGAGCTTAAATCGGCCACGACAGCCTTGCTATCAAGTGCTTGTACACAACTCGTCTCTTTACACCGTATCTGCCTTCTTAAAGGCAATTCAGCTCCCTGAAGTCTCCATAAAGTCAACGTCATGTCGACTGATATTCTAAACACGACATCGCACAGCAACACGGTCGTTGTCACATCTGCCAACAGACGGACAGACACGATACAACGAAATAACTCGTACATGTTTCGTAGTTTAATGAAAATGTTGCTTTTCTGTTAAATTATTATTTCTTGTTGCTTCCATTCGTACTACAATTCCCACCAATCTGAAGCATATTTTGAACAGTAAAGAGTTGTCAGAAATTTAAGACATGACAAACAAAGAATTATGATTTGAACTTTAGTTTTAAGCTGATCCAAATTAAATTTAAAGCGTTTTGTCCTTCATTCTGCTTACAATCACGATAAGTTTAATTTGTATAAAATAATTTAAAACTATTTCATTTTGTTAAATGGCGGTTTGTCCTTTAACTCTGCTGTTACGTCATATCCTCACCTTTCTGTCACAAGGACTGACGTCGCTTATGACATGACATCACCTTAGATATACAAACTATTTAATGTTACTTTCCACACATGACAGTAAACAGTACCAAACTCTCTCTCTCACTAGCCAACTAACATACTAACAAACTAATATTTCCTTATTCTCCTGCTTGTACGTTTGTACCTCTGTTTATACGTGGCCGGCAAATACTGACCTATCACAGTCTATACTTTCGTACGTGCCCTCTGACTTCCTGTGGTGGTGTGCATTTAGACCAAACAAGTTCGTTCCCGCACTAGATATGTGACTGTGTTTGTGCTTTGTGATTTGTGATTTGGAATAAGCAAGTTGTCACTAGAGTAATGTCTCTCAGATCGTGGGTCGCGGTCCGATAGTGGCCCGCAGTAAATCGAAAAGAAATATAATATCATTTCTTCACATTTTACACTACTGTAATTAAAATTATTGATTGTAACAACTGCGTCACACAAAACATTTTAAAATGTTCATTGGAGAAAGACAGACAATATTTTTTGCACGCAGATTATGTGACAAAATATGTCTATGTGACATGTGCAGATTATGTGACCAAAATATGTCTATGTGACATGTGCAGATTATGTGACCAAAATATGTCTATGTGACATGTGCAGATTATGTGACCAAAATATGTCTATGTGACATGTGCAGATTATTGACCAAAATATGTCTATGTGACATGTGCAGATTATATGACCAAAATTGCATTATGCTAACACGTTTGTGTGCGTGTGTGCGTGCGTGCGTGTATGAAACGTTTCTATAATAGTTTATCTAATATTCATTTCAGTAAACAAGAATTTAGGCCACAATTTCTACCGCTGGACATGATTGACCACGGATTGTTAAAGGCTGCTTTATGCTCAAATGTTAAAAGTAAACATTTAACAAAATGTACCTAATTTTACAAACACGAACCGATTTTGTTAGGTGTGACGGACGAACGAATGGATAAATATTCCTACACAGCGATTTTTCATATCGCCATATTGGCATTATTTCCTTCAGTAAAAAGTGCCTGTATGAAACACTTTCTAGTTTTAGTGACGCAGCCCCCCTGTTAGGCTCGCTGCGTTAGCCTGTTTGTTCAACAGGCGCTATCGACGTACAAAGTCGTTATGACGTCACCGTACCAGTTCAACAAGCACTATCGACGTACAAATTCGTTATGACCTCACTGTAACAGTTCAACAAGCACTATCGACGTACAAAGTCCTTATGACGTCACTGTACCAGTTCAACAAGCACTATTGACTTACAAAGTCGATATGACGTCACTGTACCAGTTCAACAAGCACTATCGACGTACAAAGTCGTTATGACGTCACTGTACCAGTTCAACAAGCACTATCGACGTACAAAGTCGTTATGACGTCACTGTACCAGTTCAACAAGCACTATCGACGTACAAAGTCGTTATGACGTCACTGTACCAGTTCAACAAGCACTATCGACGTACAAAGTCCTTATGACGTCACCGTACCAGTTCAACAAGCACTATCGGCGTACAAAGTCGTTATGACGTCACTGTACCAGTTCAACAAGCACTATCGACGTACAAATTCGTTATGACCTCACTGTAACAGTTCAACAAGCACTATCGACGTACAAAGTCCTTATGACGTCACTGTACCAGTTCAACAAGCACTATCGACGTACAAAATCGTTATGACGTCACTGTACCAGTTCAACAAGCACTATCGACGTACAAATTCGTTATGACCTCACTGTAACAGTTCAACAAGCACTATCGACGTACAAAGTCCTTATGACGTCACTGTACCAGTTCAACAAGCACTATCGACGTACAAAGTCGTTATGACGTCACTGCACCAGTTCTCCTTACAAAGTCTTCGTATTTCTGTTTCATTCCCTCCAAAATATCTCTCGCTGTCATTTCTGTCCTCTGCCGAGAAGTTCTTCACATCGCCCTTAACATTATATGACCTCGTCAGTTGATACGAAGAAAACACTTTTGTATGGTATCTCCTGTCTCCTGTTAGACATTCATCTCCACAAATTGTTAACCAGTATGACATAAAAATAAGTTAATCGCCATCAAAAAAAGTGGTCCATATTTCGACCACATTCTGAACTAGCTCTATCCACTTTACTATCATCCTTTTAATATTATCCTCTAACCGTCATTTCCGTGTTCCAACAGCAACTTTCTATGCTAATCTTCGTAGCCTTTATTTTCTCAAAATTATGGCTGTAGTGGCCTACTTTACTTAATAACATTATTACACAAATAAAAAAAATGAAACTGTTTCAGTCGACAGAGCGGACATTACGCCATAGCAACAAGCTGCTATTTAACGACAGCACACACACACACATACACGTTGCAAAGTTCTGTTTCCATTGTGATTCCTTTTACCATAGGGTCCCTGTGCAGTGCCCCAATGTGACCCTGCTCAGACTGTCGTCGCCCTGACAGACGCTCTCTCCTTCTGCACGACCAGCCATGCATGTTTGTGGACGTGCACGAGACAGTTGAACGGCCAAGCAACAGACACTTGTTGGACGCCGTCTTCAGCTCGGCTGTCTCAGATTATGTAGTAAAATTGCTTTATTACAATGAATTATAATAATCAATCGCTGCCTTATTTACACAATATTTCCTCAGCGAAGACAATTTTAAATAAACATTTATATTTTGTACATAAATACACATTTTCATGATTCCAGCCAGTACAGACCGTGTAGTAATGCTGTTAGTCAAGCTGCTCTACACAAGACCGTATGCTGGCACAATATAAACTGACCTTACATTATATATGTGCCGCGCATTTGTGACAATTTATTTATTTTATTTTAATCCAACAAATGCACTACAGTTTCTTTCACTGATTTCTTGCCCCTACATCCGTTTCGACACACCTTGTGCCATCCTCAGGGGAGTCGTCAAGAGTTCACAATCTTCAATACACCCAATTGTTTATACTACAACTATTCTCAATTCTAAAAATTTTTTATAAAAAATACAGAAGAAAGATAAGCTAATTACTATAAATATAAGGACAAGTGATATTTAGTGCTGTGACTTACAGTAATTGTGTTGTGACAGTGAGTGAAAACAATTGGATTTATTGAAGATTTGTGAACTGTCGACAACCCCCTGAGAATGGCACAAGGTGTGCCGAAACATATGTAGGGGCAAGAAATGATTGAAAGAAAGTGTAGTGCATTTGTTGGATTGAAATAAAGTTAATTAAAGATCAACTGAGCCCACACAGAAGGCAATATGTCCTGATGTCGCTTAACATTAGATTAATTCCTTCAAGCAGACTTTCCCTTGCAGTTTGTCTCAGCAAACGTTTGTAAGCATTTCTTCCTCCTGCATACACGTCACATGCCCCTAAAGTTTGTCCTTCAGGTGTCTCTAGCCCCCCCAAATAAGCCCCAATATTTTCCTCCACGCCCTCCTCACGGTACACCTTCTATGCTCCTCACACTCCTTTTTGCAACACGCTCAATCCGTATCATTCCATTACTGTGAGAGACAATGTTTACAGCAGAGTTGATCGTCGCAGTAGTTGATACGTCTGCTGGGTTGGATACGTCTGCAGTAGGTTGGATACGTCTGCAGTAGGTTGGATACGTCTGCAGTAGATTGGATACGTCTGCAGTAGTGGATAGTTGCAGTATTTGGATACGTCTGCAGAAGTGGTATTCTGCAGTAGGTTGGATACGTCTGCAGTAGGTTGGATACGCCTGCAGTAGATTGGATAGTTCTGCAGTAGGTTGGATACGTCTGCAGTAGGTTGGATACGCCTGCAGTAGTTTGAATACGTCTGAAGTAGGTTGTATACGTCTGCAGTAGATTGGATACGTCTGCAGTAGGTTGGATATGTCTGCAGTAGGTTGGATATGTCTGCGAGTTGGATAGTCGCGTAGGTTGGATACGTCTTGAAATTTTCGATATTGCGACTGCCTCCGTTTTCTGAACCCCCCATAAGATACATTCAGAACCCCACGACAACTAAACCTAAGTTAGTTAGTGTAATTTTTCTTCGGACACAAAACAGTCTTTCGCTCTTTACATTGAAACACCGTAAAGTGTGATAATTTGTTAGGCAGTGCTTATAATGCTGGCAGGACACAAATCACAACATGACTGCTATATTACACGTGATGTTTCTTAAGTACTAATTTGTAATGAACTGCTTTGAGCTGATGAAAGTTTGTTGGACGTCTGTGGTAGAAGTTGTAATATGGGAAGTTGGTACATTGGTAGGAAGAAGGATAATTGTAGTAAGGAGAAAGTGAGAGGGGAGCCGAAATACAACAAGACAGGAAATGAACAGTGCTGTACGAATGTTTAGGTACAAAAGACAGAAACTGAACAGTGCTGTACGAATGTTTAGGGTACAAAGCAATCCCATTACAGGCCTGGACAGGCCCTTAGGGTTCCAGGAGTTTGAGGCTCCAAGATTTCTAGACAATTGGCACATGAAGGTGGTAATGATATGTAATGTGAAAGAAACCTAGAACTATAGTCTGTAAAAAAGGAAGTAGTTTGAAGGCGATGGCGAGATAGAGGAGCTAGCAGCGACATTTGTGTGAGTGTTGTGCGAGAAGACGGAGCAAACACAGACACAGTTCAAAGGAAAGCGATCCGTGTCATTTCTAGTTATAGATAGATGTACAGAATGTACATAACATCCAATATACAGGTATATACAGTGGCAAGTGGCAGGGGATGTAGCAAGTATGGGGGAGGGAGAAGTGCTTACAGGATTTTGGTTGGAGACCTGAGGGAAGGAGACCACTTGGAAGACCCAGGCGTAGATGGGAGGATAATTTTAAAAATGATATTCAAGAAGTGAAATGGGAGGGCGTGGACTGGATTGATGTGGCTCAGGATAGGAAAGGTGGCGGGCTGTTGTGAATGAGGTAATGAACCTTCGGGTTTCATAAAACGCGAGGAATTTCTTGACTAGCTGAAGACATGTTAGCTTCTCAAGAAGGACTGTGCTACATGGAGTTAGTTTACAGTGGCAAGTATTAGGGATACAGTGCGTGATCCTAAATTTAGGTAAGGATTAGAAGTAATGGTGTTAAATGAGACATGGCAAGTAATACACAAGATGCATGGTAAATGTTGCAAGAAAATAATGGGGCTTGTGATTTGTGCAGAAAATGGATTTGCTGAAGTAGAAGATGGTAAAGACAGCAAAAAAGGCAGGCTTATGGGAGTGATAGTAAGACATTGGAGATGGAACGTTGAGTGTGTGTGTGTGTGTTGTGTATGTGTGTGTGTGTGTAAGTAACAACCGCGAACGCGATGTTCTGAATGCTAGTAAAGCGGTGAGAGTGAGAGAAGTCGGGCTGTGGAGTTGCGAGAGGAGTGAGGCAGTACTGGACTGGCACAGGTGTGACAGTATCAACAGTTGTTACTGGACTGGCACAGGTGTGACAGTATCAACAGGTGTATGGACTGGCACAGTTGTGACAGTTCAACAGGTGTTAACTTGACTGGCACAGGTGTGACAGTATCAACAGTGTTACTGGACTGGCACAGTTGTGACAGTATCAACAGGTGTTACTTGACTGGCACAGTGTGACAGTATCAACAGGTGTTACTGGACTGGCACAGTTGTGACAGTATCAACAGGTGTTACAGGACTGGCACAGGTGTGACAGTAGTCAACAGTTGTCACTGTATTGGCACAGGTGTGACAGTATCAACAGGTGTTACTTGACTGGAACAGGTGTGACAATATCAACAGGTGTTACTGGACTAGCACAGGTCTGACAGTATCAACAGTGTTACTGGACTGGCACAGGTGTGACATATCAACAGGTGTTACTGGACTGGCACAGGTGTGACAGTATCAAAAGGTGCTATGGACGGGCACAGATGTGACAGTATCAACAGTTGTTACTGGATGCACAGGTGTGACAGTATCAACAGTGTTACTGGACTGGCACAGGTGTGACAGTATCAAAAGTTGCTATTGGACTGGCACAGATGTGACAGTATCAACAGTTGTTACTGGACTAGCACAGGTGTGACAGTATCAACAGGTGTTACTGGAATGGCACAGGTGTGAAAGTATCAAAAGTTGTTACTGGACTGGCACAGGTGTGATAGTATCAACAGTTGTTACTGGACTGGCACATGTGTAATAGTATCAACAGTTGTTACTGGACTGGCATAGGTGTCAGAGTAACAACAGCTGTTACTGGACTGGCACAGGTGTGACAGTATCAACAGTTGTTACTGGACCGGCAAAGGTGTGATAGTATCAACAGGTGTTACTGGACTGCCACAAGTTTGAGAGTATCAACATTTGTTAATGGAATGGCACAGGTGTGACACTATCAACAGGTGTTACTGGACCGGCACAGGTGTGACAGTATCAACAGGTGTTACTGGACTGGCACAGGTGTGACAGTATCAACAGTTGTTACTGGACTGGCACAGGTGTGACAGTATCAACAGTTGTTACTGGACAGGCACAGGTGTGATAGTATCAACAGTTGTTACTGGACTGGCATAGGTGTGACAGTATCAACAGTTGTTACTGGACTGGCACAGGTGTGACAGTATCAACAGTTGTTACTGGACTGGCACAGGTGTGACAGTATCAACAGTTGTTACTGGACAGGCACAGGTGTGATAGTATCAACAGTTGTTACTGGACTGGCACAGGTGTAACAGTATCAACAGTTGTTACTGGACTGGCACATGTGTGATAGTATCAACAGTTGTTACTGGACTGGCATAGGTGTGAGAGTAACAACAGCTGTTACTGGACTGGCACAGGTGTGACAGTATCAACGGTTGTTACTGGACCGGCAAAGGTGTGATAGTATCAACAGGTGTTACTGGACTGCCACAAGTGTGAGAGTATCAACATTTGTCACTGGAATGGCACAGGTGTGACACTATCAACAGGTGTTACTGGACTGGCACAGGTGTGACAGTATCAACAGTTGTTACTGGACTGGCACAGGTGTGATAGTATCAACAGTTTTTACTGGACTGGCACAGGTGTGACATTATCAACAGTTGTTACTGGACAGGCACAGGTGTGACAGTATCAACAGTTGTTACTGGACTGGCACAGGTGTGATAGTATCAACAGTTGTTACTGGACTGGCACAGGTGTGACATTATCAACAGTTGTTACTGGACAGGCACAGGTGTGATAGTATCAACAGTTGTTACTGGACTGGCACAGGTGTGATATTATCAACAGTTGTTACTGGACAGGCACAGGTGTGATAGTATCAACAGGTGTTACTGGACTGGCACAGGTGTGATAGTATCAACAGTTGTTACTGGACAGGCACAGGTGTGATAGTATCAACAGTTGTTACTGGACTGGCACAGGTGTGACATTATCAACAGTTGTTACTGGACAGGCACAGGTGTGATAGTATCAACAGTTGTTACTGGACTGGCACAGGTGTGACAGTATCAACAGTTGTTACTGGACTGGCACATGTGTGATAGTATCAACAGTTGTTACTGGACTGGCATAGGTGTGAGAGTAACAACAGCTGTTACTGGACTGGCACAGGTGTGACAGTATCAACAGGTGTTACTGGAATGCCACAGGTGTGAGAGTATCAACATTTGTTACTGGAATGGCACAGGTGTGACAGTATCAACAGGTGTTACTGGACTGGCACAGGTGTGACAGTATCAACAGTTGTTACTGGAATGGCACAGGTGTGACATTATCAACAGTTGTTACTGGACTGGCACAGGTGTGACAGTATCAACAGGTGTTACTGGACTGGCACAGATGTGAGAGTATCAACAGTTGTTACTGGACTGGCACAGGTGTGACAGTATCAACAGGTGTTACTGGACTGGCACAGGTGTGACAGTATCAACAGTTGTTACTGGACTGGCACAGGTGTGAGAGTATCAACAGTTATTACTGGACTGGCACAGGTGTGACAGTATCAACAGGTGTTACTGGACTGCACAGGTGTGACAGTATAAACAGTTGTTAGTTGACTGGCACAGGTGTGACAGTATCAACAGGTGTTACTGGACTGGCACATGTGTGAGAGTATCAACAGTTGTTTCTGGACTGGCACAGGTGTGACAGTATCAACAGGTGTTACTGGACTGGCACAGGTGTGACAGTATCAACAGTTGTTACTGTACTGGCACAGGTGTGACAGTATCAACAGTTATTACTGGACTGGCACATGTGTGAGAGTATCAACAGTTGTTACTGGACTGGCACAGGTGTGACAGTATCAACATTTGTTACTGGACTGGCACAGGTGTGACAGTATCAACAGGTGTTACTGGATTGGCACAGGTGTGACAGTATCAACAAATATTAGCGGACTGGCACAGGTGTGGCACTATCAACAGGTGTTACTTGACTGGCACAGGTGTGACAGTATCAACATGTGTTACTGGACTGGCACAGGTGTGACAGTATCAACAGTTGTTACTGGACTGGCACAGGTGTGACAGTATCAACAGTTGTTACTGGAATGACACAGGAGTGACAGTATCAGCAGGTGTTACTGGACTGGCACATGTGTGACAGTATCAACAGTTGTTACTGGACTGGCACAGTTGTGACAGTATCAACAGTTGTTACTGGACTGACACAGGTGTGACAGTATCAACAGGTGTTACTGGACTGCACAGGTGTGACAGTATAAACAGTTGTTAGTTGACTGGCACAGGTGTGACAGTATCAACAGGTGTTACTGGACTGGCACATGTGTGAGAGTATCAACAGTTGTTTCTGGACTGGCACAGGTGTGACAGTATCAACAGGTGTTACTGGACTGGCACAGGTGTGACAGTATCAACAGTTGTTACTGTACTGGCACAGGTGTGACAGTATCAACAGTTATTACTGGACTGGCACATGTGTGAGAGTATTAACAGTTGTTACTGGACTGGCACAGGTGTGACAGTATCAACATTTGTTACTGGACTGGCACAGGTGTGACAGTATCAACAGGTGTTACTGGATTGGCACAGGTGTGACAGTATCAACAAATATTAGCGGACTGGCACAGGTGTGGCACTATCAACAGGTGTTACTTGACTGGCACAGGTGTGACAGTATCAACATGTGTTACTGGACTGGCACAGGTGTGACAGTATCAACAGTTGTTACTGGACTGGCACAGGTGTGACAGTATCAACAGTTGTTACTGGACTGACACAGGAGTGACAGTATCAGCAGGTGTTACTGGACTGGCACATGTGTGACAGTATCAACAGTTGTTACTGGACTGGCACAGTTGTGACAGTATCAACAGTTGTTACTGGACTGACACAGGTGTGACAGTGTCAACAGTTGTTACTGGACTGGCACAGGTGTGACAGTATCAACAATTGTTAATGGACTGGCACAGGTGTGACAGTATCAACATGTGTTACTGGACTTGCGCAGGTGTGACAGTATCAACATATGTTACTGGACTGGCACAGGTGTGACAGTGTCAACAGTTGTTACTGGACTGGCACAGGTGTGACAGTGTCAACAGTTGTTACTGGACTGGCACAGGTGTGACAGTATCAACATGTGTTACTGGACTGGCACAGGTGTGACAGTATCAACATGTGGTACTGGACTGGCACATGTGTGACATTATCAACAATTGTTACTGTACTGGCACAGGTGTGACAGTATCAATATGTGTTACTGGACTGGCACAGGTGTGACAGTGTCAACAGTTGTTACTGGACTGGCACAGGTGTGACAGTATCAACATGTGTTACTGGACTGGCACAGGTGTGACAGTATCAACAGGTGTTACTGGACTGGCACAGATGTGAGAGTATCAACAGTTGTTACTGGACTGGCACAGGTGTGACAGTATCAACAGGTGTTACTGGACTGGCACAGGTGTGACAGTATCAACAGTTGTTACTGGACTGGCACAGGTGTGAGAGTATCAACAGTTATTACTGGACTGGCACAGGTGTGACAGTATCAACAGGTGTTACTGGACTGCACAGGTGTGACAGTATAAACAGTTGTTAGTTGACTGGCACAGGTGTGACAGTATCAACAGGTGTTACTGGACTGGCACATGTGTGAGAGTATCAACAGTTGTTTCTGGACTGGCACAGGTGTGACAGTATCAACAGGTGTTACTGGACTGGCACAGGTGTGACAGTATCAACAGTTGTTACTGTACTGGCACAGGTGTGACAGTATCAACAGTTATTACTGGACTGGCACATGTGTGAGAGTATCAACATGTGTTACTGGACTTGCGCAGGTGTGACAGTATCAACATATGTTACTGGACTGGCACAGGTGTGACAGTGTCAACAGTTGTTACTGGACTGGCACAGGTGTGACAGTGTCAACAGTTGTTACTGGACTGGCACAGGTGTGACAGTATCAACATGTGTTACTGGACTGGCACAGGTGTGACAGTATCAACATGTGGTACTGGACTGGCACATGTGTGACATTATCAACAATTGTTACTGTACTGGCACAGGTGTGACAGTATCAATATGTGTTACTGGACTGGCACAGGTGTGACAGTGTCAACAGTTGTTACTGGACTGGCACAGGTGTGACAGTATCAACATGTGTTACTGGACTGGCACAGGTGTGACAGTATCAACAGGTGTTACTGGACTGGCACAGATGTGAGAGTATCAACAGTTGTTACTGGACTGGCACAGGTGTGACAGTATCAACAGGTGTTACTGGACTGGCACAGGTGTGACAGTATCAACAGTTGTTACTGGACTGGCACAGGTGTGAGAGTATCAACAGTTATTACTGGACTGGCACAGGTGTGACAGTATCAACAGGTGTTACTGGACTGCACAGGTGTGACAGTATAAACAGTTGTTAGTTGACTGGCACAGGTGTGACAGTATCAACAGGTGTTACTGGACTGGCACATGTGTGAGAGTATCAACAGTTGTTTCTGGACTGGCACAGGTGTGACAGTATCAACAGGTGTTACTGGACTGGCACAGGTGTGACAGTATCAACAGTTGTTACTGTACTGGCACAGGTGTGACAGTATCAACAGTTATTACTGGACTGGCACATGTGTGAGAGTATCAACAGTTGTTACTGGACTGGCACAGGTGTGACAGTATCAACATTTGTTACTGGACTGGCACAGGTGTGACAGTATCAACAGGTGTTACTGGATTGGCACAGGTGTGACAGTATCAACAAATATTAGCGGACTGGCACAGGTGTGGCACTATCAACAGGTGTTACTTGACTGGCACAGGTGTGACAGTATCAACATGTGTTACTGGACTGGCACAGGTGTGACAGTATCAACAGTTGTTACTGGACTGGCACAGGTGTGACAGTATCAACAGTTGTTACTGGAATGACACAGGAGTGACAGTATCAGCAGGTGTTACTGGACTGGCACATGTGTGACAGTATCAACAGTTGTTACTGGACTGGCACAGTTGTGACAGTATCAACAGTTGTTACTGGACTGACACAGGTGTGACAGTATCAACAGGTGTTACTGGACTGCACAGGTGTGACAGTATAAACAGTTGTTAGTTGACTGGCACAGGTGTGACAGTATCAACAGGTGTTACTGGACTGGCACATGTGTGAGAGTATCAACAGTTGTTTCTGGACTGGCACAGGTGTGACAGTATCAACAGGTGTTACTGGACTGGCACAGGTGTGACAGTATCAACAGTTGTTACTGTACTGGCACAGGTGTGACAGTATCAACAGTTATTACTGGACTGGCACATGTGTGAGAGTATTAACAGTTGTTACTGGACTGGCACAGGTGTGACAGTATCAACATTTGTTACTGGACTGGCACAGGTGTGACAGTATCAACAGGTGTTACTGGATTGGCACAGGTGTGACAGTATCAACAAATATTAGCGGACTGGCACAGGTGTGGCACTATCAACAGGTGTTACTTGACTGGCACAGGTGTGACAGTATCAACATGTGTTACTGGACTGGCACAGGTGTGACAGTATCAACAGTTGTTACTGGACTGGCACAGGTGTGACAGTATCAACAGTTGTTACTGGACTGACACAGGAGTGACAGTATCAGCAGGTGTTACTGGACTGGCACATGTGTGACAGTATCAACAGTTGTTACTGGACTGGCACAGTTGTGACAGTATCAACAGTTGTTACTGGACTGACACAGGTGTGACAGTGTCAACAGTTGTTACTGGACTGGCACAGGTGTGACAGTATCAACAATTGTTAATGGACTGGCACAGGTGTGACAGTATCAACATGTGTTACTGGACTTGCGCAGGTGTGACAGTATCAACATATGTTACTGGACTGGCACAGGTGTGACAGTGTCAACAGTTGTTACTGGACTGGCACAGGTGTGACAGTGTCAACAGTTGTTACTGGACTGGCACAGGTGTGACAGTATCAACATGTGTTACTGGACTGGCACAGGTGTGACAGTATCAACATGTGGTACTGGACTGGCACATGTGTGACATTATCAACAATTGTTACTGTACTGGCACAGGTGTGACAGTATCAATATGTGTTACTGGACTGGCACAGGTGTGACAGTGTCAACAGTTGTTACTGGACTGGCACAGGTGTGACAGTATCAACATGTGTTACTGGACTGGCACAGGTGTGACAGTATCAACAATTGTTACTGGAATGGCACAGGTGTGACAGTATCAACATGTGTTACTGGACTGGCACAGGTGTGACAGTGTCAACAGTTGTTACTGGACTGGCACAGGTGTGACAATGTCAACAGTTGTTACTGGAATGGCACAGGTGTAACATTATCAACAGTTGTTACTGGACTGGCACAGGTGTGAGAGTATCAACATGTGTTACTGGACTGGCACAGGTGTGACAGTATCAACAGGTGTTACTGGACTGGCACAGGTGTGACATTATCAACAATTGTTACTGGACTGGCACAGGTGTGACAGTATCAACATGTGTTACTGGACTGGCACAGTTGTGACAGTATCAACAATTGTTACTGGACTGGCACAGGTGTGACAGTATCAACATGTGTTACTGGACTTGCGCAGGTGTGACAGTATCAACATGTGTTACTGGACTGGCACAGGTGTGACAGTGTCAACAGTTGTTACTGGACTGGCACAGGTGTAACAGTGTCAACAGTTGTTACTGGACTGGCACAGGTGTGACAGTATCAACAATTGTTACTGGACTGGCACATGTGTGACAGTATCAACATGTGTTACTGGACTGGCACAGGTGTGACAGTGTCAACAGTTGTTACTGGACTGGCACAGGTGTGACAGTGTCAACAGTTGTTACTGGAATGGCACAGGTGTGACATTATCAACAGTTGTTACTGGACTGGCACAGGTGTGACAGTATCAACATGTGTTACTGGACTGGCACAGGTGTGACAGTATCAACATGTGTTACTAGACTGGCACAGGTGTGACAGTATCAACAATTGTTACTGGACTGGCACAGGTGTGACAGATAACTGCATAACAATGGTACAGCACGTTTTGCAACTTTTACGTTTGCGACCCGCGACCCAGCCCACAATAAAGGCCGTGTCCTTTGCCCCAAAAAAATGTTGGATACCCCTGTTCTAGGCATTTATAACTCCTTTAAGTGAACCATATGTAATAAATGTGGAATTTGTAATACTCTTAACGTCAGAGTTAAAGGATGTAAACACACATTCACCCGCGTACACTCACACGCACTTACGCAGTCGCACACGCACATGCACATGCACATACACATGCACAAGCAAACACTCACTCGCCCTCTGTAGTGTTT
Source organism: Reticulitermes speratus (assembly GCA_021186555.1). Taxonomy (NCBI): domain Eukaryota; kingdom Metazoa; phylum Arthropoda; class Insecta; order Blattodea; family Rhinotermitidae; genus Reticulitermes; species Reticulitermes speratus. Next base: position 25,547,105 of record JAJKFL010000010.1, read on the forward strand.
GTCCCATGCAACCATAACTTTGCCAACATTTGACTATCGATTCTTTGTCCCTGCGGTGTTGGCAGGACAACAGGACAAGGTCAGTGACAGGCCTGTGGTCAGCAGTTCGCCGTCCGTCACCACACGCACCCGCCTTCAGACAGCCTGCCACTCCCCAATGACCCCAGAGGTCAGTCTGCAAACACCAGCAATGACCGCCTGCTTGTCCCTCCGAGCTCCCTTTACAGTTCCAGAACTGACAGCGCATAGCAAACGGTTATGTCCGACATCAGCAAGCGCACAACAAATTGTTATGTCCGACATCAGCAAGCGCACAACAAACTGTTATGTCCGAAATCAGCAAGCGCACAACAAACTGTTATGTCCGACATCAGCAAGCGCACAACAAACTGTTATGTCCGACATCAGCAAGCGCACAACAAACTGTTATGTCCGACATCAGCAAGCGCACAACAAACTGTTATGTCCGAAATCAGCAAGCGCACAACAAACTGTTATGTCCGAAATCAGCAAGCGCACAACAAACTGTTATGTCCGACATCAGCAAGCGCACAACAAACTGTTATGTCCGACATCAGCAAGCGCACAACAAACTGTTATGTCCGACATCAGCAAGCGCATAACAAACGTTATGTCCGACATCAGCAAGCTCATAACGAACAGTTATGTCCGACATCAGCAAGCTCATAACGAACAGTTATGTCCGACATCAGCAAGCGCATAACGAACAGTTAAGTCCGATATCAGCAAGCGCATAACGAACCGTTATGTCCGACATCAGCAAGCGCATAACGAACGGTTATGTCCGACATCAGCAAGCGCACAACAAACTGTTATGTCCGACATCAGCAAGCGCACAACAAACTGTTATGTCCGACATCAGCAAGCGCACAACAAACTGTTATGTCCGACATCAGCAAACGCACAACAAACTGTTATGTCCGACATCAGCAAGCGCACAACAAACTGTTATGTCCGACATCAGCAAGCGCACAACAAACTGTTATGTCCGACATCAGCAAGCGCACAACAAACTGTTATGTCCGACATCAGCAAGCGCATAACAAACGTTATGTCCGACATCAGCAAGCTCATAACGAACAGTTATGTCCGACATCAGCAAGCTCATAACGAACAGTTATGTCCGACATCAGCAAGCGCATAACGAACAGTTAAGTCCGATATCAGCAAGCGCATAACGAACCGTTATGTCCGACATCAGCAAGCGCATAACGAACGGTTATGTCCGACATCAGCAAGCGCACAACAAACTTTTATGTCCGACATCAGCAAGCGCACAACAAACTGTTATGTCCGACATCAGCAAGCGCACAACAAACTATTATGTCCGACATCAGCAAGCGCACAACAAACTGTTATGTCCGACATCAGCAAGCGCACAACAAACTGTTATGTCCGACATCAGCAAGCGCACAACAAACTGTTATGTCCGACATCAGCAAGCGCACAACAAACTGTTATGTCCGACATCAGCAAGCGCACAACAAACTGTTATGTCCGACATCAGCAAGCGCACAACAAACTGTTATGTCCGACATCAGCAAGCGCACAACAAACTGTTATGTCCGACATCAGCAAGCGCACAACAAACTGTTATGTCCGACATCAGCAAGCTCATAACGAACGGCTATGTCCGACATTAGCAAGCGCATAACGAACAGTTATGTCCGACATCAGCAAGCGCATAACGAACAGTTATGTCCGACATCAGCAAGCGCATAACAAACGTTATGTCCGACATCAGCAAGCGCACAACAAACTGTTATGTCCGACATCAGCAAGCGCATAACGAACGTTATGTCCGACATCAGCAAGCGCACAACAAACTGTTATGTCCGACATCAACAAGCGCATAACAAACTGTTATGTCCGACATCAGCAAGCGCACAACAAACTGTTATGTCCGACATCAGCAAGCGCACAACAAACTGTTATGTCCGACATCAGCAAGCGCACAACAAACGTTAAGTCCGACATCAGCAAGCGCACAACAAACTGTTATGTCCGACATCAGCAAGCGCACAACAAACTGTTATGTCCGACATCAGCAAGCGCATAACGAACACCCCGCAAATCCAATCGATTACACCCCGCAAATCCAATCGACAGATTCAGGAAAACCGTTCACCATTAGTATCAACATTTTAAGGAAACGACTATCAGCAATCGGGAGAAATAAATCCGTCGGACCAGATTGCATTCCTGGGGAAATTTTAAAGTTAGGTGGGGAAGCCATGATTCCATACCTCGCGAGATTACTAGATATAACGATGAACAACAATTCTATCCCAGGGGACTGGAAAAAAGCTATAGTGGTTCCTATTTATAAAGGGGGAGATCGATCGGTAGTGGGAAACTATAGACCGGTCAGTTTAACCTCAGTAGTTTGCAAACAAATGGAGCACGTTATAGCAGGGTATCTAAGGCAAGTCTGGGAAATGAGTGAGTGGTTATATGAGGGTCAGCATGGATTTAGACCAGGGTACTCATGCGAAAGCCAAGTAGTCACAGTTTGTCAAGATATTGCTGATTCATTGGACGAGGGAGTCAGTACTGACGCGATTATAATAGATTTTTCAAAGGCTTTTGATTTAGTCCCACATGATAGGCTGCTTTCAAAAATTGCGGAAACCGGTGTGGACTTGAGGGTAGTGGTGTGGATAAAGGATTTTCTGTTAGGACGTTCGCAAAGAGTTAGAGTAGACGGACAACTATCTGATGAAGTCAGAGTAACGTCGGGAGTGCCGCAAGGGAGCGTATTAGGTCCGTTGCTCTTCCTCGCTTATGTTAATGATATTTGGAGAAACATTGAGTCAAATATACGGCTTTTCGCTGATGATTGTATAATATACAGGAGGATAATCGATAGTAATGACATTGAAAATTTGCAGACAGACTTAAATAGATTAGGGGAATGGGCGGTTGAAAATGAAATGAGGATACATCCAGGTAAGAGTAAAGCAGTGAGCTTCAATAGAGCTAGGGTGAAAGGTAAACTGAGGTATTGTATTGGGGATCAACTAATTCCAGAGGCAAATAGCTTTAAGTATTTAGGAATAATTATACGCAGCGACCTAAGCTGGGCAGATCATGTAAATTATACACTAAGAAAATCATGGAGGGCTCTTCATTTCGTAATGCGTATACTCAAAAGGGCAAATAATAATACGAAAAGTTTAGCTTATACGGCACTTGTGAGACCGATACTTGAGTATGGAGCGGTGTGTTGGGACCCATACAGAGAAGGTCAGGTAAGCGCTTTGAATCGCGTGCAAAAGAGAGCGGCAAAATTTGCAAATAATACAAATGAATCGGGTTGGGAAACATTGACACAGCGTAGAGCGATAGCCCGAATATGCGCCCTTTTCAAAGCATACACCGGGGGACGGGCTTGGAAAACAATAGGGGATAGACTGCTAAAACCATGCTACCTGGGTAGGGACGATCATAGTCGGAAAATTAGGATTAGGAAACAAAGAACAGATGTAGGTAAATATTCCTTTGTAAATAGGACCATAAAAAGCTGGAACCAATTACCTCCAAGCGTACTAGCGACTTTCCCCTGTAAATTAAGCTCTTTTAAAAAAAGGGTCAAGAACGTCATTACAAGCTAAGGATTTTTAAGTGGAGATTAAATAAAAATAAGGGATGTGAAGTGAAGCGGTGTGAAGTGATGTGAAGGGAAGTGCTCTGGTTTCGAAGTGAAGTGAAGTGAATTAAGTTCTTGGGGGATATAATTAGCATGTACTTTGGTCTGACTTTATACTGAGGATATTCTAACGCACTGAAATTAATTAATGTGTGGGTGTTTTTTGTATTGTGCTTGTTTAAAAATTTTTTTTTTTTTTTTTTATTCTGTGTATGGGTGTTTTTGTAAGGTGTGGATGCTTTTGTAAGGTGTGGATGATTTGTAAGTTGTGGATGTTTTTGTAATGTGTGTACGGTGTTCTAATATGTGTACTTGTATTTACTGTATGTATTTTGTTTACTGTATGTATTTTGTTTTGTATGTGTAAGGGTGTTTTAGTAAGGTGCGTACGGTTTTCTAATATGTGTATTTGTATTTACTGTATGTATTTTGTTTTGTATGTGTATGGGTGTTTTTGTAAGGTATGGATGTATTTGTAAGGTGTGGATGTTTTTGTAAGGTGTGGATGCTTTTGTAAGGAGTGGATGCTTTTGTAAGGTGCAGATGTTTTTGTAATGTGTGTACAGTGTTCTAATGTGTGTACTTGTATTTACTGTATGTATTTAATTTTGTATGTGTATGGGTGTTTTTGTAAGGTGTGTACGGTGTTCTAATATGAGTACTTGTATTTACTGTATGTATTTTGTTTTGTATGTGCATGGGTGTTTTTGTAAGGTGTGAATGGGGTTTTTCTAATATGTGTACTTGTATTTACTGTATGTATTTTGTTTTGTATGTGTATGGGTGTTTTTGTAAGGTGTGGATGTATTTGTAAGGTATGGATGTTTTTGTAAGGCGTGGATGCTTTTGTAAGGAGTGGATGCTTTTGCAAGGTGTGGATGTTTTTATAATGTGTGTACGGTGTTATAATGTGTGTACTTGTATTTACTGTATGTATTTTGTTTTGTAATTGTGTATAGTTTGTTTTGTATTGTTAATTTTATGTATATTTATATGTCCATTTGTATTGTGTGTACTAGTGTAAGGACTACTGCCACCGGGTGAAAACCCAATTGCAGTAAATAATAATAATAATAATAATATGTCCGACATCAGCAAGCGCACAACAATCTGTTATGTCCGACATCAGCAAGCGCACAACAAACGTTATGTCCGACATCAGCAAGCTCATAACGAACAGTTATGTCCGACATCAGCAAGCGCATAACGAACAGTTAAGTCCGATATCAGCAAGCGCATAACGAACCGTTATGTCCGACATAAGCAAGCGCACAACAAACTGTTATGTCCGACATCAGCAAGCGCACAACAAACTGTTATGTCCGACATCAGCAAGCGCACAACAAACTGTTATGTCCGACATCAGCAAGCGCACAACAAACTGTTATGTCCGACATCAGCAAGCGCACAACAAACTGTTATGTCCGACATCAGCAAGCGCACAACAAACTGTTATGTCCGACATCAGCAAGCGCACAACAAACTGTTATGTCCGACATCAGCAAGCGCACAACAAACTGTTATGTCCGACATCAGCAAGCGCACAACAAACTGTTATGTCCGACATCAGCAAGCGCACAACAAACTGTTATGTCCGACATCAGCAAGCGCACAACAAACTGTTATGTCCGACATCAGCAAGCGCATAACAAACGTTATGTCCGACATCAGCAAGCTCATAACGAACAGTTATGTCCGACATCAGCAAGCTCATAACGAACAGTTATGTCCGACATCAGCAAGCGCATAACGAACAGTTAAGTCCGATATCAGCAAGCGCATAACGAACCGTTATGTCCGACATCAGCAAGCGCATAACGAACGGTTATGTCCGACATCAGCAAGCGCACAACAAACTTTTATGTCCGACATCAGCAAGCGCACAACAAACTGTTATGTCCGACATCAGCAAGCGCACAACAAACTGTTATGTCCGACATCAGCAAGCGCACAACAAACTGTTATGTCCCACATCAGCAAGCGCACAACAAACTGTTATGTCCGACATCAGCAAGCGCACAACAAACTGTTATGTCCGACATCAGCAAGCGCACAACAAACTGTTATGTCCGACATCAGCAAGCGCACAACAAACTGTTATGTCCGACATCAGCAAGCGCACAACAAACTGTTATGTCCGACATCAGCAAGCGCACAACAAACTGTTATGTCCGACATCAGCAAGCGCACAACAAACTGTTATGTCCGACATCAGCAAGCGCACAACAAACGTTATGTCCGACATCAGCAAGCGCATAACAAACGTTATGTCCGACATCAGCAAGGGCACAACAAACTGTTATGTCCGACATCAGCAAGCGCATAACAAACGTTATGTCCGACATCAGCAAGCGCATAACAAACGTTATGTCCGACATCAGCAATCGCATAACAAACGTTATGTCCGACATCAGCAAGGGCACAACAAACTGTTATGTCCGACATCAGCAAGCGCATAACAAACGTTATGTCCAACATCAGCAAGCTCATAACGAACTTTATGTCCGACATCAGCAAGCTCATAACGAACAGCTATGTCCGACATCAGCAAGCGCATAACGAACAGTTATGTCCGACATCAGCAAGCGCATAACGAACCGTTATGTCCGACATCAGCAAGCGCATAACGAACGGTTATGTCCGACATCAGCAAGCGCACAACAAACTGTTATGTCCGACATCAGCAAGCGCACAACAAACTGTTATGTCCGACATCAGCAAGCGCACAACAAACTGTTATGTCCGACATCAGCAAGCGCACAACAAACTGTTATGTCCGACATCAGCAAGCGCACAACAAACTGTTATGTCCGACATCAGCAAGCTCATAACGAACAGCTATGTCCGACATCAGCAAGCGCATAACGAACAGTTATGTCCGACATCAGCAAGCGCATAACGAACAGTTATGTCCGACATCAGCAAGCACATAACAAACGTTATGTCCGACATCAGCAAGCGCACAACAAACTGTTATGTCCGACATCAGCAAGCGCATAACGAACGTTATGTCCGACATCAGCAAGCGCACAACAAACTGTTATGTCCGACATCAGCAAGCGCACAACAAACTGTTATGTCCGACATCAGCAAGCGCACAACAAACTGTTATGTCCGACATCAGCAAGCGCACAACAAACGTTATGTCCGACATCAGCAAGCGCACAACGAACTGTTATGTCCGACATCAGCAAGCGCACAACAAACTGTTATGTCCGACATCAGCAAGCGCATAACGAACGTTATGTCCGACATCAGCAAGCGCATAACAAACTGTTATGTCCGACATCAGCAAGCGCACAACAAACGTTATGTCCGACATCAGCAAGCGCACAACAAACTGTTATGTCCGACATCAGCAAGCGCACAACAAACTGTTATGTCCGACATCAGCAAGCGCACAACAAACTGTTATGTCCGACATCAGCAAGCGCAAAACAAACTGTTATGTCCGACATCAGCAAGCGCATAACGAACGTTATGTCCGACATCAGCAAGCGCACAATAAACTGTTATGTCCGACATCAGCAGGCGCACAACAAACGTTATGTCCGACATCAGCAAGCGCACAACAAACTGTTATGTCCGACATCAGCAAGCGCACAACAAAACTGTTATGTCCGACATCAGCAAGCGCACAACAAACTGTTATGTCCGACATCAGCAAGCGCAAAACAAACTGTTATGTCCGACATCAGCAAGCGCATAACAAACTGTTATGTCCGACATCAGCAAGCGCATAACGAACTGTTATGTCCGACATCAGCAAGCGCATAACGAACGGTTATGTCCGACATCAGCAAGCGCATAACGAACGGTTATGTCCGACATCAGCAAGCGCACAACAAACTGTTATGTCCGACATCAGCAAGCGCATAACGAACAGTTATATCCGACATCAGCAAGCGCATAACGAACAGTTATGTCCGACATTAGCAAGCGCATAACGAACGGTTATGTCCGACATCAGGAAGCCACTGATGCAGAATACTAGCAATTCTGCACGATATTTCATTCCTGTCGACTCGTTCATTATTTTACTGTAGCCCATTCAGCCGACCGCCAAAAAGGGCGGCAGAAAATCGGCTGGAAGTAGGTAAGGAGAGTTGTCAGATAAAATAACGACACTTTAACACACAAGCAGTTAACTCACATTCATAAAATCAGCATTAACAACATTGCGGACGGCCAAACTTTTTAGGCGGGAGCGACAGTGGCGCCATTTAGTTTTGTGCTCTTGAACTAGTGTGGTAAAAATAAATACAGTCTTTGCTAATGTGGAGTGTTTAGAAAGTAAAATATAAAATGGTGTCCGTGTAAATTCCTCTTCAGCTTTCAGTTTGTTGCTAGTGCGGTAACGCGCGGAGACAGCACAAGTGTAGCTGTAGGCTTGTGTGTATTTTTATTGAGTAGACTTGTGTGTATTTGTGTTGATTAGGCTTGTGTGTATTTGTATTGAGTAGGCTTGTGTGTATTTGTGTTGATTAGGCTGGTATGTATTTGTGTTGATTAGGCTTGTGTGTATTTGTATTGAGTAGGCTTGTGTGTATTTGTGTTGATTAGGCTTGTGTGTATTTGTATTGAGTAGGCTTGTGTGTATTTGTGTTGATTAGGCTTGTATGTATTTGTGTTGATTAGGCTTGTGTGTATTTGTATTGAGTAGGCTTGTGTGTATTTGTGTTGGGCTTGTGTGTATTTGTGTTGAGTAGGCTTGTGTGTATTTGTGTTGAGTAGGCTTGTGTGTATTTGTGTTGAGTAGGCTTGTGTGTATTTGTGTTGGGCTTGTGTGTATTTGTGTTGAGTAGGCTTGTGTGTATTTGTGTTGAGTAGACTTGTGTGTATTTGTGTTGGGCTTGTGTGTATTTGTGTTGAGTAGGCTTGTGTGTATTTGTGTTTAGTAGGCTTGTGTGTATTTGTGTTGGTCTTGTGTGTATTTGTGTTGAGTAGGCTTGTGTGTATTTTGTTGAGTAGGCTTGTGTTTATTTTGTTGAGTAGGCGTGTGTGTATTTGTGTTGAGTAGTCTTGTGTGTATTTGTGTTGAGTAGGCTTGTGTGTATTTGTGTTGAGTAGACTTGTGTGTATTTGTGTTGAGTAGGCTTGTGTGTATTTGTGTTGAGTAGTCTTGTGTGTATTTGTGTTGAGTAGGCTTGTGTGTATTTGTATTGAGTAGGCTTGTGTGTATTTGTGTTGAGTAGACTTGTGTGTATTTGTGTTGAGTAGGCTTGTGTGTATTTTGTTGAGTAGGCGTGTGTGTATTTGTGTTGAGTAATCTTGTGTGTATTTGTGTGAGTAGGCTTGTGTGTATTTGTGTTGAGTAGACTTGTGTGTATTTGTGTTGAGTAGGCTTGTGTGTATTTGTGTTGAGTAGTCTTGTGTGTATTTGTGTTGAGTAGGCTTGTGTGTATTTGTGTTGAGTAGGCTTGTGTGTATTTGTGTTGGGCTTGTGTGTATTTGTGTTGAGTAGGCTTGTGTGTATTTGTGTTGAGTAGGCTTGTGTGTATTTGTGTTGAGTAGGCTTGTGTGTATTTGTGTTGAGTAGGCTTGTGTGTATTTGTGTTGAAAGGAATTTGCAGCTTGACTGTTGCTGTTGTTGACTGTCAATGGCAGTGAAAGTTATATCATTTCTTCTTTTTCTTCCTGTCAGTGCTTACGCCTTTTTACTTCGGGCTCTTGTCCATCTTCCACTTGGACTACCTTGGTCTCTTATTTCTGTAGGTAGTAATGGACGCCGAATTCAAACCTGTCTTTCTCCATCCGCGCGATTGTTTCTCTCCAGTTACCTTTCTTCTAGTTTGCTCAAAACTCAACGTATTTAACACCAGTATTACATTTTATTTTCGTAATTGATCACGCTAGGCACACATCGTGGTTCCTCTCAGCATTATCATTCTGTAGCCTTAAGGACCCGCAGAGCAAGTGAGCACAGCTCCACTTTGTGGACATTTACTGCGTTCCTCTTGTTCTGCGTTACGCAAATACTAGTTTTATCGTGCTACACTTTGTTCGGTAAGGATATTTTGTTACAGCCTGTGTCATTATCATGAATGGCATGACGTCAATCGCAAGTAGCTGAAATGTTGACTCTGTTTAACACGTAGGTCATAGGTCATTACCTTTTTTCTTACCGATGATTTGCTTCAGAAGGCCAGATGAAATAATTTATAAATTTTACTTAATTGGTGGGCATTTCTTCGGAGTATTTTCGGAGTTTGCTGTAAGTACTTGGTCATCAGCAAAGAGCGAAACGCTTGTGAATTCCCCTCTTTAAATATAAGTACAGCATGATTGTGAATAAATTATATTGATAATAATAATAATGTATGGCCTTAGTACATGCAAGGCTTGTAGCAGTGTGCCGTTACATGTGAGATATACAGGCACTTACTTTGTTGGCTACAGCTTCACCGTCTTGCTGTTACTCTCGCAGGACATCATCAATAAAATAACTGTCATGTGTCAGAATGTGACGCTTCGCAATAGAAGGCATTGCACAGTGTTATCGTGCGACACACAACAAGTGTCTGGCACTGGTCGTAACACCAGCGTGCATATGACAACGTGTCTTTTAATCAAAACTGGCTCCACTGTGTGAATGAGAAGAGTTGACATGTGCTGAACTGTCATAAATGTAGCACAATGAGAACAATTGACATGTGCTGAACTGTCATAAATGTAGCACAATGAGAACAGTTGACATGTGCTGAAACTGTCATAAATGTAGCACAATGAGAACAGTTGACATGTGCTGAACTGTCACAAATGTAGCACAATGAGAACAGTTGACATGTGCTGAACTGTCACAAATGTAGCACAATGAGAAGAGTTGACATGTGCTGAACTGTCACAAATGTAGCACAATGAGAACAGTTGACATGTGCTGAACTGTCACAAATGTAGCACAATGACAACAGTTGACATGTGCTGAACTGTCACAAATGTAGCACAATGAGAACAGTTGACATGTGCTGAACTGTCACAAATGTAGCACAATGAGAACAGTTGACATGTGCTGAACTGTCACAAATGTAGCACAATGAGAACAGTTGACATGTGCTGAACTGTCACAAATGTAGCACAATGAGAACAGTTGACATGTGCTGAACTGTCACAAATGTAGCACAATGAGAACAGTTGACATGTGCTGAACTGTCACAAATGTAGCACAATGAGAACAGTTGACATGTGCTGAACTGTCACAAATGTAGCACAATGAGAACAGTTGACATGTGCTGAACTGTCACAAATGTAGCACAATGAGAACAGTTGACATGTGCTGAACTGTCACAAATGTAGCACAATGAGAACAGTTGACATGTGCTGAACTGTCACAAATGTAGACAATGAGAACAGTTGACATGTGCTGAACTGTCACAAATGTAGCACAATGAGAACAGTTGACATGTGCTGAACTGTCACAAATGTAGCACAATGAGAACAGTTGACATGTGCTGAACTGTCATAAATGTAGCACAATGAGAACAGTTGACATGTGCTAAACTGTCACAAATGTAGCACAATGACAACAGTTGACATGTGCTGAACTGTCACAAATGTAGCACAATGAGCAACAGTTGACATGTGCTGAACTGTCACAAATGTAGCACAATGAGAACAGTTGACATGTGCTGAACTGTCACAAATGTAGCACAATGAGAACAGTTGACATGTGCTGAACTGTCACAAATGTAGCACAATGAGAACAGTTGACATGTGCTGAACTGTCACAAATGTAGCACAATGACAACAGTTGACATGTGCTGAACTGTCACAAATGTAGCACAATGAGAACAGTTGACATGTGCTGAACTGTCACAAATGTAGCACAATGAGAACAGTTGACATGTGCTGAACTGTCACAAATGTAGCACAATGACAACAGTTGACATGTGCTGAACTGTCACAAATGTAGCACAATGAGAACAGTTGACATGTGCTGAACTGTCACAAATGTAGCACAATGAGAACAGTTGACATGTGCTGAACTGTCACAAATGTAGCACAATGAGAACAGTTGACATGTGCTGAACTGTCACAAATGTAGCACAATGAGAACAGTTGACATGTGCTGAACTGTCACAAATGTAGCACAATGAGAACAGTTGACATGTGCTGAACTGTCACAAATGTAGCACAATGAGAACAGTTGACATGTGGTGAACTGTCATAAATGTAGCACAATGACAACAGTTGACATGTGCTGAACTGTCATAAATGTAGCACAATGACAACAGTTGACATGTGCTGAACTGTCACAAATGTAGCACAATGAGAACAGTTGAATGTGCTGAACTGTCAAATGTGCACAATGAGATTGACATGTGCTGAACTGTCAAAATGTAGCACAATGAGAACAGTTGACATGTGCTGAACTGTCACAAATGTAGCACAATGAGAACAGTTGACATGTGCTGAACTGTCACAAATGTAGCACAATGAGAACAGTTGACATGTGCTGAACTGTCACAAATGTAGCACAATGAGAACAGTTGACATGTGCTGAACTGTCACAAATGTAGCACAATGAGAACAGTTGACATGTGCTGAACTGTCACAAATGTAGCACAATGAGAACAGTTGACATGTGCTGAACTGTCACAAATGTAGCACAATGAGAACAGTTGACATGTGCTGAACTGTCACAAATGTAGCACAATGAGAACAGTTGACATGTGCTGAACTGTCACAAATGTAGCACAATGAGAACAGTTGACATGTGCTGAACTGTCACAAATGTAGCACAATGAGAACAGTTGACATGTGCTGAACTGTCACAAATGTAGCACAATGAGAACAGTTGACATGTGCTGAACTGTCATAAATGTAGCACAATGAGAACAGTTGACATGTGCTGAACTGTCATAAATGTAGCACAATGAGAACAGTTGACATGTGCTGAACTGTCATAAATGTAGCACAATGAGAACAGTTGACATGTGCTGAACTGTCATAAATGTAGCACAATGAGAACAGTTGACATGTGCTGAACTGTCATAAATGTAGCACAATGAGAACAGTTGACATGTGCTGAACTGTCATAAATGTAGCACAATGAGAACAGTTGACATGTGCTGAACTGTCATAAATGTAGCACAATGAGAACAGTTGACATGTGCTGAACTGTCATAAATGTAGCACAATGAGAACAGTTGACATGTGCTGAACTGTCATAAATGTAGCACAATGAGAACAGTTGACATGTGCTGAACTGTCATAAATGTAGCACAATGAGAACAGTTGACATGTGCTGAACTGTCATAAATGTAGCACAATGAGAACAGTTGACATGTGCTGAACTGTCATAAATGTAGCACAATGTACAACTGTCTGTCTGTCTGTCTGTCTCATTTCCTTCCTGGGGATAAAAATTGTAAATGGATGATACTGAACAGAAACTGTTGACCCGAAATAATTACTTGTGTTGTGTTTTGGAAATGTAGCACAATGTGCATATTGTGTCTAGTATCATATTCTGTTTTGTAACTTAGGCTAAAAAAACATTTTCCCCTCAATTGACCCTTTTTTTGGTTTTCAAAGTTGGAAACTGTTACACAAGAAGATGGAGTAACAGTGGATTTTTGTTTCTTACTCTTTAGCGACTCACAGATCGTGTCGTCCGATTGTCGTCTGTTACAATTCATACAGACGTCTGTTACAATTCATACAGACGTCTGTTACAATTCATACAGACGTCTGTCACAACTCATACAGACGTCTGTCGCAATTCATACAGACGTCTGTCATAATTCATACAGACGTCTGTCACAACTCATACAGACGTCTGTCACAATTCATACAGACGTCTGTCACAACTCATACAGACGTCTGTCGCAATTCATACAGACGTCTGTCACAATTCATACAGACGTCTGTCACAACTCATACAGACTTCTGTCACAATTCATACGGACGTCTGTCACAACTCATACAGACGTCTGTCACAATTCATACAGACGTCTGTCACAACTCATCCAGACGTCTGTCACAATCATACAGACGTCTGTCGCAATTCATACAGACGTCTGTCGCAATTCATACAGACGTCTGTCGCAATTCATACAGACGTCTGTCACAACTCATACAGACGTCTGTCACAATTCATACAGACGTCTGTCACAACTCATCCAGACGTCTGTCACAATCATACAGACGTCTGTCGCAATTCATACAGACGTCTGTCGCAATTCATACAGACGTCTGTCGCAATTCATACAGACGTCTGTCACAATTCATACAGACGTCTGTCACAATTCATACAGACGTCTGTCACAACTCATACAGACGTCTGTCACAACTCATACAGACGTCTGTCACAATTCATACAGACGTCTGTCACAACTCATACAGACGTCTGTCACAATTCATACAGACGTCTGTCACAATTCATACAGACGTCTGTCACAATTCATACAGACGTCTGTCACAACTCATACAGACGTCTGTCACAACTCATACAGACGTCTGTCACAATTCATACAGACGTCTGTCACAATTCATACAGACGTCTGTCACAACTCATACAGACGTCTGTCACAATTCATACAGACGTCTGTCACAACTCATACAGACGTCTGTCACAACTCATACAGACGTCTGTCACAATTCATACAGACGTCTGTCACAACTCATACAGACGTCTGTCACAACTCATACAGACGTCTGTCACAACTCATACAGACGTCTGTCACAACTCATACAGACGTCTGTCACAACTCATACAGACGTCTGTCACAACTCATACAGACGTCTGTCACAACTCATACAGACGTCTGTCACAATTCATACAGACGTCTGTCACAACTCATACAGACGTCTGTCACAACTCATACAGACGTCTGTCACAACTCATACAGACGTCTGTCACAACTCATACAGACGTCTGTCACAATTCATACAGACGTCTGTCACAACTCATACAGACGTCTGTCACAACTCATACAGACGTCTGTCACAACTCATACAGACGTCTGTCACAACTCATACAGACGTCTGTCACAACTCATACAGACGTCTGTCACAACTCATACAGACGTCTGTCACAACTCATACAGACGTCTGTCACAACTCATACAGACGTCTGTCACAACTCATACAGACGTCTGTCACAACTCATACAGACGTCTGTCACAATTCATACAGACGTCTGTCACAACTCATACAGACGTCTGTCACAACTCATACAGACGTCTGTCACAATTCATACAGACGTCTGTCACAACTCATACAGACGTCTGTCACAGTTCCGTAGCTCAACGTCGCTCAGTGTTCACATTCACAGCTCACTAAACAACAAAGTCAACAACTGCACAGAGCTGAGTCCTTCTTGAGAAGCTCATAATTTCTCATCTAGTCATCCCTGCATTTTATGGACACCTGAGTTTCATTACCAAGTTTACAAGGGTCCTTACCTATATCCCGAACCACATTAATCCACCCCACCCTCTAACTAACTAATTAACTAACTAACTAACTAATTAACTCCACGCAGCAGAGTCTTTCTTGAGAAGCTAACAGGTCGTCAGCTAGTCAAGAAATTCCCGTGTTTTATGGAACCCGAAGGTTCATTACCGCACTCACAACAGCCTGCCACCTGCCCTATCCTGAGCCATATCAATCCAGTCCGTGCCCCCATCCCACTTCTTTAAGATCCATTGTAATATTATTCTCCCATCTACCTCTGGGTCTTCCAAGTGGATTTATTGAAACCCCATTTTAATAATATTCTTCCAAGTTTCCAAGCTGTCTCTTTCCTTCAGGTTTTTCCATAAAGTTTCTCAATGTACTTCTCCCCTCCCTTTACCAGCTACAAGCCCCGCCCATGTAATCCTCCTTTATTTGATCACCTGAAAATATTTAGTGAGAAGTAAAAAATACGAAGCTCCTCATTATGTAATTTTTTCAATTCTCCAGGTAAACATGCATTCATTCAAAAGGCTTCCCACGTTAGCTTAATAAATAAAGGCAGTACCCGTTCGTCCTTTATCTCAGTGCCCCATTCTGCTTGCTTCGTTCTGTCAGTGCCCACAGTAAGCACAAAACTTGTATGGCATCACTTTGTATGGCATCACTTTGTATGGCATCACTTTGTATGGCATCACTTTGTATGGCATCACTTTGTATGGCATCACTTTGTATGGCATCACTTTGTATGGCATCACTTTGTATTGGCATCACTTTGTATGGCATCACTTTGTATGGCATCACTTTGTATGGCATCACTTTGTATGGCATCACTTTGTATGGCATCACTTTGTTTGGTATCACTTTGTATGGCATCACTTTGTATGGCATCACTTTGTATGGCATCACTTTGTATGGCATCACTTTGTATGGCATCACTTTGTATGGCATCACTTTTATGGCATCACTTTGTATGGCATCACTTGTATGGCATCACTTTGTATGGCATCACTTTGTATGGCATCACTTTGTATGGCATCACTTTGTATGGCATCACTTTGTTTGGTATCACTTTGTATGGCATCACTTTGTATGGCATCACTTTGTTTGGCATCACTTTGTATGGCATCACTTTGTATGGCATCACTTTGTTTGGCATCACTTTGTTTGGCATCACTTTGTATGGCATCACTTTGTATGGCATCACTTTGTATGGCATCACTTGTGTCTTTTAATGTTCAAATGTTGCGTTTCTCTGAAAATTTCTATCACTTAAAAGATTAAATCATTCATAAGGTTTTAATTAGCAGACTATTTGTGACGCATTTTTCGACGGAAAGTAATTACGGTAAACAAACCAAGACCTGACAGACGACACTACACGAAAACTATCAAAGGTTCCTGCATGGTGCAAGAAATTTTAAAACAGCGCACGTAAATTAAAAACGAATTCAGAGGAATTCTACCTTGCAGTTGACAGAAGCAGTCCAGCTGATCTGATGTCTGAACGCATCAAAAGCTGCTGGTTATCAGCCTGAGTCAAGGAAGACATTTCAAATCAAACCGCCAGGCAGACTCTGGCAGTCCGTTACGTCCCGTTACATCCTAACTCTCTGGCAGTCTGTTACGTCCCGTTACATCCTAACTTTCTGGCAGTCCGTTTCGTCCCGTTACATCCTAACACTCTGGCAGTCCGTTTCGTCCCGTTACATCCTAACACTCTGGCAGTCCGTTTCGTCCCGTTACATCCTAACACTCTGGCAGTCCGTTTCGTCCCGTTACATCCTAAACTCTCTGGCAGTCCGTTTCGTCCCGTTACATCCTAACACTCTGGCAGTCCGTTACGTCCCGTTACATCCTAACACTCTGGCAGTCTGTTACGTCCCGTTACATCCTAACACTCTGGCAGTCCGTTTCGTCCCGTTACATCCTAACACTCTGGCAGTCCGTTACGTCCCGTTACATCCTAACACTCTGGCAGTCCGTTTCGTCCCGTTACATCCTAACACTCTGGCAGTCTGTTACGTCCCGTTACATCCTAACTCTCTGGCAGTCTGTTACGTCCCGTTACATCCTAACACTCTGGCAGTCTGTTACGTCCCGTTACATCCTAACACTCTGGTAGCCTGTTACGTCCCGTTACATCCTAACTCTCTGGCAGTCCGTTTCGTCCCGTTACATCCTAACACTCTGGCAGTCCGTTTCGTCCCGTTACATCCTAACACTCTGGCAGTCCGTTTCGTCCCGTTACATCCTAACACTCTGGCAGTCCGTTTCGTCCCGTTACATCCTAACACTCTGGCAGTCCGTTTCGTCCCGTTACATCCTAACACTCTGGCAGTCCGTTTCGTCCCGTTACATCCTAACACTCTGGCAGTCCGTTTCGTCCCGTTACATCCTAACACTCTGGCAGTCCGTTTCGTCCCGTTACATCCTAACACTCTGGCAGTCCGTTTCGTCCCGTTACATCCTAACACTCTGGGAGTCTGTTACGTCCCGTTACATCCTAACACTCTGGCAGTCTGTTACGTCCCGTTACATCCTAACACTCTGGCAGTCTGTTACGTCCCGTTACATCCTAACACTATGACAGTCCGTTACGTCCCGTTACATCCTAACACTCTGGCAGTCTGTTACGTCCCGTTACATCCTAACACTATGACAGTCCGTTACGTCCCGTTACATCCTAACACTCTGGCAGTCTGTTACGTCCCGTTACATCCTAACACTCTGGCAGTCTGTTACGTCCCGTTACATCCTAACACTCTGGCAGTCTGTTACGTCCCGTTACATCCTAACAGCCACTTGTTCTATGACTCTCCGGACAGCCAGCTCAGTGGATTTCCTACAAGAACTTGGAGTGCTGGAAATGTAAACAAACCCTGCGAAGTGGTAGTAGTGTGTTGTTTGTTTACGTTTCAGAAGGACGTTTACGGCAAATAAAGTAAGAACACATAAGAAGCAAACAGACAGACAGACACGAAATACTAAGACAGCAAATAATGCAAATCATAATTTGTTGACAGTAACAAATGACCTACGAAACATATTGAGGTCTTCATGAACCTTGAGTCATTAAAGAAAAAGGCGATATGTTCGTTCGAAACGTCGGGGAGACACCCCCGATACAGCGCCACATACCTAAGGACCAGAAACTTCGACTGTCAGCTGTCGAAACGCGAGCTCGCACAGCCTCTTGCAATACGACGATACGATACGTAACGCTCACGACTGTGTCAAGACCCCCAACACCACTATCTGTACCTACTTATTCATTACACTATACACGTGCCTCTACGTGCTTACACGTACCTACACGTGCCTACACGGACTCTGTCCTTATTGGTTAGTCTTAGTCTTTAAAGGGTTAATTTTTGAATAACAAGTCTGTCATAAGAAGACCAATTTATACTTCCGGAAAGCGGAGAAAACCCTTTGTGGAAATCCGTAATTTTTTTTAAATTTTAAGTTACGTCGCAGTAACTTAAGGGAAGCAACATTAAGCCATTACTAGTGTAGTGACTAAAGTTATACGTATGTAATTACTGGTGTAGTGACTACAGTTATACGTATGTAATTACTGGTGTAGTGACTAAAGTTATACGTATGTAATTACTGGTGTAGTGACTAAAGTTATACGTATGTAATTACTGGTGTAGTGACTAAAGTTATACGTATGTAATTACTGGTGTAGTGACTAAAGTTATACGTATGTAATTACTGGTGTAGTGACTAAAGTTATACGTATGTAATTACTGGTGTATGGACTAAATTGTATACGTATGTAATTATGGTGTAGTGACTAAAGTTGTACTAGTAATTATGTGTAGTACTAAATGTGTACGTATGTAATTACTGTGTAGTGACTAAAGTTATCTATGTAATTACTGGTGTATACTAATTTATAACGTAATGTAATTACTGTATAGTGACTAAGTTATACGTATGTAATTACTGGTGTATACTAAAGTTATACGTATGTAATTACTGTGAGTGACTAAAGTATACGTATGTAATTAACTGGTAGTGACAAATTATACATGTAATTACTGTGTAGTACTAAAGTTATACTATGTATACTGTGTAGTGCTACGAATGCATTTAAGGCGCTGTTGGCCGCTGAATTGTGATCACTGTACATATGTGTCAGTATAAACGGCTGACATTGTGACCACTGTACATATGTGTCAGTATAAACAGCTGACATTGTGATCACTGTACATATGTGTCAGTATAAACGGCTGACATTGTGATCACTGTACATATGTGTCAGTATAAACGGCTGACATTGTGATCACTGTACATATGTGTCAGTATAAACGGCTGAATTGTGATCACTGTACATATGTGTCAGTATAAACGGCTGACATTGTGATCACTGTACATATGTGTCAGTATAAACGGCTGACATTGTGATCACTGTACATATGTGTCAGTATAAACGGCTGACATTGCGATCACTGTACATATGTGTCAGTATAAACGGCTGACATTGTGATCACTGTACATATGTGTCAGTATAAACGCTGACATTTGCATCACTGTACATAACTGTGTCAGTATTAAATAACGCTGACATTGTGATCACAGTACATATGTTCAGTATAAACGGCTGACATTGTGATCACTGTGACATTTGTCATATTAACGACTGAACATTGTGATCATGTACATATTGACAGTATAAAGGCTGACATTGTGATCACTGTACATATGTGTCAGTATAAACGGCTGACATTGCGATCACTGTACATATGTGTCAGTATAAACGGCTGACATTGTGATCACTGTACATATGTGTCAGTATAAACGGCTGACATTGTGATCACTGTACATATGTGTCAGTATAAACTCCTAATTTCACCGCGGTACTATAGACTGTGTACTGCAATGTATTAGCAATTAACACACAATTATTATGTGACCTCACAGTAATTTTAATGAACACAATAGCTTTGCTTTGACAATACATCGTGTTTGAAGCACTGTGGTTTCCTCTCTGATATTTCTACAGTACTGTACGCACATACCGAAGCAATAGATATAAGAAAGGCCGTAAAGCGCAGGCATTCCTACAGAGTAGTGTGCAGCTCTGAACTGTAAATGCCACGGCATTCCTGCTAGCGACTCTGCCATAACAATAAAAGGCAGACAATTTGTGGACATTACGGACATTTGATTGCTGCCACAGCTGTGACAGTCAGTCTGAGGAGCAGCGAAACACAAGACGGCGACAGCTGCTGTTGCAATTGCTGCTCTGACTGCAACACTGCAGTTGTCTGAACACGCGGTCACACGTTACAGTATCTCGCAGGCAGTCCTCGTAATTATCGAGTACTTTGTTAACGTAAGCTGCCTCCGAGATACTGTAGACTAAAGTCCAGTACACTTATACAGCTATTCTACAAATAATTCTGCACAGTTTAACTATTTGTCTCTTTACGACATGTCTACTTTGTATAAAAGTGGCTAATTTGCTTTATGCAGTATTGCTTTGCTTTGGTTTCCTGATGATGATCGCTTGTGGATCGAAAGATGTAGAATATTCACTGTCGTATTAAACGTAAATATCTAAGCAACAATATTGTGCATTTTTTGGTTGAGTGTTGCGAACTGGTTATTGACAGTGAACGGTGTGAACAATACCAAATATGTTCGAGCCCCTGATCTCTCTGCCCTCCCGCCACACATGTGGCCCAATGAAGCGATGTTTCTTTAATCGGTGATGTTGATGTTCTAACACCAGCAGCACAGCTGTCAGCTGTCTTCCCTCTGAAGTACGTTTGTTAACATTGATTTTTTGTGCACTATATGAACTCTGTTTACGTGCCTGTAAATACGAACTGATGGCCGTGTATATATCCGTGTCTAATGACGTCAGACCACCGCCTGTCATCTCTGCACTTCAGTGTACTGCTATAGCTTGCTTATCCTCTGCTGCATTCTGTGCCTTGCCTAAGACAGCGCGAAGTGGCTCGCTGACGTAACACAAGTCCATTACTGAGGCACTTCCACTACGTAACACAAGTCCATTACTGAGGCACTTCCACTACGTAACACAAG
This sequence comes from Reticulitermes speratus, assembly GCA_021186555.1. NCBI lineage: Eukaryota > Metazoa > Arthropoda > Insecta > Blattodea > Rhinotermitidae > Reticulitermes > Reticulitermes speratus. The sequence goes on from JAJKFL010000010.1 coordinate 25,568,235, forward strand.
TCCATTACTGAGGCACTTCCACTACGTAACACAAGTCCATTACTGAGGCACTTCCACTACGTAACACAAGTCCATTACTGAGGCACTTCTCCACTACACACACATCTCCTCCTTGTCCATTTTGATATTACTGCCACTTTCGTGTTAAAATCTTCCAACTTTTCCTTTTTCCAAGTTGCCTTTCTCCTCAGTTCTCTTCTAGGTTGAGTTTCCTTCAGTGCAGCTACTCCCGTATCAGACTCTCTGTCATAAGTGTTTGGCGTTCTGATGACATAATTTTGAGCCCAAAGCGAAAATTCACACCAATCTGAACCTAATAAAACTGATGACTAAAACAACATCACAATTACAGACAGCAGTATCGGAAAGTTCTTTCTTGTATCCTTACAAAAATACAGTTTCTATGAATATGCACTTCACACTAACTGCATATAGCACAGAAGTTTCAGAAGCTGACAGTAGCTCAGTCAGTCGAGAGAGTCAAATTTACGTCCTTATTGAAAGAGCCCGCCAAACAGCAAACAAAACTCATGAAGCTGAACCCAGTACACAGTCCATAACTTTCACGGAAACAGAAGGTTCATTGTCTCGCACAAATTGGCCTATCAGTGGTCCTTATTGTCAGCCAGCAGTTTTCTTGGAAATAAACTTATTCATTTCCAGAGAACTCTCCCGAAGTATTAAAGAATGAAATTATAATATTGTGAGCAGGTTTAAATAAACTGCAGACAGACATTATTTACTGCTGTGAAAAAAAAGTGGCAGTAATGTCTTGTGTTCATCTTGGGTTCAGAAGAATTAATGGTGTAATTTTATTAACCATTTATAAAGCCCAGTGGTAACTATACGAACCACCAGATTTAACTTTCACAAATATTACGTTCTGCCCACACAGTGTATTTATGTGTTTTGTGTGGATCTCAGAACAAACAGCGATTATTTCACTGTACAGCATTAACTGACTGGTTTGTATAACTGAGACGGAGTGTGTTTACTGCGCGGTACGGACTGTATTTATGTGTTTTGTGTGGATCTCAGAACAAACAGCGATTATTTCACTGTACAGCATTAACTGACTGGTTTGTATAACTGAGACGGAGTGTGTTTACTGCGCGGTACGGACTGTATTTATGTGTTTTGTGTGGATCTCAGAACAAACAGCGATTATTTCACTGTACAGCATTAACTGACTGGTTTGTATAACTGAGACGGAGTGTGTTTACTGCGCGGTACGGACTGTATTTATGTGTTTTGTGTGGATCTCAGAACAAACAGCGATTATTTCACTGTACAACATTAACTGACTGGTTTGTATAACTGAGACGGAGTGTGTTTACTGCGCGGTACGGACTGTATTTATGTGTTTTGTGTGGATCTCAGAACAAACAGCGATTATTTCACTGTACAACATTAACTGACTGGTTTGTATAACTGAGACGGAGTGTGTTTACTGCGCGGTACGAACTGTATTTATGTGTTTTGTGTGGATCTCAGAACAAACAGCGATTATTTCACTGTACAACATTAACTGACTGGTTTGTATAACTGAGACGGAGTGTGTTTACTGCGCGGTACGAACTGTATTTATGTGTTTTGTGTGGATCTCAGAACAAACAGCGATTATTTCACTGTACAACATTAACTGACTGGTTTGTATAACTGAGACGCAGTGTGTTTACTGCGCGGTACGGACTGTATTTATGTGTTTTGTGTGGATCTCAGAACAAACAGCGATTATTTCACTGTACAACATTACTGACTGGTTTGTATAACTGAGACGGAGTGTGTTTACTGCGCGGTACGGACTGTATTTATGTGTTTTGTGTGGATCTCAGAACAAACAGCGATTATTTCACTGTACAACATTACTGACTGGTTTGTATAACTGAGACGCAGTGTGTTTACTGCGCTGTACGGACTGTATTTATGTGTTTTGTGTGGATCTCAGAACAAACAGCGATTATTTCACTGTACAACATTAACTGACTGGTTTGTATAACTGAGACGGAGTGTGTTTACTGCGCGGTACGGACTGTATTTATGTGTTTTGTGTGGATCTCAGAACAAGCAGCGATTATTTCACTGTACAACATTAACTGACTGGTTTGTATAACTGAGACGGAGTGTGTTTACTGCGCGGTACGGACTGTATTTATGTGTTTTGTGTGGATCTCAGAACAAACAGCGATTATTTCACTGTACAACATTAACTGACTGGTTTGTATAACTGAGACGGAGTGTGTTTACTGCGCGGTACGAACTGTATTTATGTGTTTTGTGTGGATCTCAGAACAAACAACGATTATTTCACTGTACAACATTAACTGACTGGTTTGTATAACTGAGACGCAGTGTGTTTACTGCGCGGTACGGACTGTATTTATGTGTTTTGTGTGGATCTCAGAACAAGCAGCGATTATTTCACTGTACAACATTAACTGACTGGTTTGTATAACTGAGACGGAGTGTGTTTACTGCGCGGTACGGACTGTATTTATGTGTTTTGTGTGGATCTCAGAACAAGCAGCGATTATTTCACTGTACAACATTAACTGACTGGTTTGTATAACTGAGACGGAGTGTGTTTACTGCGCGGTACGGACTGTATTTATGTGTTTTGTGTGGATCTCAGAACAAGCAGCGATTATTTCACTGTACAACATTAACTGACTGGTTTGTATAACTGAGACGCAGTGTGTTTACTGCGCGGTACGGACTGAATCTTTATACATGATTTAGAATAATTTTAGGTTTGAAAGGGTTAATACCTAGACTGTATCTGACACAGTGTATTTCCACAAAGACTAGTGGTTACCCAATGTTAAGAGCTTCTCTGCTGTAGAGTTGTAAAGTTCATTATCGTGATGACAAAAACTGTCTATTGTAATCAATTCAATTAATTAAACTCCGAAAGGACCAACTTCTCTAAAGTTAGTCAGTATGTTAGAACCAACAAATGCACAATAATTATTAACAAAGTATATTTGTAACCCCTACATCTTTTCGGCAATCAAGTTGCCATCCTCAGGGGGCGTTCATCAAAGAATTAAAAGTATTTATGGCATCCTGATATATATACATTTGGCATTACAATTGAAACACTCACGCCGCTCATAACATCAAAATAAACAGATGCATATAGCTATAAACCGAACATTAAGAGCAATAATACATTGTGACTGAATTATAAGCTAATAAGCCATATAACACACAGTAAAAATTATATGCAAATATTTTTAAATGATTCAACCTAGACGTTTAAAACATATAATAGCTTTCTAAAGAATGTTTAACTGGCTATAGACCATGTATACAGTCATACAGTAGATCTACATCGATCTCGTCCTGTAGCTCGGTGTGTTACGTGTCATATTAGCTTACAATCACTCATTCAGCAACATGTATTATTGCTCTTAATGTTTGGTTTTATACAAATGTCAGCAGCAGGCGGTGTGATGCTGTGTGCTGTACACGGCATCTGAGTGTCCTAACTTGTTCAACTGCGTCTGGACTGACCGACTGACGCAGAATGTCGAGATGCCATCAGCCAATGGAGCAGCCACGTGTCTGTCCTATTGCTTCCTATTGTAAGCTACAGCCTATAGCATTATGTAGCTGACAAATTTTGCCATATAATAAAAAACAGATATAGCTGGGATATCGTGATATTAGAATGTCGTGCGGAATTATATTGCAGTGTGTTTCAGGATTTATTGGCATAAACCCCGATATAATTGTTTAAGGGTACTTGAAACAGATTAAATCGGTTTAGACAGAAAATCACATACTGTGCACAGTGCAGTTGGTACTGCGAGCGTGACACTCTTAAGGGATTTGCAGCAAGGACAATTGAGTTAGAGAGAGCGAGTTAACGTGACAGTCTGGGCACGAAGAGCGCGTCTGCTGTTGGCCACCGGCTAGTTATAATTTGAATATTGGCCTTATTACAGGCGAGCGTAAGGCGTGTCACGGACATTTGTGGGAGGTACACTGCTTAGCAGCAGCAGTCAGTTTACTGACAACAGTCACGTGACTATACTGTGGTCCGCGTACTGACAACAGTCATGTGACTATACTGTGGTCCGCGTACTGACAGCAGTCACGTGACTATACTGCGGTCCGCTTACTGACAGCAGTCACGTGACTATACTGTGGTCCGCATACTGACAGCACTCACGTGACTATACTGTGGTCCGCTACTGACAACAGTCATGTGACTATACTGTGGTCCGCATACTGACAACAGTCATGTGACTATACTGTGGTCCGCGTACTGACAACAGTCATGTGACTATACTGTGGTCCGCATACTGACAACAGTCATGTGACTATACTGCGGTCCGCGTACTGACAACAGTCATGTGACTATAATGCGGTCCGCTTACTGAAACAGTCATGTGACTATACTGCGGCCCGCTTACTGACAACAGTCATGTGACTATACTGCGGTCCGCGTACTGACAACAGTCATGTGACTATACTGCGGTCCGCGTACTGACAGCAGTCATGTGACTATACTGCGGTCCGCGTACTGACAACAGTCATGTGACTATACTGTGGTCCGCGTACTGACAACAGTCACGTGACTATACTGTGGTCCGCGTACTGACAGCAGTCACGTGACTATACTGCGGTCCGCTTACTGACAGCAGTCACGTGACTATACTGTGGTCCGCGTACTGACAGCACTCACGTGACTATACTGTGGTCCGCTACTGACAACAGTCATGTGACTATACTGTGGTCCGCATACTGAAACAGTCATGTGACTATACTGCGGCCCGCTTACTGACAACAGTCATGTGACTATACTGCGGTCCGCGTACTGACAACAGTCATGTGACTATACTGCGGTCCGCGTACTGACAACAGTCATGTGACTATACTGCGGTCCGCGTACTGACAACAGTCATGTGACTATACTGTGGTCCGCGTACTGACAACAGTCACGTGACTATACTGTGGCCTGCGTACTGACAGCAGTCACGTGACTATAATGGGGTCCGCTTACTGACAGCAGTCACGTGACTATACTGTGGTCCGCGTACTGACAACAGTCATGTGACTATACTGTGGCCCGCGTACTGACAACAGTCATGTGACTATACTGTGGCCCGCGTACTGACAGCAGTCACGTGACTATACTGTGGTCCGCGTACTGACAACAGTCATGTGACTATACTGCGGTCCGCTTACTGACAACAGTCATGTGACTATACTGCGGTCCGCGTTACTGACAACAGTCATGTGACTATACTGCGGTCCGCTTACTGACAACAGTCATGTGACTATACTGCGGTCCGCTTACTGACAACAGTCATGTGACTATACTGCGGTCCGCTACTGACAACAGTCATGTGACTATACTGCGGTCCGCTTACTGACAACAGTCATGTGACTAAACTGCGGTCCGCTTACTGACAACAGTCATGTGACTATACTGCGGTCCGCATACTGACAACAGTCATGTGACTTACTGCGGTCCGCTTACTGACAACAGTCATGTGACTATACTGCGGTCCGCTTACTGACAACAGTCATGTGACTATACTGCGGTCCGCTTACTGACAACAGTCATGTGACTATACTGCGGTCCGCTTACTGACAACAGTCATGTGACTATACTGCGGTCCGCTTACTGACAACAGTCATGTGACTATACTGCGGTCCGCTACTGACAACAGTCATGTGACTATACTGCGGTCCGCTTACTGACAACAGTCATGTGACTATACTGCGGTCCGCTACTGACAACAGTCATGTGACTATACTGCGGTCCGCTTACTGACAACAGTCATGTGACTATACTGCGGTCCGCTTACTGACAACAGTCATGTGACTATACTGCGGTCCGCTTACTGACAACAGTCATGTGACTATACTGCGGTCCGCTTACTGACAACAGTCATGTGACTATACTGCGGTCCGCGTACTGACAACAGTCATGTGACTATACTGCGGTCCGCTTACTGACAACAGTCATGTGACTATACTGCGGTCCGCTTACTGACAACAGTCATGTGACTATACTGCGGTCCGCTTACTGACAACAGTCATGTGACTATACTGCGGTCCGCATACTGACAACAGTCATGTGACTATACTGCGGTCCGCTTACTGACAACAGTCATGTGACTATACTGCGGTCCGCTTACTGACAACAGTCATGTGACTATACTGCGGTCCGCTTACTGACAACAGTCATGTGACTATACTGCGGTCCGCTTACTGACAACAGTCATGTGACTATACTGCGGTCCGCTTACTGACAACAGTCATGTGACTATACTGCGGTCCGCATACTGACAACAGTCATGTGACTATACTGCGGTCCGCTTACTGACAACAGTCATGTGACTATACTGCGGTCCGCTTACTGACAACAGTCATGTGACTATACTGCGGTCCGCTTACTGACAACAGTCATGTGACTGCACATCAACTGCAGCTTCTCAAGTTCTTCTTGCACATTGTTAATAGATTATTCCAAACTAAAGTTAACTTTCTGGTTGAAATGCAAATACAAAGTATCTCGAAGTTTGTGATTCCTGCGAACGATAAACCCGTCACACACAAACATCGACATCCGTTTGCAACATAAAAGTTTGTTTGTTTCCAACAACTTATGAAGCGTCAGCAATAGCAATATAAATAATTGAAAGAGCATAAAACAAACGAAAGTTTGTTTAATAAAATAAAAACAGTTTGGAAGCACAAAATGCTGCTGTATGCCGAAGGCAAGCTTCACTCCATGAAGCATGAAGGCAATCAAATTCACTGGCTGACTGAGCTGAGGGTGGCGGAAGTCAACTCACGAGATGCGTCATCACATTCGATTCGTCGAAATCAGTCACGAAGTATCGAAGCAATGGTAATAAGATGGGTGATCACGAAAGGTGCAAATACACTGCTACAAAGTAAACAGACACACTGAAGCTATATTAGACGGGCGTAAAGTCTATATAGAAGGAATACGCTTGTTTGGTAGTGTGTTAGTGTGTTAGTGTGTTAGTGTGTTAGTGTGTTAATGTGTTAAAGCGTCGTCAGCAAAATGCAGGACGGTTTCTTGAAACAAGGTAGCCAATAAATGCTTCTGAAATATTTGGAGAGTAATATATCACAAAGCAAACAGAGCAGGTTAACAGCTGCACACACTTGTTACTATCTGCTGCACACACTTGTTACTATCTGCTAACTGCTGCACACACTTGTTACTATCTGCTGCACACACTTGTTACTATTTGCTAACTGCTGCACACACTTGTTACTATCTGCTAACTGCTGCACACACTCGTTACTATCTGCTAACTGCTGCACACACTTGTTACTATCTGCTAACTGCTGCACACACTTGTTACTATCTACTGCACACACTTGTTACTATCTGCTAACTGCTGCACACACTCGTTACTATCTGCTAACTGCTGCACACACTCGTTACTATCTGCTAACTGCTGCACACACTCGTTACTATCTGCTAACTGCTGCACACACTCGTTACTATCTGCTAACTGCTGCACACACTCGTTACTATTACTAACAGCTGCACACACTTGTTACTATCTGCTAACTGCTGCACACACTTGTTACTATCTGCTAACTGCTGCACACACTTGTTACTATCTGCTAACTGCTGCACACACTCGTTACTATCTGCTAACTGCTGCACACACTTGTTACTATCTGCTAACTGCTGCACACACTTGTTACTATCTGCTAACTGCTGCACACACTTGTTACTATCTGCTAACTGCTGCACACACTCGTTACTATCTGCTAACTGCTGCACACACTCGTTACTATCTGCTAACTGCTGCACACACTTGTTACTATCTGCTAACTGCTGCACACACTTGTTACTATCTGCTAACTGCTGCACACACTTGTTACTATCTGCTAACTGCTGCACACAATTGTTACTATCTGCTGACTGCTGCACACACTTGTTACTATCTGCTAACTGCTGCACACACTTGTTAATATCCGCTGCACACACTTGTTACTATCTGCTAACTGCTGCACACACTTGTTACTATCTGCTGTACACACTTGTTACTATCTGCTAACTGCTGCACACACTTGTTACTGTCTGCTAACTGCTGCACACACTTGTTACTATCTGCTATCTGCTGCACACACTTGTTACTATCTGCTAACTGCTGCACACACTTGTTACTATCTGCTAACTGCTGCACACACTTGTTACTGTCTGCTAACTGCTGCACACACTTGTTACTGTCTGCTAACTGCTGCACACACTTGTTACTATCTGCTATCTGCTGCACACACTTGTTACTATCTGCTAACTGCTGCACACACTCGTTACTATTACTAACAGCTGCACACACTTGTTACTATCTGCTAACTGCTGCACACACTTGTTACTATCTGCTAACTGCTGCACACACTTGTTACTATCTGCTAACTGCTGCACACACTCGTTACTATCTGCTAACTGCTGCACACACTTGTTACTATCTGCTAACTGCTGCACACACTTGTTATTATATGCTAACTGCTGCACACACTTGTTACTATCTGCTAACTGCTGCACACACTCGTTACTATCTGCTAACTGCTGCACACACTCGTTACTATCTGCTAACTGCTGCACACACTTGTTACTATCTGCTAACTGCTGCACACACTTGTTACTATATGCTAACTGCTGCACACACTTGTTACTATCTGCTAACTGCTGCACACAATTGTTACTATCTGCTGACTGCTGCACACACTTGTTACTATCTGCTAACTGCTGCACACACTTGTTAATATCCGCTGCAGACACTTGTTACTATCTGCTAACTGCTGCACACACTTGTTACTATCTGCTGTACACACTTGTTACTATCTGCTAACTGCTGCACACACTTGTTACTGTCTGCTAACTGCTGCACACACTTGTTACTATCTGCTATCTGCTGCACACACTTGTTACTATCTGCTAACTGCTGCACACACTTGTTAATATCTGCTATCTGCTGCACACACTTGTTACTATCTGCTATCTGCTGCACACACTTGTTACTATCTGCTATCTGCTGCACACACTTGTTACTATCTGCTATCTGCTGCACACACTTGTTAATATCTGCTATCTGCTGCACACACTTGTTAATATCTGCTATCTGCTGCACACACTTGTTACTATCCGCTGCACACACTTGTTACTATCTGCTAACTGCTGCACACACTTGTTACTATCTGCTGTACACACTTGTTACTATCTGCTAACTGCTGCACACACTTGTTACTATCTGCTAACTGCTGCACACACTTGTTACTGTCTGCTATCTGCTGCACACACTTGTTAATATCTGCTGTACACACTTGTTACTATCTGCTATCTGCTGCACACACTTGTTACTATCTGCTATCTGCTGCACACACTTGTTAATATCTGCTATCTGCTGCACACACTTGTTACTGTCTGCTAACTGCTGCACACACTTGTTACTATCTGCTAACTGCCTGCACCACACTTGTTACTGTCTGCTATCTGCTGCACACACTTGTTACTGTCTGCTATCTGCTGCACACACTTGTTACTGTCTGCTATCTGCTGCACACACTTGTTACTGTCTGCTATCTGCTGCACACACTTGTTACTGTCTGCTATCTGCTGCACACACTTGTTACTGTCTGCTATCTGCTGCACACACTTGTTACTGTCTGCTATCTGCTGCACACACTTGTTACTATCTGCTAACTGCTGCACACACTTGTTACTGTCTGCTATCTGCTGCACACACTTGTTACTGTCTGCTATCTGCTGCACACACTTGTTACTGTCTGCTATCTGCTGCACACACTTGTTACTGTCTGCTATCTGCTGCACACACTTGTTACTGTCTGCTATCTGCTGCACACACTTGTTACTGTCTGCTATCTGCTGCACACACTTGTTACTAAACTGCTAACTGCTGCACACACTTGTTACAATCTGCTAACTGCTGCACACACTTGTTACAATCTGCTAACTGCTGCACACACTTGTTATATCTGCTAACTGTGCACACATTGTTACTATCTGCTAACTGCTGCACACACTTGTTACTATCTGCTACTGCTGCACACATTGTTACTTCTGCTACGCACTTGTTACTATCCTATGCTGCAACTTGTCATGCGTCACATTGTACTATTGCTAATTTAACATGTTATTTCTGCATGCTGCAAATTGTCATCTGTAACGGAAATTGTTATTTGTAACTGCTGCAAAATTGTTACAATTGCTACTGTGAGAATTGTTTATATTGTAACGCATGGCAATCTGGTAATAATTGTATTTGCACAACTGTTACATTGGCATATTGCTGATAAAATTGTATATTGCACTGTGACAATGTATATGCTGAGCTGAAAATTGTTATATTGTAACGACGTGCACTATGTTATATTGTATTTGAACACTGTATATCTGTGAATAGTAAATTGTTATTTGTAACGCATGCCAACTGTAATAATTGTGTTCTGAACACATTGTGCATATCTGTAATTATTGTATTTGTAACGAATTGCTATCTGTGAAAAGATTGTTATTTGTATGACAGTGCAATGCTTGTTAATTGATTTGAGACTGCTGCATGAAAGTTTAAGTTGTATTGGAACGAATTGGACATTGCTGATGTGGAAAAATTGTTATTTGAACATGTGGCATATGCTGTGGAAGGTATTGTTATTTGGTAACGCTGTGCATATTGTGAGTAATTGTGTATTGGAACATGTACATTGCTATGTGGGAAGGTAATTGTTATATTGTAAGACATGTGGCATATGTTGTGGAAGTAATGTGTATTTGGTAAGACTTGCATATGCTGTGGAAGAAGTTAAGTTGTATTTGGTAAGACATTGGCATATGCTGTGGAAGTAAGTTGTTTATTGGTAAGACTGTGCAATGATTGGGAAGTAAGTAATTGTTATTTGGTAACACATGTGGCATTGCATTGGTAAGTGAGTAATTGTTATTTGTAACACATGTGGCATATGTCTATGTGGAACAATTGTTTATTTGTAACGACATGTGCATATGCTGTGGACATTAGTTAATTGTATTTGAACACGACATTGCTATGCTGGTGGAGTAAGTTGTTTATTTGTAACTGCACACTTGTCATATCTGTGGAATGATAATGTGCACAACTTGTAAATAATTGCATAACTGCTGCAACACTTGTTATGGTACATGCTATGCTGAAGAATTCAGTTGTTATCTATACTGAACTGTGCACACATGCTATGTGTGAAGCTAATTGTATTTGGTAACGACATTGATATCTATGTAAGCTGTAACATTGTTTTAACGATTGGCTACTGCTGCGAAGGTTGTTATATCTTGCTATCGCTGCACACACTTGTTACTATGCTAAGTGAATAATTGTTACTATTGGTAAACTGCTGGGATACACTGTAATTGTAACGTTACAATTGTTATATTGGCTAACGACATGTGCATATGACAACTTGTTACTGCTAAGGTGCAACACACGTTGTTACTATCTGCTAACTGCTGCACACCTTGTTATATCTATGAACTGCTGGCACACACTTGGTTACTTAATCTGCTATTCTGTAACGACATGTTATATCTGTGGGCTAACTGCGCACTACAACTTGTTTATTTGGTACTGACTGTGCATAGCTGTAAGGTTTACTATTGCTAACTCTGCACACACTTGTTACTATTGCTGCTGCTGCACAATGTAAGTATATTGTAATTATGGAACGACATTGTTACATTCATGCTGTTGTGCAAGTTGTTAAATTGTATCTGCTGAACGACATTGTGTATTTCGACTGTGCAATGGTGAAGGTAAGTTGTTATTTGGTAACGATTGGCATATGCGTGTGGAAGGTAGTTAAGTTGTTATTTGGTAACGACATGTGGCATATGCTGTGGGAAGGTAAGTTGTTATTTGGTAAGAACATGTGGCATATGCTGTGGGAAGGTAATGTTAATGTGATATTTGTTAACGACATGTGGCATATGTTGGTGGAATGTTATTATTTGGTAACTGACATGTGGCATATGCGTGGGAAGGTAAGTTGTTATTTGGTAACGACATGTGGCATATGCTGTGGAAGGTAAGTTAAGTTGTTATTTGGTAAGACATGTGGCATATGCTGTGGAAGGTAAGTTAATTGTTATTTGGTAACGACATGTGGCATATGCATGTGGGAAGGTAAGTTAAGTTGTTATTTGGTAACGACATGTGGCATATGCTGGTGGGAAGGTAAGTTGTTATTTGGTAATGACATGTGGCATATGCGGGTGGGAAGGTAAGTTAAATTGTTATTTGGTAACGACATGTGGCATATGCTGGTGGGAAGGTAAGTTAAGTTGTTATTTGGTAACGACATGTGGCATATGCTGGCTGGAAGGTAAGTTAAGTTGTTATTTGGTAACGACATGTGGCATATGCTGGCTGGAAGGTAAGTTAAGTTGTTATTTGGTAACGACATGTGGCATATGCGGTGGGAAGTTAAGTTGTTATTTGGTAATGACATGTGGCATATGCGGGTGGGAAGTTAAGTTAAATTGTTATTTGGTAATGACATGTGGCATATGTTGGTGGGAAGGTAAGTTAAGTTGTTATTTGGTAACGACATGTGGCATATGCGGGTGGGAAGTTAAGTTGTTATTTGGTAATGACATGTGGCATATGCTGGTGGGAAGGTAAGTTAAGTTGTTATTTGGTAACGACATGTGGCATATGCATGTGGGAAGGTAAGTTAAGTTGTTATTTTTGTAACGACATGTGGCATATGCTGGTGGGAAGGTAAGTTAAGTTGTTATTTGGTAACGACATGTGGCATATGCTGGTGGGAAGGTAAGTTGTTATTTGGTAACGACATATGGCATATGCATGTGGGAAGTTAAGTTAAGTTGTTATTTGGTAACGACATGTGGCATATGCTGGTGGGAAGGTAAGTTAAGTTGTTATTTGGTAACGACATGTGGCATATGCTGGTGGGAAGGTAAGTTAAGTTGTTATTTGGTAACGACATGTTGCATATGCTGGTGGGAAGGTAAGTTAAGTTGTTATTTGGTAACGACATATGGCATATGCATGTGGGAAGTTAAGTTAAGTTGTTATTTGGTAACGACATGTGGCATATGCTGGTGGGAAGGTAAGTTAAGTTGTTATTTGGTAACGACATGTGGCATATGCTGGTGGGAAGGTAAGTTAAGTTGTTATTTGGTAACGACATGTGGCATATGCATGTAGGAAGGTAAGTTAAGTTGTTATTTGATAACGACATGTGGCATATGCTGGTGGGAAGGTAAGTTAAGTTGTTATTTGGTAACGACATGTGGCATATGCTGGTGGGAAGGTAAGTTAAGTTGTTATTTGGTAACGACATGTGGCATATGCTGGCTGGAAGGTAAGTTAAGTTGTTATTTGGTAATGACATGTGGCATATGCTGGTGGGAAGGTAAGTTGTTATTTGGTAACGACATGTGGCATATGTTGGTGGGAAGGTAAGTTAAGTTGTTATTTGGTAACGACATGTGGCATATGCTGGTGGGAATGTAAGTTAAGTTGTTATTTGGTAACGACATGTGGCATATGCTGGTGGGAAGGTAAGTTAAGTTGTTATTTGGTAACGACATGTGGCATATGCTGGTGGGAATGTAAGTTAAGTTGTTATTTGGTAACGACATGTGGCATATGCTGGTGGGAAGGTAAGTTAAGTTGTTATTTGGTAACGACATGTGGCATATGCTGGCTGGAAGGTAAGTCCATGCAGCTGTTTGTTATGAAAACCTGAAGGAAATGACGTCACTAATATGTAGCTGAAGTTTGTGCATTATCACTGAAAACAAACAGTCACAAAGTTTTGAAAGCAGTTTGGTTTTGTCTTCAGGTGAAAACACTGAAGGGTTGAAGGGTGAAGACCATCTGGAAGACCTAGGTGTGGATGGAAGGACATTATTGTAATGGGTCTCAAAGAAACAAGCTAGGAGAGCGTGGAGTGGACTGATCTGGCTCAGGATAGAGACAAGTGTTGGGTCCTTCTGAACACGGTATTGAAACTTCCGGTTAAACAGCATGTGGAGTTCTTGAGTAGCTAAACAACCAGCAGGTTTCAAGAAGAAATTTGCTCCATGCAATTCATTACCTAGTTTTCTGAAATAGGCCGCTGATGCAACTTCATACGTGGGCCCAATAACAGGCTGCTGCAGACTTTGCATGACCAGCAACATGTAAACTCATGTCCTTCACCAAATATTTGTAGGGTTTAAAGTCATGGAGAAGAAGATGGGCGGAGCATGCAGAATTATGGGAAAAGCGAGAATTGCGCAGGCAGTTTTGACTTTGCCCACTGACTGCGGCTCTGGAGACAACAGAGACCTCTTGTGGCAGGGACTGACATATGTTTGTCGCGATTTATTCGGCCACTGCAGACGAACTGTGTGAACTAAGTCACCATCTGCTTCCCAGTGTCTCTGTAATTTATATTACAAGCAGTTTCGTAAAATGTACACTGAATCAGCGTCGTGAAACAACCTTACACTCTCCTTGATTTGAGGCTTCCGCCGCGATGTTGAAGAGATCTGCGCTCTTCTGGGATATTACGCGGCGTCATGTGGTAATTGTTTACCGACGTTTCGGGACAACGTATTGGTCCCATCTTCACGGGTAAAGAGTCCGTGTAGGAAAGTAACAGAGCCAGCAACCTACAACGTAGATTACGGAAAGTAGGGCGAGGTAGTTTTATGACTCCATTCCATACTGTTTTCCAGCTGTCTTAGCTGTTGCACTCTCAGTACCCCCAGCAGCTGTACGCTGTTTGTATCCACCCCTCTCTCACCCTATTGGCTGTCATCACATCACACGTATTGCTACCCCGCCGTACTTTCCACAATCTACGTTATAGGTTGCTGGATCTGTTTCTTTCCTACTCGGACTCTTGACCCGTGAAGATGGGACCAATACGTTGTCCCGAAACGTCGGTAAACAATTACCACATGACGCCGTGTAATATCCCAGAAGAGCGCAGATCTCAACCTTAATGCCTCTTTAACATTACTGTGGCCTGCAGTTCGTTCTACGCCCGCCAGGTGTCGCGCTGAAGCAGGCGACACCGACTGCTATATACGTCATTGTAGGCGCGTTCTTAAAGTCGTGTAAAGAGACTTCGTCACGTTTGTCCGTCGATATGGAATGACTCGGCTCCCGCTAAATGTATTTTCGTTAATTTTTTTAATGACGATGTTTCACTAAAATCTGTCAAGATATGTAAGTTTGTATACAATCTGAACAAGAACTGTCACTGTACACGAAGGCCTTGTGCAATCCCAGCTTTATGGCTGCCAACCTTACAGTGTGTTTCTTGGAAGATAGTGGATAAAAAATAGTAACAGTTAGTAGCCTAATTGTCACTATTTTGTCCTGTTTATTCTTTCGAGTTTCATGACGCATGCTTACATACACAAGGTAAATCAAAATTTCTATCATATTATCTAACACTTTTCACATGTAGCAGTATTAAATCCGTCATATAAACATAACTACAATTTGTGTAGTGATGTTGCTTGCAGGACAGCAGTTACAAAATGTGTCGCTAGGTGGCCATAAGACAAACATGGCCGTTAGATTTAACGAAGGCAGCCTGCTTATTACATGAAGACCTACACACATAGTGACTGCTGTGTTTAAGGACATGAACATATATGTCGAATACAGTAATCGATACTGATAATACTCGATATCCATCTGCCTTATTTATTGTTCATGAGATTTGCATGACGACTAACAAAGGAAAAATATAAACGTGTGTTTATAATATCGATATCCATATCGATATTGATATTTCTTGTTCACATGTAGGAATATGAAATTTGATATAGATATATATATACAAATTGTACACGAAATATTGTTCCTAAATTTGACGTTTTGATTTCACATGAATTCAACAAAGTCAGCATGTATCTACATCTATCTACATGTATCTACATGTATCTACATCTATCTACATGTATCTACATGTATCTACATCTATCTACACGTATCTACAAACGATAAGTTCTACAAATAATTAATACCAGACCCTAATAATTGTGGTGACGTTTAGCAAGTGCACAGTTCTGAACAACAGCAAAGTGCGGCAACAGTGGACTGACGGTTTGACCGTCCGAACATTAGCCAGGATGCGAACGTCTAACAGATCCTCATTGTTACGCTACAGTTTGACCGTCCGAACATTAGCCAGGATGCGAACGTCCAACAGATACTCATTGTTACGCTACAGTTTGACCGTCCAAACGTTAGCCAGGATGCGAACGTCCAACAGATACTCATTGTTACGCTACAGTTTGACCGTCCGAACATTAGCCAGGATGCGAACGTCCAACAGATCCTCATTGTTACGCTACAGTTTGACCGTCCGAACATTAGCCAGGATGCGAACGTCCAACAGATCCTAATTGTTACGCTACAGTTTGACCGTCTGAACATTAGCCAGGATGCGAACGTCCAACAGATACTCATTGTTACGCTACAGTTTGACCGTCCGAACATTAGCCAGGATGCGAACGTCCAACAGATCCTCATTGTTACGCTACAGTTTGACCGTCTGAACATTAGCCAGGATGCGAACGTCCAACAGATACTCATTGTTACGCTACAGTTTGACCGTCCGAACATTAGCCAGGATGCGAACGTCCAACAGATACTCATTGTTACGCTACAGTTTGACCGTCCAAACGTTAGCCAGGATGCGAACGTCCAACAGATACTCATTGTTACGCTACAGTTTGACCGTCCGAACATTAGCCAGGATGCGAACGTCCAACAGATCCTCATTGTTACGCTACAGTTTGACCGTCCGAACATTAGCCAGGATGCGAACGTCCAACAGATCCTAATTGTTACGCTACAGTTTGACCGTCTGAACATTAGCCAGGATGCGAACGTCCAACAGATACTCATTGTTACGCTACAGTTTGACCGTCCGAACATTAGCCAGGATGCGAACGTCCAACAGATCCTCATTGTTACGCTACAGTTTGACCGTCTGAACATTAGCCAGGATGCGAACGTCCAACAGATACTCATTGTTACGCTACAGTTTGACCGTCCGAACATTAGCCAGGATGCGAACGTCCAACAGATCCTCATTGTTACGCTACAGTTTGACCGTCTGAACATTAGCCAGGATGCGAACGTCCAACAGATACTCATTGTTACGCTACAGTTTGACCGTCCGAACATTAGCCAGGATGCGAACGTCCAACAGATACTCATTGTTACGCTACAGTTTGACCGTCCGAACATTAGCCAGGATGCGAACGTCCAACAGATACTCATTGTTACGCTACAGTTTGACCGTCCAAACGTTAGCCAGGATGCGAACGTCTAACAGATCCTCATTGTTACGCTACAGTTTGACCGTCCAAACGTTAGCCAGGATGCGAACGTCTAACAGATCCTCATTGTTACGCTACAGTTTGACCGTCCGAACATTAGCCAGGATGCGAACGTCCAACAGATACTCATTGTTACGCTACAGTTTGACCGTCCGAACATTAGCCAGGATGCGCCGGTCCAACAGATACTCATTGTTACGCTACAGTTTGACCGTCCGAACATTAGCCAGGATGCGAACGTCCAACAGATACTCATTGTTACGCTACAGTTTGACCGTCCAAACGTTAGCCAGGATGCGAACGTCTAACAGATCCTCATTGTTACGCTACAGTTTGACCGTCCGAACATTAGCCAGGATGCGAACGTCCAACAGATCCTCATTGTTACGCTACAGTTTGATCTTCCGAACATTAGCCAGGATGCGAACGTCCAACAGACCCTCATTGTTACGCTACAATTTGATCTTCCGAACATTAGCCAGGATGCGAACGTCCAACAGATCCTCATTGTTACGCTACAGTTTGACCGTCCGAACATTAGCCAGGATGCGAACGTCCAACAGATCCTCATTGTTACGCTACAGTTTGACCGTCCGAACATTAGCCAGGATGCGAACGTCCAACAGATCCTCATTGCTACGCTACAGTTTGACCGTCCGAACATTAGCCAGGATGCGAACGTCTAACAGATCCTCATTGTTACGCTACAGTTTGACCGTCCGAACATTAGCCAGGATGCGAACGTCCAACAGATCCTCATTGTTACGCTACAGTTTGACCGTCCGAACATTAGCCAGGATGCGAACGTCCAACAGATCCTCATTGTTACGCTACAGTTACAGTCCTCATCTTAATTTTAGCTAACAAAAAAACCAAAAAAGCTGGCGGAAGGACCTACTCTGTACGTGAGGTGTCAGGGGCAGGATATCTGTTTTGTTTCGTCCTCCAATCCGCTATCGTTATCGCTGCACAAAAGACTCGCTCCTAGCCTTCCGCTTGAAAACTCCACCGGCCAGGACCTAACAAATGACCCAGAGCAAGGCACATTTCTTCATGTCTCCTCATCAGCCGTCGTCTGACGTTAAGTGCAGTGTTCTGTTGTGGTCTACTTCGTTGGAGTGGTACTTCTTCACAGAATAATACTCGTAGTTGCTTTCGTATCATTGAAGTGGTGGGGAGTAGGAGGACTCTATTATATTGGAAGCTTGGAGCCTCAAGTAATCAGTACACAAAAGACAGCAGAATACACATTTAGTGTTCTACACGAAGTTACGACGACAAGAGCGAGCACTTTCTGGTGATAACAAAAGATTGGACAAGCGAAGTACGTACTGCGCTTTGTAAAAGCATTAAGAACTTGGTCATATTTGGGGTCATGATGAAAGTGTTTCGCTTAAGGATTATAAGAAACAGCTTAAAGCATTACGTATGAAATTGTATTTCAAAATTACGGTTTTTTGAGATGTGACGCCTTGAGGTTTGGTAGAGAGGTACCTACGATTCGGAGGAACTTACTGCCTCCATCTTCAGAGTGTACTGTCAACGTACACTGCACAACATGCAGTTGTTGACCGCTATAAGAATGAGGTCGACACTTGAAAGTTTCGTATTTTGACAGCAGCACTTCAAAAGATCGTCTTTTGTCAGGCGCTTTCGCAAAATTGCGAAAAGTGACTATTAGCTTCCTCATCATGTCTGTCTGTCTGTCTGTCCGTCCGTCCGCATGGAACGACTCAGCTCGCATTGGACGGATTTACATGAAGATCTACGTACATTTATGATAATATCTCGCTAAATTCTTCTTAGAATGACAAATGTTTCAGACAAAAGTTGTACATAAAATCAAAACACAAATTTTATGTTCAATAACTTTTTCCCAAAATCGTGCCGTTTATGAGATAATGTGGAAAAATATGGTACAGTCAGACAGGCCACAGATGACAATATAATACGGCGCATGCGCTTTGCATGCTGGATAACTAAGGCTACAGACACACACTTGCAATATGTAATACTTATTGATTTTCCACGGCAACAATGTTAAGCGAACGAGCCTAAATATTACATTATATGTACATTGTTTCTCTTTTTTTTTTTTCGAAAATCATGCTGTTGACGAGATACTTATGACAAATATGGCAGATCTAAACAGGTTATAGACGATCAAACACGGCGTGACACAAACAGATTGCATTTGCATGCTGGGTAATTAAGGCAAACACACAAAGGGTCATAATGTGTAATGCTTATTGCTTTCTAACTGATGAAGCTTTGAGGTTGGTGCATTTTGTATTAAGCAGTTTTCCAGACAAAATTACAGTTTTCACATTTAATACTTCTCTCCCCGTATTATTGGTTAAAACTACACACTAATACGGCAGTAATATGGCAGTAATATGGCAGTAATACGGCAGTAATATAGCAGTAATACGGCAGTAATATGGCAGTAATACGGCAGTAATATGGCAGTAATATGACAGTAATATGGCAGTAATACGGCAGTAATATGGCACCAGATACCGTAGATTAAAATTAGTTCTGGTGTGACGTAATCAATGACGTAGGCTTCGTGTGATGACGTCAGCTTCCTGTGCAGTTATCGATTTTTTTGTCATTTGCATAACACATAATTGAGCAACATAGAAACATGCAATACTAATTTTAATATTTGCTGTTTATATCTCAGAATATGGAGTTTGATATGTAGAGAGGTTGTGAACATTGCTGTCAGCGTTGCACAAAATGTTGTGTGTAAGACAAATTTGTATAAAACGTTTCATCGGGCCGATGTTTTGAGGTTATGTATGATCGATAAATTTAACAAAAAAGTCACCTTGGTACAGAACATCCCAGTAGGTGCACAGAACATCGCAGTTGGTGCACAGAACATCCCATGTTGGTGCACAATCACAAACGTGTGTTTATTCAGCTCTTCAATAACACACAGTAAGTTTTATTACTTACGTTAACTTGGCGACAAGTTTCGGCTTTGGAAATGAGGCATCATCAGGCCACTAATGATGATGGCCTGATGATGGTTCATTTCCAGAGCAGAAACTAGTCGCCAAGTTAACGTAAGTGATATAGCTTGTTGGGTGTGTTGAAAAGACACAAACTTGTGACAGAAATAAACCTAGATAATTTGTTTCTCAAAGAAATATAAACACGCACCGTAGTGACAGTAATGCGTTATAACAGACGTTCGTCTGCGAACAGCAGCAAGCAACATAATAAACGTACATAAATATGCAAGTACTAACAACATATGCAAGTACTAACAACAACATATGCAAGTACTAACAACAACATATGCAAGTACTAACAACAACATATGCAAGTACTAACAACAACATATGCAAGTACTAACAACAACATAGCAAGTACTAACAACAACATATGCAAGTACTAACACAACATATGCAAGTACTAACAACAACATATGCAAGTACTAACAACAACATATGCAAGTACTAACAACAACATATGCAAGTACTAACAACAACATATGCAAGTACTAACAACAACATATGAAGTACTAACAACAACATATGCAAGTACTAACAACAACATAAGCAAGTACAACAACAACATATGCAAGTACTAACAACAACATATGCAAGTACTAACAACAACATATGCAAGTACTAACAACAACATATGCAAGTACTAACAACAACATATGCAAGTACTAACAACAACATATGCAAGTACTAACAACAACATAGTGCTACTAACAAGTAAATCAAGGCCCAAACATATGAACTGCTAAACATCACATCACTATATGCACATAACAACAACATATGCAAGACAAACCAACAACAACAATATCTAAAACTCATATGTACTCTCCCAACATATGAACTTCTACAACAAAATTGAAGTCTCACACCATAGTGCGCTACTAAACAAGTAAATCAAGGACCACATATGAACTGCTTAGAACAGTTCTACAGTCAACTATATGCACACAACAACAAACTAGTGCCAGAACAAAACCCGGCACAACACAACCCATATTCAGTTTTGTTTAAAACCTTCACAGTCGTCTCTCTCCCGCATGACATTGACCTTTATCAACCCCCGTAAGATTGGTACAGCTTGCACAGCCAGTAGTGCGCACGTAACAGAGCTGCAGGTAAGTACAGTGTGACAGTCGTACTGCCGAGCTATATCGTTTTGTAATGCTGAGTGTTGCTTAAGTATTGTGGCTTAAATTGTTTTAATATTGTCAGTGACTATATACCGAACATAGTGGAAGACATTTTATCCATTTTATTTATTTTATCTATTTTAATGAGTACCATATAGCTGGTGTAATGATAAAGAGTCCTGATGATGAACTGATACAGTTCGAAACATGTTGACAAATTTATTGACATAAGCATGTATTAAATAGGAGATAATAAAGTGTACAGCCGATCCCAATGGCCGCGCGGTCTAAGGCGTGGGACTTCGGCCGCTCGCTTACTGGGATCGTGGGTTCGAATCCCACCGGGGGCATGGATGTTTGTGTTGTGTTTGTTGTATGTTGTCAGGTAGAGGTCTCTGCGACGAGCTGATCACTAGTCCAGAGGAGTCCTACCGAGTGTGGTGTGTCTGAGTGTGATCGCGAAGCCTTGACGAAACGAGGAGGCCCAGGCCCATATTGGGCTGTCGAGCCATACAAACATAAATTGTACATTTGTCGCAATAAGACTATGTAGACTGTAACTAAGTTGATTGCCCAAGGAATTAGCGGGCCTTCACAAAATAACTGTTGTCTACAAATGGAGGTAGCTAGTAGACTGTTAAGTGACAGTGCAGTGACAGTGCAGTGACAGTGACAGTGCAGTGACAGTACAGTGACAGTGCAGAAGGTATCCTGTGTGAATGAAAACATTAGAGGCATCACGTTATTCCGAGAAGCAGTAACAAGCTGTACTTTCGATTTAATCTCTGCCCCTGATGATCCATTACAAGAGTTGAGTGCTGTCGTCAGGTTTACTGGAGCGCTCTGTAGGTGTCGTAATTGTGTATTGGGGGGGTGAGTGGCAGTTAGTGACCTCTGTAGGTGTCGTAATTGTGTAATGGGGGTGAGTGGCAGTTAGTGACCTCTGTAGGTGTTGTAATTGTGTATTGGGGGGTGAGTGGCATTTAGTGACCTCTGTAGGTGTTGTAATTGTGTATGGGGGGTGAGTGGCATTTAGTGACCTCTGTAGGTGTTGTAATTGTGTAATTGGGGGTGAGTGGCATTTAGTGACCTCTGTAGGTGTCGTAATTGTGTAATGGGGGTGAGTGGCATTAGTGACCTCTGTAGGTGTTGTAATTGTGTATGGGGGGGTGTGGCATTAGTGACCTCTGTAGGTTTGTAATTGTGTAATTGGGGGTGAGTGGCATTTAGTGACCTCTGTAGGTGTCGTAATTGTGTAATGGGGGTGAGTGGCAGTTAGTGACCTCTGTAGGTGTTGTAATTGTGTAATGGGGGTGAGTGGCATTAGTGACCTCTGTAGGTGTCGTAATTGTGTAATGGGGGTGAGTGGCAGTTAGTGACCTCTGTAGGTGTTGTAATTGTGTATTGGGGGGTGAGTGGCATTAGTGACCTCTGTAGGTGTTGTAATTGTGTAATTGGGGGTGAGTGGCATTTAGTGACCTCTGTAGGTGTCGTAATTGTGTAATGGGGTGAGTGGCAGTTAGTGACCTCTGTAGTGTGTTGTAATTGTGTAATTGGGGGTGAGTGGCATTAGTGACCTCTGTAGGTGTCGTAATTGTGTATTGGGGGGTGAGTGGCATTTAGTGACCTCTGTAGGTGTCGTAATTGTGTAATGGGGTGGTGATTGTGTCGTGTGTATGTGACTCGTAGGTATGCTTGTAACTTGTGTCAATTGGTGGGGTGAGTGGCAGTTAGTGACCTCTGTAGGTGTCGTAATTGTGTAATGGGGGTGAGTGGCAGTTTAGTGACCTCTGTAGGTGTGAATTGTTAATGGGTATGCTAGTAGTATTTTTTGGTAGGGGTGAGTGGCATTTAGTGACCTCTGTAGGTGTCGTAATTGTGTAATGGGGGTGAGTGGCAGTTAGTGACCTCTGTAGGTGTCGTAATTGTGTAATGGGGGGTGAGTGGCAGTTAGTGACCTCTGTAGGTGTCGTAATTGTGTAATTGGGGGTGAGTGGCATTTAGTGACCTCTGTAGGTGTCGTAATTGTGTATTGGGGGGTGAGTGACAGTTAGTGACCTCTGTAGGTGTCGTAATTGTGTAATTGGGGGTGAGTGGCATTTAGTGACCTCTGTAGGTGTTGTAATTGTGTAATTGGGGGTGAGTGGCATTTAGTGACCTCTGTAGGTGTTGTAATTGTGTAATGGGGGGAGTGGCAGTTAGTAACCTTTTTGTAGGTGTCGTAATTGTGTAATGGGGGGGGTGAGTGGCAGTTAGTGACCTCTGTAGGTGTCGTAATTTTGTAATGGGGGGTGAGTGGCAGTTAGTGACCTCTGTAGGTGTCGTAATTGTGTAATGGGGGGGTGAGTGGCAGTTACTGACCTCTGTAGGTGTCGTAATTGTGTAATGGGGGATGAGTGGCAGTTAGTGACCTCTGTAGTTGTCGTAATTGTGTAATGGAGGGGATGAGTGGCAGTTAGTAACCTCTGTCGGTGTCGTAATTGTGTAATGGGGGATGAGTGGCAGTTAGTGACCTCTGTAGTTGTCGTAATTGTGTAATGGAGGGGATGAGTGGCAGTTAGTAACCTCTGTAGGTGTCGTAATTGTGTAATGGGGGTGAGTGGCAGTTATTGACCTCTGTAGTTGTCGTAATTGTGTAATGGAGGGGATGAGTGGCAGTTAGTGACCTCTGTAGGTGTCGTAATTGTGTAATGGGGGGGGGTGAGTGGCAGTTACTGACCTCTGTAGGTGTCGTAATTATGTAATGGGGGTTGAGTGGCAGATAGTGACCTCTGTAGCTGTCGTAATTGTGTAATGGGGGGTGAGTGGCAGTTAGTGACCTCTGTAGGTGTCGTAATTGTGTAATGGGGGTGAGTGGCAGTTAGTGACCTCTGTAGGTGTCGTAATTGTATAATGGAGGGGATAAGTGGCAGTTAGTGACCTCTGTAGGTGTCGTAATTGTGTAATGGGGATGAGTGGCAGTTAGTGACTTCTGTAGGTGTCGTAATTATGTAATGGGGGTTGAGTGGCAGATAGTGACCTCTGTAGGTGTCGTAATTGTGTAATGGGGGTGAGTGGCAGTTAGTGACCTCTGTAGGTGTCGTAATTGTGTAATGGGGGTGAGTGGCAGTTAGTGACCTCTGTAGGTGTCGTAATTGTATAATGGGGGGGGTGAGTGGGGCAGTTAGTGACCTCTGTAGGTGTCGTAATTGTGTAATGGGGGTGAGTGGCAGATAGTGACCTCTGTAGGTGTCGTAATTGTGTAATGGGGGTGAGTGGCAGATAGTGACCTCTGTAGGTGTCGTAATTGTGTAATGGGGGTGAGTGGCAGTTAGTGACCTCTGTAGGTGTCGTAATTGTGTAATGGGGGTGAGTGGCAGTTAGTGACCTCTGTAGGTGTCGTAATTGTGTAATGGGGGGTGAGTGGCAGTTAGTGACCTCTGTAGGTGTCGTAATTGTGTAATGGGGGTGAGTGGCAGTTAGTGACCTCTGAAGGCGACCTCCAAACATGAACGCACTTTGTAACGGATCTGTAGGCCTATGTCTACCGGACATAACGCACCTGGTGTGACTGACTGACTTACTGACTGACTGACAGACACACCCTTGTTGCTGTGGTTACCAATGACATCAGACACTGGTTGCCATGGTTACGACGGGTGTTTGAAGACACTGTGTCCTCTACGCAGTACGAGCTCAGGGTGGAGAAACACGGTGTTCTGGGCGAGGTATGGGCTGCAGCTGTAGAAGGAGCTGAGGTTTGGGGCACAAGCACTGTGACAGATGAAATTATCGTTTAGTTTGCTATAAAAATAGAGAAAAGCAGGACGATGGGGACGTGGAGCAGCGCGTGAATAATTTGGCAGCCAGTCATATACGTCACTGGTGCAGACATAGCAGGAGACCGTGTGTGTGTGTGTGTGTGGTCGATGTCGCTTCCATGCAAAATTTCGTATCACATATTTAAGTAGGTAGCATCTGTAGGTTCGAACGAGTGCCAACTAACTTATAGAGGTGTGACTGTACGCAGGTAATGTTGCGGTGAGACAAAAGGAAGGAAGTTAGACATTCGTAAAGGATGGTTAAGTGTTGGATTTTAACGAGTTGTTTCTGCTAGTAATCAATAGAAAGAGCAAGTAATTCTCTGAACGCCATATATCTACGCCTTACTTGTGAGGCTAACATTGCTTTAATGTGCTTAAGTTGGCAACAGAAGAAGTGGAACAACTTTTGTAATGGTTAAGTAAGATTAGTGGAGCTTATTCGATCTTAGAAACCTTGTGAAATAAAGAAATCACAAAGTGTAGATGGTCAAAATATCGACGATGGTACGTAGAGTTATCAAAAGTTGTGAACGTCTCAGTTCGGACACGAATTCTTACAGCTGGAACTTTACAGAGCTGCGGAAATAGTGCGAAACAAAAAGGATCATTGAGGAACTAAGACGTTTTGCAAGTGAATGTACCAGAAAACTTATAAACAAGTTCTGTCTGTGACTGTGTGTCACAACTACAGTTGTTATTGCTGCTAACACAGTGTTCTGTCTGTGACTGTGTGTCACAACTACAGTTGTTATTGCTGCTAACACAGTGTTCTGTCTGTGACTGTGTGTCACAACTACAGTTGTTATTGCTGCTAACACAGTGTTCTGTCTGTGACTGTGTGTCACAACTACAGTTGTTACTGCTGCTAACACAGTGTTCTGTCTGTGACTGTGTCACAACTACAGTTGTTATTGCTGCTAACACAGTGTTCTGTCTGTGACTGTGTGTCACAACTACAGTTGTTACTGCTGCTAACACAGTGTTCTGTCTGTGACTGTGTCACAACTGCAGTTGTTACTGCTGCTAACACAGTGTTCTGTCTGTGACTGTGTGTCACAACTACAGTTGTTATTGCTGCTAACACAGTGTTCTGTCTGTGACTGTGTCACAACTACAGTTGTTACTGCTGCTAACACAGTGTTCTGTCTGTGACTGTGTGTCACAACTACAGTTGTTACTACTGCTAACACAGTGTTCTGTCTGTGACTGTGTGTCACAACTAGAGTTGTTACTGCTGCTAACACAGTGTTCTGTCTGTGACTGTGTGTCACAACTACAGTTGTTATTGCTGCTAACACAGTGTTCTGTCTGTGACTGTGTGTCACAACTACAGTTGTTATTGCTGCTAACACAGTGTTCTGTCTGTGACTGTGTGTCACAACTACAGTTGTTATTGCTGCTAAACACAGTGTTCTGTCTGTGACTGTGTGTCACAACTACAGTTGTTACTGCTGCTAACACAGTGTTCTGTCTGTGACTGTGTCACAACTACAGTTGTTATTGCTGCTAACACAGTGTTCTGTCTGTGACTGTGTGTCACAACTACAGTTGTTACTGCTGCTAACACAGTGTTCTGTCTGTGACTGTGTCACAACTGCAGTTGTTACTGCTGCTAACACAGTGTTCTGTCTGTGACTGTGTGTCACAACTACAGTTGTTATTGCTGCTAACACAGTGTTCTGTCTGTGACTGTGTCACAACTACAGTTGTTACTGCTGCTAACACAGTGTTCTGTCTGTGACTGTGTGTCACAACTACAGTTGTTACTACTGCTAACACAGTGTTCTGTCTGTGACTGTGTGTCACAACTAGAGTTGTTACTGCTGCTAACACAGTGTTCTGTCTGTGACTGTGTGTCACAACTACAGTTGTTATTGCTGCTAACACAGTGTTCTGTCTGTGACTGTGTGTCACAACTACAGTTGTTATTGCTGCTAACACAGTGTTCTGTCTGTGACTGTGTGTCACAACTACAGTTGTTATTGCTGCTAACACAGTGTTCTGTCTGTGACTGTGTGTCACAACTACAGTTGTTATTGCTGCTAACACAGTGTTCTGTCTGTGACTGTGTGTCACAACTACAGTTGTTACTGCTGCTAACACAGTGTTCTGTCTGTGACTGTGTGTCACAACTAGAGTTGTTACTGCTGCTAACACAGTGTTCTGTCTGTGAATGTGTGTCACAACTACAGTTGTTACTGCTGCTAACACAGTGTTCTGTCTGTGACTGTGTGTCACAACTACAGTTGTTACTGCTGCTAAACACAGTGTTCTGTCTGTGACTGTGTGTCACAACTAGAGTTGTTACTGCTGCTAACACAGTGTTCTGTCTGTGACTGTGTGTCACAACTACAGTTGTTATTGCTGCTAACACAGTGTTCTGTCTGTGACTGTGTGTCACAACTACAGTTGTTATTGCTGCTAACACAGTGTTCTGTCTGTGACTGTGTCACAACTACAGTTGTTACTGCTGCTAACACAGTGTTCTGTCTGTGACTGTGTGTCACAACTACAGTTGTTACTGCTGCTAACACAGTGTTCTGTCTGTGACTGTGTCACAACTGCAGTTGTTACTGCTGCTAACACAGTGTTCTGTCTGTGACTGTGTGTCACAACTACAGTTGTTATTGCTGCTAACACAGTGTTCTGTCTGTGACTGTGTCACAACTACAGTTGTTACTGCTGCTAACACAGTGTTCTGTCTGTGACTGTGTGTCACAACTACAGTTGTTACTACTGCTAACACAGTGTTCTGTCTGTGACTGTGTGTCACAACTAGAGTTGTTACTGCTGCTAACACAGTGTTCTGTCTGTGACTGTGTGTCACAACTACAGTTGTTACTGCTGCTAACACAGTGTTCTGTCTGTAACTGTGTGTCACAACTACAGTTGTTACTGCTGCTAACACAGTGTTCTGTCTGTGACTGTGTGTCACAACTACAGTTGTTACTGCTGCTAACACAGTGTTCTTTCGAAAACAGGATCTATGTTAGACAGAAGCAAATAGATGCTAAATTCGCTGGCCAAGGTTCAGTGTAGATTAGAAGACAAATCTGTATTTGTGCACGCCATGAAGACGTGTAGGCGGCAGAGGTATAGCTCCATTCATTCTTAACCTTGACAGTATATATAGGTTAGTTTTCCATGCTTTACCGCTTTACCGCTTTACCGTCTCTTAAATAACAATGATTTTCCATTGAACAGAGGGCTGGGTGGACTCCAGAGCCTGTCTGGATGTTCTGGAGAAGAGAAAAATTATTTTGCCACTGTGGGAATATAACTCTGGATTATCCAACCGGTAGCTTAGTTACTATACCATCTGAGCTATACCGGCCCTTTAGTACAGATTTGAATTGCCATAGTACAGACGGTACAAGTGTCCAGGCGACCTGCAGACACACCTTTGTGTTCGGTGTGTAAGTGCACTGCTGCAGAATTGCAGTGTCTCTCAATTAGCGTTGATTAGTGCTGTTTAGATCACATGCCACTAATCTGTATTTTATGTGATTAACTTGAAGGTGGCATCTCATAGGATGCCGAAACATGTTGCTAATATAAACTGTGTAGACGTATATACAGACACAATTTTGTGTTAATGAAGACAGAGTTGCGATGATTCTGTTTGCACATTTGTGCTCAGAACACAGACAAGACCGGGCCGTTTGATGTTGGATTAATGTCAATGTAGAGACTGTGACATTGCGCGTGTCATTTGGCACAACATAAATCACAACACACGTCATGTCATCGACAGCGAAAATAAAGCCGAACGCCGTTTTTATAGGCCGTAAATCATCACGGGACATAAAGTGACATCTGTAGCAGGGGTGGGGGTTAAAGGGAGGCAGTGTGACATGTATATGTATATGAGTGTGAGTGTGAGTGTGCTTAATAAAGAGCGTCATGATCCGTGTGCCTCTCTGAATATTACTGGGGTGATAACATCTAGGAAGATCAATGGGCGGGACATGTGTCGTGTATGAGAATACAAATATGCAAGGTTTTGGTTGGAAGACCTATAATAAAAGATACCTCTTGGAAGACCTAGACGTAGATGAGAGGATAATATTAAAATGCGTATTAAAGAACTAGGACCGGAGAGCGTGGTCTGGATTAATCTGGCTAAGGATAGGGAAAATTACCCAGTGCCACTTGCCTAAGAACTGTACTCAGCCCAGTACATTAATTACCCAGTGCCACTTGCCTAAGAACTGTACTCAGCCCAGTACATTAATTACCCAGTGCCACTTGCCTAATAACTGTGTTCAGCCCAGTACATTAATTACCCAGTGCCACTTGCCTAAGAACTGTAATCAGCCCAGTACATTAATTACCCAGTGCCACTTGCCTAAGAACTGTACTCAGCCCAGTACATTAATTACCCAGTGCCACTTGCCTAATAACTGTGTTCAGCCCAGTACATTAATTACCCAGTGCCACTTGCCTAAGAACTGTACTCAGCCCAGTACATTAATTACCCAGTGCCACTTGCCTAAGAACTGTACCCAGCCCAGTACATTAATTACCCAGTGCCACTTGCCTAAGAACTGTACTCAGCCCAGTACATTAATTACCCAGTGCCACTTGCCTAAGAACTGTACTCAGCCCAGTACATTAATTACCCAGTATCACTTGCCTAATAACTGTACTCAGCCCAGTACATTAATTACCCAGTGCCACTTGCCTAAGAACTGTACTCAGCCCAGTACATTAATTACCCAGTGCCACTTGCCTAAGAACTGTACTCAGCCCAGTACATTAATTACCCAGTGCCACTTGCCTAAGAACTGTACTCAGCCCAGCACATTAATTACCCAGTGCCACTTGCCTAAGAACTGTACTCAGCCCAGTACATTAATTACCCAGTGCCACTTGCCTAAGAACTGTACTCAGCCCAGTACATTAATTACCCAGTATCACTTGCCTAAGAACTGTACTCAGCCCAGGACATTAATTACCCAGTGCCACTTGCCTAAGAACTGTACTCAGCCTAGTACATTAATTACCCAGTGCCACTTGCCTAAGAACTGTACTCAGCCCAGTACATTAATTACCCAGTGCCACTTGCCTAAGAACTGTACTCAGCCCAGTACATTAATTACCCAGTATCACTTGCCTAAGAACTGTACTCAGCCCAGTACATTAATTACCCTGTATCACTTGCCTAATAACTGTACTCAGCCCAGTACATTAATTACCCAGTGCCACTTGCCTAAGAACTGTTCTCAGCCCAGTACATTAATTACCCAGTGCCACTTGCCTAAGAACTGTTCTCAGCCCAGTACATTAATTACCCAGTGCCACTTGCCTAAGAACTGTTCTCAGCCCAGTACATTAATTACCCAGTGCCACTTGCCTAAGAATTGTTCTCAGCCCAGTACATTAATTACCCAGTACCACTTGCCTAAGAACTGTTCTCAGCCCAGTACATTAATTACCCAGTATCACTTGCCTAAGAACTGTTCTCAGCCCAGTACATTAATTACCCAGTATCACTTGCCTAAGAACTGTACTCAGCCCAGTACATTAATTACCCAGTGCCACTTGCCTAAGAACTGTACCCAGCCCAGTACATTAATTACCCAGTGCCACTTGCCTAAGAACTGTACTCAGCCCAGTACATTAATTACCCAGTGCCACTTGCCTAAGAACTGTACTCAGCCCAGTACATTAATTACCCAGTATCACTTGCCTAATAACTGTACTCAGCCCAGTACATTAATTACCCAGTGCCACTTGCCTAAGAACTGTACTCAGCCCAGTACATTAATTACCCAGTGCCACTTGCCTAAGAACTGTACTCAGCCCAGTACATTAATTACCCAGTGCCACTTGCCTAAGAACTGTACTCAGCCCAGCACATTAATTACCCAGTGCCACTTGCCTAAGAACTGTACTCAGCCCAGTACATTAATTACCCAGTGCCACTTGCCTAAGAACTGTACTCAGCCCAGTACATTAATTACCCAGTTCACTTGCCTAAGAACTGTACTCAGCCAGGACATTAATTACCCAGTGCACTTGCCTAAGAACTTGTACTCAGCCTAGTACATTAATTACCCAGTGCCACTTGCCTAAGAACTGTACTCAGCCAGTACATTAATTACCCAGTGCACTTGCCTAAGAACTGTACTCAGCCCAGTACATTAATTACCCAGTATCACTTGCCTAAGAACTGTACTCAGCCCAGTACATTAATTACCCTGTATCACTTGCCTAATAACTGTACTCAGCCCAGTACATTAATTACCCAGTGCCACTTGCCTAAGAACTGTTCTCAGCCCAGTACATTAATTACCCAGTATCACTTGCCTAAGAACTGTTCTCAGCCCAGTACATTAATTACCCAGTGCCACTTGCCTAATAACTGTACTCAGCCCAGTACATTAATTACCTAGTGCCACTTGCCTAAGAACTGTTCTCAGCCCAGTACATTAATTACCTAGTGCCACTTGCCTAAGAACTGTTCTCAGCCCAGTACATTAATTACCCAGTGCCACTTGCCTAAGAACTGTTCTCAGCCCAGTACATTAATTACCCAGTGCCACTTGCCTAATAACTGTACTCAGCCCAGTACATTAATTACCTAGTGCCACTTGCCTAAGAACTGTTCTCAGCCCAGTACATTAATTACCTAGTGCCACTTGCCTAAGAACTGTTCTCAGCCCAGTACATTAATTACCCAGTGCCACTTGCCTAAGAACTGTACCCAGCCCAGTACATTAATTACCCAGTGCCACTTGCCTAAGAACTGTACTCAGCCCAGTACATTAATTACCCAGTGCCACTTGCCTAAGAACTGTACTCAGCCCAGTACATTAATTACCCAGTGCCACTTGCCTAAGAACTGTGTTCAGCCCGGTACATTAATTACCCAGTGCCACTTGCCTAAGAACTGTTCTCAGCCCGGTACATTAATTACCCAGTGCCACTTGCCTAAGAACTGTACTCAGCCCAGTACATTAATTACCCAGTGCCACTTGCCTAAGAACTGTACTCAGCCCAGTACATTAATTACCCAGTGCCACTTGCCTAAGAACTGTACTCAGCCCAGTACATTAATTACCCAGTGCCACTTGCCTAAGAACTGTTCTCAGCCCAGTACATTAATTACCCAGTGCCACTTGCATAAGAACTGTACTCAGCCCAGTACATTAATTGCCCAGTGCCACTTGCCTAAGAACTGTTCTCAGCCCAGTACATTAATTACCCAGTGCCACTTGCCTAAGAACTGTACTCAGCCCAGTACATTAATTACCCAGTGCCACTTGCCTAAGAACTGTTCTCAGCCCGGTACATTAATCCATAATTAGACACATTTAAACATAAAAACTTCCAACTACTCCTCTGGAGGACTCCTACCGACTGTGGTGTGCCTGAGTGCGATCTCGAAACCTCGACAACGTGGACGCCTAACTCAGTAGGGTTGTCGAGTCATATAAAGATGATCAACACTGCTACATAGGCATATTACTTTTGGTTCTATGCTGATTATGTTTATGTGTTGGGAGATAACAGCATAATAAAGTTGGGGGAATAATTTTCATGCAGTACCCGCTCGTCCTTCTACCAAAGGCAGATTGGTGAAGAAATAAGACTACAGGTACTGAATGAAACAATGTAATGGGAAGCGGTTTTATCTGGGGAAGGAATTTGATCAGTTACTATATTAAGGATGAATTATGGGAAGGATGGAGTAAAACGTGGAATTTGGGAAGCAGCTGAGCATATTTGTACAGGCGAATAAAGTGACAGCCATCTTTATCGTGGCGTAGTAAGTTACCCTTTTAGCTAGAACTTTGGTCAATTGTTCGGCCAGTCATTATGAGAGTGACGTCACTGCTATGGCCTGCTTTGCTGTTACGAATTGCCTGACAGAAACTCACACTTAAGACTCTGCATTACACAATTTCCATCGCGTTGACATCTGCTTCTTTCTGCCTTCACAAAAACATTACACAGACGTCCACAAGCCGCTCTCATTTCTACCTTTGCTTATTTTCTCTCATCCACTCCTGCCAGCTACACTGCTTTTAGCGTAACGAATTTTATAGAAGCAAATTGGACTGGCTTAAAGAAGTGCAAGACGAGCCGGCAGCACTCAAGTTGCTTATGAATAATGTGCCATCACTAATAGCAATCAGCAATAATGTGTCGTCACTAATAGCAGTCAGCAATAATGTGCCGTCACTATAGCAGTCAGCAGACTGGCTGCAACACAACTCGTCTCTGCACTAGCTACGATCGCAGCAAACAAACACTGCAGGCAGTGACAGGTCTATAGCATTAAACGACAAGTTAATATGTGGCAGACATCGAGACGCTACAAC
Organism: Reticulitermes speratus; assembly: GCA_021186555.1. Classification (NCBI taxonomy): domain Eukaryota; kingdom Metazoa; phylum Arthropoda; class Insecta; order Blattodea; family Rhinotermitidae; genus Reticulitermes; species Reticulitermes speratus. The sequence goes on from JAJKFL010000010.1 coordinate 25,601,901, forward strand.
ATTTTGTGGGGCCGCGATAGCTCAGTAGATATAGCGACTCGCTACGGGCTGGACGTTTCGGGGATCGAATCCTGGTGGAGGCGAGATTTTCAGCACCTGTCCAGACCGACCCTGGGGCCTACCCAGCCTCCTGTACAATGGAAACTGGGTCATTCCCGTGGGTTAAAGCAGCCGGGGCGTAGCGTTGAACACCCACTCCCATCTAGCGCCGAGGTTAAAGAAAGAGTAGAGCTATACCTCTACTCCTCATGTGTGCCTTCATGGCAGGTTTTAGAGTGAACTTTACCTTTCCAAAATTCTGTGTGCATTTGTGGAATGGCAGTTTCAAATTTGTGCACACAAAATCTGTAAACACACGAAGTGTGTGCAGACTGCATTGTGTTTGTTTGCTGTGTTTCATTGATATGTGAATTTTGTATATGCCAATGCTACGGTTTTTGAAATATTACGGAGATTTTAATCAAAATTGAGAATTTACACTTACGACAAAAATTCCATACATGGATAAATTAAGAGGGGATACAATTCAGGAAATGCGTATTACCGTTCTGTTTAGGATCTTTGGTTCCTCCTGTTGTTACCCCAAAATGTAAAGATTAAATGAGAATCCTAATTTTGCCTTTTGTTGGGCGTAAAGCTTGGACTGGCTTATTGAGAGAAGAACATAGGCTGATGTGTTGCAGAAGATATGTTGACAGAAGAACATAGGCTGATGTGTTGCAGAAGATATGTTGACAGAAGAACATAGGCTGATGTGTTGCAGAAGATATGTTGACAGAAGAACATAGGCTGATGTGTTGCAGAAGATATGTTGACAGAAGACATAGCTGATGTTTGCAGAAGTTATGTTGACAGAAGAACATAGGCTGATGTGTTGCAGAAGATATGTTGACAGAAGAACATAGGCTGATGTGTTGCAGAAGATATGTTGACAGAAGGACATAGGCTGATTGTGTTGCAGAAGATATGTTGACAGAAGGACATAGGCTGATGTGTTGCAGAAGATATGTTGACAGAAGGACATAGGCTGATGTGTTGCAGAAGATATGTTGACAGAAGGACATAGGCTGATGTGTTGCAGAAGATATGTTGACAGAAGGACATAGGCTGATGTGTTGCAGAAGATATGTTGACAGAAGAACATAGGCTGATGTGTTGCAGAAGATATGTTGACAGAAGAACATAGGCTGATGTGTTGCAGAAGATATGTTGACAGAAGAACATAGGCTGATGTGTTGCAGAAGATATGTTGACAGAAGGACATAGGCTGATGTGTTGCAGAAGATATGTTGACAGAAGAACATAGGCTGATGTGTTGCAGAAGATATGTTGACAGAAGGACATAGGCTGATGTGTTGCAGAAGATATGTTGACAGAAGGACATAGGCTGATGTGTTGCAGAAGATATGTTGACAGAAGGACATAGGCTGATGTGTTGCAGAAGATATGTTGGCCTTAGAGGCAGCATAATGAGAAGCCTCGGGTGAGCGAATGGCAAAGTATGCAGAGGGCACAGGGCTTTGGCGGGAAAAACGTAAGGTTAGAGACCTCTTGGGAGATTTAAGGGTAGATGGGCGGAGAATGTTAAAGTGGGTCTAAAATACATAAATATACATCATGGACTGGATTTATCTGGCTCGGAATAGTGACAAATTGTGGGCCCTTCTGGACAAGGTAATGTACCTTCGGGTGTCATAAAATGTGGGCAATTTTTTTACAATTCCGGTTACTAGTAGGTTTTGAAGGACTCGGCCACATAAGTTGAGGTATTTAGTTATTTGGTTACTGCGAGCATTTGACGGCTTTATTTCCTGCACTGTAACACAGTGTTTTATCTACACTGCTGTAAAGTAGCCTCCACGCCCTGCCAACACGCAGGTGTGTGATGTGCTGTGTGTGCGACTGCAACGTGCGCACAGCGCTCAGACAGACGGTCTGTGTGAGGTAAAACGCGAAGAGTTCCGCCAAGTAACTTTGACACGCCTTCTGACGGGTCAGGCTTCATTTCCACGATCAGATATGTGCTTCAAGACTCGGTGCTCGGGGCTATTGTCAGATTGCTGCAGTACAAAGCACCTTTCGTTTGCAGTGACGTCACATCAATCTACTTGTTAAGTTGATAATTGCTCTTACTTCGTTAATAGACAGCTCTAGCCTTCTCTATCTGCTACGGAAATTCGATACAACGCAAGCTGCGTTTTAATATATGAATTCGTAAAACAGAACTGACGCACCGTGACAGCTCAAAAAGAGCAACACGAAGCAAATTGTGTTTGTGACTTCTGGTTTAATAGAAAATGCGTTTTGAGAGATGCAAAGTGACTGTTTGATCTCTCTGTATGTTCCATATCCAGCTACGAAGCTTGATGAATGTATAATTTTGCTGCATTATAAATGTTTATATAGCGCCGTACGGTTATTAATTCTTATAAGTAAAGCACTTAACAGTTATTCATACTAAGCACATTGACATCCCTGTATCAATAATCTCGTTTCTTCTTGCTGATTTATTATCAGCGTTCCTCAAGACAATTATATTGCCAAGTCACTACAAAATTTATTATCAGCGTTCCTCAAGACAATTATATTGCCAAGTCACTACAAAATTTATTATCAGCGTTCCTCAAGACAGTTATATTGCCAGTCACTAAAAAATTTATTATCAGCTTTCCTCAAGACAATTATATTGCCAAGTCACTACAAAATTTATTATCAGCGTTCCTCAAGACAATTATATTGCCAAGTCACTACAAAATTTATTATCAGCGTTCCTCAAGACAATTATATTGCCAGTCACTAAAAAATTTATTATCAGCTTTCCTCAAGACAATTATATTGCCAAGTCACTACAAAATTTATTATCAGCGTTCCTCAAGACAATTATATTGCCACGTCACTACAAAATTTGTTATCAGCCTTCCTCAAGACAATTATATTGCCACGTCACTACAAAATTTGTTATCAGCATTCCTCAAGGCAATTATATTGCCACGTCACTACAAAATCTATTATCAGCGTTCCTTAAGACAATTATATTGCCAGTCACTAAAAAATTTATTATCAGCTTTCCTCAAGACAATTATATTGCCAAGTCACTACAAAATTTATTATCAGCGTTCCTCAAGACAATTATATTGCCAAGTCACTACAAAATTTATTATCAGCGTTCCTCAAGACAATTATATTGCCAGTCACTAAAAAATTTATTATCAGCTTTCCTCAAGACAATTATATTGCCAAGTCACTACAAAATTTATTATCAGCGTTCCTCAAGACAATTATATTGCCACGTCACTACAAAATTTGTTATCAGCCTTCCTCAAGACAATTATATTGCCACGTCACTACAAAATTTGTTATCAGCATTCCTCAAGGCAATTATATTGCCACGTCACTACAAAATCTATTATCAGCGTTCCTTAAGACAATTATATTGCCACGTCACTACAAAATTTGTTATCAGCATTCCTTCAGACAATTATATTGCCACGTCACTACAAAATTTATTATCAGCATTCCTTCAGACATTTATATTGCCACGTCACTACAAAATTTGTTATCAGCATTCCTTCAGACAATTATATTGCCACGTCACTACAAAATCTATTATCAGCGTTCCTTAAGACAATTATATTGCCACGTCACTACAAAATTTGTTATCAGCATTCCTTCAGACAATTATATTGCCACGTCACTACAAAATTTATTATCAGCATTCCTTCAGACATTTATATTGCCACGTCACTACAAAATTTGTTATCAGCATTCCTTCAGACAATTATATTGCCACGTCACTACAAAATTTATTATCAGCATTCCTTCAGACAATTATATTGCCACGTCACTACAAAATCTATTATCAGCGTTCCTTAAGACAATTATATTGCCACGTCACTACAAAATTTGTTATCAGCATTCCTTCAGACAATTATATTGCCACGTCACTACAAAATTTATTATCAGCATTCCTTCAGACAATTATATTGCCACGTCACTACAAAATTTGTTATCAGCATTCCTTCAGACAATTATATTGCCACGTCACTACAAAATCTACTATCAGCGTTCCTTCAGACAATTATATTGCCACGTCACTACAAAATTTGTTATCAGCATTCCTTCAGACAATTATATTGCCACGTCACTACAAAATTTATTATCAGCATTCCTTCAGACATTTATATTGCCACGTCACTACAAAATTTATTATCAGCATTCCTTCAGACAATTATATTGCCACGTCACTACAAAATTTGTTATCAGCGTTCTTCATGACAATTATATTGCCACGTCACTACAAAATTTATTTTCAGCATTCCTTCAGACAATTATATTGCCACGTCACTACAAAATTTATTATCAGCGTTCCTCAAGACAATTATATTGCCACGTCACTACAAAATCCCAATATTGCCATGTGGCTCTGTGTATTTACGTCAGCTGCCCTTACGAGACAAAACTCGTCTTTGTCATTGCTAACATCGCGCCACAAATCTTACAGCAATGTGCACATACTGACAGCACATACTGACAGCGCACACTGACAGCAAAGTAAGAGCACACACAGCACATACTGACAGCACACACTGACATAGCACAGGATGAGAGCACACACTGACAGAGCACAAAATGACAAAACACACTGACAGCGCACACTGAGAGCACACACTGACAGGACATACTGACAGCGCACACTGAGAGCACACACTGACAGGACATACTGACAGCGCACACAATGACAGCACTCTGAAAGCATGCACTGACAGCACACACTTACAGAGCACGCTAACAGCACAAACTGATAGCACATACCAACAGCACACACTGACAGCGCACACTGAGAGCACAATGACAGCACATACTGACAGCACACACTGACATCACATACTGACAGCACACAGTGACAGCACATACTGACAGCACACAGTGACAGCACATACTGACAGCACACAGTGACAGCACATACTGACAGCTCAAACCGCATTTTCTCTCTGTTGCCTACGTTTATCACACGCTGCACAGCTGGTCACGTTCTGCCACTTAACAACAAACATTGACCATTACATATGTCCTACAGTTGCAGTGTGGCCAACATGATGCTGTACACAGTAGGCGAGTTGCGTGTTCACCGTACATTTCGCAATTATTAATCACGTGGTACTAGTGTTGCTGCTGGTGCAGTCGCCATGTTGGTATTATTAGTGGTAAGTGGCAAGTATGGGTCTTCGTCTGCAGACTTGATACGTACAAGCTATAAGGCTTTGGGAAAACAGTTGCGATAAGCAACTGTCTTCTGTCTGTCTGTATGTCTGTGTGTCTCTGTCTGTCTGTCTGTCTGTCTGTCTACCACTGTAACGATTTTCATGAAATCTTATATTCGTAATTTTTACCGAAGTCTGTCTGCTAACGCAAATTTTTACCATCGTGCACTGACGTCAGTCTCGCTGTGAAAGGCATAAGGACCGCAAATGTAGTTGACAGGCTAAACATAACTGACGTGCTGTGACGTGCTGTCGACGTTCGTGGTGCTGTTACGTCACGTTCACATTTTTCTTCACGCAATTTTGATAATGCTTATTTACAATAATACAAACTTGCAATCACAATATTTCATATCTTTACTTATATCTAGATATGTGCAGTTTTGTATGTAGACAGATCACAAATGCACGTTAAATTGTGCACGTAGACAGATCACAAATGCACGTCAAATTGTGCACGTAGACAGATCACAAATGCACGTCAAATTGTGCACGTAGACAGATCACAAATGCACGTCAAATTGTGCACGTAGACAGATCACAAATGCACGTCAAATTGTGCACGTAGACAGATCACAAAAGCACGTCAAATTGTGCACGTAGACAGATCACAAATGCACGTAAAATTGTGCACGTAGACAGATCACAAATGCACGTCAAATTGTGCACGTAGACAGATCACAAATGCACGTCAAATTGTGCACGTAGACAGATCACAAATGCACGTCAAATTGTGCACGTAGACAGATCACAAATGCACGTCAAATTGTGCACGTAGACAGATCACAAATGCACGTCAAAATGTGCACGTAGACAGATCACAAATGCACGTAAAATTGTGCACGTAGACAGATCACAAGTGCACGTCAAATGTGCACGTAACAACGTTTTATATTCGGCAGTGCACAAGGCGAACACACGGCAATAAACGGCAGCACATCCGAGGACCTTCCAAGCTGCAGACGCCAAATGTCTCTCAGTGTGACGTCACACGAACATTTCGAACACTGAACACTCAAGTCTTCACGTTTTGAAGGCTGTGACACCGTGTCGACTGATATTTACCGACGTTTCGAGCAATCCTATCGCCTTCATAGTCGAGGAAAACAAGCCCAAGAAGGGCAAAAAGCTACTTCTTTTCTTTTTGGGCTGGTTGAATGTTTGAACCTGAAGATGACGGCACTACGATCCATCGAAACGTCTGTAGCCCTTTACCAGTCGACACGGTGTTACATCCCAGATGACTTAAACCTTCAGCATTACGGCTGTCAGAAATAGACATTACATTTGCTGTCCAGTATAGAGGGAAAGAAGCGTGCATAACAACTGCACTCTACAGTAACAACTGCAGTCTACAGTAACAACTGCAGTCTACAGTAACAACTGCAGTCTACAATAACAACTGCAGTCTACAGTAACAACTGCAGTCTACAGTAACAACTGCAGTCTACAGTAACAACTGCAGTCTACAGTAACAACTGCAGTCTACAGTAACAACTGCAGTCTACAGTAACAACTGCAGTCTACACTAACAACTGCAGTCTACAGTAACAACTGCAGTCTACAGTAACAACTACAGTCTACAGTAACAACTGCAGTCTACAGTAACAACTGCAGTCTACAGTAACAACTGCAGTCTACAGTATGACGTACCGCATGTCACAACAGGAACTGGCAGCATCAACATTCAGATCTCAGACGAGCAGAAATTGTTAAATGGTTTAAATTCTTGTTAAGAAATTGCCAATACTGCGGACCTAATATTTCTTTAAGCCCTCCTCACTATGTTCAGCAGTCAAATGGCGTCTGATCTGTCAAATGGGCCAGTCGAGTCCCTCAAAAACACCACGTTAGGCGGCCACTCAATTACTGACTGCCTTCTTGAAAGAACCAGTAGCCAGTTTTTCCCCCTTAACTTAAATTTTCAAGAAATGTTGCTACAATCTGTCCGCTCTATGTGTCCTTGTCGCACTGACAGCACACCTCGCTTCACTTTAATATTATACCACGACCTTACGTGTTAGTCTGGTATTATCTGCCGACCAGTGTGCTATTTTTAGTATGAATATGGACGTTTAGGTGAAACAGTGCCACTTGATTAAAATATATTAGCAGTGAATCAACTTACCGGAACCAGGTACAAATATTTCCGTCGAGACGCTTGTAAACCTCGTCCAGTATAATGTGACTGAGTAAGACACCCTCGCTGTCCGTCCTCTGACAAAAACCTGTTGCTGGAAATTTGTTGATCGGTGGACGTTTGACCGACTGCGGGTGAACTGAAGACGGAACTGTGTGTTGCCGAGACTTCGACTGCAAACACACTGCAAGACACAGACACAAGGTGCAGCGTTGTGAAACTGAATGCACTGGAGTTCTATCGATTGGAGACAGACGGACTTCAGTTGGTATTACGTACCGAAAAATGGGCGAGACACAGCGGACAGCGAGCGGCTTGTTCATAGCGAGGAACGGAGTGCTTTGCTTTTGAAAAACTGCGGGTTATAGTATAATGCTGTACCGCCAGGTTTAACGTTAAACAGTTCTAAGTTCTGCCCACACAGTGTATTTATGTGTTTTGTGTGGATCTCAGAACAAACAGCGATTATTTCACTGTACAACATTAACTGACTGGTTTGTATAACTGAGACGGAGTGTGTTTACTGCGCGGTACGGACTGAATTTATGTGTTTTGTGTGGATCTCAGAACAAACAGCGATTATTTCACTGTACAGCATTAACTGACTGGTTTGTATAACTGATACGGAGTGTGTTTACTGCGCGGTACGGACTGTATTTGTGTGTTTTGTGTGGATCTCAGAACAAACAGCGATTATTTCACTGTACAACATTAACTGACTAGTTTGTATAACTGAGACGGAGTGTGTTTACTGCGCGGTACGGACTGTATTTATGTGTTTTGTGTGGATCTCAGAACAAACAGCGATTATTTCACTGTACAACATTAACTGACTGGTTTGTATAACTGAGACGGAGTGTGTTTACTGCGCGGTACGGACTGTATTTATGTGTTTTGTGTGGATCTCAGAACAAACAGCGATTATTTCACTGTACAACATTAACTGACTGGTTTGTATAACTGAGACGGAGTGTGTTTACTGCGCGGTACGGACTGTATTTATGTGTTTTGTGTGGATCTGAGAACAAACAGCGATTATTTCACTGTACAACATTAACTGACTGGTTTGTATAACTGAGACGGAGTGTGTTTACTGCGTGGTACGGACTGTATTTATGTGTTTTGTGTGGATCTCAGAACAAACAGCGATTATTTCACTGTACAACATTAACTGACTGGTTTGTATAACTGAGACGGAGTGTGTTTACTGCGCGGTACGGACTGTATTTAGTGTTTTTGTGTGGATCTCAGAACAAACAGCGATTATTTCACTGTACAACATTAACTGACTGGTTTGTATAACTGAGACGGAGTGTGTTTACTGCGCGGTACGGACTGTATTTATGTGTTTTGTGTGGATCTCAGAACAAACAGCGATTATTTCACTGTACAACATTAACTGACTGGTTTGTATAACTGAGACGGAGTGTGTTTACTGCGCGGTACGAGCTACGTCTAATAAACACAATTCAGGTCACTCTCGGTCTGTGTACCTTTACCAGTACCTATGAAGCTTCATAGCAGCACATCTTGTGTTGTTCTGCTAATAACAACAAATGCAGTCTCTCTCTCTCTCGCTGCACTCTCCTGCCCCTTCTTGTTCTCTTAATCTTTAATGGACAGCAATTATGCTAGGCGAAGTACTGGCACAAACGTACACACGTAACTCACTCAAGTCCCCATTCCTTTTGCAAATTTGTAGCTTGTAAAATGCTGTTTCAGTTTAACTAAACCGCACTCAACGCCACGCCCACTGTTCCATTAGACACAAAGCCTTTTCTTACTAGCGATTGCTTTTAAGTCTGTTTAAATTATCGGACAATATTGGATTGAATTTGCTTTCTACAAGAACGTAAACTCTGCCTCTCTCTCTGCTCTGTTGTTTCAGTTCATAAGATTTGTTTAGTGGATTATAGCAACGTGACGTAACGTAACGTAACGTGACGTGACGTGACGTTACGTGCTGCAGTGTCAAGAGACACATATTATTTGGAGCGACTTACGAACTGCTGCTGAGAGCAGTACATATCGTGTGCTGCGTGACACGTGCTATCTACTGATGTCTTGGTGGAAGTGATGACGTCATGAAGGTGCGTAAGTGATGTGACGTTCTGTGTCGTATTATGACATCTGTAGAGCAGGGCCGCATTTTGAGTGTGGATGTGTGTGTTAGCTGTAGCATACACGACGCTACAGACAATTGAGTACTGAAAATTTGTACAAACTGTACCATGTGTGTGTTAGCTGTAGCATACACGAAGCTACAGACAATTGAGTACTGAAAATTTGTACAAACTGTACCATGTGTGTGTTAGCTGTAGCATACACGAAGCTACAGACATCTCAGTACTGAGCACTTGTACAAACTGTACCATGTGTGTGTTAGCTGTAGCATACACGACGCTACAGACAATTGAGTACTGAAAATTTGTACAAACTGTACCATGTGTGTGTTAGCTGTAGCATACACGAAGCTACAGACATCTCAGTACTGAGCACTTGTACAAACTGTACCATGTGTGTGTTAGCTGTAGCATACACGACGCTACAGACAATTGAGTACTGAACATTTGTACAAACTGTACCATGTGTGTGTTAGCTGTAGCATACACGACGCTACAGACAATTGAGTACTGAACATTTGTACAAACTGTACCATGTGTGTGTTAGCTGTAGCATACACGACGCTACAGACAATTGAGTACTGAAAATTTGTACAAACTCTACCATGTGTGTGTTAGCTGTAGCATACACGACGCTACAGACAATTGAGTACTGAACACTTGTACAAACTGTACCATGTGTGTGTTAGCTGTAGCATACACGACGCTACAGACAATTGAGTACTGAACACTTGTACAAACTGTACCATGTGTGTGTTAGCTGTAGCATACACGACGCTACAGACAATTGAGTACTGAAAATTTGTACAAACTGTACCATGTTTGTGTTAGCTGTAGCATACACGACGCTACAGACATCTTAGTACTGAGCACTTGTACAAACTGTACCATGTGTGTGTTAGCTGTAGCATACACGACGCTACAGACAATTGAGTACTGAAAATTTGTACAAACTGTACCATGTGTGTGTTAGCTGTAGCATACACGACGCTACAGACAATTGAGTACTGAAAACTTGTACAAACTGTACCATGTGTGTGTTAGCTGTAGCATACACGACGCTACAGACAATTGAGTACTGAAAATTTGTACAAACTGTACCATGTGTGTGTTAGCTGTAGCATACACGACGCTACAGACAATTGAGTACTGAAAATTTGTACAAACTGTACCATGTGTGTGTTAGCTGTAGCATACACGACGCTACAGACAATTGAGTACTGAAAATTTGTACAAACTGTACCATGTGTGTGTTAGCTGTAGCATACACGACGCTACAGAAAATTGAGTACTGAAAATTTGTACAAACTGTACCATGTGTGTGTTAGCTGTAGCATACACGACGCTACAGACAATTGAGTACTGAACATTTGTACAAACTGTACCATGTGTGTGTTAGCTGTAGCATACACGACGCTACAGACAATTGAGTACTGAACATTTGTACAAACTGTACCATGTGTGTGTTAGCTGTAGCATACACGACGCTACAGACAATTGAGTACTGAAAATTTGTACAAACTGTACCATGTGTGTGTTAGCTGTAGCATACACGACGCTACAGACAATTGAGTACTGAACACTTGTACAAACTGTACCATGTGTGTGTTAGCTGTAGCATACACGACGCTACAGACAATTGAGTACTGAACACTTGTACAAACTGTACCATGTGTGTGTTAGCTGTAGCATACACGACGCTACAGACAATTGAGTACTGAAAATTTGTACAAACTGTACCATGTGTGTGTTAGCTGTAGCATACACGACGCTACAGACAATTGAGTACTGAACATTTGTACAAACTGTACCATGTTTGTGTTAGCTGTAGCATACACGACGCTACAGACATCTCAGTACTGAGCACTTGTACAAACTGTACCATGTGTGTGTTAGCTGTAGCATACATGACGCTACAGACAATTGAGTACTGAAAATTTGTACAAACTGTACCATGTGTGTGTTAGCTGTAGCATACACGACGCTACAGACAATTGAGTACTGAAAATTTGTACAAACTGTACCATGTGTGTGTTAGCTGTAGCATACACGACGCTACAGACAATTGAGTACTGAACATTTGTACAAACTGTACCATGTTTGTGTTAGCTGTAGCATACACGACGCTACAGACAATTGAGTACTGAAAATTTGTACAAACTGTACCATGTGTGTGTTAGCTGTAGCATACACGACGCTACAGACAATTGAGTACTGAAAATTTGTACAAACTGTACCATGGGGTTGTGTTAGCTGTAGCATACACGACGCTACAGAAAATTGAGTACTGAAAATTTGTACAAACTGTACCATGTGTGTGTTAGCTGTAGCATACACGACGCTACAGACAATTGAGTACTGAACATTTGTACAAACTGTACCATGTGTGTGTTAGCTGTAGCATACACGACGCTACAGACAATTGAGTACTGAACATTTGTACAAACTGTACCATGTGTGTGTTAGCTGTAGCATACACGACGCTACAGACAATTGAGTACTGAAAATTTGTACAAACTGTACCATGTGTGTGTTAGCTGTAGCATACACGACGCTACAGACAATTGAGTACTGAACACTTGTACAAACTGTACCATGTGTGTGTTAGCTGTAGCATACACGACGCTACAGACAATTGAGTACTGAACACTTGTACAAACTGTACCATGTGTGTGTTAGCTGTAGCATACACGACGCTACAGACAATTGAGTACTGAAAATTTGTACAAACTGTACCATGTGTGTGTTAGCTGTAGCATACACGACGCTACAGACAATTGAGTACTGAACATTTGTACAAACTGTACCATGTTTGTGTTAGCTGTAGCATACACGACGCTACAGACATCTCAGTACTGAGCACTTGTACAAACTGTACCATGTGTGTGTTAGCTGTAGCATACATGACGCTACAGACAATTGAGTACTGAAAATTTGTACAAACTGTACCATGTGTGTGTTAGCTGTAGCATACACGACGCTACAGACAATTGAGTACTGAAAATTTGTACAAACTGTACCATGTGTGTGTTAGCTGTAGCATACACGACGCTACAGACAATTGAGTACTGAACATTTGTACAAACTGTACCATGTTTGTGTTAGCTGTAGCATACACGACGCTACAGACATCTCAGTACTGAGCACTTGTACAAACTGTACCATGTGTGTGTTAGCTGTAGCATACACGACGCTACAGACAATTGAGTACTGAAAATTTGTACAAACTATACCATGTGTGTGTTAGCTGTAGCATACACGACGCTACAGACAATTGAGTACTGAACATTTGTACAAACTGTACCATGTTTGTGTTAGCTGTAGCATACACGACGCTACAGACATCTCAGTACTGAGCACTTGTAAAAACTGTACCATTTGTGTGTTAGCTGTAGCATACACGACGCTACAGACAACTGAGTACTGAGCACTTGTACAAACTGTACCATGTGTGTGTTAGCTGTAGCATACACGAAGCTACAGACAACTGAGTACTGATCACTTGTACAAACTGTACCATGTGTGTGTTAGCTGTAGCATACACGAAGCTACAGACAACTGAGTACTGAACATTTGTACAAACTGTACCATGTGTGTGTTAGCTGTAGCATACACGAAGCTACAGACAACTGAGTACTGATCACTTGTACAAACTGTACCATGTGTGTGTTAGCTGTAGCATACACGAAGCTACAGACAACTGAGTACTGAACATTTGTACAAACTGTACCGTGTGTGTGTTAGCTGTAGCATACACGAAGCTACAGACAACTGAGTACTGATCACTTGTACAAACTGTACCATGTGTGTGTTAGCTGTAGCATACACGAAGCTACAGACAACTGAGTACTGAACATTTGTACAAACTGTACCGTGTGTGTGTTAGCTGTAGCATACACGAAGCTACAGACAACTGAGTACTGAACATTTGTACAAACTGTACCATGTGTGTGTTAGCTGTAGCATACACGAAGCTACAGACAACTGAGTACTGAACATTTGTACAAACTGTACCATGTTTGTGTTAGCTGTAGCATACACGAAGCTACAGACATCTCAGTACTGAACATTTGTACAAACTGTGCCATGTGTGTGTTAGCTGTAGCATACACGAAGCTACAGACAACTGAGTACTGAACATTTGTACAAACTGTACCATGTGTGTGTTAGCTGTAGCATACACGAAGCTACAGACATCTCAGTACTGAACATTTGTACAAACTGTACCATGTGTGTGTTAGCTGTAGCATACACGAAGCTACAGACAACTGAGTACTGAACATTTGTACAAACTGTACCATGTGTGTGTTAGCTGTAGCATACACGAAGCTACAGACATCTCAGTACTGAACATTTGTACAAACTGTACCATGTGTGTGTTAGCTGTAGCATACACGAAGCTACAGACATCTCAGTACTGAACATTTGTACAAACTGTACCATGTGTGTGTTAGCTGTAGCATACACGAAGCTACAGACATCTCAGTACTGAACATTTGTACAAACTGTACCATGTGTGTGTTAGCTGTAGCATACACGAAGCTACAGACAACTGAGTACTGAACATTTGTACAAACTGTACCATGTGTGTGTTAGCTGTAGCATACACGAAGCTACAGACATCTCAGTACTGAACATTTGTACAAACTGTACCATGTGTGTGTTAGCTGTAGCATACACGAAGCTACAGACATCTCAGTACTGAACATTTGTACAAACTGTACCATGTGTGTGTTAGCTGTAGCATACACGAAGCTACAGACATCTCAGTACTGAACATTTGTAAAACTGTACCATGTGTGTGTTAGCTGTAGCATACACGAAGCTACAGACAACTGAGTACTGAACATTTGTACAAACTGTACCATGTGTGTGTTAGCTGTAGCATACACGAAGCTACAGACAATTGAGTACTGAACACTTGTACAAACTGTACCATGTTTGTGTTAGCTGTAGCATACACGAAGCTACAGACAACTGAGTACTGAACATTTGTACAAACTGTACCGTGTGTGTGTTAGCTGTAGCATACACGAAGCTACAGACAATTGAGTACTGAACACTTGTACAAACTGTACCATGTGTGTGTTAGCTGTAGCATACACGAAGCTACAGACAACTGAGTACTGAACATTTGTACAAACTGTACCATGTGTGTGTTAGCTGTAGCATACACGAAGCTACAGACAACTGAGTACTGAGCACTTGTACAAACTGTACCATGTGTGAGTTAGCTGTAGCATACACGACGCTACAGACAACTGAGTACTGAACATTTGTACAAACTGTACCATGTGTGTGTTAGCTGTAGCATACACGACGCTACAGACAACTGAGTACTGAACATTTGTACAAACTGTACCATGTGTGTGTTAGCTGTAGCATACACGACGCTACAGACAACTGAGTACTGAACATTTGTACAAACTGTACCATGTGTGTGTTAGCTGTAGCATACACGAAGCTACAGACAACTGAGTACTGAACATTTGTACAAACTGTACTTGTACAAACTGTACCATGTGTGTGTTAGCTGTAGCATACACGAAGCTACAGACAACTGAGTACTGAGCACTTGTACAAACTGTACCATGTGTGTGTTAGCTGTAGCATACACGACGCTACAGACATCTCAGTACTGAACATTTGTACAAACTGTACCATGTGTGTGTTAGCTGTAGCATACACGACGCTACAGACAACTGAGTACTGAGCACTTGTACAAACTGTACCATGTGTGTGTTAGCTGTAGCATACACGACGCTACAGACAACTGAGTACTGAACATTTGTACAAACTGTACCATGTGTGTGTTAGCTGTAGCATACACGACGCTACAGACATCTCAGTACTGAACATTTGTACAAACTGTACCATGTGTGTGTTAGCTGTAGCATACACGACGCTACAGACAACTGAGTACTGAGCACTTGTACAAACTGTACCATGTGTGTGTTAGCTGTAGCATACACGACGCTACAGACATCTCAGTACAGAACATTTGTACAAAATGTACCATGTGTGTGTTAGCTGTAGCATACACGACGCTACAGACAACTGAGTACTGAGCACTTGTACAAACTGTACCATGTGTGTGTTAGCTGTAGCATACACGAAGCTACAGACAACTGAGTACTGAGCACTTGTACAAACTGTACCATGTGTGTGTTAGCTGTAGCATACACGACGCTACAGACATCTCAGTACTGAACATTTGTACAAACTGTACCATGTGTGTGTTAGCTGTAGCATACACGACGCTACAGACAACTGAGTACTGAACATTTGTACAAACTGTACCATGTGTGTGTTAGCTGTAGCATACACGACGCTACAGACAACTGAGTACTGAACATTTGTACAAACTGTACCATGTGTGTGTTAGCTGTAGCATACACGACGCTACAGACAATTGAGTACTGAACATTTGTACAAACTGTACCATGTGTGTGTTAGCTGTAGCATACACGAAGCTACAGACAACTGAGTACTGAACATTTGTACAAACTGTACCATGTGTGTGTTAGCTGTAGCATACACGACGCTACAGACAACTGAGTACTGAACATTTGTACAAACTGTACCATGTGTGTGTTAGCTGTAGCATACACGAAGCTACAGACAACTGAGTACTGAACATTTGTACAAACTGTACCATGTGTGTGTTAGCTGTAGCATACACGAAGCTACAGACAACTGAGTACTGAACATTTGTACAAACTGTACCATGTGTGTGTTAGCTGTAGCATACACGAAGCTACAGACAACTGAGAACTGAACATTTGTACAAACTGTACCATGTGTGTGTTAGCTGTAGCATACACGAAGCTACAGACATCTCAGTACTGAACATTTGTACAAACTGTACCATGTGTGTGTTAGCTGTAGCATACACGAAGCTACAGACAACTGAGTACTGAACATTTGTACAAACTGTACCATGTGTGTGTTAGCTGTAGCATACACGAAGCTACAGACAACTGAGTACTGATCACTTGTACAAACTGTACCATGTGTGTGTTAGCTGTAGCATACACGAAGCTACAGATCTCAGTACTGAACATTTGTACAAACTGTACCATGTGTGTGTTAGCTGTAGCATACACGAAGCTACAGACATCTCAGTACTGAACATTTGTACAAACTGTACCATGTGTGTGTTAGCTGTAGCATACACGAAGCTACAGACAACTGAGTACTGAACATTTGTACAAACTGTACCATGTGTGTGTTAGCTGTAGCATACACGAAGCTACAGACATCTCAGTACTGAACATTTGTACAAACTGTACCATGTGTGTGTTAGCTGTAGCATACACGAAGCTACAGACATCTCAGTACTGAACATTTGTACAAACTGTACCATGTGTGTGTTAGCTGTAGCATACACGAAGCTACAGACATCTCAGTACTGAACATTTGTACAAACTGTACCATGTGTGTGTTAGCTGTAGCATACACGAAGCTACAGACAACTGAGTACTGAACATTTGTACAAACTGTACCATGTGTGTGTTAGCTGTAGCATACACGAAGCTACAGACAATTGAGTACTGAACACTTGTACAAACTGTACCATGTTTGTGTTAGCTGTAGCATACACGAAGCTACAGACAACTGAGTACTGAACATTTGTACAAACTGTACCGTGTGTGTGTTAGCTGTAGCATACACGAAGCTACAGACAATTGAGTACTGAACACTTGTACAAACTGTACCATGTGTGTGTTAGCTGTAGCATACACGAAGCTACAGACAATTGAGTACTGAACACTTGTACAAACTGTACCATGTGTGTGTTAGCTGTAGCATACACGAAGCTACAGACAATTGAGTACTGAACACTTGTACAAACTGTACCATGTTTGTGTTAGCTGTAGCATACACGAAGCTACAGACAACTGAGTACTGAACATTTGTACAAACTGTACCGTGTGTGTGTTAGCTGTAGCATACACGAAGCTACAGACAACTGAGTACTGAGCACTTGTACAAACTGTACCATGTGTGTGTTAGCTGTAGCATACACGACGCTACAGACAACTGAGTACTGAACATTTGTACAAACGTACCATGTGTGTGTTAGCTGTAGCATACACGACGCTACAGACAACTGAGTACTGAACATTTGTACAAACTGTACCATGTGTGTGTTAGCTGTAGCATACACGACGCTACAGACAACTGAGTACTGAACATTTGTACAAACTGTACCATGTGTGTGTTAGCTGTAGCATACACGAAGCTACAGACAACTGAGTACTGAACATTTGTACAAACTGTACTTGTACAAACTGTACCATGTGTGTGTTAGCTGTAGCATACACGAAGCTACAGACAACTGAGTACTGAGCACTTGTACAAACTGTACCATGTGTGTGTTAGCTGTAGCATACACGACGCTACAGACATCTCAGTACTGAACATTTGTACAAACTGTACCATGTGTGTGTTAGCTGTAGCATACACGACGCTACAGACAACTGAGTACTGAGCACTTGTACAAACTGTACCATGTGTGTGTTAGCTGTAGCATACACGACGCTACAGACAACTGAGTACTGAACATTTGTACAAACTGTACCATGTGTGTGTTAGCTGTAGCATACACGACGCTACAGACATCTCAGTACTGAACATTGTACAAACTGTAACCATGTGTGTTTAGCTGTAGCATACAACGACGCTACAGACAACTGAGTACTGAGCACTTGTCAACTACTGTACCATGTGTTGTTAGCTGTAGCATTACAGCAGACGCACAGACATACTCAGTACTGAACATTAGTACAAACTGTACCATTGTTGTGTTAGCTTGAAAGCATACACGACGCTACAGACAACTGAGTACTGAGCACTTGTACAAACTGTACCATGTGGTGTTAGCTTAGCAATCAACGACTCTACAGACAACTGAGTTACTGACATTGTTACAAACTGTACCATGTGTGTGTTAGCTTTGCATACACGACGCTACAGACAACTGAGTACTGAACATGTTGTACAAACTGTACCATGTTGTGTTAGCTGTAAGCATACACGACGCTACAGACAATTGAGTACTGAACAGTTGTACAAACTGTACCATGTGTGTTGCTGTAGCAACACGAAGCTACAGACAACTGAGTACTGAACATTGTACAAACTGTACCATGTGTGTGTTAGCTGTAGCATATCACGACGCTACAGACAACTGAGTACGGAACTTTGTACAAACTGTACCATGTGTGTGTTAGCTGTAGCATACACGAAGCTACAGACAACTGAGTACTGAACATTTGTACAAACTGTACCATGTGTGTGTTAGCATGTACATACACGACGCTAAGACAACTGAATACTGAACATTTGTACAAACTGTACCATGTGTGTGTTAGCTGTAGCATACACGAAGCTACAGACAACGAGTACTGAACATTTGTACAAACTGTACTTGTACAAACTGTACAGTTAGTACTGAACACTTGTACAATACTGACATGTACAAACTGTACTTGTACAAACTGTATGAACACTTGTGCAAACTGTTACTTGTACAAACTTACTGAACAGTTGTACAAACTGTACTTGTACAACTGTACAGTTAGTACTGAACACTTTTACAAACTGTACATGTACAAACTGTACAGTTAGTACTGAGCACTTGTACAAACTGTACTTGTACAAACTGTACAGTAATACTGAGCACCTTGTACAAACTGTACTTGTACAAACTGTACAGTTAGTACTGAACACTTGTACAAACTGTACAGTACAAACTTTACTGAACACTTGTACAAACTGTACTTGTACAAACTTTACTGAACACTTGTACAAACTGTACCATTCACCAAACGTTAAACGGAGCCATTACTACGCTGTGAACTGAGCTATCCGCAGTTCGTTCCCGTCGGAGTTAAGATATTTCTCTTCGCCGAAACGTCCAAACAGACTGTGGGTCTTGTTAGATGGTCCCTGGTTGTCCTTGTCCGGGGATAAAGCGGCAGAGGGGTGAGGCTGGCTGCTAATTTGCATCTAGTGCCGAGATTAAAATGATGGAGCTATCCTCTGCTCCCTACATATGCCTTTATGGTGTGCACAGGGGTAGCTTTACCTTTACCTTTTGCTGAATAGTTTAGGGCAACACAAATTACGGAGACATCCCCTCTGCGTGCTACACGGTCGCATTAAACCTATAGTTTACAGTATTATTCCCAACCCCCTTTTCGTTCTTCCCCAGTCACCACATTGGCACACGACATGCGATATCAGTTTTGAGGATCCACGTGAATTAGATACTGTCAAATTTAAAAATATTTTAAATTTATCCAAATATTACCTCACGTTAAACTTCCCCCTGTACTGAAACAACTGCACTTCTTAACCACTGTTTACTTACAGAACGTCACAACCCTGCAATAACAACCAACGTAAAGCTTCTCACTGCCCGCTCTGTTCCTTTTCTGTTCTTAGTTTATTGTCCGAAGGCTTCATCGAAGCAATTTTAAGACTTCCAAATACTTCGTACGAAGACAGTGTCACTGTGCAACAGGACACGTGCAAGCCGACACACAAACACGTGGATCCTACAGACAGATCTGCACCATCTCTGTGATCATTGTTGCTGCCAATGTTCACGTCTTATCCAACGATCACACTGTTAACGTATCTGACATGCGCAGTTGATTAGACGGCACAGCAGCTGTGGGCCCCGTGCCACCGCCGTCTGCAAGTTGCCGTCAGTAGATGCGCGACGCCTGTGCTGTCCGTTTGGAGCGTCGCTTGCCGGAGCGTAGAGCAAGTATTGCGACGTAAAGGTGATCGTAACTGCAGCAGGGTTTTAAACAGTAGGCCGGATTTAACTGGGAGTTCTGCGTCTGTCTGCAAGAGAGTGCGTTTATATGCGTTGTGCGTTATAAATAATGCGTATGAAATGAGGGTAACTAGCGACTGCTGTCTTAGTCCCTCGCCTTAAGGCAGAAGCAGACACTGAGGCTGTTTGTGGACCAGAAAGCGAGGAAACAAAGAAAATAACAGAATTACAGAGTGAGGAAGTAATATTGCGGCGAACGAGTTAAGCGAGGGGAAGGTACTGCAACGTGCAAGATTATTGCCACTTGAGAAATTTAAATCTTAATTTGAGAGTAATATTACAGTGGATCTTAAAGTGGCAGGACCAACATAAGTGGCCGTGGTGGGCGGGAAATACTTTAGGGTGTCAATAAAAGGCGCAATATTTTATTGACCAGCTGTCCAACTGCTAGATTTTGAAGAAGGGTTTTTATTGCTGAAGTGTGACAGTTCTGTCTGCAGTACGTGGCTTCCAGATTTAGTGTCAAGTGCTGCCCGCTGGTGTCGACGTGCAGAGTTTCAGTGTTGGTCGTTCTGTCCTGTTAGTTACACCAAGTTACACCTAGTTACACCATAGTTATACCATAGTTACACCATAGTTATAACTATTACATTATGTTACACCATAGTTACACCATTTACACCATAGTTATACAATAGTTACACCATAGTTACACCATGTTACACATAGTTACACCATAGTTTACCAAGTACATATAGTACACCATAGTACACCATATTTACACCATAGTTATACAATAGTTACACCATAGTTACACCATAGTTATAACAATTACCATAGTTACACCATAGTTACACCACAGTTACACCATAGTTATACATAGTACACCATAGTTACACCATATTATAACATAGTATACCATAGTTACACCACAGTTACACATATACCCATAGTTACACCATACACAGCTAGTCTTTACACATGCTGTAACACTGAAATACTGTCTTAAAACTGCGGGCTAAGAAACTTTCACAGTGACTTGCGTTTAGGAGTTTTTGTGTTTTCGTCAATTTTATGTTTATGTAATTTAAATGCTTGTAATTGTGCACTTTGAATTAGTCAGCTTTTTGGGTTCTGTTATACAATTTAATTACAGACAATAGGAGTAGGCTAAATAGCAGTAGTTAATTTTAGTGTTTATAAGCCACAATTCTACACTCATATTGGCCGATAAACTTCTTGGTTCAGTCGCTGAGGTTTGTGTTGCTCTGTGTAATGTTGCACAGTTCGCAGTGACAGTGTTTTGTGTCGAATGATGGCAGCACATTCGCCCAATTTTCGTGCAATGTTAAACACTGACTCAGTTCGTTGATACAGTGCTGAGCCGTCATACTGCTCTATTGCGACAAATAACTTTGTATTAGGACTGTTTTAGCCGTTCAATTAAAGCACTGCACATTTAGACATAATTTTCGTCGTCTTGTATCTTTCAGAATGGTTTTCTTCTAACCTCTCAAACAAACAGAACGTTCGAAAAATTGCACGAGTGTCAACATTAATAAAATACAGAAATTGTGAACTTGAATATATTTTTTGTAGGGGAAAACAGTGCTGTTGGCAGTAGTTACAATTATGTTTTGGGTTTGATTGACTTAAGCAGTGCTGTTGGCAGTAGTTACAATTATGTTTTGGTGTTTGATTGACTTAAGCAGTGCTGTTGGCAGTAGTTACAATTATGTTTTGGGTTTGATTGACTTAAGCAGTGCTGTTGGCAGTAGTTACAATTATGTTTTGGGTTTGATTGACTTAAGCAGTGCTGTTGGCAGTAGTTACAATTATGTTTTGGGTTTGATTGACTTAAGCAGTGCTGTTGGCAGTAGTTACAATTATGTTTTGGGTTTGATTGACTTAAGCAGTGCTGTTGGCAGTAGTTACAATTATGTTTTGGGTTTGATTGACTTAAGCAGTGCTGTTGGCACGTGTAGTTACAATTATGTTTTGTGTTTGATTGACATAAAGCTTCGATCATAACTTACAAACGTAATCATAAAACTGAATTGAAAATAAGAGACTTATCGTCAGAAGAGAGAGGTGAAAGTTGGCTAATCTCACGTGAGGAATTTGTGTTAACACGTGAAGGTTCGCAGTGCAGGAACTTGTGTTAACACGTGTTAGTTCGCAGTGCAGGAACTTGTGTTAACACGTGTTAGTTCGCAGTGCAGGAACTTGTGTTAACACGTGTTAGTTCGCAGTGCTGGAACTTGTGTTAACACGTGAAGGTTCGCAGTGCAGGAACTTGTGTTAACACGTGAAGGTTCGCAGTGCAGGAACTTGTGTTATAAACACAAATGAGTTGTCATTTGTGTAAGCGACACTAACTTCAGTAAAGAGAGTGTACATTGTGGAAGGAATCTGGCTTTACTGACCCACGTTATGCTTACAAATGTCATGACATGTTTATATTTACCGACGTTTCGGAATATGAATTAAGGTAATATAAAGAGTTAAACTTATTTTACGATTAAATTTTCGTGTCTCAAAAATAATAATTTTCGATTATCTACTTTTGTCTTTATGAGCAAGAATGTGTTTAATTGCAGTCATAAATTCCAGTTTTGTTTATTGATTTAAAATTTTAAGTGCAGCAGTGAACTGATGTACAATTAACGTACGAAATTATTGTACGGAAAATTAGATCAGTCTGACATAAAATATTTATCACAATTTAGTGTTTCTAAACTTCACACATATATCGCTGTGGATTGTCGTACAAAACGCGGCAGTTGTAAAGCGTAAGAACGTAAGAACGTGCACTGAACGTTGATATTGTGTTTACGACGCTCTTTGTGTGAAAAACGTCACAGCGCTACACAAATTTGTCTTGCAATTCAAAGACACACTGCATGATGAAGACAGTGCCAAGGCACAGCGAACTGTCATGAGGTCCGCCACTCTGACGCCCTCTTGTGAGGATCTCAACGAAGCGTCCACTCTGGCCGAAATTCAAAGGCTGCTCTTGATGGACGATCGGCTGCAGTCGCTCTCCCCGGAGTCCAGCTCGCATTTCAACGCCTCGCTGCATCAGTTCGCTCTGTTTAACTTCAGCTTAGACGAGGCGTTGCGGATATTGATGAATGAGAAACAGCGCGAAGACCGCGACTTGGGCGGCCACGCCGAAGTGGCGCTGATCATCGTGTATGCCGTGCTGATGGTCGCGGGACTGGTGACGAACTTGCTTGTGAGCTTCGTGGTGGCCAGAAGGGCGCAAATGCACACGGCGAGGAACCTGTACATCGTGAACCTGACAGTGTCCGACATCACGCTGTGCGTCATCTGCATGCCGTCTACACTGGTGGCCATCCTCAGGTATGTCATCTGTCATCGACTGCTGTTTGTTCTGAGATCCACACAAAACACATAAATACAGTCCGTACCGCGCAGTAAACACACTCCGTCTCAGTTATACAAACCAGTCAGTTAATGTTGTACAGTGAAATAATCGCTGTTTGTTCTGAGATCCACACAAAACACATAAATACAGTCCGTACCGCGCAGTAAACACACTACGTCTCAGTTATACAAACCAGTCAGTTAATGTTGTACAGTCAAATAATCGCTGTTTGTTCTGAGATCCACACAAAACACATAAATACAGTCCGTACCGCGCAGTAAACACACTCCGTCTCAGTTATACAAACCAGTCAGTTAATGTTGTACAGTGAAATAATCGCTGTTTGTTCTGAGATCCACACAAAACACATAAATACAGTCCGTACCGCGCAGTAAACACACTCCGTCTCAGTTATACAAACCAGTCAGTTAATGTTGTACAGTGAAATAATCGCTGTTTGTTCTGAGATCCACACAAAACACATAAATACAGTCCGTACCGCGCAGTAAACACACTCCGTCTCAGTTATACAAACCAGTCAGTTAATGTTGTACAGTGAAATAATCGCTGTTTGTTCTGAGATCCACACAAAACACATAAATACAGTCCGTACCGCGCAGTAAACACACTACGTCTCAGTTATACAAACCAGTCAGTTAATGTTGTACAGTGAAATAATCGCTGTTTGTTCTGAGATCCACACAAAACACATAAATACAGTCCGTACCGCGCAGTAAACACACTCCGTCTCAGTTATACAAACCAGTCAGTTAATGTTGTACAGTGAAATAATCGCTGTTTGTTCTGAGATCCACACAAAACACATAAATACAGTCCGTACCGCGCAGTAAACACACTACGTCTCAGTTATACAAACCAGTCAGTTAATGTTGTACAGTCAAATAATCGCTGTTTGTTCTGAGATCCACACAAAACACATAAATACAGTCCGTACCGCGCAGTAAACACACTACGTCTCAGTTATACAAACCAGTCAGTTAATGTTGTACAGTCAAATAATCGCTGTTTGTTCTGAGATCCACACAAAACACATAAATACAGTCCGTACCGCGCAGTAAACACACTCCGTCTCAGTTATACAAACCAGTCAGTTAATGTTGTACAGTGAAATAATCGCTGTTTGTTCTGAGATCCACACAAAACACATAAATACAGTCCGTACCGCGCAGTAAACACACTACGTCTCAGTTATACAAACCAGTCAGTTAATGTTGTACAGTGAAATAATCGCTGTTTGTTCTGAGATCCACACAAAACACATAAATACAGTCCGTACCGCGCAGTAAACACACTACGTCTCAGTTATACAAACCAGTCAGTTAATGTTGTACAGTCAAATAATCGCTGTTTGTTCTGAGATCCACACAAAACACATAAATACAGTCCGTACCGCGCAGTAAACACACTCCGTCTCAGTTATACAAACCAGTCAGTTAATGTTGTACAGTGAAATAATCGCTGTTTGTTCTGAGATCCACACAAAACACATAAATACAGTCCGTACCGCGCAGTAAACACACTACGTCTCAGTTATACAAACCAGTCAGTTAATGTTGTACAGTGAAATAATCGCTGTTTGTTCTGAGATCCACACAAAACACATAAATACAGTCCGTACCGCGCAGTAAACACACTACGTCTCAGTTATACAAACCAGTCAGTTAATGTTGTACAGTCAAATAATCGCTGTTTGTTCTGAGATCCACACAAAACACATAAATACAGTCCGTACCGCGCAGTAAACACACTCCGTCTCAGTTATACAAACCAGTCAGTTAATGTTGTACAGTGAAATAATCGCTGTACGTTCTGAGATCCACACAAAACACATAAATACAGTCCGTACCGCGCAGTAAACACACTACGTCTCAGTTATACAAACCAGTCAGTTAATGTTGTACAGTGAAATAATCGCTGTTTGTTCTGAGATCCACACAAAACACATAAATACAGTCCGTACCGCGCAGTAAACACACTACGTCTCAGTTATACAAACCAGTCAGTTAATGTTGTACAGTCAAATAATCGCTGTTTGTTCTGAGATCCACACAAAACACATAAATACAGTCCGTACCGCGCAGTAAACACACTACGTCTCAGTTATACAAACCAGTCAGTTAATGTTGTACAGTGAAATAATCGCTGTTTGTTCTGAGATCCACACAAAACACATAAATACAGTCCGTACCGCGCAGTAAACACACTACGTCTCAGTTATACAAACCAGTCAGTTAATGTTGTACAGTGAAATAATCGCTGTTTGTTCTGAGATCCACACAAAACACATAAATACAGTCCGTACCGCGCAGTAAACACACTACGTCTCAGTTATACAAACCAGTCAGTTAATGTTGTACAGTGAAATAATCGCTGTTTGTTCTGAGATCCACACAAAACACATAAATACAGTCCGTACCGCACAGTAAACACACTACGTCTCAGTTATACAAACCAGTCAGTTAATGCTGTACAGTGAAATAATCGCTGTTTGTTCTGAGATCCACACAAAACACATAAATACAGTCCGTACCGCACAGTAAACACACTCCGTCTCAGTTATACAAACCAGTCAGTTAATGCTGTACAGTGAAATAATCGCTGTTTGTTCTGCGATCCACACAAAAACACATAAATACAGTCCGTACCGCACAGTAAACACACTCCGTCTCAGTTATACAAACCAGTCAGTTAATGTTGTACAGTGAAATAATCGCTGTTTGTTCTGAGAGCCACACAAAACACATAAATACACTGTGTGGGCAGAACGTAGAATTTGTGAATGTTAAACCTGGTGGTACATATAGTAACCACTAGGCTTTAGAGCGTTAAACTTCCAATTTCTTAGTCAGTGTCAATGTTACATGCATTTCTTCACACATTTGCTACTAGCTCCTCCTTTCACTTTGTCCCCATTATTACAATCAAACAACCACAAATATTCCAAACGCAAGCCCAAAACAGGTGATAGTAAAATAGCACTTCCGATAATAACAAAGCAAGATGGCGGACTAATATCACGTGACATGATTAGCTAGCTCAGTTCCTCGCTTATCGTCAGTGCGGTTGATATTGCCGCGTCTCCTTTTTAGGCGCTTAGTTAAACTGCGAAGAGCGACTATTAGCTTCGTCATGTCTGTCTGTCCTCATCGAACAACTCGGCTCCCGCTGGACGGATTTTCATGAAATTTGATATTCGAATATTCTTCGAAAATCTGTAGAGGAAATTCAAGTTTCGTTAAAATCTGGCAAGAATAACATTACTGTACTTGAATGCTGTTTGCATTTATGATAATAAAAGGTAAAGGTCAAGGTCAAGTTCTCCCTGCAACAGGCCACGAAGGCCCAGAGGGGGAGTAGAGGTATAGCTCTACTCTTTCTTTAACCTCGTCGCTAGACGAGGGTGGGTGTTCAACTCCACGCCTCGGCCGCTTTACCCCCGGGAAACAGACCCGCTATCCATTGTACAGGAGGCTGGGTAGGTCCCAGGGTCGGTCTGGACGGGTGCTGAAAATCTCGCCTCCACCCGGAATTCGATCCTCAGACCGTCCAGCTCGTAGCGAGTAGCTATACCGACTGAGCTATCGCTGCCCACTTGTATGATAATATATCGCTGAATTCTCCTTATAATGACAAATGTTTCAGACAAACATTGTACATAAAATCAAAACACACATTTTATGTTCAATAAATTTTCCGAAAATCGTGACGTTATAAAGTGGAAAAATATGGTAGAGCCGGACAGGCCACAGATGACAATATAATACGGCGCATGCGCTTTGCATGCTGGATAACTAAGGCTACAGACACACACTGACAATATGTAATAATTATTATTTTTCCACGACAGCATTGGTTACGCGAACGCTTATCAGTCTTACGTGTATAGCGTGTCTTGTTCACCGAGCCGAGTATCTCTATTATTAGTCAGTTTATATGCCGGACTGCCGGAAGTGCCGAATCATGTTCTACCGTAACTGACGGCACAAATTGAAGTTCCAAAACCAAGATCCATTATTGGATGCGATCCCGAGCATTTTCCGTTTATTTCCCACAAATTCCGTGTTGCAACTCAACTGCCTGACAAATCTCACAGGTCTAATTGCTCTCCTTTCCAATCCCTCACAAAGCCCCAATTTATTTATTTATTTGTTCATTTATTTATCTCCTTTTATTCTTTCCTCCATTTGTTCCTTTTCACCTCTGCCTCGCACTGTAATTTGTCCTTATAACACGCTGTAACATAAACTGGTGCTCCAGAAACAACGTTTTCGTACACCCTGTGTCCAGCGTCTGTCTGTCTGTCTGTCTGTCTGTCTGTCTGTCTGCGATATTAATTACGAAGCAGAGGTGTGTGGGGGGCAGCACCTGCGACAGGCCACGTCTTGACAGCAGACAGGACTTTAATTGTCCAACTTTAGTTACAAAACCTTGTAAAGGCGACCACAGTGGCCGCGAGACTGTGGTGTGGTGCACGCAAAGGTCGCTTTGTGCAGGTCAGACCTCTGACAGTCCCACCTGCCAATGTCTAACAAAACAGCAAACGACGCACTTCGTGACGTAAAACACAGACGTTAGCGAGGCGTTCTTTACTTTCTAAATTGCATACGGTGTCACGGTACGTGAGTCAATGTAATTTGTACGGTGTCACGGTACGTGAGTCAATGTAATTTGTACGGTGTCACGGTACGTGAGTCAATGTAATTTGTACGGTGTCACGGTACGTGAGTCAATGTAATTTTACGGTGTCACGGACTGAGTCAATGAATTTGTACGTGTCCGGACTGAAGTCATGTAATTACACTCACGCCAAAGTTAGCGACTTCCTGCACGATGTGACAAACTCACAAATTGTTCACTGACCTGACTGTACAAAGTCACAAATTTTCACTGACCTGACTGTACAAACTCACAAATGTTCACTGACCTGACTGTACAAACTCACAAATGTTCACTGACCTACGTGTACAAACTCATAAATGTTCACTGACCTGACTGTACAAAGTCACAAATGTTCACTGACCTGACTGTACAAAGTCACAAATGTTCACTGACCTGACTGTACAAAGTCACAAATGTTCACTGACCTGACTGTACAAAGTCACAAATGTTCACTGACCTGACTGTACAAAGTCACAAATGTTCACTGACCTGACTGTACAAAGTCACAAATGTTCACTGACCTGACTGTACAAACTCACAAATGTTCACTGACCTGACTGTACAAACTCACAAATGTTTACTGACCTGACTGTACAAAGTCACAAATGTTCACTGACCTGACTGTACAAAGTCACAAATGTTCACTGACCTGACTGTACAAACTCACAATGTTCACTGACTGACTGAAACTCACAAATGTTTACTGACCTGACTGTACAAACTCAAACTTGCTGGACAAATTTTCGTGAGGAACTCGTAAACAGAATTTCGTAAAAATACGACAACTTGTTAATTGCTGACAACCAGACGATGTAATGTGTATAAGTTAGGGGAGGAGGAGGAGAAGAGGAAGAAGAAATTTTAAAGGCGAAATGGATGGACGTTTCGTTGCGGTAGCAATAAAACTGCATGCAGTTACACTGGCAGTGTTTATACGTGTTCAGACTTCATCGCTCTATCCTACGGTGCTGAAAGTGCGAATGTCGCGAACTTTTAGCTGTGAGTTGCCGTAGTGACAGTTGCATTAGGCATGCTGTTGGCTTCTTCGTTCGTCTGCAAGCTGTCGCTAGCTTCTGAACTTCTGCAACTTCGATATGCCGTGAAAGTGGGGAACTCTTCCAGGGCCTTCTTTAAATATCGTGTATTAAAAACACTGTATAAACTGAATTCTAAAAGTTTCTGACTATGGCAGGTAACGGTGAGAACTAACGGGTTTCTGGACAAAGTCTATCATCCGGAAATCTAAAATAACTAGAGAGCACGACTTTTCGGAATCTGGATCTGCTTCCGGAACGTCGTGTTATCTAGATATTTTAGATTTCCGGACGATAGACCAAGTCCAGACACCAATTACTTCTCTAATTATATAGAGTGTCATACACTGAACTAAAGGAGTGGACCCCGACTGACGGCAAACTGGAACACCGGCGAAACGCTGCGCGACCTGCTGTCACGCGGAATGTATTGAGGTGAAATGCTTATGCAAGATGTCAAACAAAATAATGTTAGAGAACACTTTAAAACATAGCTCAGGAAATTGCACTACAATCCTTCGAAATGTCTGCAATCACTCAGGCAAAGTCACGGCGTCACATGCCGCAAGACTTAAGTCTTAACTCATTATTTAGTTAGTTAAGTAAATATATCTGCTTTGGAAATCAGACGGAGTGAGAACCAATGTTGAACTAAGTGGTCAAAACTGCAGAGGATGTAAGGGTGACGGTTTTATGGCACACACAGTGTTTGCGATTTAGTGTCAGTTTGCAGGAGCAGCCTGTGTTCAGTTAAGCGGTGTTACGGCCCTTCACTGTACGTTAACGCGGCGTTAAGAACAGATCCGTCCGTCCGTAACTCAGCCCCATAAATCTCACTTTTTCTTGTCACTCCGGCTTTAAACTGAAGAATTGCCTCGCTTCGTATTTCCGCTCGTTCTGTTGAATTTAAACGTGAAGTGTGTTTCAGAGTCCGGCTTAAGCAGGGTTTTTGAGTGGGTTGAAGTTAAACAGGTCAATTTTACGTTTTTATTTAACAGGTCAGTTGAACGTCAGGCTAGTTGCACTGACTAACAAACAAACAAAGTGACAGAAGCTTTGCAAGTTTTCATCGCTTTTTTCAAATTTGGGAGTGTTTACACCTCGTAGGAAAGGCTTCTTACGACGTTTCGGAGAAACATACTGCCTCCAGCTTCAGGGTGACAGTCTGCTACAGATGGATGCTGCAGTAATAGGCCTGTACAAGACTTATCCACACTTCCCCATCCATTGATCTGATTGGTCACATTTTCCTGATCATTCCTACATAGTTGCCACATTTATTTTCTCCGAATAACATTGGCATCAGCCTGAACCTCAGTGATTCACCCTGAAGTTGGAGTCAGTACATTTCTCCGAAACGTCGGGAAGAAACTTTACTTAACGGTGTAAAACTGAAACAAAAGACTGTCGTCCAGACTAAGTAAGTGACTGAGCAACATCAAATTGTGAAATCATCTTTGATCACTTCGCGATTTACTGTTTGGAGGGGGGGGGGGTGGGGGTCACAGATGTTCAAACATCAACCGCTGTCACGTGCTGTTCTGAACTCAAATATTTACAGTCTGTTCAATATGTAAGTAACAACAGCTCGGTCGGTACTACAGCGGCTAGTTTTGTCAGCTGGATGTCCGGGGATCGATCACCGACAGAGGTCTGTATGTTTGTGTCCTAGGCTCTGGGAACCGACATTGGCCGGTGTTAAGAACGTGCGGCGGGTAGTCTGCTTCCTCAGTCCCCAGGGGTAACACACGTATCTGTCCTTGTACAAGATGCTAGACACAGGTTGGCAGCTTCAACACACGTATCTGTCCTTGCACAAGATGCTAGACACAGGTTGGCAGCTTCAACACACGTATCTGTCCTTGCACAAGATGCTAGACACAGGTTGCCAGCTTCAACACATGTATCTGTCCTTGCACAAAATGCTAGACACAGGTTGGCAGCTTCAACACACGTATCTGTCCTTGCACAAGATGCTAGACACAGGTTGGCAGCTTCAACACACGTATCTGTCCTTGCACAAGATGCTAGACACTGGTTGGCAGCTTCAACACACGTATCTGTCCTTGCACAAGATGCTAGAACAGGTTGCCAGCTTCAACACACGTATCTGTCCTTGCACAAAATGCTAGACACAGGTTGGCAGCTTCAACACACGTATCTGTCCTTGCACAAGATGCTAGACACAGGTTGGCAGCTTCAACACACGTATCTGTCCTTGCACAAGATGCTAGACACAGGTTGGCAGCTTCAACACACGTATCTGTCCTTGCACAAGATGCTAGACACAGGTTGCCAGCTTCAACACAGTATCTGTCCTTGCACAAAATACTAGACACAGGTTGGCAGCTTCAACACACGTATCTGTCCTTGCACAAGATGCTAGACACTGGTTGGCAGCTTCAACACACGTATCTGTCCTTGCACAAAATGCTAGACACAGGTTGCCAGCTTCAACACACGTATCTGTCCTTGTACAAGATGATAGACACAGGTTGGCAGCTTCAACACACGTATCTGTCCTTGCACAAGATGCTAGACACAGGTTGCCAGCTTCAACACACTATCTGTCCTTGCACAAAATGCTAGACACAGGTTGGCAGTTTCAACTCACGTATCTGTCCTTGCACAAGATGCTAGACACAGGTTGCCAGCTTCAACACACGTGTCTGTCCTTGCACAAGATGCTAGACACAGGTTGGCAGCTTCAACACACGTATCTGTCCTTGCACAAAATGCTAGACACAGGTTGGCAGCTTCAACACACGTATCTGTCCTTGCACAAGATGTTAGACACAGGTTGGCAGCTTCAACACACGTATCTGTCCTTGCACAAAATGCTAGACACAGGTTGGCAGCTTCAACACACGTGTCTGTCCTTGCACAAGATGCTAGACACAGGTTGGCAGCTTCAACACACGTATCTGTCCTTGCACAAAATGCTAGACACAGGTTGGCAGCTTCAACACACGTATCTGTCCTTGCACAAGATGTTAGACACAGGTTGGCAGCTTCAACACACGTATCTGTCCTTGCACAAGATGCTAGACACAGGTTGGCAGCTTCAACACACGTATCTGTCCTTGCACAAGATGTTAGACACAGGTTGGCAGCTTCAACACACGTATCTGTCCTTGCACAAATGCTAGACACAGGTTGGCAGCTTCAACACACGTGTCTGTCCTTGCACAAGATGCTAGACACAGGTTGGCAGCTTCAACACACGTATCTGTCCTTGCACAAAATGCTAGACACAGGTTGGCAGCTTCAACACACGTATCTGTCCTTGCACAAGATGTTAGACACAGGTTGGCAGCTTCAACACACGTATCTGTCCTTGCACAAGATGCTAGACACAGGTTGGCAGCTTCAACACACGTATCTGTCCTTGCACAAGATGCTAGACACAGGTTCGCAGCTTCAACATGTATTTACACATATATTTTATATATATAATTACCACTTTTATGAGAAAAGAATACCAACATTTAAAGTAAGGCTCTTTCGACATATTTAGTTACCATAACTTGCTCATTTGCATGCACTACTGCAAGCTGATGCTATATTTGCATTCACATATTCTCGGCGCTGTGAGAGATACCAAGTTTCTTACCCACAAAAAGCAAGAATTTCTGGTTCATGCAGTTTAATTTGAAATTAAGATAGCGTCACTTCCGACAGCACACCAGAGTGACGTCAGGGCCACGTGACATTGCAACTGCGACAACAGGGAAAGCACCGGCGGCAGGCGACAGACTTTTGTGGAGAAACAAACGTCAGAATGGTCTACTGACGTGGCAATTAAGTGCCAGGACAAACTCTGAATTTGTTTTGAGCTTTTAACTTTCTAGAAAGAGAGACTGGCAGAATGAGACAGCCGTGGCGTTGTGACCAATAACGTCATACACAGCGGTATATAAGGCGCTGCCTGTCCTCGCCAGACAGTGTCTGCCTTTAGAGAAGTGATAAGAGCTTTTGGCGGGATTTGTGCTGCGATCAGTGTCACACTGACAACACCTGTCAGTGTTACACTGACAACACCTGTCAGTTCTGCAACTTGCGCTCTTGACAACGCAAAGAGCTGAGTAATTAGACACTGAGCCATTTGAGGCCATGTAGCCTGGTAGATATGTAGCAGAGTTTCTGAGTGACCTTTTTCTTTGAAAGTGAAAACAGTTGGTCGCTCCGAAACGCCGGTAAATTTCCGTCAGGCTACACAGCGTAAAATCTGAAATTGTAGAAAACTTCAAAATTACTGCCGTGATAAGCTAAAATATGAGATAAAACATGAGAAGTGTTTATAAAATAGGAGGAAGAAAGCACAAGACTTGTGACGACTGGATAATATTAAAGTGGCTCATAACTGAATAGCATGCGACAGCATCAGCTTGATTACTGTGGCTCACGATGGGCCGCTGTACACATTTGATTACTGTGGCTCACGTGGGCCGCTGTACACGTTTGATTACTGTGGCTCACGTGGGCCGCTGTACACGTTTGATTACTGTGGCTCACGTGGGCCGCTGTACACATTTGATTACTGTGGCTCACGTGGGCCGCTGTACACGTTTGATTACTGTGGCTCACTGGGCCGCTGTACACATTTGATTACTGTGGCTCACGTGGGCCGCTGTACACGTTTGATTACTGTGGCTCACGTGGGCCGCTGTACACATTTGATTACTGTGGCTCACGTGGGCCGCTGTACAAATTTGATTACTGTGGCTCACGTGAGCCGCTGTACACATTTGATTACTGTGGCTCACGTGGCCGCTGTACACGTTTGATTACTGTGGCTCACTGGGCCGCTGTACACATTTGATTACTGTGGCTCACGTGGGCCGCTGTACACGTTTGATTACTGTGGCTCACTGGGCCGCTGTACAATTTGCATTACTGTGGCTCACGTGGGCCGCTGTACACATTTGATTACTGTGGCTCACGTGGGCCGCTGTACACGTTTGATTACTGTGGCTCACTGGGCCGCTGTACACATTTGATTACTGTGGCTCACGTGAGCCGCTGTACACATTTGATTACTGTGGCTCACTGGGCCGCTGTACACATTTGATTACTGTGGCTCACGTGGGCCGCTGTACACTTTGATTACTGTGGCTCACTGGGCCGCTGTACACATTTGATTACTGTGGCTCACGTGGGCCGCTGTACACATTTGATTACTGTGGCTCACGTGGGCCGCTGTACACGTTTGATTACTGTGGCTCACGTGAGCCGCTGTACACTTTGATTAATGTGGCTCACGTGAGCCGCTGTACACGTTTGATTACTGTGGCTCACGTGGGCCGCTGTACAAATTTGATTACTGTGGCTCACTGGGCCGCTGTACACGTTTGATTACTGTGGCTCACTGGGCCGCTGTACACATTTGATTACTGTGGCTCACGTGGGCCGCTGTACACGTTTGATTACTGTGGCTCACGTGGGCCGCTGTACACGTTTGATTACTGTGGCTCACTGGCCGCTGTACACGTTTGATTACTGTGGCTCACTGGGCCGCTGTACACATTTGATTACTGTGGCTCACTGGGCCGCTGTACACATTTGATTACTGTGGCTCACGTGGGCCGCTGTACACATTTGATTACTGTGGCTCACGTGGGCCGCTGTACACGTTTGATTACTGTGGCTCACGTGGGCCGCTGTACACATTTGATTACTGTGGCTCACTGGGCCGCTGTACACATTTGATTACTGTGGCTCACTGGGCCGCTGTTACACGTTTGATTACTGTGGCTCACGTGGGCCGCTGTACACATTTGATTACTGTGGCTCACGTGGGCCGCTGTACACGTTTGATTACTGTGGCTCACGTGGGCCGCTGTACACTTTGATTACTGTGGCTCACGTGGGCCGCTGTACACTTTGATTACTGTGGCTCACTGGGCCGCTGTACACATTTGATTACTGTGGCTCACGTGGGCCGCTGTACACGTTTGATTACTGTGGCTCACGTGGGCCGCTGTACACGATTTGATTACTGTGGCTCACGTGGGCCGCTGTACACGTTTGATTACTGTGGCTCACTGGGCCGCTGTACACGTTTGATTACTGTGGCTCACGTGGGCCGCTGTACACATTTGATTACTGTGGCTCACGTGGGCCGCTGTACACGTTTGATTACTGTGGCTCACGTGGGCCGCTGTACACATTTGATTACTGTGGCTCACGTGGGCCGCTGTACACATTTGATTACTGTGGCTCACGTGGGCCGCTGTACACGTTTGATTACTGTGGCTCACGTGGGCCGCTGTACACATTTGATTACTGTGGCTCACGTGGGCCGCTGTACATTTGCATTACATTTGCAATTTATTTACTTTTCCTTCTGACGCCTTAAACTGATTTCCGGAACTGAAAGACTAGCGGTGACGTTGTAAGAATACCCAACCTGTGTACCGCGGAACACTGACGTTTTGAGGATTACCAACCTTTGTATCGCGGAACACTGACGTTTTGAGGATTACCAATCTGTGTATCGCGGAACACTGACGTTTTGAGGATTACCAACCTGTGTATCGCGGAACACTGACGTTTTAAGTATTCCCAACTTCTGTACTGCGGAAACATTGACGTTCTAAGGAATCTCCAAGGACTCCTTTAAGACAAATAGCCTAAAGACTTGTTAAAGGCCGTGCCATGGTTTGGGCAGTTAGTTTGGCCTGTCATCGTGGTGACCAGGGCTGAATCCCAGGTTATTCCACTTGAGATTTGTGGTGGACAAAGTGACGCTCGGACAGGCTCTTGTCCGAGTTCTTCTCGCCCGTCATGTCAGTGTCATTACACCATTGCTCCATACTCATTTTAAGCTTAATATGATACTTATCAGAAGGGCAAGCGGGCGAAGACTGGCAGCCCCAATAAAAAGCAATGCTGTTTCGCATACGCGGGAACACTTCTAAAGTGCAAGGGCTGGGATTTGCACAGACACGTGTTTGAGGAGTTCGTTCTTCTGGTGTGTGACGCTAAATTACTGGGTGATTAGTTTCCGACCTTTTAAAGAAAATACAACCTTTCGAAACGTCAGGAACTGCTCATCGAGTGACCCACTTCACATACCAGAAGAACCAATTACTATTCAACTTTCAAATTTCTCTACAGATTTTATTTACATTTTTGGTGTTCTAGGGCGTAACACCGTTCAGTTTGGTACGTATTTATCAAGGTTATGAAGAAGTCTGCTGTCAAACGTTCATGGTAAATTTGTGACTTATTCTGACCTGAAGAAGGAGGCAACAAGTCCCTCTGAATGTTGTTCCTACTCACCACTCTGCAGACAACTGCTGTCATAAAACCCTGTCAATTTGTTACCCAGTTTTTGTCATAAAGTAACCACATTTTGCCGGACACTCGAAGGAACTAATTTCAAAGTACAGCACAGCCTTGCCACTGTGTACAAAGGACTTGAACAGACGTGACCTGTCAATGGCGGCCGCTTTTTGTCTCCTTCAAAATGTAACTCTTACCTCGCTACGATCAATAGCTCTTCGTGTGACAGCATTTTTTGGATAAACCTAGCTTGCGAGGAAGCCTTCTACCAGATGACGATAATTAAATCAAGATATTGAAACCGTCTGACCGATGAACATTTAAACTGCTGCCTTCGCTTGTGCCTAAGTAATTATGGACATTGTTACAGTAAGTTATGCAGGGTCATGCATCAACTTCGCTGTATGAAGGTTAAATCATATACCGTAGTGAAACATTAGTGGCTTTACTTAAAACTTTGCTGTACAGCCTTAAATACACTTCCGTCCTTCATGTCATTATTAACTCTCTAAAGTCCACCGGTTACTATATGTACCACCATGTTTAACATTCACAAATTCTATGTTCTGCCCACACAGTGTATTTATGTGTGGATCTCAGAACAAACAGCGATTATTTCACTGTACAGCATTAACTGACTGGTTTGTATAACTGAGACGGAGTGTGTTTACTGCGCGGTACGGACTGTATTTATGTGTTTTGTGTGGATCTCAGAACAAACAGCGATTATTTCACTGTACAACATTAACTGACTGGTTTGTATAACTGAGACGGAGTGTGTTTACTGCGCGGTACGGACTGTATTTATGTGTTTTGTGTGGATCTCAGAACAAACAGCGATTATTTCACTGTACAACATTAACTGACTGGTTTGTATAACTGAGACGTAGTGTGTTTACTGCGCGGTACGGACTGTATTTATGTGTTTTGTGTGGATCTCAGAACAAACAGCGATTATTTCACTGTACAACATTAACTGACTGGTTTGTATAACTGAGACGGAGTGTGTTTACTGCGCGGTACGGACTGTATTTATGTGTTTTGTGTGGATCTCAGAACAAACAGCGATTATTTCACTGTACAACATTAACTGACTGGTTTGTATAACTGAGACGTAGTGTGTTTACTGCGCGGTACGGACTGTATTTATGTGTTTTGTGTGGATCTCGAACAAACAGCGTTATTTCACTGTACAACATTAACTGACTGGTTTGTATAACTGAGACGTAGTGTGTTTACTGCGCGGTACGGACTGTATTTATGTGTTTTGTGTGGATCTCAGAACAAACAGCGATTATTTCACTGTACAACATTAACTGACTGGTTTGTATAACTGAGACGGAGTGTGTTTACTGCGCGGTACGGACTGTATTTATGTGTTTTGTGTGGATCTCAGAACAAACAGCGATTATTTCACTGTACAACATTAACTGACTGGTTTGTATAACTGAGACGGAGTCTGTTTACTGCGCGGTACGGACTGTATTTATGTGTTTTGTGTGGATCTCGAACAAACAGCGATTATTTCACTGTACAACATTAACTGACTGGTTTGTATAACTGAGACGGAGTCTGTTTACTGCGCGGTACGGACTGTATTTATGTGTTTTGTGTGGATCTCAGAACAAACAGCGATTATTTCACTGTACAACATTAACTGACTGGTTTGTATAACTGAGACGTAGTGTTGTTTACTGCGCGGTACGGACTGTATTTATGTGTTTTGTGTGGATCTCGGAACAAACAGCGATTATTTCACTGTACAACATTAACTGACTGGTTTGTATAACTGAGACGTAGGTTGTTTACTGCGCGGTACGGACTGTATTTATGTGTTTTGTGTGGATCTCAGAACAAACAGCGATTATTTCACTGTACAACATTAACTGACTGGTTTGTATAACTGAGACGGAGTGTGTTTACTGCGCGGTACGGACTGTATTTATGTGTTTTGTGTGGATCTCAGAACAAACAGCGATTATTTCACTGTACAACATTAACTGACTGGTTTGTATAACTGAGACGGAGTCTGTTTACTGCGCGGTACGGACTGTATTTATGTGTTTTGTGTGGATCTCGAACAAACAGCGATTATTTCACTGTACAAACTTAACTGACTGGTTTGTATAACTGAGACGGAGTCTGTTTACTGCGCGGTACGGACTGTATTTATGTGTTTTGTGTGGATCTCGGAACAAACAGCGATTATTTCACTGTACAACATTAACTGACTGGTTTGTATAACTGAGACGGAGTCTGTTTACTGCGCGGTACGGACTGTATTTATGTGTTTTGTGTGGATCTCAGAACAAACAGCGATTATTTCACTGTACAACATTAACTGACTGGTTTGTATAACTGAGACGGAGTTGTTTACTGCGCGGTACGGACTGTATTTATGTGTTTTGTGTGGATCTCGAACAAACAGCGATTATTTCACTGTACAACATTAACTGACTGGTTTGTATAACTGAGACGGAGTGTGTTTACTGCGCGGTACGGACTGTATTTATGTGTTTTGTGTGGATCTCAGAACAAACAGCGATTATTTCACTGTACAACATTAACTGACTGGTTTGTATAACTGAGACGGAGTGTGTTTACTGCGCGGTACGGACTGTATTTATGTGTTTTGTGTGGATCTCAGAACAAACAGCGATTATTTCACTGTACAACATTAACTGACTGGTTTGTATAACTGAGACGGAGTGTGTTTACTGCGCGGTACGGACTGTATTTATGTGTTTTGTGTGGATCTCAGAACAAACAGCGATTATTTCACTGTACAACATTAACTGACTGGTTTGTATAACTGAGACGGAGTGTGTTTACTGCGCGGTACGGACTGTATTTATGTGTTTTGTGTGGATCTCAGAACAAACAGCGATTATTTCACTGTACAACATTAACTGACTGGTTTGTATAACTGAGACGGAGTGTGTTTACTGCGCGGTACGGACTGTATTTATGTGTTTTGTGTGGATCTCAGAACAAACAGCGATTATTTCACTGTACAACATTAACTGACTGGTTTGTATAACTGAGACGTGAGTGTGTTTACTGCGCGGTACGGACTGTATTTATGTGTTTTGTGTGGATCTCAGAACAAACAGCGATTATTTCACTGTACAACATTAACTGACTGGTTTGTATAACTGAGACGGAGTGTGTTTACTGCGCGGTACGGACTGTATTTATGTGTTTTGTGTGGATCTCGAACAAACAGCGATTATTTCACTGTACAACATTAACTGACTGGTTTGTATAACTGAGACGTAGTGTGTTTACTGCGCGGTACGGACTGTATTTATGTGTTTTGTGTGGATCTCGGAACAAACAGCGATTATTTCACTGTACAACATTAACTGACTGGTTTGTATAACTGAGACGTAGTGTGTTTACTGCGCGGTACGGACTGTATTTATGTGTTTTGTGTGGATCTCAGAACAAACAGCGATTATTTACTGTACAACATTAACTGACTGGTTTGTATAACTGAGACGGAGTGTGTTTACTGCGCGGTACGGACTGTATTTATGTGTTTTGTGTGGATCTCAGAACAAACAGCGATTATTTCACTGTACAACATTAACTGACTGGTTTGTATAACTGAGACGGAGTCTGTTTACTGCGCGGTACGGACTGTATTTATGTGTTTTGTGTGGATCTCGAACAAACAGCGATTATTTCACTGTACAACATTAACTGACTGGTTTGTATAACTGAGACGGAGTCTGTTTACTGCGCGGTACGGACTGTATTTATGTGTTTTGTGTGGATCTCGGAACAAACAGCGATTATTTCACTGTACAACATTAACTGACTGGTTTGTATAACTGAGACGGAGTCTGTTTACTGCGCGGTACGGACTGGTATTTATGTGTTTTGTGTGGATCTCAGAACAAACAGCGATTATTTCACTGTACAACATTAACTGACTGGTTTGTATAACTGAGACGGAGTCTGTTTACTGCGCGGTACGGACTGTATTTATGTGTTTTGTGTGGATCTCGGAACAAACAGCGATTATTTCACTGTACAACATTAACTGACTGGTTTGTATAACTGAGACGGAGTGTGTTTACTGCGCGGTACGGACTGTATTTATGTGTTTTGTGTGGATCTCAGAACAAACAGCGATTATTTCACTGTACAACATTAACTGACTGGTTTGTATAACTGAGACGGAGTGTGTTTACTGCGCGGTACGGACTGTATTTATGTGTTTTGTGTGGATCTCAGAACAAACAGCGATTATTTCACTGTACAACATTAACTGACTGGTTTGTATAACTGAGACGGAGTGTGTTTACTGCGCGGTACGGACTGTATTTATGTGTTTTGTGTGGATCTCAGAACAAACAGCGATTATTTCACTGTACAACATTAACTGACTGGTTTGTATAACTGAGACGGAGTGTGTTTACTGCGCGGTACGGACTGTATTTATGTGTTTTGTGTGGATCTCAGAACAAACAGCGATTATTTCACTGTACAACATTAACTGACTGGTTTGTATAACTGAGACGGAGTGTGTTTACTGCGCGGTACGGACTGTATCTTTATATGTACACACCTAAAGCCCAGTGGTCACTATATGTACCACCAGTTTAACATTTACAAATTCTACGTTCTGCCCACACAGTGTATTTATGTGTAGTTCACGTGTCCATGTGTGACGTAATTACGTTGAGATTCTACAATGCAATAAAGTCCAGGCTTACTACACCGCATTACTGCAATATTTATATGTCCATTTGTATTGTGTGTACTAGTGTAAGGACTACTGCCACCGGGTGAAAACCCAATTGCAGTAAATAATAATAATAATAATAAATAATAAACACATTTCATAATCTTTTACACGAGGTGTTAAGGTGTGGATAACACAGGGTGTCCCTTCTTGCATGTCGTACAATTACCAACAACACTCTCAAGATCTGTGGTGAGTGCAACACGCAGTACCGACGCTCGCATATACAAATTTTGACTTTTTCTGACACAGCGTCGAACACCTTGAGTCTTTTGTGTGATAATCGCAAAAAAATTCGGTTCTTTCCCAATAAAGTGTTACCATTCTAAGAAGAGTATAAATACCCAGAAGATGCAGGCAGGAAGACACTCGAAACTTCGACGTCATCTCCCAGAAAACTTGAATCTTTAGCAACACCACTGTGAGAAACTGAAGCTTACAGATTTGTTTATGATCTTGTGCTGCCTTCTGTTGGCGAGACCTCAAAGTGTACTTCATTTTGTACTGCCTTCTGTTGGCGAGACCTCAAAGTGTACTTCATTTTGTATTGCCTTCTGTTGGCGAGACCTCAAAGTGTACTTCATTTTGTACTGCCTTCTGTTGGCGAGACCTCAAAGTGTACTTCATTTTGTATTGCCTTCTGTTGGCGAGACCTCAAAGTTTACTTCATTTTGTATTGCCTTCTGTTGGCGAGACCTCAAAGTGTACTTCATTTTGTACTGCCTTCTGTTGGCGAGACCTCAAAGTGTACTTCATTTTGTACTGCCTTCTGTTGGCGAGACCTCAAAGTCTACTTCATTTTGTACTGCCTTCTGTTGGCGAGACCTCAAAGTTTACTTCATTTTGTATTGCCTTCTTTTGGCGAGACCTCAAAGTATACTTCATTTTGTACTGCCTTCTGTTGGCGAGACCTCAAAGTGTACTTCATTTTGTATTGCCTTCTTTTGGCGAGACCTCAAAGTATACTTCATTTTGTACTGCCTTCTGTTGGCGAGACCTCAAAGTGTACTTCATTTTGTATTGCCTTCTGTTGGCGAGACCTCAAAGTTTACTTCATTTTGTATTGCCTTCTGTTGGCGAGACCTCAAAGTGTACTTCATTTTGTACTGCCTTCTGTTGGCGAGACCTCAAAGTGTACTTCATTTTGTACTGCCTTCTGTTGGCGAGACCTCAAAGTGTACTTCATTTTGTACTGCCTTCTGTTGGCGAGACCTCAAAGTTTACTTCATTTTGTATTGCCTTCTTTTGGCGAGACCTCAAAGTTTACTTCATTTTGTATGCCTTCTGTTGGCGAGACCTCAAAGTGTACTTCATTTTGTACTGCCTTCTGTTGGCGAGACCTCAAAGTGTACTTCATTTTGTACTGCCTTCTGTTGGCGAGACCTCAAAGTGTACTTCATTTTGTACTGCTTCTGTTGGCGAGACCTCAAGTGTACTTCATTTTGTACTGCCTTCTGTTGGCGAGACCTCAAAGTGTACTTCATTTTGTACTGCCTTCTGTTGGCGAGACCTCAAAGTGTACTTCATTTTGTACTGCCTTCTGTTGGCGAGACCTCAAAGTGTACTTCATTTTGTACTGCCTTCTGTTGGCGAGACCTCAAAGTGTACTTCATTTTGTACTGCCTTCTGTTGGCGAGACCTCAAAGTGTACTTCATTTTGTACTGCCTTCTGTTGGCGAGACCTCAAAGTTACTTCATTTTGTATTGCCTTCTGTTGGCGAGACCTCAAAGTGTACTTCATTTTGTACTGCTTCTGTTGGCGAGACCTCAAAGTGTACTTCATTTTGTACTGCCTTCTGTTGGCGAGACCTCAAAGTTAC
This sequence comes from Reticulitermes speratus, assembly GCA_021186555.1. Lineage (NCBI taxonomy): Eukaryota > Metazoa > Arthropoda > Insecta > Blattodea > Rhinotermitidae > Reticulitermes > Reticulitermes speratus. Next base: position 25,645,182 of record JAJKFL010000010.1, read on the forward strand.
TTCATTTTGTACTGCCTTCTGTTGGCGAGTCCTCAAAGTTACTTCATTTGTACTGCCTTCTGTTGGCGAGACCTCAAAGTGTACTTCATTTTGTACTGCCTTCTGTTGGCGAGACCTCAAAGTGTACTTCATTTTGTATTGCCTTCTGTTGGCGAGACCTCAAAGTTACTTCATTTTGTACTGCCTTCTGTTGGCGAGACCTCAAAGTGTACTTCATTTTGTACTGCCTTCTGTTGGCGAGACTCAAAGTGTACTTCATTTTGTATGCCTTCTGTGGCGAGACCTCAAAGTGTACTTCATTTTGTACTGCCTTCTGTTGGCGAGACCCAGTGTACTCATATGAGCGAGTCAAGTACTTCATTTTGTACTGCTTTTGGCGATGACCTCAAGTGTACTTCATTTTGTACTGCCTTCTGTTGGCGAGACTCAAAGTGTACTTCATTTTGTATCACATCTGTGGCGAGTACTAAAATGTTACTTCATTTGTATGCCTTCTGTTGCGAGACTCAAAGTTTACTTCATTTGTACTGCCTTCTGTTGGCGAGACCTCAAGTTACTTCATTTTGTACTGCTCTGTTGGCGAGACCTCAAGTGTATTCATTTTGTATGCCTTTCGTTGGCTGAGACATCAAGTGTACATTCATTTGTACTGTCTTCGTTGGGAGACATTTAGTGTACTATTTTGACTGTTTGTTGGAACAAATTTTCATTTTGTACTGCCTTCTGTTGCGAGACTCAAGTGTACTTCATTTTGTACTGCTTCTGTTGGCGAACTCAAGTGTACTTCATTTTGTACGCCTTCTGTTGCGAGACCTCAAAGTGTATTCATTTTGTACTGCCTTCTGTTGCGGACCTCAAGTTTGTACTGCCTTCTGTTGGCGAGACCTCAAAGTGTACTTCATTTTGTACTGCCTTCTGTTGGCGAGACCTCAAAGTTTACTTCATTTTGTACTGCCTTCTGTTGGCGAGACCTCAAAGTGTACTTCATTTTGTACTGCCTTCTGTTGGCGAGACCTCAAAGTGTACTTCATTTTGTACTTGCCTTCTGTTGGCGAGACCTCAAAGTGTACTTCATTTTGTACTGCCTTCTGTTGGCGAGACCTCAAAGTTACTTCATTTTGTACTGCCTTCTGTTGGCGAGACCTCAAAGTGTACTTCATTTTGTACTGCCTTCTGTTGGCGAGACCTCAAAGTGTACTTCATTTTGTACTGCCTTCTGTTGGCGAGACCTCAAAGTTACTTCATTTTGTACTGCCTTCTGTTGGCGAGACCTCAAAGTGTACTTCATTTTGTACTGCCTTCTGTTGGCGAGACCTCAAAGTGTACTTCATTTTGTACTGCCTTCTGTTGGCGAGACCTCAAAGTGTACTTCATTCATTTTTAGCAGCATTTACTTCTATACTAACCTCGTGCTATGAATATTGCTGTCTTAATGTATGGTGGGCCGCGATAGCTCAGTCGGTATAGCGATTCGTTATGGGCTGGACGGTCCGGTGATCGAATGCGGTGAGGGCGAGATATCCCGCAGCCGTCCAAACCTGCCCTGGGGCTCACTGAGCTTCCTGTACAATGGGTACCGGTTCTCCTTCCCGGGGGTAAAGCGGAAGGGGCGTGGCTTGACCACCACATCTACCACCAGGTTAAAGAAACAGGAGCTCTACCCACCACTGGGCCTTACAATGAGTTATGGGAGACTTTACCATCTTACCGGATTGGCGCCATGCAGTCTGTTAAGCGGAGGCATATCCTTTAAAGTCAGACTACCCTGCCGCGTAACCGTGGTCAAAGTTGTGTGACAGTTAGACATTTTGGTACAGTTGTGTACAGTTGTGGACAGTTGCATGTTACAGTTGTGTGACAGTTGTGTGTCAGTTGTGTGACAGTTGTGTGACAGTTGTGTGACAGTTGTGTGACAGTTGTGTGACAGTTGTGTGACAGTTGTGTGACAGTTGTGTGACAGTTGTGTGACAGTTGTGTGACAGTTGTGTGACAGTTGTGTGACAGTTGTGTGACAGTTGTGTGACAGTTGTGTGACAGTTGTGTGACAGTTGTGTGACAGTTGTGTGACAGTGTGTGACAGTTGTGTGACAGTTGTGTGACAGTTGTGTACAGTTGTGTGACAGTTGTGTGACAGTTGTGTGACAGTTGTGTGACAGTTGTGTGACAGTTGTGTGACAGTTGTGTGACAGTTGTGTGACAGTTGTGTGACAGTTGTGTGACAGTTGTGTGACAGTTGTGTGACAGTTGTGTGACAGTTGTGTGTACAGTGTGTGACAGTTGTGTGACAGTTGTGTGACAGTTGTGTGACAGTTGTGTGAGTTGTGTGACAGTTGTGTGACAGTTGTGTGACAGTTGTGTGACAGTTGTGTGACAGTTGTGTGACAGTTGTGTGACAGTTGTGTGACAGTTGTGTGACAGTTGTGTGACAGTTGTGTGACAGTTGTGTGACAGTTGTGTGACAGTTGTGTGACAGTTGTGTGACAGTTGTGTGACAGTTGTGTGACAGTTGTGTGACAGTTGTGTGACAGTTGTGTGACAGTTGTGTGACAGTTGTGTGACAGTTGTGTGACAGTTGTGTGACAGTTGTGTGACAGTTGTGTGACAGTTGTGTGACAGTTGTGTGACAGTTGTGTGACAGTTGTGTGACAGTTGTGTGACAGTTGCGTGACAGTTGTGTGACAGTTGTGTGACAGTTGTGTGACAGTTGCAACATCGTCCAGCAACTTAAACCAAACACATTTGTCCAGCCACTATATATTGAGCTGTGGCTTACCAAAACCAGATCAGTTAAAGCAGTTTATTAACCAAATTAATGAATCTACATGTTTCGGCCTTCACAGCTGTTTCCATCTGAAGCTACACACCGCTCGTAGACAGTTTCCATCTGAAGCTACACACCGCTCGTAGACAGTTTCCATGCCTCACAGCGCCCCCTGAAGTGCTTTCATAAGTCTGCCGTCTTCTCCAGACGCCTCACGAAACAACTTGAAAGTTTCACTTGCTGATTGCATTATTACGAAGCGTGACTTCGAGAAGTTAGAACAAAAATTACAAAACCTTTATTACTGGTAATTACAAAGCACAGCATACAACAGTCCTTATCACATTTGTTCTTTAGCTCATGACAAAGGCGTTTCGACAGTTATGTTCGCATTATCGTCAGTGTCTCGTTCAAAGTGTGCGGTTATCAGAGCAGCAGACACTGACAACGGCGCAGACCGTCGAAACGCCCTTGTTATTTGCAAAAGAACAAACGCGATAAAGTCTGTTGCACGCTCTATTACATAGCTTACTTGATAAGCCACACGGTGAGCAGAATGTAACGTTATTACTGTGACACTACGTCAACGCAACGGGGCGTGGATTGACATGCGACGTGTGGAAGATCCAGATCTGTCTAATACATAAATATGTTACAGTGAGAACCAGAAATCCGTTAAAACCCGATCTTACTACGTAAAGTAGCTCCAACGAAGCCTAAACTAACCTAACGTAACGTAACGTAACGTAACCTAACCAAACTACATTTTACTAACAGTAGACAGCCACTTCTAGAAGTAACTACTTAATAGTATTGACGGCAGAGCTTTGTTAGAACTAGTTTTACGTAGTGACTTGGGGTTTTAACGGATGTCGGGTTCTAACTGTAACATATTTATGTATTAGACAGATCTGGATCTATATATATATATATATATGCGTACTTTGGTGATCAAATGCGAAGTTCTGGGGCTGCGCGCTCAGTCTTGTTATTTAATAGCCACAACTCGTAATACGCTTTTTGTATAAATATATATATGTATGTGTATGTATGTATAGCGAGAAACGACTTATAAGACTGTCACGTGACTGTCAGTGACAGACGTACAAGTGCCGCTACAAACACTCGTGTGCTCAATTACGTGAACAGACGACAGACAGACAGAGAGACAGACAGACAGACAGACCTGTGTTCAAAATCGTCTGAAATTGGAGCTCACAACTTAATTCGCTGCTTTAATGGAACAGATATCACAGGAAAGGGGAGAGGAGGAGACGAATAAAACAGAAGGGAAGGAAGATGCGAGAAACACGATCGAAAGAGATCCAAAGAAACGCCTTCTTGCTGAATGTCAAGCAGCTTTGTGCTGGTAATAAGAAAGAAAACACAAATTGTCTTTCTAATATTTCAAATATAAAGTTGAAATGGAGTAGCAATGAACAGTGTTGTAAAACGTATTGAAAAGATTGGCAAAGTTTGATGGTATGTGCTGAGAGGGACTGAGCTGCTTACTATGTACAAGAAAAGTGTTGTTTTGGTTCGTTTGTACGCCTCAAACTCTAAGTTACTCGATTCAGCTATTCAATTTGCATTTTAAGTGTTACGTTCTGCTCTCATTCAATGTCATTGCTTGAATTCAAAATGGTACAAAAGTTTTTATTCTCCAGTAGAAAGCAGCACTGCGCTTGGCAATGACTTTCTGGCAGTCTGATATTGCTTGTTTTGTGCTTACAGTCGATCGTAGGTCGTAAGAAAGTTGTAAGCAATGCGTCTAAGAAGTTACAAGAAAGAATAATTTGCCTAATTCTCTAAGTCAGAGACTAAATGAGAGGTTTGCTACAGAGTTTTGGGAAGTAAAGTGACGTCAGCTTTGTCCTTATCACTTTTGAACAAAATGCATAAAATGAACCCACAGTGGGGATGTCATATCTGTCAGTCCTCGGGCTTGATCTCAGAATTCACTTGATGAATTTCAGTGCAAGGCGTTACTGAATTCTGAAATGTAGCTCGGTGTGTGAATTTGACGGTCTCTTGCTACGCCGCGCCGCCTTATACTGCACGCATCTTCACCGAGTGACTGGAACAGGTGCGTGCAAAACGTCGGCAAGTTTCTAAGAGTCCGCGCTCCGTCACATTCCAAACGACGCAGTCTTCAAACTCAGTTCTCATTGAGATCGGTAAAACAGCCCGTGTTTATCTGAGCTCCAAAGGCATGATCTTAAGTCAGCTTCGTGTTCGCTTTCTTAGTTCATCCAGGAAGTACTTCTGTGATATGCCAAGTACTTCTGTGATATGCCAAGTACTTCTGTGATATGCCAAGTACTTCTGTGATATGCCAAGTACTTCTGTGATATGCCAAGTACTTCTGTGATATGCCAAGTACTTCTGTGATATGCCAAGTACTTCTGTGATATGCCAAGTACTTCTGTGATATGCCAAGTACTTCTGTGATATGCCAAGTACTTCTGTGATATGCCAAGTACTTCTGTGATATGCCAAGTACTTCTGTGATATGCCAAGTACTTCTGTGATATGCCAAGTACTTCTGTGATATGCCAAGTACTTCTGTGATATGCCAAGTACTTCTGTGATATGCCAAGTACTTCTGTGATATGCCAAGTACTTCTGTGATATGCCAAGTACTTCTGTGATATGCCAAGTACTTCTGTGATATGCCAAGTACTTCTGTGATATGCCAAGTACTTCTGTGATATGCCAAGTACTTCTGTGATATGCCAAGTACTTCTGTGATATGCCAAGTACTTCTGTGATATGCCAAGTAGTTCTGTGATATGCCAAGTACTTCTGTGATATGCCAAGTACTTCTGTGATATGCCAAGTACTTCTGTGATATGCCAAGTAGTCCCCAGGCGCCTCCTTACACATCCTTTTCTATTCAAAATTTTTTGTGGTGAAGGGCCCCGCAGCAGATGCTACGGACACACCGCAGCCTTAAGGTTTAATGTGCAAACCTGTGATGAAGATTATTCATTCATTTTTTCGTTTTTCCTTGTAGTGAAGCACCGGTGGAATGAAATTGACAGGAGAAAACTGAAGTACTCGGGGAAAAACCTGTCCCAGTGCCACTTTGTCCACCACAAATCCCACATGGACTGACCCTGGATCGAACCCGGGCTTTCGCGGTGGGAGGCCGGCGACTAACCGCCTGAGCAATGGCACGGCCTAATTCCTACTTAAGAGTGGATCAAGCGTCGTTAAATATGCACACATATAACAACATTCCTGTGATGACATCATAACCTAATCTCCAGGTAGCTGTTGACGTTCCCCGCCACAACGCTGGTCCTTCGCAAATGGTTACATTGCTGTCAGAAATTGTGGCCCTCATGTCTGCACCGGCCCTCATGTCTGCACCGGCCCTCATGTCTGCACCGGCCCTCATGTCTGCACCGGCCCCTCTTCTCCAACCCCCATCTCCCCACCCGCCCCTCACAAACCGCAAGCTATTAATTAAAGGCACCATCCAGCTGCACGCTGCATAATTCAGTCGAGAAGCCGATAGTCGCTAAAATTATCAAAAATCTTAACCATGTGTGGAATTCGAAAGCTCATAAGTAAGTTTGTGATGAACTGCGTCAGTCAGCAGTCGGAATATTAATGTCAGTATGTTCGTGATGAACTGCGTCAGTCAGCAGTCGGAATATTAATGTCAGTATGTTCGTGATGAACTGCGTCAGTCAGCAGTCGGAATATTAATGTCAGTATGTTGTGATGAACTGCGTCAGTCAGCAGTCGGAACACTACTGTCAGTATGTTCGTGATGAACTGCTTCAGCAGTCGGAATATTACTGTCAGTAAGTTCGTGATGAACTGCGTCAGCAGTCGGAATATTCCTGTCAGTTCCACATCCTGAAACCCAATTTCTTTCCAAAATCCATCTTAATATCATATTCCTATCTACCTCAGGGTTTCCAAAGTGGCTTTTTCTTGCTTCTAGTTTCCATCCCACTATTTGTCAGCATTTAAACACTCTCATCTTTCTTCTAGTTTCCTTCCCACTATTTGTCAGCATTCAAACAATCTCATCTTCCTTCTAGTTTCCTTCCTACTATTTGTCAGCGTTTAAACACACTCATCTTCCTTCTAGTTTCCTTCCCACTATTTGTCAGCATTCAAACACTCTCATCTTCCTTCTAGTTTCCTTCCCACTATTTGTCAGCATTTAAAAACTCTCATATTGCTTCTAGTTTCCTTCCCACTATTTGTCAGCATTTAAACACCCTCATCTTCCTTCTAGTTTCCTTCCCACTATTTGTCAGCATTTACACACTCTCATCTTCCTTCTAGTTTCCTTCCCACTATTTGTCAGCATTTAAACACCCTCATCTTCCTTCTAGTTTCCTTCCCACTATTTGTCAGCATTCAAACACTCTCATCTTCCTTCTAGTTTCCTTCCCACTATTTGTCAGCATTTAAACACTCTCATATTGCTTCTAGTTTCCTTCCCACTATTTGTCAGCATTCAAACACTCTCATCTTCCTTCTAGTTTCCTTCCCACTATTTGTCAGCATTTAAACACTCTCATATTGCTTCTAGTTTCCTTCCCACTATTTGTCAGCATTTAAACACCCTCATCTTCCTTCTAGTTTCCTTCCCACTATTTGTCAGCATTTACACACTCTCATCTTCCTTCTAGTTTCCTTCCCACTATTTGTCAGCATTTAAACACCCTCATCTTCCTTCTAGTTTCCTTCCCACTATTTGTCAGCATTTAAACATTCTCATATTGCTTCTAGTTTCCTTCCCACTATTTATCAGCATTTAAACACTCTCATCTTTCTTCTAGTTTCCTTCACACTATTTGTCAGCATTTAAACACTCTCATCTTCCTTCTAGTTTCCTTCCCACTATTTGTCAGCATTTAAACACTCTCATCTTCCTTCTAGTTTCCTTCACACTATTTGTCAGCCTTTAAACACTCTCATCTTCCTTCTAGTTTCCTTTCACACTATTTGTCAACATTTAAACACTCTCATCTTCCTTCTAGTTTCCTTCCCACTATTTGTCAGCATTTAAACACTCTCATCTTCCTTCTAGTTTCCTTCACACTATTTGTCAGCCTTTAAACACTCTCATCTTTCTTCTAGTTTCCTTCACACTATTTGTCAGCATTTAAACACTCTCATCTTCCTTCTAGTTTCCTTCACACTATTTGTCAGCCTTTAAACACTCTCATCTTCCTTCTAGTTTACTTTCACACTATTTGTCAACATTTAAACACTCTCATCTTTCTTCTAGTTTCCTTCACACTATTTGTCAGCATTTAAACACTCTCATCTTCCTTCTAGTTTCCTTCACACTATTTGTCAGCCTTTAAACACTCTCATCTTCCTTCTAGTTTCCTTTCACACTATTTGTCAGCATTTAAACACTCTCATCTTCCTTCTAGTTTCCTTCCCACTATTTGTCAGCATTTAAACACTCTCATCTTCCTTCTAGTTTCCTTCCCACTATTTGTCAGCATTTAAACACTCTCATCTTCCTTCTAGTTTCCTTCCCACTATTTATCAGCATTTAAACACTTTCATTTTCCTTCTAGTTTCCTTCCCACTATTTGTCAGCATTTAAACACTCTCATCTTCCTTCTAGTTTCCTTCCCACTATTCATCAGCGTTTAAACACACTCTCATCTTCCTTCTAGTTTCCTTCCCACTATTTATCAGCGTTTAAACACTCTCATCTTCCTTCTAGTTTCCTTCCTACTATTTGTCAGCATTTAAACACTCTCATCTTTTTTCTAGTTTCCTTCCCACTGTTTGTCAGCATATAAACTCTCTCATCTTTCTTCTAGTTTCCTTCCCACTGTTTGTCAGCATTTAAACATTCTCATCTTTCTTCTAGTTTCCTTCCCACTGTTTGTCAGCATTTAAACACTCTCATCTTTCTTCTAGTTTCCTTCCCACTCTTTGTCAGCATTTAAACCTCTCATCTTTCTTCTAGTTTCCTTCCCACTATTTGTCAGCATTTAAACACTCTTATCTTCCTTCTAGTTTCCTTCCCACTCTTTGTCAGCATTTAAACACTCTCATCTTCCTTCTAGTTTCCTTCCCACTCTTTGTCAGCATTTAAACACTCTCATCTTTCTTCTAGTTTTCTTCCCACTATTTGTCAGCATTTAAACACTCTCATCTTCCTTCTAGTTTCCTTCCCACGATTTTTCAGCATTTAAACACTTTCATCTTCTTTCTAGTTTCCTTCCCACTATTTATCAGCCTTTAAACACTCTCATCTTTCTTCTAGTTTCCTTCCCACTATTTGTCAGCATTTAAACACTCTCATCTTCCTTCTAGTTTCCTTCCCACTATTTGTCAGCGTTTAAACACTCTCATCTTCCTTCTAGTTTCCTTTAACACTATTTGTCAGCATTTAAACACTCTCATCTTCCTTCTAGTTTTCTTCCCACTATTTGTCAGCATTTAAACACTCTCATCTTTCTTCTTGTTTCCTTCCCACTATTTATCAGCATTTAGACACTCTCATCTTCCTTCTAGTTTCCTTCCTACTATTTGTCAGCATTTAAAATCTCTCATATTGCTTCTAGTTTCCTTCCCACTATTTGTTAGCATTTAAACACTCTCATCTTTCTTCTAGTTTTCTTCCCACTATTTATCAGCATTTAAAGACTCTCATCTTCCTTCTAGTTTCCTTCCCACTATTTGTCAGCATTTAAACACTCTCATATTGCTTCTAGTTTCCTTCCCACTATTTGTCAGCATTTAAACACTCTCATCTTTCTTCTAGATTTCTTCCCACTATTTATCAGCATTTAAAGACTCTCATCTTCCTTCTAGTTTCCTTCCCACTATTTGTCAGCATTTAAACACTCTCATATTGCTTCTAGTTTCCTTCCCACTATTTGTTAGCATTTAAACACTCTCATCTTTCTTCTAGTTTTCTTCCCACTATTTATCAGCATTTAAAGACTCTCATCTTCCTTCTAGTTTCCTTCCCACTATTTGTCAGCATTTAAACACTCTCATATTGCTTCTAGTTTCCTTCCCACTATTTGTCAGCATTTAAACACTCTCATCTTCCTTCTAGTTTCCTTCACACTATTTGTCAGCCTTTAAACACTCTCATCTTCCTTCTAGTTTCCTTCCCACTATTTGTCAGCATTTAAACACTCTCATCTTCCTTCTAGTTTCCTACACACTATTTGTCAGCCTTTAAACACTCTCATCTTCCTTCTAGTTTCCTTTCACACTATTTATCAGCATTTAAACACTCTCATCTTCCTTCTAGTTTCCTTCCCACTATTTGTCAGCATTTAAACACTCTCATCTTCCTTCTAGTTTCCTACACACTATTTGTCAGCCTTTAAACACTCTCATCTTCCTTCTAGTTTCCTTTCACACTATTTATCAGCATTTAAACACTCTCATCTTCCTTCTAGTTTCCTTCACACTATTTGTCAGCCTTTAAACACTCTCATCTTCCTTCTAGTTTCCTTTCACACTATTTGTCAGCCTTTAAACACTCTCATCTTCCTTCTAGTTTCCTTCACACTATTTGTCAGCCTTTAAACACTCTCATCTTCCTTCTAGTTTCCTTCCTACCATTTATCAGCATTTAAACACTCTCATCTTCCTTCTAGTTTCCTACACACTATTTGTCAGCCTTTAAACACTCTCATCTTCCTTCTAGTTTCCTTTCACACTATTTATCAGCATTTAAACACTCTCATCTTCCTTCTAGTTTCCTTCCCACTATTTGTCAGCATTTAAACACTCTCATCTTCCTTCTAGTTTCCTTCCCACTATTTGTCAGCATTTAAACACTCTCATCTTCCTTCTAGTTTCCTTCCTACTATTTATCAGCATTTAAACACTCTCATCTTCCTTCTAGTTTCCTTCCCACTATTCATCAGCGTTTAAACACACTCTCATCTTCCTTCTAGTTTCCTTCCCACTATTTATCAGCGTTTAAACACTCTCATCTTCCTTCTAGTTTCCTTCCCACTATTTGTCAGCATTTAAACACTCTCATCTTTCTTCTAGTTTCCTTCCAACTGTTTGTCAGCATATAAACACTCTCATCTTTCTTCTAGTTTCCTTCCCACTGTTTGTCAGCATTTAAACACTCTCATCTTTCTTCTAGTTTCCTTCCCACTGTTTGTCAGCATTTAAACAATCTCATCTTTCTTCTAGTTTCTTTCCCACTATTTGTCAGCATTTAAACACTCTCATCTTTCTTCTAGTTTCCTTCCCACTCTTTGTCAGCATTTAAACACTCTCATCTTTCTTCTAGTTTCCTTCCCACTATTTGTCAGCATTTAAACACTCTCATCTTCCTTCTAGTTTCCTTCCCACGATTTTTCAGCATTTAAACACTCTCATCTTCCTTCTAGTTTCCTTCCCACGATTTTTCAGCATTTAAACACTTTCATCTTCCTTCTAGTTTCCTTCCCACTATTTATCAGCCTTTAAACTCTCTCATCTTTCTTCTAGTTTCCTTCCCACTCTTTGTCAGCATTTAAACACTCTCATCTTTCTTCTAGTTTCCTTCCCACTATTTGTCAGCATTTAAACACTCTCATCTTCCTTCTAGTTTCCTTCCCACGATTTTTCAGCATTTAAACACTTTCATCTTCCTTCTAGTTTCCTTCCCACTATTTATCAGCCTTTAAACTCTCTCATCTTTCTTCTAGTTTCCTTCCCACTATTTGTCAGCATTTAAACACTCTCATCTTCCTTCTAGTTTCCTTCCCACGATTTTTCAGCATTTAAACACTTTCATCTTCCTTCTAGTTTCCTTCCCACTATTTATCAGCCTTTAAACTCTCTCATCTTTCTTCTAGTTTCCTTCCCACTATTTATCAGCCTTTAAACTCTCTCATCTTCCTTCTAGTTTCCTTTAACACTATTTGTCAGCATTTAAACACTCTCATCTTCCTTCTAGTTTCCTTCCCACTATTTATCAGCCTTTAAACTCTCTCATCTTCCTTCTAGTTTCCTTTAACACTATTTATCAGCCTTTAAACTCTCTCATCTTTCTTCTAGTTTCCTTCCCACTCTTTGTCAGCATTTAAACACTCTCATCTTTCTTCTAGTTTCCTTCCCACTATTTGTCAGCATTTAAACACTCTCATCTTCCTTCTAGTTTCCTTCCCACGATTTTTCAGCATTTAAACACTTTCATCTTCCTTCTAGTTTCCTTCCCACTATTTATCAGCCTTTAAACTCTCTCATCTTTCTTCTAGTTTCCTTCCCACTATTTGTCAGCATTTAAACACTCTCATCTTCCTTCTAGTTTCCTTCCCACTATTTATCAGCCTTTAAACTCTCTCATCTTCCTTCTAGTTTCCTTTAACACTATTTGTCAGCATTTAAACACTCTCATCTTCCTTCTAGTTTCCTTCCCACTATTTATCAGTCTTTAAACTCTCTCATCTTCCTTCTAGTTTCCTTTAACACTATTTATCAGCCTTTAAACTCTCTCATCTTTCTTCTAGTTTCCTTCCCACTATTTGTCAGCATTTAAACACTCTCATCTTCCTTCTAGTTTCCTTCCCACTATTTATCAGCCTTTAAACTCTCTCATCTTCCTTCTAGTTTCCTTTAACACTATTTGTCAGCATTTAAACACTCTCATCTTTCTTCTTGTTTCCTTCCCACTATTTATCAGCATTTAAACACTCTCATCTTCTTTCTTCTAGTTTTCTTCCCACTATTTATCAGCATTTAAACACTCTCATCTTCCTTCTAGTTTCCTTCCCACTATTTGTCAGCATTTAAACACTCTCATATTGCTTCTAGTTTCCTTCCCACTATTTATCAGCATTTAAACACTCTCATCTTTCTTCTAGTTTCCTTCACACTATTTGTCAGCATTTAAACACTCTCATCTTCCTTCTAGTTTCCTTCACACTATTTGTCAGCATTTAAACACTCTCATCTTTCTTCTAGTTTCCTTCCCACTATTTGTCAGCATTTAAACACTCTCATCTTTCTTCTAGTTTCCTTCCCACTATTTGTCAGCATTTAAACACTCCCATCTTCCTTCTAGTTTCCTTCCCACTCTTTGTCAGCATTTAAACACTCTCATCTTCACTCTTTGTCCCACCACATGAAGTAAGTCTAATTCCATCCCCTTCTTGATAAGGTTAATTGCGTACTTTGAATCGTGTCTCAGTGCGTAGGCTTCTTCGTAGTTCATTTACATTTTCTCTCTTAGTTCGAAACATGTGCTTCTTCATGCTATCCTCAGGCAATGTTTTGTGATAAGATTTATTCGTTTATGGCGAAACAAGTTTCACGGACAGCGTTGTAATTCTGCACGTTAAATGTTGAAGTTTGTAGACATCAGACGGAAACTGTTTCACGTTGAAATTTGTAGACATCAGACGGAAACTGTCTTACGATGAAGTTTGTAGACATCAGACGTAAACTATCTCACGTTGAAGTTTGTAGACATCAGACGGAAACTGTTTCACGTTGAAGTTTGTAGACATCAGACGGAAACTGTCTTACGATGAAGTTTGTAGACATCATACGTAAACTGTCTCACGTTGAAGTTTGTAGACATCAGACGGAATCTGTCTTACGTTGAAGTTTGTAGACATCAGACGGAAACTGTAACACGTTGAAGTTTGTAGACATCAGATGGAAACTGTCTTACGTTGAAGTTTGTAGACATCAGACGGAAACTGTCTTACGTTGAAGTTTGTAGACATCACACGGAAACTGTCTTACGTTGAAATTTGTAGACATTAGTCGGAATCTGTCTTACGTAGAAGTTTGTAGACATCAGACGGAAACTGTCTTACGTTTGAAGTTTGTAGACATCAGACGGAAAATGTCTCACGTTGAAGTTTGTAGACATCAGACTGAAACTGTCTTACGTTGAAGTTTGTAGACATCAGGCGGAAACTGTCTCATGTTGAAATTTGTAGACATCAGACGGAAACTGTCTTACGTTGTAGTTTGTAGACATCAGACGGAAACTGTCTTACGTTGAAGTTTGTAGAAATCAGTCGGAAACTGTCTTACGTTGAAGTTTGTAGACATCAGACGGAAAATGTCTCACGTTGAAGTTTGTAAACATGAGACTGAAACTGTCTTACGTTGAAGTTTGTAGACATCAGACGGAAACTGTCTTACGTTGAAGTTTGTAGACATCAGACGGAAAATGTCTCACGTTGAAGTTTGTAAACATCAGACTGAAACTGTCTTACGTTGAAGTTTGTAGACATCAGACGGAAACTGTCTTACGTTGAAGTTTGTAGACATCAGACGGAAACTGTCTCACGTTGAAGTTTGTAGACATCAGACGGAAACTGTCTTACGTTGAACCTGAGCTTAACTTTGTCATGGATATAATTTTAATTTTTAGTAATGTAAAATTTTACCACGAATATTTCTTTTCTGTGATTTTCTGCAGCACCTTCCGCTAAAAAACTTCGCGGAGTTATTGACCCAGCTTTCAAGAAAGTTTCAGGTTTTTGGACCTTTAGTTCATTCGTCTTACGTAAGTGGAGGGAAGTTGTGACTTGCAGAGTTTTGAAAGTGAAAGAATTATCGCAATACGAAGCACAAGACGCCTTCCAAAGCAGTTAAAGCAGCGATAAAGGACGCGTCCTTAAAGTCTCAACAACTACACATGTGTATACTGGTCACTATTGGCCACTGCTGGTCACTACTGTTCACATTTATTAGTCACTACTGGTCACTGCTGGTCACTATTGGCCACCCCAAATTCGCTACGAAAATAACTGCTTTGGTCAAATTGACGAAATAATGAAAGAAATTTTGCGCTAAGAACAGCGGTACAAAGACGGACACTTTGGTTCAACTGTACATTTGTGTTGCTAAAGAGGACAATTGACTGGTCACTGAAAGTAAGCGACAGGCAGTCACGTGTATTGTAATGTCGCCTGGCCACTGTAGACCTCTTTCTCTCCGAATTCAAAGCTTGCAGTTGACTGTACTCCGCCTTGTCACGCATACTCCACTGACCACTGCACATTTACACGCATTAAAGACAGCAAGCATTAGCGACGCATTTGCCTAACACAAAGTAGCCTATAAGACACCGCTTTATACAGGTTCCTTTTGATTTCGTACTACAGGAGTTTGTGCAACCGAAAGCAATCCTTTTTGGAAATTGCACACAGAACTGCGCAATGGGAAACTCAGACAACACAAGCAAGTATGTTAGGACTACTGCATACACGAGAGTTTGACATCAGTTTGTGTGATGGGTCATGTTAATGGAAGGGGTACATGTGTCGCTTTAGCAGGCATTTGATGTTAGTCAGTGTTGTTATAATGAATTATATACTGTAACATATGTAACATAATTATGTACTGTAACATATGTAACATAATTATATACTGTAACATAGAAGGTTGTATGACCGTAAAAATTTGCTCATGAGGAAATTCCAATTGATGATGATCGAAATATGAAGAAGTGCATTGATATATCTTGATCCAGTCTTTTCATGCTTTCAGTGTTGTTTTATATTCAAGCCCAGTGGTTACTATATGTACCACCATGTTTAACATTCACAACTTCTACGTTCTGCCCACACAGTGTATTTATGTGGTTTTGTGTGGATCTCAGAACAAACAGCGATTATTTCACTGTACAACATTAACTGACTGGTTTGTATAACTGAGACGGAGTGTGTTTACTGCGCGGTACGGACTGTATTTATGTGTTTTGTGTGGATCTCAGAACAAACAGCGATTATTTCACTGTACAACATTAACTGACTGGTTTGTATAACTGAGACGGAGTGTGTTTACTGCGCGGTACGGACTGTATTTATGTGTTTTGTGTGGATCTCAGAACAAACAGCGATTATTTCACTGTACAGCATTAACTGACTGGTTTGTATAACTAGACGGAGTGTGTTTACTGCGCGGTACGGACTGTATTTATGTGTTTTGTGTGGATCTCAGAACAAACAGCGATTATTTCACTGTACAACATTAACTGACTGATTTGTATAACTCAGACGGAGTGTGTTTACTGCGCGGTACGGACTGTATTTATGTGTTTTGTGTGGATCTCAGAACAAACAGCGATTATTTCACTGTACAACATTACTGACTGGTTTGTATAACTGAGACGCAGTGTGTTTACTGCGCTGTACGGACTGTATTTATTGTTTTGTGTGGATCTCAGAACAAACAGCGATTATTTCACTGTACAACATTAACTGACTGGTTTGTATAACTGAGACGGAGTGTGTTTACTGCGCGGTACGGACTGTATTTATGTGTTTTGTGTGGATCTCAGAACAAACAGCGATTATTTCACTGTACAACATTAACTGACTGGTTTGTATAACTGAGACGGAGTGTGTTTACTGCGCGGTACGGACTGTATTTATGTGTTTTGTGTGGATCTGAGAACAAACAGCGATTATTTCACTGTACAACATTACTGACTGGTTTGTATAACTGAGACGGAGTGTGTTTACTGCGCGGTACGGACTGTATTTATGTGTTTTGTGTAGGATCTCAGAACAAAAGCATTATTTCACTGTACAACATTACTGACTGGTTTGTATAACTGAGACGGGAGTGTGTTTACTGCGCTGTACGGACTGTATTTATGTGTTTTGTGTGGATCTCAGAACAAACAGCCCATTATTTCACTGTACAACATTAACTGACTGGTTTGTATAACTGAGACGGAGTGTGTTTACTGCGCGGTACGGACTGTATTTATGTGTTTTGTGTGGATCTCAGAACAAACAGCGATTATTTCACTGTACAACATTAACTGACTGGTTTGTATAACTGAGACGGAGTGTGTTTACTGCGCGGTACGGACTGTATTTATGTGTTTTGTGTGGATCTCAGAACAAAGAGCATTATTTCACTGTACAACATTAACTGACTGGTTTGTATAACTGAGACGGAGTGTGTTTACTGCGCGGTACGGACTGTATTTATGTGTTTTGTGTAGATCTCAGAACAAAGAGCCTTATTTCACTGTACAACATTAACTGACTGGTTTGTATAACTGAGACGGAGTGTGTTTACTGCGCGGTACGGACTGTATTTATGTGTTTTGTGTAGATCTCAGAACAAAGAGCCATTATTTCACTGTACAACATTAACTGACTGGTTTGTATAACTGAGACGGAGTGTGTTTACTGCGCGGTACGGACTGTATTTATGTGTTTTGTGTAGATCTCAGAAAAAAGCGATTATTTCACTGTACAACATTAACTGACTGGTTTGTATAACTGAGACGGAAGTGTGTTTACTGCGCGGTACGGACTGAATCTCTATATATGTGTTGGTTACTTCATATTTTAAAACGTTACACAAATTACACAAGAAATATCACCTGAGGACCATGTGCCCGTAAAACATGACACTGTAGACCAGCGGACTGTATATCCACGGCCCATATCGACCCCACCAAGTCTTGGAAGGTTCCGGCAGGAACTGGAACAACGGTGCGAACATGGAATGTCGCTCTTTATTCTATATTATATTCAATCATTCTACATCAATGCACGTTTAAAACAAGGAAAAAAGAGTCACTGTTACATTTACATAAGACAATGACTGTACCGACGGTATTCTGTGGCAGTCTGGCGTTAGGAAAATATTGACAGATTTGCGATGAAATATATGAGGTTAGTTAATGGATACGCGTCATATGACCGCAGAACAGGTCAAAGTAAAGTTCTCCCTACAACAGGCCACGAAAGTCTAGAGGTGGAGTAGAGGTTCCTTTAACCTCGGCGCTCGATGGAAGTGGGTGGTCAACGCCACGACCCGGCCGCTTTACCCCCGTGAATGACCCGGTACCCATTGTACAGGAGGCTGGGTAGGCCCCAGGGCCGATCTGGACTGGTGCTGAAAATCTCGCCCCTACCGGGATTCGATCCCCGGACCGTCCAGCCCGTAGCGAGTCGCTATACCGACTGAGCTATCGCGGCCCACAGAACAAACCAAGACATGAGAGTATAACGATATCCATTGGTATATAAATAAAATGACTGCTGTATAGACGTAGATGGCTGCCATCTTTACTAACAGTGCAGTGTGTACACGCAAGCCCATCTCGGTTCCCGTGCGGTCTACGTGGGTCAAAGGTCACTTGATTTCTGAGGCCGCGGGTTCGAATCCCGTTGAAGGCATGACTGTTCGTCTGTTGTGTTTGTTGTGTGTTGTGTAGCTAGCGGCCTCTGCGACGAGCTGATCACTCGTTGAGAGGAGTCCTACCGGGTGTGTGTGTGTGTGTGTCATCTAGAAACTTCAATAGTGAGGCGGCCTAGGACCGAGTTGGGCTGTAGCGACATACACATATATATATATATATATATATATACGCGTTCCCAAGTTTGTTAATTAATGCATTCCAGCGGGCAGCAGAAACTTAGGTCAACCATGAAAATGATAGAGCGACCAACACACATAAAGACGGAACAATCGTGGAATGGCGTACACCTTGTTGCTGAATTTTAATTTTTGTAATGGGTAAGTCGACAACGGTAATTGAAAAAGAAGCTACAGCGCAGTCTGAAAGCTCCGGCCGGCCGGCCATTACGAAGTAAAGTGCAGAGCTGTGCCCACTACATCACTGTCACCAAGCAACAACACGAACTGTGTCCAAACGCTAAATGGACGCCTCTCTTTACGACGTCGATAAGCCTATGGTCCTGACGCAGACATAACCTGACGTGCCGGATAACGTGTACCTTTACGAAGTATTTCGAACGCCGGAAACGTTCAAAACGTTTTTACTGCACGCGTTCGAACGCCAAAGTCACGTGTAAGCACTTCCTGCCCGCTGTAACATCACGATCGCTACGAACTGTTTTCTGGCTTAAACACCTTTCTGTTTTTGGATGACTCCATGTTGCAGACGGCAGGTTATCATACGTTTCGGCGGACGTAGAGGTTTCCTTCTTCAGGGCGATGTCGCTTTAACCACAGTGCAATGTCATATTATGAAGAGTGCAGGTGTTCTATGACACCAGAGTATGCTGGATTATTCGAAGCAACTTAGTGCCTCCATCTTCAGAAAACCTGAGACACAACACGTACAAACCCACTTCCTTTTGGCCTATTTACATGAAGTCATAAAACACACACTGAATCTCGCTCCTTCCTGTAGCAAGTAATTTCTTAGTGCTGCTCTGTCCTTGGTTTGTTTGTGTGCGTCAGTAAACATTAGTGACATTTTCATTTGGGCATAAATATTTGTAGAAACTAATAGCAGGCCGACCCACGACATCGTCATATATGGTTGTGTATTTAACTGCGCTGTATATAACGGCACAAGGACGTCTTACGTGAAGTTAGTTCCGACAGTAATGCGGTGCCACTACACAGACACTACGTGACTTCAGACAGACGTCACAGCAGTGCGAGCGTTAGACGCTGCGTCCGTAATTGAACGTACGGCAAAATGTGACGTCACAGCGTCCAGCGATGACCACATTCTGCTGACAGCAGTTATGTTAGGGCATAGCATGTACAGTTGAGGGATAAGGCTAAACTTAATTGTATATTCAGTCCGTACCGCACAGTAAACACACTCCGTCTGTTACACAAACCAGTCAGTTAATGTTGTACAGTGAAATAATCGCTGTTTGTTCTGAGATCCACACAAAACACATAAATACAGTCCGTACCGCGCAGTAAACACACTCCGTCTCAGTTATACAAACCAGTCAGTTAATGTTGTACAGTGAAATAATCGCTGTTTGTTCTGAGATCCACACAAAACACATAAATACAGTCCGTACCGCGCAGTAGACACACTCCTCGTATACAAACAGTCAGTTATGTTGTACAGTGAAATAATCGTGTTTTTCTGGATCCACACAAAACACATAATAAGTCCGTACCGCGCAGTAACACACTCCTGTTACAAACCAGTCAGTTAATGTTGTACAGTGAAATAATCGCTGTTTGTTCTGAGATCCACACAAAACACATAAATACAGTCCGTACCGCGCAGTAGAACACCCTTCTAGTTATCAAACCAGTCGTTAATGTTGTACAGTGAAATAATCGCTGTTTGTTCTGAGATCCAACAAAACACATAAATACAGTCCGTACCGCGCAGTAGACACACTCCTCAGTATACAAACCAGTCAGTTAATGTTGTACAGTGAAATAATCGCTGTTGTTCTGAGATCCACACAAAACAATAAATACAGTCCGTACCGCGCAGTAACACACTCTCAGTTAACAAACCAGTCAGTTAATGTTGTACAGTGAAATAATCGCTGTTTGTTCTGAGATCCACCAAACACTAAATCAGTCCGTACGCGCAGTAGACACACTCCTCTCAGTTATACAAACCAGTCAGTTATGTTGTACAGTGAAATAATCGCTGTTTGTTCTGAGATCCACACAAAACACATAAATACAGTCCGTACCGCGCAGTAGACACACTCTTCTCAGTTATACAAACCAGTCAGTTAATGTTGTACAGTGAAATAATCGTGTTTGTTCTGAGATCACCAAAACACATAAATACAGTCCGTACCGCGCAGTAAACCCCTTATACAAACCAGTCAGTTATGTTGTACAGTGAAATATCGCTGTTTTCTGAGATCCCACAAACTATAGTCTAGCCAGTAACACACTCCTCATTACAACGTAGTTATGTTTACGTGAATAATCGTGTTTTCTAATACACAAACACATATAAGCGTACGCGCGAAACACCTCCTTCTGTTACAAACAGTCATAAGTTTAAGTGAAATGCTGTTGTTTGAGATCCACAACCATAATAAGTCGTACGCGCAGTAACACCCTACAACAGTTAATGTGTCATGAATATCGTGTTTGTTCTGAGATCACACAAAAAAAAATCGTCTCGGCTTTTTTTTTTTTTTTTTTTTTTTTTTTTTTTCCCCCCCCCCCCCCCCCCCCCCCCCCCCCCCACAAAACACATAAATACAGTCCGTACCGCGCAGTAGACACACTCCTCTCAGTTATACAAACCAGTCAGTTAATGTTGTACAGTGAAATAATCGCTGTTTGTTCTGAGATCCACACAAAACACATAAATACAGTCCGTACCGCGCAGTAACACACTCCTCCAGTTATACAAACCAGTCAGTTAATGTTGTACAGTGAATAATCGCTGTTTGTTCTGAGATCCACACAAAACACATAAATACAGTCCGTACCGCGCAGTAGACACACTCCTTCTAGTTATACAAACCAGTCAGTTAATGTTGTACAGTGAAATAATCGCTGTTTGTTCTGAGATCCACACAAAACACATAAATACAGTCCGTACCGCGC
This sequence comes from Reticulitermes speratus, assembly GCA_021186555.1. Classification (NCBI taxonomy): domain Eukaryota; kingdom Metazoa; phylum Arthropoda; class Insecta; order Blattodea; family Rhinotermitidae; genus Reticulitermes; species Reticulitermes speratus. The sequence continues at coordinate 25,666,204 of JAJKFL010000010.1, forward strand.
AGTAGACACACTCCTCAGTTATACAAACCAGTCAGTTAATGTTGTTACAGTGAAATAATCGCTGTTTGTTCTGAGATCCACACAAAACACATAAATACAGTCCGTACCGCGCAGTAGAACACACTCCTCAGTTATACAAACCAGTCAGTTAATGTTGTACAGTGAAATAATCGCTGTTTTGTTCTGAGATCCACACAAAACACATAAATACAGTCCGTACCGCGCAGTAGACACACTCCTCAGTTATACAAACCAGTCAGTTAATGTTGTATACAGTGAAATAATCGCTGTTTGTTCTGAGATCCACACAAAACACATAAATACAGTCCGTACCGCGCAGTAGACACACTCCCTCAGTTATACAAACCAGTCAGTTAATGTTGTACAGTGAAATAATCGCTGTTTGTTCTGAGATCCACACAAAACACATAAAATACAGTCCGTACCGCGCAGTAGACACACTCCTCAGTTATACAAACCAGTCAGTTAATGTTGTACAGTGAAATAATCGCTGTTTGTTCTGAGATCCACACAAAACACATAAATACAGTCCGTACCGCGCAGTAGACACACTCCTTCTCAGTTATACAAACCAGTCAGTTAATGTTGTACAGTGAAATAATCGCTGTTTGTTCTGAGATCCACACAAAACACATAAATACAGTCCGTACCGCGCAGTAGACACACTCCTTCTCAGTTATACAAACCAGTCAGTTAATGCTGTACAGTGAAATAATCGCTGTTTGTTCTGAGATCCACACAAAACACATAAACACACCCCCAATGTCACCGGTGTTAGAAATTCAAAAACTGGAATAGAGAATTTGTTACTAGCAAAGTGTAAAATCGTGTAGTGATAAGAAAAAGTTATTTTTTACTTTTCACTGTGCCAACTCGCTCGGTCAGATGTCAAATAAAAGTTGTTCCGCACACAGTCCTCGCATATGCAAATTCCCAGGACAGTCTGACAGCGCATAAAGAAAGACGAACGAGCTGCAAGCTCCGACCTGTTGGTAACGCAGCTAAATCGCACACGTGATAGACTGCTAACAAACGGAGCTAACGAGACAGGTAATTGACTGCTCTCACATGGAACCAAACCAAGTACATAATAGACGTTTAGTCGTCTCGTAATATGTGCCCTAACATTCCGGTGAGGTAAATAGTCCTTGCGGTGTTGTTCCGCTCTTTAGGAGGTTTGTTTAACGCAGTTAGTTTGTAGCTAAGCAATTGTGACTTTCTGTTGCCACCACAGTACTTTGTGTCCCTAAACTGTCCATATGACTGCGCTACAAGCCAAAAGGTCGCGGGTTCTATTCCCGATGGTGTCATTGGAATTTTTCTTTGCATAATCCTTCCGGTCGCACTATGGCCCTGGGGTCGACTCACCCTCTGACAGAAATGAGTACCAAGAATATTTTCTGGGGTAAAGGCGGCCGGTGCGTAGGGCTGACAATCTTACCACCTTCATAAGCTGATTGTCCAGAAATCTGAGAGCCTCAACAGGCGGCGCAATTGGTTGAGGCGCTGAGGTACAAGCCGAAAGGTGACGGGTTTGATTCCCAATGACGTCACTGGGATTTTACATTGACATAATCCTTCCGGCCGCACTATGGCCCTGGGGTCAACTCAGCCTCTGACAGAAATGAGTACCAGGGGTATCTCCTGGGGGGGGGGGGTAAAGGCGGCCGGTGCTTAGGGCCGACAACCTTGCCACCTTCATTTGCCAATTCTCTAGAAATCGCGGGAGCCTCAACCTCCTGGAGCCCTAAGGGCCTGTCCAGGCCTGTAGTTGGATACTTTACCTTCCGGTCCATATGCCTGGTCATCACATCTGCGATAATATACACGGGGTATCTCTGGGGGTATAAAGCGCTGGCTACTTAGGGCCGACTCACTTGCACCTTCATTGCCAATTCTCTAAATCGCGGAGCCTCAACTTCCTGAGCCCTAAGGCCATGGTCCGCTGTAAGTGGATAGCTTATACTTACAAAACGGTCCATAACCACGTCTGAGTCACATTCCGCTACTTAACACGCAACTTCTAACTGTCATTACTACAGTCATGGCCCTACTTAACACGCAACTTCTAACTGTCATTACTACAGTCATGGCCCTACTAACACGCAACTTCTAACTGTCATTACTACAGTCATGGCCCTACTTAACACGCAACTTCTAACTGTCATTACTACAGTCATAGCCCTACTTAACACGCAACTTCTAACTGTCATTACTACAGTCATGGCCCTACTTAACACGCAACTTCTAACTGTCATTACTACAGTCATGGCCCTACTTAACACGCAACTTCTAACTGTCATTACTACAGTCATGGCCCTACTAACACGCAACTTCTAACTGTCATTACTACAGTCATGGCCCTACTAACACGCAACTTCTAACTGTCATTACTACAGTCATGGCCCTACTTAACACGCAACTTCTAACTGTCATTACTACAGTCATGGCCCTACTTAACACGCAACTTCTAACTGTCATTACTACAGTCATGGCCCTACTTAACACGCAAATTCTAACTGTCATTACTACAGTCATGGCCCTACTTAACACGCAACTTCTAACTGTCATTACTACAGTCATGGCCCTACTTAACACGCAACTTCTAACTGTCATTACTACAGTCATGGCCCTACTTAACACGCAAATTCTAACTGTCATTACTACAGTCATGGCCCTACTTAACACGCAACTTCTAACTGTCATTACTACAGTCATGACCCTACTTAACACGCAACTTCTAACTGTCATTACTACAGCATGGCCCTACTAACACGCAACTTCTAACTGTCATTACTACAGTCATGGCCCTACTTAACACGCAACTTCTAACTGTCATTACTACAGTCATGGCCCTACTTAACACGCAACTTCTAACTGTCATTACTACAGTCATGGCCCTACTTAACACGCAACTTCTAACTGTCATTACTACAGTCATGGCCCTACTTAACACGCAACTTCTAACTGTCATTACTACAGTCATGGCCCTACTTAACACGCAACTTCTAACTGTCATTACTACAGTCATGGCCCTACTTAACACGCAACTTCTAACTGTCATTACTACAGTCATGGCCCTACTTAACACGCAACTTCTAACTGTCATTACTACAGTCATGGCCCTACTTAACACGCAACTTCTAACTGTCATTACTACAGTCATGGCCCTACTTAACACGCAACTTCTAACTGTCATTACTACAGTCATGGCCCTACTTAACACGCAACTTCTAACTGTCATTACTACAGTCATGGCCCTACTTAACACGCAACTTCTAACTCTCATTACTACAGTCATGGCCCTACTTAACACGCAACTTCTAACTGTCATTACTACAGTCATGGCCCTACTTAACACGCAACTTCTAACTGTCATTACTACAGTCATGGCCCTACTTAACACGCAAATTCTAACTGTCATTACTACAGTCATGGCCCTACTTAACACGCAACTTCTAACTGTCATTACTACAGTCATGGCCCTACTTAACACGCAACTTCTAACTGTCATTACTACAGTCATGGCCCTACTTAACACGCAACTTCTAACTGTCATTACTACAGTCATAACCCTACTTAACACGCAACTTCTAACTGTCATTACTACAGTCATGGCCCTACTAACACGCAACTTCTAACTGTCATTACTACAGTAATGGCCCTACTAACACGCAACTTCTAACTGTCATTACTACAGTCATGGCCTGTAAGCAGCAATTCGCTGACTTCTCCAGTTGACAGTCCTTTTGCACACGTAAATAAACCTTTCGCAAGGTTCAAACAAACCTCTAAGTCTAATTCACAGCACACGTTAGACACTAATATCGAGATAACCTTCGCATGGAAAGAGATCATTTAGTGTACAAACTCACTGACGTATCTTTATCTTACCGATAGGGTAACTAAGCGGTGTTATGAAACCTGCCATACGGTATTAATAAGGAAAGAACGATTCCTCTAAGACTGCGAGGATTTTGTGTCCGTCCGTCTGTAATATCATTTTCGAAAAGCTCTGCAATGGATTTGTATGACTTGAGGAACTGATTGTTGTGGGCCAATTTGGTTGTATGACGTGAGGAACTGATTGTTGTGGCCAATTTGGTTGTATGACTTGAGGAACTGATTGTTGTGGGCCAATTTGGTTGTATGACGTGAGGAACTGATTGTTGTGGGCCAATTTGGTTGTATGACGTGAGGAACTGATTGTTGTGGGCTAATTTGGTTGTATGACGTGAGGAACTGATTGTTGTGGGCCAATTTGGTTGTATGACGTGAGGAACTGATTGTTGTGGGCCAATTTGGTTGTAAGACGTGAGGAACTGATTGTTGTGGGCCAATTTGGTTGTATGACGTGAGGAACTGATTGTTGTGAGCCAATTTGGTTGTAAGACGTGAGGAACTGATTGTTGTGGGCCAATTTGGTTGTAAGACGTGAGGAACTGATTGTTGTGGGCCAATTTGGTTGTATGACGTGAGGAACTGATTGTTGTGGGCCAATTTGGTTGTAAGACGTGAGGAACTGATTGTTGTGGGCCAATTTGGTTGTAAGACGTGAGGAACTGATTGTTGTGGGCCAATTTGGGCACCGGTCGCAGGCACCAGCTACATTGCATGAAATGCGAGTTATTTGTGTAAACAGTTATTGTATGGCAGGAAAAGGCATATCTGATTTGTTGTCATGAATTTTGTGTACATATTTCCGATACTGTAGGACTGCTGCAAGCGTAGGAATGCCGGCCGCCGTTCGTTCTGCATATTTTGTGTACCGACCTGCTGTATAAAAAACGTACACCGTAAAATATGCGAACGCTACTGACGTTACCGTGACGACAGTACTAGTGACTGCATGATGAGGAGATGAGTCTCGGTGCTGCACGGAGGGCACAGGATTGCTTGACTGGATCGGTCACTGTCAGCTTTGCAACAAGGAGTTGCACAGGTGGGCGAGTAGGAGGGTGGAGAGGAGAGGGGTTTGTGTTTAAGGAACGGAGCAGATGAACCGCTGCTATAGAAATTTCGCTTTTATGGCAGCCATTAGTGACTTCACATCACAGTCATTGTGTTCTTACAAGTTGCAGCAGTCTGTTGTTCTAAATCAGATTATGAAGTCTTCGTAACTGTGGCTGACTTAGACATGGCTGACTTAGACATGGCTGTCAGACACAAGTTTACTAAACAAGCCTCAGCATTTGCATTCGTAAGACAGTCACTTGGAACAAATGAAAGTGTAATGTTTTATTAAGCGTGCTTGTGCGGCGACATGAAACTTTCTTAAACTAATATTTGTTACATCGTGTCCGTGCACCGCGCTGTCTGCTCAGACTGTACCAGTTTAAACTTCCTGCCTGAGCAATGTAATTCAATTTGCTGGCGTTGCCTGCAGCTTCTTATATCAGCAAATGTATTTCTTGTCTCGGTCTCTCTTTCGGACTGTTTGACAGTCAACTTCACTTTGCTGCAGTCTCTGCACACCTGCAGTTACTGTAGTTACTGCAGGGGCCGTTACCATGGCTCAGACGGTCAGTTGCCTGTCTGTCACAGCTCAGTTCCCGGTTCAATCCAGGGCTAGTCCATGTGAGATTTGTGGTAGACATAATGGCGCTGGGAAGTGTGTTTCCCCGCTTACTTCGGTTTTTCAATATAAATGTTATTCCACTAGAGCTCCATACTCATCTTCAGCCACATGTTGCTCTTACGAGAAGGACAAATGGCCGAAGCCTGGGAACCTTCTCAAAAGCAAAGATTCTTAAGAAGAACTTTGCTCGAAGGTGTAGGTTGGTTGATTATTTACTTGGTTGGGGAAATAATCGCTGTTTGTTCTAGATCCACAACAAAACACATAAATACAGTCCGTACCGCGCAGTAAACACACTCCGTCTCAGTTATACAAACCAGTCAGTTAATGTTGTACAGTGAAATAATCGCTGTTTGTTCTGAGATCCACACAAAACACATAAATACAGTCCGTACCGCGCAGTAAACACACTCCGTCTCAGTTATACAAACCAGTCAGTTAATGTTGTACAGAGAAATAATCGCTGTTTGTTCTGAGATCCACACAAAACACATAAATACAGTCCGTACCGCGCAGTAAACACACTCCGTCTCAGTTATACAAACCAGTCAGTTAATGTTGTACAGAGAAATAATCGCTGTTTGTTCTGAGATCCACACAAAACACATAAATACAGTCCGTACCGCGCAGTAAACACACTCCGTCTCAGTTATACAAATCAGTCAGTTAATGTTGTACAGAGAAATAATCGCTGTTTGTTCTGAGATCCACACAAAACACATAAATACAGTCCGTACCGCGCAGTAAACACACTCCGTCTCAGTTATACAAATCAGTCAGTTAATGTTGTACAGAGAAATAATCGCTGTTTGTTCTGAGATCCACACAAAACACATAAATACAGTCCGTACCGCGCAGTAAACACACTCCGTCTCAGTTATACAAACCAGTCAGTTAATGTTGTACAGTGAAATAATCGCTGTTTGTTCTGAAATCCACACAAAACACATAAATACAGTCCGTACCGCGCAGTAAACACACTCCGTCTCAGTTATACAAACCAGTCAGTTAATGTTGTACAGTGAAATAATCGCTGTTTGTTCTGAGATCCACACAAAACACATAAATACAGTCCGTACCGCGCAGTAAACACACTCCGTCTCAGTTATACAAACCAGTCAGTTAATGTTGTACAGTGAAATAATCGCTGTTTGTTCTGAGATCCACACAAAACACATAAATACAGTCCGTACCGCGCAGTAAACACACTCCGTCTCAGTTATACAAACCAGTCAGTTAATGTTGTACAGTGAAATAATCGCTGTTTGTTCTGAAATCCACACAAAACACATAAATACAGTCCGTACCGCGCAGTAAACACACTCCGTCTCAGTTATACAAACTGTCAGTTAATGTGTACAGTGAAATAATCGCTGTTGTTCTGAGATCCACACAAAACACATAAATACAGTCCGTACCGCGCAAGTAACACACTCGTCTCAGTTATACAACCAGTCAGTTAATGTTGTACAGTGAAATAATCGCTGTTTGTTCTGAGACCCACACAAAACACATAAATACAGTCCGTACCGCGCAGTAAACACACTCGTCTCAGTTATACAAACAGTCAGTTAATGTTGTACAGAGAAATATCGCTGTTTGTTCTGAGATCCACACAACACATAAATCAGTCCGTATCGCGCAGTAAACACACTCCGTCTCGTTATACAAACCAGTCAGTAATGTTGTACAGTGAATAATCGCTGTTTGTTCTGAGATCACACAAAACACTAAAATACAGTCCGTACCGCGCAGTAAACACATCCGTCTCAGTTGTACAACAGTCAGTTAATGTTGTACAGTGAAATAATCGCTGTTTGTTCTGAGATCCACACAAAACACATAAATACAGTCCGTACCGCGCAGTAAACACACCGTCTCAGTTATACAAACCAGTCAGTAATGCTGTCAGTGAAATAATCGCTGTTTGTTCTGAGATCCACACAAAACACATAAATAAACTGTGTGGCGAACGTGATTTGTGAATGTTAAACATGGTGGTGCATATAGTAACCATGTGTTCTCATATAAATTGGTACAAGAAGCATGTCTCAGCAAGTGCCGTGACGTACTGACCATCAACAGGCAGTTTATCATCATCTCTTTCTGTTTCGTGACAACTTTCACGTGACTTTCCATGCACTAATGTCAGTAATTTAAATGCACTTAACTAATAAATACAATTTGCTGAGACACGTAAATCCCAATTTATAGGCGGCTTAAATTGATTAATCTTGGTAAGAATATTGCCGGGGTTTATCGACCAGACAGGCTGATCACATGCAAGCCAGTATAGCGTAGGCGGCGTAGCGACTACGCTGCCAGTTAGACGATACAGAATACGAATCCTCACAGAGGCAAGAATTTGTCGTATTCAAAACGTCCAGATCGGCTCTGGGACCCACTGGGGCCCACTAGGGCCCACCCACCCTCCTATTCAATGGGTACCGGGCTTTTCTCCCGTTGTAATGCGACCACGGCGTGATGTTGACAACCAATCTCCATCCAGTGCCGAAGTTAAGAATGCTTGGATCTACACCTCTACTCCCCTTATACGCCTTCTTGTTGCGGACAAGTCTACCCTCTTCTACCGCTACCGTGACATTTACATCGGCTAAGTTTCTTAACCTGTCTCAGTGATAAGTTGCATATTTACGGATTACCCTTTCCAACTTCGGAGTTATTTAATTGTGACAGATCAGGACGGTGCTACAAATTTGCGCCGTCTTTACCTGTTAGTGTGGTATTTGAGTTTTTCAAGGTGGTGTTGCTAAAGGTTCAAGGTTTCTTGGACTGCATGACCGTGAAGATGGAGGCAGTGTGGTCACTCGAAAAGTCAACACTTCATAGTCAACAGAATACCTGAACTGTCTCTTGAAGTACACTCCAGCGCCACTGTGTTTTCACACAGTGTTCCGTCTAAAGCAGCGGTTCCCAAACTTTTTCTGTCCACCGCCCCCTCGGTTCCATATACACACCCACAGCGCCCCCCTACCTTTTTTTAAAAAACATAAATGTGCTTTTGTTTGTACTTTTAATTTAAAAACTCGTTTAAATAAAATTATAACAGTTAAACTTAATGTTTTATGTGTTAATTAGTAAATTAGAATTTATTATATTTTTATGATTAACAATAATTCATCTAGCAATAGTTTATTACAAAAATATGTGCTTGAATAAGATTCATAAATTAAAATACTAAGAAATTTAGTTCATTTTGTATTTTTAACACAAAAATTACTTTATTTCAATTTTATTACAAAAATAAATGCACTACTTGTCTACTGGCGCCCCCTGTGATAATAACAGCGCTCCCTTCCACCTGTCGTACCTATTAGCGCCCACCTCGGTAATCCCACCGCCCCCCAGGGGGCGGTACAGCACACTTTGGGAACCACTGGTCTAAACGAAGACAGTGAACTTACGACCTGTTTTTCTAATACCTTAGCCTGTGTTCCAAAACCTTAGCCCGTGTTCTAATACCTTAGCCTGTGTTCTAATACCTTAGCCTGTGTTCTAATACCTTAGCCTGTGTTCTAATACCTTAGCCTGTGTTCCAATACCTTAGCCTGTGTTCTAATACCTTAGCCTGTGTTCAATACCTTAGCCTGTGTTCTAATACCTTAGCCTGTGTTCTAATACCTTAGCCTGTGTTCCAATACCTTAGCCTGTGTTCTAATACCTTAGCCTGTGTTCTAATACCTTAGCCTGTGTTCTAATACCTTAGCCTGTGTTCCAATACCTTAGCCTGTGTTCTAATACCTTAGCCTGTGTTCCAATACCTTAGCCTGTGTTCTAATACCTTAGCCTGTGTTCTAATACCTTAGCCTGTGTTCAATACCTTAGCCTGTGTTCTAATACCTTAGCCTGTGTTCCAATACCTTAGCCTGTGTTCTAATACCTTAGCCTGTGTTCTAATACCTTAGCCTGTGTTCAATACCTTAGCCTGTGTTCTAATACCTTAGCCTGTGTTCTAATACCTTAGCCTGTGTTCTAATACCTTAGCCTGTGTTCTAATACCTTAGCCTGTGTTCTAATACCTTAGCCTGTGTTCAATACCTTAGCCTGTGTTCTAATACCTTAGCCTGTGTTCTAATACCTTAGCCTGTGTTCCAATACCTTAGCCTGTGTTCTAATACCTTAGCCTGTGTTCTAATACCTTAGCCTGTGTTCTAATACCTTAGCCTGTGTTCAATACCTTAGCCTGTGTTCCAATACCTTAGCCTGTGTTCTAATACCTTAGCCTGTGTTCTAATACTTAGCCTGTGTTCTAACTTAGCCTGTGTTCTAATACCTTGCTGGTTCTAATACCTTAGCCTGTGTTCTAATACCTTAGCCTGTGTTCTAATACCTTAGCCTGTGTTCTAATACCTTAGCCTGTGTTCTAATACCTTAGCCTGTGTTCCAATACCTTAGCCTGTGTTCTAATACCTTAGCCTGTGTTCTAATACCTTAGCCTGTGTTCCAATACCTTAGCCTGTGTTCTAATACCTTAGCCTGTGTTCTAATACCTTAGCCTGTGTTCTAATACCTTAGCCTGTGTTCCAATACCTTAGCCTGTGTTCTAATACCTTAGCCTGTGTTCTAATACCTTAGCCTGTGTTCTAATACCTTAGCCTGTGTTCTAATACCTTAGCCTGTGTTCTAATACCTTAGCCTGTGTTCCAATACCTTAGCCTGTGTTCTAATACCTTAGCCTGTGTTCTCAATACCTTAGCCTGTGTTCTAATACCTTAGCCTGTGTTCTAATACCTTAGCCTGTGTTCTAATACCTTAGCCTGTGTTCTAATACCTTAGCCTGTGTTCTAATACCTTAGCCTGTGTTCTAATACCTTAGCCTGTGTTCTAATACCTTAGCCTGTGTTCTAATACCTTAGCCTGTGTTCCAATACCTTAGCCTGTGTTCTAATACCTTAGCCTGTGTTCTAATACCTTAGCCTGTGTTCTAATACCTTAGCCTGTGTTCCAATACCTTAGCCTGTGTTCTAATACCTTAGCCTGTGTTCTAATACCTTAGCCTGTGTTCTCAATACCTTAGCCTGTGTTCTAATACCTTAGCCTGTGTTCTAATACCTTAGCCTGTGTTCTAATACCTTAGCCTGTGTTCTAATACCTTAGCCTGTGTTCTAATACCTTAGCCTGTGTTCCAATACCTTAGCCTGTGTTCTAATACCTTAGCCTGTGTTCTAATACCTTAGCCTGTGTTCCAATACCTTAGCCTGTGTTCTAATACCTTAGCCTGTGTTCTAATACCTTAGCCTGTGTTCTAATACCTTAGCCTGTGTTCTAATACCTTAGCCTGTGTTCAATACCTTAGCCTGTGTTCAATACCTTAGCCTGTGTTCTAATACCTTAGCCTGTGTTCTAATACCTTAGCCTGTGTTCTAATACCTTAGCCTGTGTTCTAATACCTTAGCCTGTGTTCTAATACCTTAGCCTGTGTTCTAATTACCTATAGCCTGTGTTCTAATACCTTAGCCTGTGTTCTAATACCTTAGCCTGTGTTCTAATACCTTAGCCTGTGTTCTAATACCTTAGCCTGTGTTCTAATACCTTAGCCTGTGTTCTAATACCTTAGCCTGTGTTCAATACTTAGCCTGTGTTCTAATACCTTAGCCTGTGTTCAATACCTTAGCCTGTTTCTAATACCTTAGCCTGTGTTCCAATACTTAGCTGTGTTCTATACTTACCTGTTCTTCTAATACCTTAGCCTGTGTTCAATACCTTAGCCTGTGTTCTAATACCTTAGCTGTGTTCAATCTTAGCCTGTGTTCTAATACCTTACCTGTGTTCTATACTAGCCTGTGTTCTATACCTTAGCCTGTGTTCTAATACTAGCCTGTGTTCTATACCTTAGCTGTGTTAATACTTAGCCTGTGTTCCAATACCTTAGCCTGTGTTCTAATACCTTAGCCTGTGTTCCAATACCTTAGCCTGTGTTCCAATACCTTAGCCTGTGTTCTAATACCTTAGCCTGTGTTCCAATACCTTAGCCTGTGTTCCAATACCTTAGCCTGTGTTCTAATACTTAGCACGTGTCATACCTTAGCCTGTGTTCCAACCTTAGCCGTGTTCTAAACTTAGCTGTGTAAATTAGCGTGACGTTGCCAGCAAGTTACAGTTTTGTAATTAAGGTGACCGACTGTCACAGTGCACCTTCTGTTGCAGGAGGCAGTGGACCCTGGGCTCCGCGCTGTGCAAGTTGGTGCCGGCCGTGCAAGGCACCAACATCATGGTGTCTGTTGGCACGATCACGGTGATCGCCCTCGATCGGTACCTCACGATCGTGCGTCACAGCGGCAGGGACGGCACACCACGAACCAGACGTCGTGTCGTCACCAGCATCGCTTTGATATGGCTACTGGCCGCCGCAATCACCGCTCCTCTCTGTTACTTCCAGGTAGAAAACCGCATTCCGAGCCACGGAAAGAAGTCTCACGGATCGATCTCCTCCATACCCCCTACAGCATGCTTCCCTAAATTCCTCTCCACTTCACAGGAATGTTCGTAGCGATAAAGATTGACAGCGACAAGCATTTAGGGTCGGTTGGGTTGGACACTAAGGCCAAAGGGCAAAAGGAAGGAATTTTAGAGCGCTGTTATCCGCACAATCCATGGGACTTCTTTGCTTGGCCTCGGTGTAGTGACTTGAGTGATGCAGCGCTTATAAGAACCGCCTATGAAGTGTAAGCAGCAGCCAGACTGGGCACGTCGTATAACGGTGCTGTCGGTAGATAAGTGTCGGTAAACGGAGTCGAATAGTAAGACATAAAAGGTAAAGGTCACCCCTAGAAGAGGCCAAGATGGCCCTGAGGGGGAGCAGACGTATAGCATTTCTCTTTCTTTCACCTCGGTGCTAGTTTGGGGGTGGGTGGTCAACGCCACGCCCCGGCCGCTTTACCCCCCGGGAAAGAGACCCGGTAACAATTGTACAGGAGAATGGGTAGGCCCCAGGGCCAGTCTGGACGTATGTGGAAAATCTCGCCCCCACCGGGATTCGATCCCCGGACCGCCCAGCCCGTAGCGAGTCGCTATACCGACTGAGCTATCGCGGCCCACACAGTCGCTATACCGACATAGACGCCTATCGCAGCCCACGAAGTCGAATACTGAGATCATTAACGGAAAATGAATTGGAAGGAATGTAGAAAGAAGCGGTTGTGGCCTGAATGGAAATCAGGCGGGTCTGATATATGCGTAAAAGGCGTAAGTCAGTACAGTAGGTTATCTGTAAGAGAGGAACCTCCCTACTGGGCACTATAATGCCCTATTGTCACTACCCTGATGATGGAGGAATAAAGTTCCTCCGAAACGTTAAGAGAGCATTAACGTAGCGATATCATACTTTACACCTTCAAGTTAGTCTCAAATACAGATGTGACCTCGTTTTGTAGTATGAACTCACAGACGTTTCATAGCAACCTGATGCTTCTGTGCTTAGACCTGCAGATAATGTGACTTGTGGACCAAACTGCACAGCGTCACAACACGGCAGACAGTAATGTCCGTAGCTACAGTCTTGACTGTCAGACCTCAATATAGACGTAGTAAGCTCCGCTGAAACGTCGGTAAATATTTGCCAAACTCCTCGGCGACTTGTCCCACCAGACGTGAATCTTCTCCAAAGTCATGAGAACTTTGGGAAGTTTACATCATTTTGGACTGCTTAGATACAGTGTAGGGGCAGCAAGCTCTTTCGAAACGTCGTAATGACCAATCGATGGTGCGTCATGTTCCACAAGATCGGAAGCTTCTGAGATCTTATCATTATTTTGTCTTGTTCAGTGGGAGAATGTGGAATATTCAATATTTGGGTAGCGTGATAACAAGTGTGCAAGGTGTACACGTGACATTGAATACAGAATTGTTATGGCTAAAGCAGCATTCAACAAGAAGAAAAATCATTTCACCAGCAAACTGGACTTAAATTTAAGGAAGAAACTAGTAAAGTGCTACATTTGGAGCATAGCTTTGTGTGGTGCTGAAACGTGGACACTTGGGAAAGTGATCGAAGTATCTGGAAAGTTTTGATATGTGGTGCTGGAGAAGAATGGAGAAGATCAGTTGGACCGATCGTGTGAGAAATGAAGAAGTGTTACACAGAGTGAAGGAGGAGAGGAATATCGTACATACAATAAAAAGAAGAAAGGCTAACTGGATTGGTCACATCTTGCGTAGAAACTGCCTTCTGAAACACGTGATTGAAGGAAAGTTAGAGGGAAGGATAGAAATGACGGAAGACGTAGGGAGAAGGGCGTAACAGCAAGCTACTGGATGACCTATAGGGAAAAGAGAAGATAGTGGAAATTGAAAGAGGGAAGCATCATAGATCGGGACCCGTGTGTGGAGAACTCGCTTTGGAAGAGGCTACGGACCTGTCGTAAGACAGACTCAGAATGAAGAGGCTACGGACCTGTCGTAAGACAGACTGCAGAATGAAGAGGCTACGGACCTGTCGTAAGACAGACTGCAGAAGAAGAGGCTACGGACCTGTCGTAAGACAGACTCAGAATGAAGAGGCTACGGACCTGTCGTAAGACAGACGAGAATGAAGAGGCTACGGACCTGTCGTAAGACAGACTCAGAATAAGAGGCTACGGACCTGTCGTAGACAGACTGCAGAATGAAGAGCTACGGACCTGTCGTAAGACAGACTAGAATGAAGAGGCTACGGACTGTGGTAAGCAGAAGAATGAGGCTACGGACCTGTCGTAAGACAGACTGCAGAATGAAGAGGCTACGGACCTGTCGTAAGACAGACTGCAGAATGAAGAGGCTACGGGCCTGTCGTAAGACAGACTACAGAATGAAGAGGCTACGGACCTGTCGTAAGACAGACGCAGAATGAAGAGGCTACGATTTAAGACAGACTGCAGATGAAGGTACGGACTGCTAAAGTGCGATGAAGAGGCTAGACCTGTCGTAACAGCTGCAGAATGAAGAGGCTACGGACCTGTCGTAAGACAGACAGCGGAAGTAGTGCCATATAAGAGCCGTCAGTGTTCAGTGACCGCTGTGCCGCTGAGTGTTGCTGCGTAGACGCTTGTGTCAAGGCTGCGTCCGTACTGCTGTGGGCTTGCACACTTCGCTTTATATGTCAAGGCAAATGAGCATCTAGCAATTTTACTTGACGAGAAACACTGAAGAGCTCGCGCTGGAGCAGCACTTTGTGGTATCTTTGTTGTAGCAGCTGTAAGAGCGATTTGTGTACGAGAGACAAAGACTTGTGTGGTTGCTGCTAGCTGCTCGTCGAATTAATTACGCCGAACAACTTGCACATAATTGTGAAGGCACTGAAATGCGCTGTTCATTGTCGTGGCATTAGAAGGCGTCTTGTGTTGCGTTGCTATCGCAAGGAAACCAAGACAATGTGATAACGCAATACAGCAAGACAATAGCAAGCAGTTTAAGTAAGGAGGGACTGAGGTAGGGTTCTGAGGCTTCAAATGCTTCTTTGAACAAAGCTGTCAGTTGATACGTTTATATAGCGTTAATAGATGAATGAGTTCGTGGAATTTTTCGGGTTATATTGACAGGCAGCAAAGTACTTGCAGAAAGTCCTCACTAGTGCCACTGAGCAAATCTAACTTCCCACTTAAAATGTCCTGGGATCGCACCCGGGTCTCCGCTGCGAGAAGACGTTGACCAAGGACCTGAGTTATGTCTTGCTTTGTCCCGGTTTTGGTTTGTCTTTTGCTTTTCAGCAAGCCGTGGCGGTTCAGAAGCATTTTCCGATGTTTCGAATCATCGTAAAGCATTCATTTTCAGGAACGAACAGTCTACTGCTTAACTCTGAGGATGAACTAAATATGCTTATCCGAAACGTCGATACAGCGTTATATTCACAACACAGTTTCAGAAACTTAAATCTCGCGATGTTTTCTATTCTTAAAACGTAAGTGAGACGTTTTATCGTATCTAATTACAGATCTCTACTAATGTTAAGGCGGCACGTAGTGGCGCAGGTGGTTGAGGCACTGCGCTACAAGGTGGAAGGTTGCGGGTTCGATTCCCGAAGGTGTCATTGGAATTTTTCATTGACATATTCCTTTCGGTCTACTATGGCCCTGGGGTCGACTCAGCATCTAAAAGAAATGAGTACCAGGAAAAAGTTCCTGAGGGGTAAAGGCGGCCGGTGCGTAGGGCTGACAACCTTACCACCTTCATGTGCCGATTGTCTAGAAATCTGGGAGCCTCAACCTCCTGGAACCCTAAGGGCCTGTCCAGGTGTGTAACGGGATTGCTTTTACTAATATTAATGCTGACGTCTTCTTGGACAAAGTGTACGGCGTCACATCCCCGTTCGCATTCACTGCTGTGAGCGTCACGAGCTCGCAAAACTGTTTCTACGATACCCAAATTTAAATTACAGTGACCTTGACTTGCAGGCGCAGAGACTGTCAGTAGTCAAGGGCAGAGGGCAACCTGACTACATTATTTTAACGGGGGTTGAAGTAGCTCAGTCACTATAGTGATTAGGCGACGGGCTGGACCATCCGGGGTGAAATTCGCAGCAGGGGAAAATTCTTTTAGTCCAAACATTCTAGAGAGACCTCCCAGCCTGTTATCCTAGATGCAATGATAGAAGGAAGGCTAACTAGTTTGGTCACGACTTGCGTAGGAATTACTTCTGAAACATGTGATTGAAGGAAGTTAGAGGGAAGGATAGAAATGACGGGAAGACGAGGGAGAAGGCGTAAGCAGCTACTGGATGACCTTAAGGAAAAGAGAAGAGACTAAAAATTGAAAGAGGAAGCACTAGATCGCACACTGTGGAGAACTTGCTTTGGAAGATGCTACGGACCTGTCGTAAGACAGACTGCATACTGAAGAAAAAACGGTATCTTTTACCGGGGGTAAAAGCGGATTGGACCTAAAGCTAACCGCTCACCTCCATTCAGTGCCGAGTTTAAGAAGGGGTGGAGCTATACTTCTATTCCCGCCGCTATGTTTTTCACAAGGAAAACATTAATTTTTCAATTTAACTCCAATTATGGAACGAATTTTGAGAGTTCTGCACAAAGAATTTTGACGTTTCAATGACCAGAGCCCGAATGCATTTCATTTGGCCTGCGTTCCCTTGTACTGCCTTTCGCTCACAAAATGCGGACTGTAAAGTTGTAATGAATTCAAAAACATTTTGCAATCTCATCAGGTCTGTATCTGGCATAGCAACTACAGTTCGCAACGCATTTTATCCCACTGGGAAGGCCGGTGATTGGAATTGAGTGGGCTGTTGTTGTAGAAGCTTATCCGCCTTGTTGCTCTGCTATCATATATCGACGTATTGGAACGACAGGCCTCTCAAAACGTCGAACTGCACAGTGGATATACCAACTGCACTGCCTGATGTACAGCAGAGGGCGTGCGTGAAGCAAACCGTTAGAATTAAGGCAAAGTTGTGTAACTTTACTGACCGTAGTACTTGCGTTTTATACAGGGCGGTGTGCTGAGCCATGTTTAAATAATGCGCCTTTTTTTTCAATGATTCGACAGCCCCTTGGGGCCTAGGCCGCTTCATTTTTCGAGGCTTCACGATCACAAAATTTTGACACACCACACTCGGTAGGACACCTCTGGACGAGTGAAAGCCGTCGCAGAGACCTTCCCCATATCCTTACAACCGAACGAGGCTGCAGACCCACGCCTCCACGCCACGGATCGATAATATGATCACACACTCAGACACACCACACTCGGTAGGACTCTCTGGACGAGTGCAGCCCGTCGCAGAGACCTCTACCTGACAACACACAACACTCAAAACAGACAGACATCCATACCCCGGTGGAATTCGAACCGCATTCCCAATAAAACCGGCGAATTTTGACACAAGAATAATAAAACAACGTTACCGCTTGGGCTAGTTCATTGCCTTCTACAGCCCAGTGGTAATTTATGTACCGCCTGTTGGAACATTAAGAAAGAATCGCTGTTTGTTCTGAGATCCACACAAAACACATAAATACAGTCCGTACCGCGCAGTAAACACACTCCGTCTCAGTTATACAAACCAGTCAGTTAATGCTGTACAGTGAAATAATCGCTGTTTGTTCTGAGATCCACACAAAACACATAAATACAGTCCGTACCGCGCAGTAAACACACTCCGTCTCAGTTATACAAACCAGTCAGTTAATGTGTACAGTGAAATAATCGCTGTTTGTTCTGAGATCCACACAAAACACATAAATACAGTCCGTACCGCGCAGTAAACACACTCCGTCTCAGTTATACAAACCAGTCAGTTAATGCTTGTACAGTGAAATAATCGCTGTTTGTTCTAGATCCACACAAAACACATAAATACAGTCCGTACCGCGCAGTAAACACACTCCATCTCAGTTATACAAACCAGTCAGTTAATGTTGTACAGTGAAATAATCGCTGTTTGTTCTAGATCCACACAAAACACATAAATACAGTCCGTACCGCGCAGTAAACACACTCCATCTCAGTTATACAAACCAGTCAGTTAATGTTGTACAGTGAAATAATCGCTGTTTGTTCTGAGATCCACACAAAACACATAAATACAGTCCGTACCGCGCAGTAAACACACTCCGTCTCAGTTATACAAACCAGTCAGTTAATGTTGTACAGTGAAATAATCGCTGTTTGTTCTAGATCCACACAAAACACATAAATACAGTCCGTACCGCGCAGTAAACACACTCCGTCTCAGTTATACAAACTAGTCAGTTAATGTTGTACAGTGAAATAATCGCTGATTGTTCTGAGATCCACACAAAACACATAAATACAGTCCGTACCGCGCAGTAAACACACTCCGTCTCAGTTATACAAACCAGTCAGTTAATGTTGTACAGTGAAATAATCGCTGTTTGTTCTGAGATCCACACAAAACACATAAATACACTGTGTGGGCAGAACGTAGAATTTTTGATGTTAAACATGGTGGTACATACAGTAACCACGGGTTTTATTAAACTTTAAACATTCCGCCTTTTATACCGTTATGTGTGCTCAGACCCCCCCCCCCCCCATTTTCACTACCGTCGCTGTTTCTCTGAACCGGAAATGTTTCCTCTTTCGGCGCCGTCTGTCCGCAAGACGGTGCTCTGTTGTGTCACGACGACACGTCAAGACGCTTTCCAAACTACTAGCAACAGTCTCACTGTAACTTGCTACATAATCTGTCAGTAAACTTAGACGCCTCCTTAGGTCAGACGCCTTAACGTTACCAATGCAGTCAGTTCCTGTCTTGCATTCCTAATATATAGGGTCGTTATTTTATCTAACAAACATCGTTTGTCACTTCCTGTCATCGCATTTATCTTACTAACGTAGCGCACTCAGCCGACTGCCCACACTCGCGATGGAACAGCAGCGCAAAATGTCAAACGTGTCTGCCAGGTACTAGATGGCTCGCTTAGTTACGTGACGTCACGAGGTGTTACTGGTGCTACTGCCTGTTGTCGTGTGTGAGAGTGTGCATGTCACGTGTGCATGTCACGTGTGCATGTGTCGGGGCTGTCGGCGTTAGAACGTCACATGGATAGGGCTCAGTTTAACACTTGCAGATTCGAGTGGTTACTATGTGTACCACCACGTTTAGTTTAGTTTGCACGCTTAGAAATGTACAGCCTTCCCTACGCCGGTACTCACGAAACTCACAAATACTCAACATTACTACATCGAGTGTTTTTGTACCAAATTTCACGAAACTCGGAATAAAATGTCGATAGTACGGACACAACTTCATTTACGCCCAAAGTAAAGTGCGACTGTCACCTCCCTGATTTTCGCGAAACTCACAATCACTCAGTGCATGTTTGTGTACACATACTGTACTGACCTTTATGAAAATCGCATGGAAAGTGTGGAAAACACAACACAATTTTCCTGCACACCATTACGAAAATAGTGACTTACTGAACCGATGTGATGAAACCAAGTTTGGTTGACAATAATTGTGGAACAATCTTATACTGAATTTCGTAAAACTCTGTCACAGTTATAGTCACTGATGTTAGGTGACAGACGGACGGACGTGGTTTCTACATAAAGCTTAAGTTTTTACTTCGTAAAGAACGCCCAATGACAACTATACATGTGGAGATTCCAACATTTTTCACTTTGATAGCGAAACTTTATCACAAGCTTCAGAGAAAAAAAACCTTTGTGTTTGTCCAAACTTCGAGTTTTAAAAAAAATTATTATGCTCTGGTGAGTTACGTTTTTCTTCTTTTTTTATTTGAGGATAATTTTCCGCTACCCGCAACAGTGAACATTTTGGGGCTTTTACTGCACTTGATATCAGTGAATTTCTGCGAAAATTATTTTGTAAATATTGCCCTAACCAGCTTCAGTGTAAACCGCTTGCGACAAACAGCGAACACATCTCGTTAAGTAAACAGCTGAGGGCACACTCACGTAAAACAGTGTCATTCCAACAAATACCTTGTAATTACTGCTGTTATGTCCTTTCCGCTTTAAAACTGCGACTTAAAAAAACGGATTATACGTCCATTCTTCTCTCTCGCATACAGCGAGTGTCACTTTGTGTCAGGACTCATAAATTCCGACGCATAATTGGGTTATAAATATAGGAGACTTAATAGCAGCTTTGAAACTGCTAAATGTGACGCTTGGAGCATTATAAGGCTTAGAAATAGCCGAAATATGCTAGCGTCTGGCACATAGCTGGAGCTCAAAGATCCTCGTAAATATTTACAGCTGTCAGTACAGCTCACTGCCTGACCGACACGTAAATATTTATTGGCTCTTTGTTGCTACTTACACATTATGAATTGACCCTGCAGTTGGGTTATTAACAGGACTGCACAACAGGACTTCATTGTAGTACAGCAGTTTGAAGGCAACATTTGAATGGGCTAAGAATGTTTTCTAAATGTTCTCTGCAGTCACACATTCAGCCCGTAACATTGTTAACGTGAATGCATTCAGATATAAACGACATTTCAGAGTTTATGTCTGCCTTAGTCTGGACACAGATACAGTAAAAGTGACTAATTGTGCATAATTTGTAGTGCATAAGGAGAAACACGAAGACGTCGCCCTGCTCTTCAAGCAATTGGCTGAAGACGCACTGATTTTGCGTGTTCGTGGAACTAGCAAACAAAATATGGTCACAAAATGCGTCTATGAAATACTGCATATCGAGATGCGTCGCACCACGAAGAGCGAAGTTTTATTCCAGGTCAGTCCGTGTGGTGTTTGTGGTAGATAATTTGGCACTGTGACAGGTTTCTGTCTCTACTTGGTGTTTCTCCTGTCAGTATCATTCCACCAATGCTCCATACTCATTCATACATCTACCACCAAAGCTGTATAATGTTTCTCTCCCAATATTTCAGTTTTTCCCTGTCAGTATCATTCCACCAATGCTCCATACTCACTCACTCATCTACCACCGACGCTGTATAAAGTTTCTCTCCCAGCACTTCAGTTTCCCCTGTCAGTATCATTCCACCAATGCTCCATACTCACTCACTCATCTACCACCGACGCTGTATAATGTTTCTCTCCCAGTACTTCAGTTTCCCCTGTCAGTATCATTCCACCAATGCTCCATACTCATTCATAAATCTACCACCAACGCTGTATAATGTTTCTCTCCCAGTACTTCAGTTTTCCCCTGTCAGTATCATTCCACCAATGCTCCATACTCATTCATCCATCTACCACCAACGCTGTATAATGTTTCTCTCCCAGTACTTCAGTTTCCCCTGTCAGTATCATTCCACCAATGCTCCATACTCATTCATACATCTACCACCAACGCTGTATAATGTTTTTCTCTCAGTACTTCAGTTTCCCCTGTCAGTATCATTCCACCAATGCTCCATACTCACTCATTCATCTACCACCGACGCTGTATAATGTTTCTCTCCCAGTACTTCATATTTCCCCTGTCAGTATCATTCCACCAATGCTCCATACTCACTCATTCATCTACCACCGACGCTGTATAATGTTTTTCTCCCAGTACTTCAGTTTCCCCTGTCAGTATCATTCCACCAATGCTCCATACTCACTCATTCATCTACCACCGACGCTGTATAATGTTTCTCTCCCAGTACTTCAGTTTTCCCCTGTCAGTATCATTCCACCAACGCTCCATCCTCATTCATACATCTACCACCAACGCTGTATAATGTTTCTCTCCCAGCACTTCAGTTTTCCCCTGTCAGTATCATTGCACCAATGCTCCATACTCATTCATACATCTACCACCAACGCTGTATAATGTTTTCTCCCAGTACTTCAGTTTCCCCTGTCAGTATCATTCCACCAATGCTCCATACTCACTCATTCATCTACCACCGACGCTGTATAATGTTTCTCTCCCAGTACTTCAGTTATCCCCTGTCAGAATCATTCCACCAACGCTCCATACTCATTCATACATCTACCACCAACGCTGTATAATGTTTCTCTCCCAGTACTTCAGTTTCCCCTGTCAGTATCATTCCACCAATGCTCCATACTCATTCATACATATACCACCAACGCTGTAAAATGTTTTTCTCCCAGTACTTCAGTTTTCCCTTGTCAGTATCATTCCACCAACGCTACATACTCATTCATACATCTACCACCGACGCTGTATAATGTTTCTCTCCCAGTACTTCAGCTTTCCCCTGTCAGTATCATTCCACCAATGCTCCATACTCATTCATACATCTACCACCAACGCTGTATAATGTTTTTCTCCCAGTACTTCAGTTTCCCCTGTCAGCATCATTCCACCAATGCTCCATACTCACTCATTCATCTACCACCGACGCTGTATAATGTTTCTGTCCTAGTACTTCAGTTTTCCCCTGTCAGTATCATTCCACCAACGCTCCATACTCATTCATACATCTACCACCAACGCTGTATAAGGTTTCTCTCCCAGTACTTCAGTTTCCCCTGTCAGTATCATTCCACCAATGCTCCATACTCATTCATACATCTACCACCAACGCTGTATAATGTTTTTCTCCCAGTACTTCAGTTTTCCCCTGTCAGTATCATTCCACCAATGCTCCATACTCATTCATACATCTACCACCAACTCTGTATAATGTTTTTCTCCCCGTACTTCAGTTTTCCCCTGTCAGTATCATTCCACCAATGCTCCATACTCACTCATTCATCTACCACCGACGCTGTATAATGTTACTGTCCCAGTACTTCAGTTTTCCCCTGTCAGTATCATTCCACCAACGCTCCATACTCATTCATACATCTACCACCAACGCTGTATAATATTTCTCTCCCAGTACTTCAGTTTCCCCTGTCAGTATCATTCCACCAATGCTCCATACTCATTCATACATCTACCACCAACGCTGTATAATGTTTTTCTCCCAGTACTTCAGTTTCCCCTGTCAGTATCATTCCACCAATGCTCCATACTCATTCATACATCTACCACCAACGCTGTATAATGTTTCTCTCCCAGTACTTCAGTTTCCCCTGTCAGTATCATTCCACCAATGCTCCATACTCATTCATACATCTACCACCAACGCTGTATAATGTTTTTCTCCCAGTACTTCAGTTTTCCCTGTCAGTATCATTCCACCAATGCTCCATACTCATTCATACATCTACCACCAACGCTGTATAATGTTTATCTCCTAGTACTTCAGTTTCCCCTGTCAGTATCATTCCACCAATGCTCCATACTCATTCATACATCTACCACCAACGCTGTATAATGTTTTTCTCCCAGTACTTCAGTTTTCCCTGTCAGTATCATTCCACCAATGCTCCATACTCATTCATACATCTACCACCAACGCCGTATAATGTTTCTCTCCCAGTACTTCAGTTTCCCCTGTCAGTATCATTCCATCTTTGCTCCATACTCATTCATACATCTACCACCAACGCTGTATAATGTTTTTCTCCCAGTACTTCAGTTTTCCCTGTCAGTATCATTCCACCAATGCTCCATACTCATTCATACATCTACCACCAACGCTGTATAATGTATCTCTCCCAGTACTTCAGTTTCCCCTGTCAGTATCATTCCACCAATGCTCCATACTCATTCATACATCTACCACCAACGCTGTATAATGTTTCTCTCCCAGTACTTCAGTTTCCCCTGTCAGTATCATTCCACCAATGCTCCATACTCATTCATACATCTACCACCAACGCTGTATAATGTTTCTCTCCCAGTACTTCAGTTTTCCCCTGTCAGTATCATTCCACCAATGCTCCATACTCATTCATCCATCTACCACCAACGCTGTATAATGTTTCTCTCCCAGTACTTCAGTTTCCCCTGTCAGTATCATTCCACCAATGCTCCATACTCATTCATACATCTACCACCAACGCTGTATAATGTTTCTCTCCCAGTACTTCAGTTTCCCCTGTCAGTATCATTCCACCAATTCTCCATACCCATTCATACATCTACCACCGACCCTGTAATAGCTTAGCAATTGGCAGCATCGTTAAACTGTACGCTTAAAGTCGCCTGTAATCCTGAGGTCCTTAAGCTGACCTGTCAGTACAGATAGTCTCCTCGTAAACTTGTCTGTTCCACGTGCTCAGATGTCAACAGTCTAACGCACTCATCTCCTGTCAGCTGTGTTCAGTCGCACAGCTCCGTAATGTCAAAACTGTGTTAATTTGATTGCGTGGCAAATTCTGTAGGCCTAGTAAATGTCTGGTCTGGAATGGCGTTGTTTTTTTCACGGTCTTTGCAATAGTCTAGCGCAGCGGTATTCTCTAAGTATAAAATGCACATCGGCTCGCGCGCCGTCGGCCCCAGGGGGCAATAAAAGAGTAGCATTAGTCAAAACCTGAGGTGTTGGTTACGAGGTGCTGCTGACAGCTCTGGCTGCTTCGTACAGACGAACTGAGTTTGCGTTCTGTGCGACACAGACACGTGTGTAGCACGTGTGGCACACAAGGTAGCTAACTAACCAACACCATCAACCCCATAAGCTAACTCTTCAGAAGCTACTGGTTTCTCAGCTAGTCAAGTAAGATCCTAAATTTTATTGAAACCGAAATGTTCATTACCCTGCTCACAAAAGCCCGCCACCCACGCCCTCCCTTCATATTTAAGATATATTTTCATATTATTGTCCATCTACGTCCAGATCTTCAATGTACTCGCTTTCCTTTTGTTTCCAAACAAATGTTACATTCATGTCTCTCCTCCACCATTCGTGCCACATTGCAGTAAGCCGTCCCTTAAAGTTTTACCCCCAATACCCTCGATACAGTATTAGCCATCGGCGCATTGTCTTTCCAAAGACACGCTGTTCCGCCTGTTGCTATCACCCCTCTGTTACATCTCTCAAGCTGTTCCGCCTGTTGCTATCACCCCCCTGTTACATATCTCAAGCTGCTGACGTTTGACAGTTAACATAGATGGCCTTTCGTGAAAACCGGCGCAGGGAATGCCGTACTTTTGTTGTGGGGGCAATTGAAATTACGTTTACACGTGTACTGTGACACGTGTGACATGTTGAAACTAAAGTACGCCTTGGTGAACTGAGCACTGCGTCACGGTGTGCGCAGTTTGCAGGGCTGCTTTGTGAAATGAAAGGAAGTTCTGTCAGAGGCACGTAACTGCGTCACGGTGTGCGCAGTTTGCAGTGCTGCTTTGTGAAATGAAAGGAAGTTCTGTCAGAGGCACGTAACTGCGTCACGGTGTGCGCAGTTTGCAGGGCTGCTTTGTGAAATGAAAGGAAGTTCTGTCAGAGGCACGTAATTGCGTCACGGTGTGCGCAGTTTGCAGTGCTGCTTTGTGAAATGAAAGAAAGTTCTGTCAGAGGCACTAACTGCGTCACGGTGTGCGCAGTTTGCAGTGCTGCTTTGTGAAATGAAAGGAAGTTCTGTCAGAGGCACGTAACTGCGTCACGGTGTGTGCGCAGTTTGCAGTGCTGCTTTGTGAAATGAAAGGAAGTTCTGTCAGAGGCACGTAACTGCGTCACGGTGTGCGCAGTTTGCAGGGCTGCTTTGTGAAATGAAAGGAAGTTCTGTCAGAGGCACGTAACTGCGTCACGGTGTGCGCAGTTTGCAGGGCTGCTTTGTGAAATGAAAGAAAGTTCTGTCAGTGGCACGTAACTGCGTCACGGTGTGCGCAGTTTGCAGGGCTGCTTTGTGAAATGAAAGGAAGTTCTGTCAGAGGCACGTAACTGCGTCACGGTGTGCGCAGTTTGCAGGGCTGCTTTGTGAAATGAAAGGAAGTTCTGTCAGAGGCACGTAACTGCGTCACGGTGTGCGCAGTTTGCAGTGCTGCTTTGTGAAATGAAATGAAGTTCTGTCAGAGGCACGTAACTGCGTCACGGTGTGCGCAGTTTGCAGGGCTGCTTTATGAAATGAAAGGAAGTTCTGTCAGAGGCACGTAACTGCGTCACGGTGTGCGCAGTTTGCAGGGCTGCTTTGTGAAATGAAAGGAAGTTCTGTCAGAGGCACGTAACTGCGTCACGGTGTGCGCAGTTTGCAGGGCTGCTTTGTGAAATGAAAGGAAGTTCTGTCAGAGGCACGTAACTGCGTCACGGGTTGTGCGCAGTTTGCAGTGCTGCTTTGTGAAATGAAAGGAAGTTCTGTCAGAGGCACGTAACTGCGTCACGGTGTGCGCAGTTTGCAGGGCTGCTTTGTGAAATGAAAGGAAGTTCTGTCAGTGGCACGTAACTGCGTCACGGTGTGCGCAGTTTGCAGGGCTGCTTTGTGAAATGAAAGGAAGTTCTGTCAGAGGCATGTAACTGCGTCACGGTGTGCGCAGTTTGCAGGGCTGCTTTGTGAAATGAAAGGAAGTTCTGTCAGAGGCACGTAACTGCGTCACGGTGTGCGCAGTTTGCAGGGCTGCTTTGTGAAATGAAAGGAAGTTCTGTCAGAGGCACGTAACTGCGTCACGGTGTGTGCGCAGTTTGCAGGGCTGCTTTGTGAAATGAAAGGAAGTTCTGTCAGAGGCACGTAACTGCGTCACGGTGTGCGCAGTTTGCAGGGCTGCGTTGTGAAATGAAAGAAAGTTCTGTCAGTGGCACGTAACTGCGTCACGGTGTGCGCAGTTTGCAGGGCTGCTTTGTGAAATGAAAGGAAGTTCTGTCAGAGGCACGTAACTGCCTCACGGTGTGCGCAGTTTGCAGGGCTGCTTTGTGAAATGAAAGGAAGTTCTGTCAGAGGCACGTAACTGCGTCACGGTGTGCGCAGTTTGCAGGGCTGCTTTGTGAAATGAAAGGAAGTTCTGTCAGAGGCACGTAACTGCGAACTGTGCGCGGTTTTGTATGTAGATTTGGGGGTCTGACCTGCGCGGCAGTTTGAACACTGCTGACTGCAATTAGAGTTGTTGATAGCGCAGCAGTTTGAACACTGCTGACTGCATTTAGAGTTGCTGATAGCGCGGCAGTTTGAACACTGCTGACTGCAATTAGAGTTGTTGATAGCGCGGCAGTTTGAACACTGCTGACTGCATTTAGAGTTGCTGATAGCGCGGCAGTTTGAACACTGCTGACTGCAATTAGAGTTGCTGATAGCGCGGCAGTTTGAACACTGCTGACTGCATTTAGAGCTGCTGATAGCGCGACAGTTTGAACACTGCTGACTGCATTTAGAGTTGCTGATAGCGCGACAGTTTGAACACTGCTGACTGCATTTAGAGTTGCTGATAGCGCGGCAGTTTAAACACTGCTGACTACATTTAGAGCTGCTGATAGCGCGGCAGTTTAAACACTGCTGACTGCATTTAGAGTTGCTGATAGCGCGGCAGTTAAACACTACTGACTGCATTTAGAGCTGCTGATAGCGCGGCAGTTTAAACACTGCTGACTGCATTTAGAGTTGCTGATAGCGCGGCAGTTTAAACACTGCTGACTGCATTTAGAGCTGCTGATGGCGCGTCAGTTTAAACACTGCTGACTACGTTTAGAGTTGCTGATAGCGCGGCAGTTTAAACAATGCTGACTGCATTT
This sequence comes from Reticulitermes speratus, assembly GCA_021186555.1. Classification (NCBI taxonomy): domain Eukaryota; kingdom Metazoa; phylum Arthropoda; class Insecta; order Blattodea; family Rhinotermitidae; genus Reticulitermes; species Reticulitermes speratus. The sequence goes on from JAJKFL010000010.1 coordinate 25,693,723, forward strand.
AGAGCTGCTGATAGCGCGGCAGTTTAAACACTGCTGACTGCATTTAGAGTTGCTGATAGCGCGGCAGTTTAAACACTGCTGACTGCATTTAGAGTTGCTGATAGCGCGGCAGTTTAAACACTGCTGACTGCTTTAAAAATAAACACCAACAAAATGCACAACTTTCAAGGCGCAGACCAGCTCCTTATATCATGAAACTATCCAACGCGTTTCGGCTCTTTGCGAGCCATCATCAGGGATCCTTTCTTTTATAAAAGTGCATCACAAATGCAGCATCTGTTTGATTATTTAAAAATATGCACTATCTGGAGTATGAGTTAAAAACACACGAGTCATAAACAAAGTTAAAAAGATGATTTGTTAAATAACTTATTAAAAACACTGTTCACTATGTCTATTTTGTAAAGGATGTTCGCACTTCTAAAGGTTTCATGAGATCGCGCACTACACTGTACTGTTTGCGATGGATTTTTGCTAAAAAAATCCATCGCAAACAGTACAGTCTACAGCAGTACAGCTGGTCAGTCTACAGCAGTACATCTGGTCAGTCTACAGCAGTACAACTGTTCAGTCTACAGCAGTACAACTGTTCAGTCTACAGTAGTACAGCTGGTCTGTCTACAGCAGTACAACTTTTCAGTCTACAGCAGTACAACTGGTCAGTCTGCAGCAGTACAACTGGTCAGTCTACAGCAGTACAACTGGTCAGTCTACAGCAGTACAACTGTTCAGTCTACAGCAGTACAACTCTCCAGTCTACAGCAGTACAACTGGTCAGTCTACAGCAGTACAACTGGTCAGTCTACAGCAGTACAGCTGGTCTGTCTACAGCAGTACAACTTTTCAGTCTACAGCAGTACAACTGGTCAGTCTACTGCAGTACAACTGGTCAGTCTACAGCAGTAAAACTGTTAAGTCTACAGCAGTACAACTCTTCAGTCTACAGTAGTACAGCTGGTCAGTCTACAGTAGTACAACTGGTCAGTCTACAGTAGTACAACTGTTCAGTCTACAGCAGTACAACTCTCCAGTCTACAGCAGTACAACTGGTCAGTCTACAGCAGTACAACTGGTCAGTCTACAGCAGTACAGCTGGTCTGTCTACAGCAGTACAACTTTTCAGTCTACAGCAGTACAACTGGTCAGTCTACAGCAGTACAGCTGGTCTGTCTACAGCAGTACAACTTTTCAGTCTACAGCAGTACAACTGGTCAGTCTACAGCAGTACAACTGGTCAGTCTACAGCAGTAAAACTGTTCAGTCTACAGCAGTACAACTCTTCAGTCTACAGTAGTACAGCTGGTCAGTCTACAGTAGTACAACTGGTCAGTCTACAGTAGTACAGCTGGTCAGTCTACAGCAGTACAGCTGGTCAATAAATTTCATATTTATTGCCGTCACTCCGTTTCAATCTGGTCCACACGCTGACTCACTCTTTATTCAAGATGCAGATGAATGTTATCCTGTGAGCTGTACTTGTCATGTCCACCATGTGTGCTACATACACCGCCAAGCTCACCATCCTGTGGTGTCTCCCTGCTCACCTCACCGCGCTCTAACAACAGCTGTTGTGTGACTGCGAACTGAATGGCGGGAAATTTAAAACTGTTCTTAATGCATGTAATGTTGGCACAGGTGGCTGAGGTTTGAAATTTGAATGTTTATTGAATGATTTGTTGGTTTATTATTGTTGTTGTTTGTTGTTGTTGCAACGATTATGATTTTGCTGCACGAGACGTACGTGACGTTTCGTTGCTGTGTTTGTAGACTGAAAACTTAAGAAGAGAAATTCGCGAGGCAAGTGTTGCGTAGTCAGTGAGAAAGATAATGTGTGAAGAGGAAATGAGAGTTATTTAATGTAAAACGTGGCGTCTTACAGGCGTCTTACAGGCGTCGTGCAGACTTCTGCAACTTTCATGAGCGTAATTAAATGTTGGTAGTTTGAAGGGACCGCAGCGAGGGTTGGGGGTGTGCACGGGGAGGAGCGTGTGCAAAGTGTACTGGGAGCAGCAGTCGGTGTCAAGTGGTGACCTTTTGTGTGCGCGGTGATGAATGGCGAGGCGCTAATGTGAGAGAGATGTTTAGCTCAGCGGTCCGCCTGTGACGTCTTCATTCGACACAAGCAGCTGCTCCATTACATGCTATATTTAGCCACTTGCTGGTGCTTAACCCGACGTTTCGTCTGCTCTACGATCACACGGTTATTCTTGTAAATGCTGTTTGAAGAACTATTCTAATTATTTGTACGGACCCGGAAGAGCTCAGTTGGTGTAGTGACTACGACACCGACGAATTGTTGTTTGGTTTCTGGGAAGGGCAAGAGATGAATCTCGTCCCCAAAATTTTCAGACCGGTCCTGTTGTTAGGTCACACACCTGTTCAGACGGTACGGGGGTCCTTGAACCGGGGTTAAGCGGCCGGAGTGTGAAATTGATCACTCACGTCCGTCTGGTGTCGAGTTTAAAAATCAGTAAAGCTATAACTCCATTTCCCATAGACCTTGATGGTGTGCAATGGGGCAAATTGACCTAAACCTTGACCCTTAACACTCTACACAGCAGTCAATGTTTTTGCGCAGGTAGTACTGTCCGTCCAAATAACAACAGCACGCTAGTGACTGTGGACTTAGTAATAAGCACGAACACGAAGTTGCCAGGCGTTATTTGTGGGTCTGAGCGCACAGTTTTGTAGCGTTTACAAGAGTTATGCAGAGTTGTGGCTGGAAAGTGTCTTGCATAATGACAAAGTGTCTTGCATACTGACAAAGTGTCTTGCAAACTGACCAAGTGTCTTGTATATTGACAAAGTGTCTTGCATACTGACAAAATGTCTTGCATACTGACAAAGTGTCTTGCATATTGACAAAGTGTCTTGCATATTGACAAAATGTCTTGCATACTGACAAAGTGTCTTGCATACTGACAAAGTATCTTGCATACTGACAAAGTGTCTTGCATATTGACAAAGTGTCTTGCGTAATGACCAAGTTTCTTGCACACTGACAAAGTGTCTTGCATACTGAAAAGTGTCTTGCATACTGACAAAGTGTCATGCAAAATGACAAAGTGTCTTGCATACTCACAAAGTGTCTTGCATACTGACAAAGTGTCTTGCACACTGACAAAGTGTCTTGCACACTGACAAAGTGACTTGCACACTGACAAAGTGTCTTGCATAATGACAAAGTGTCTTGCATACTGAAAAAGTGTCTTGCACACTGACAAAGTGTCTTGCATATTGACAAAGTGTCTTGCAAATTGACAAAGTGTCTTGCATACTGACAAAGTGTCTTGCAAACTGACCAAGTGTCTTGCATATTGACAAAGTGTCTTGCATACTGACAAAGTGTCTTGCATACTGACAAAGTGTCTTGCAAACTGACAAAGTGTCTTGCATACTGACAAAGTGTCTTGCAAACTGACCAAGTGTCTTGCATATTGACAAAGTGTCTTGCATACTCACAAAGTGTCTTGCATACTGACAAAGTGTCTTGCACACTGACAAAGTTTGTTGCATATTGACCAAGTGTCTTGCATATTGACCAAGTGTCTTGCATATTGACAAAGTGTCTTGCATACTAACAAAGTGTCTTGCATACTGACAAAGTGTCTTGCAAACTGAAAAAGTGTCTTGCAAACTGACCAAGTGTCTTGCATATTGACAAAGTGTCTTGCATACTAACAAAGTGTCTTGCATACTGACAAAGTGTCTTGCAAACTGAAAAAGTGTCTTGCAAACTGACCAAGTGTCTTGCATATTGACCAAGTGTCTTGCATATTGACAAAGTGTCTTGCATACTGACCAAGTGTCTTGCATACTGACAAAGTGTCTTGCATACTGACAAAGTGTCTTGAAAACTGACAAAGTGTCTTGCAATCTGACAAAGTGTCTTGCAAACTGACAAAGTGTCTTGCATACTGACAAAGTGTCTTGCATACTGACAAAGTGTCTTGCATACTGACAAAGTGTCTTGCAAACTGACAAAGTGTCTTGCAAATTGACAAATTGTCTTGCAAACTGACAAAGTGTCTTGCATACTGACAAAGTGTTTTGCAAACTGACAAAGTGTCTTGCAAACTGACAAAGTGTCTTGCAAACTGACAAATTGTCTTGCAAACTGACCAAGTGTCTTGCATATTGACAAAGTGTCTTGCAAACTGACAAAGTGTCTTGCAAACTGACCAAGTGTCTTGCATATTGACAAAGTGTCTTGCAAACTGACAAAGTGTCTTGCAAACTGACCAAGTGTCTTGCATATTGACAAAGTGTGTTGCAAACTGACAAAGTGTCTTGCATACTGACAAAGTGTCTTGCAAACTGACAAAGTGTCTTGCAAACTGAATAGTGTCTTGCAAACTGACAAAGTGTCTTGCAAACTGACCAAGTGTCTTGCATATTGACAAAGTGTCTTGCAAACTGACAAAGTGTCTTGCAAACTGACCAAGTGTCTTGCATATTGACAAAGTGTCTTGCAAACTGACAAAGTGTCTTGCAAACTGACCAAGTGTCTTGCATATTGACAAAGTGTGTTGCAAACTGACAAAGTGTCTTGCATACTGACAAAGTGTCTTGCAAACTGACAAAGTGTCTTGCAAACTGAATAGTGTCTTGCAAACTGACAAAGTGTCTTGCAAACTGACAAAGTGTACTTGTGTACTGCGCGGAACGTACTGAAACTTTATAAGTAATTAGTCTAATCTCAGTCTTTAGAGTGTTAAAGGTTTGGTATTACAATTTGGTTCACAGATTTATTTCTTCTCTTCAGTTTGTCCCAACTATCTCTGTTTCAGTCCCACATTTCTCGCAGTCCTCCTGTCCCAGCTATCTCTGTATCAGTCCCATATTTCTCGCAGTCCTCCTGTCCCAGTTATCTCTGTATCAGTCCCACATTTCTCGCAGTCCTCCTGTCCCAGCTATCTCTGTATCAGTCCCATATTTCTCGCAGTCCTCCTGTCCCAGCTATCTCTGTATCAGTCCCACATTTCTCGCAGTCCTCCTGTCCCAGCTATCTCTGTTTCAGTCCCACATTTCTCGCAGTCCTCCTGTCCCAGCTATCTCTGTATCAGTCCCATATTTCTCGCAGTCCTCCTGTCCCAGTTATCTCTGTATCAGTCCCACATTTCTCGCAGTCCTCCTGTCCCAGCTATCTCTGTATCAGTCCCATATTTCTCGCAGTCCTCCTGTCCCAGCTATCTCTGTATCAGTCCCACATTTCTCGCAGTCCTCCTGTCCCAGCTATCTCTGTGTCAGTCCCACATTTTTCGCAGTCCTTCTGTTCCAGCTATCTCTGTATCAGTCCCACATTTCTCGCAGTCCTCCTGTTCCAGTCCGTCACCCAGACGCTCTCCGTTCACAACCAGCGACGTCACTTTCTGAACTGTTTGCGTCTGCGCCTGTTGCAGGTGGTGGAGGCCGTCACGTTTCAACGCGTCGTGCTCTACGAAGCCTGCATCGAGAGGTGGCCGTCGCGGCGGGCGCGCCTCTTCTACGCCGTCTGTCTGTTGCTACTACAGTCCGTCATACCGGCGCTGGTCGTTGCGACGGTAGGTTGAAGTACTGGCAGCTGACGGCGTGCAGTCAGTTGAGTAAAAGTGTGCTAAAAAGTGAAGGGAATTTGCTGTTATTCCTGAGATCTTTCCGTTGTCATTATGTTTCTGCTGTGTGCTGCTTGCTGCCGTCTGTGACCTCTGACCTCGGCTATCCACAGTTGTATCACGTGTACTGACGTGTACATATGCCCTTAAGCACGACACGTGTACTGACGTGTACATATGCCCTTAAGCACGACACGTGTACTGACGTGTACATATGCCCTTAAGCACGACACGTGTACTGACGTGTACATATGTCCTTAAGCACGACACGTGTACTGACGTGTACATATGCCCTTAAGCACGACACGTGTACTGACGTGTACATATGCCCTTAAGCACGACACGTGTACTGACGTGTACATATGCCCTTAAGCACCACACGAAGGCTTATAGAGGACAGTAGAAGTACATCTTCGCCCGTACTTAGCCTCAGCAGTAGAAGTAACTGGGTAGTCAGCTTCACGCCCCGCCCGCTTTGCCCCCGGTACACATTGATTAGGACGGTGGGTTGGCCCAGAGCCGGTCTGCACGTTTTGGAGAAGAGGAAATTATCTGGCTTTTGGCGGCAATGGAACCGCGAACATTCCAGCGCTTAGCCCAGTCACGATACTGACTGAGCTACTCCACATGATATCATTATTGTAATGATGATAATGGGCTTCAAAGGACTGAACGATGAGGAACCGTCAGTGTTTCACTTCTCCACAGTTTTTTCAGGCGATCAGAAAAAGGAAAATGAGATAGGACTTGTAGCACGCATAAGAGATATGAAAGAGTTTACGAAATTTTGGTTGGAAATTCGAACTGGAAGAAACCACGTGGCAGGCTTAGTCTATCTGCTGTTTTCTGCAGCTCGCACCGTGACTCGTTTGGGGCTCATTCATTGTCCTACACTTTGGGCATTGAGGTTATTTCTTTGGGGATAAAGCGACAGAAGCGTGAAGCTGACCACTCACCTCTGTCCTTACTTGACCCTGCTGTCAGCAGTGCTGCGCACAGACAGCACAAAGCTGCACACAGACAGCACAAAGCTGCACACAGACAGCACAAAGCTGCGCACAGACAGCACAAAGCTGCGCACAGACAGCACAAAGCTGCACACAGACAGCACAAAGCTGCGCACAGACAGCACAAAGCTGCACACAAACAGCACAAAGCTGCACACAGACAGCACAAAGCTGCACACAGACAGCACAAAGCTGCGCACAGACAGCACAAAGCTGCACACAGACAGCACCAAGCTGCGCACAAGCAGCACAAAGATGCACACAGACAGCACAAAGCTGCGCACATACAGCACAAAGCTGCGCACAGACAGCACAAAGCTGCACACAGACAGCACAAAGCTGCACACAGACAGCACAAAGCTGCACACAGACAGCACAAAGCTGCACACAGACAGCACAAAGCTGCACACAGACAGCACAAAGCTGCGCACATACAGCACAAAGCTGCCACAGACAGCACAAAGCTGCGCACAGACAGCACCAAGCTGTGCACAGACAGCACAAAGCTGCGCACAGACAGCACCAAGCTGTGCACAGACAGCACAAAGCTGCGCACAGACAGCACAAAGCTGCACACAGACAGCACAAAGCTGCGCACATACAGCACAAAGCTGCACACAGACAGCACAAAGCTGCGCACAGACAGCACCAAAGCTGTGCACACAGACAGCACAAGCTGCGCACAGACAGCACCAAGCTGTGCACAGACAGCACAAAGCTGCACACAGACAGCACAAAGCTGCACACAGACAGCACAAAGCTGCGCACAGACAGCACAAAGCTGCACACAGACAGCACAAAGCTGCGCACAGACAGCACCAAGCTGTGCACAGACAGCACCAAAACTGCCACAGACAGCACAAGCTGCACAGACAGCACAAAGCTGCGCACAGACAGCACAAAGCTGCACACAGACAGCACAAAGCTGCACACAGACAGCACAAAGCTGCGCACAGACAGCACAAAGCTGCACACAGACAGCACAAAGCTGCGCACATACAGCACAAAGCTGCACACAGACAGCACAAAGCTGCGCACAGACAGCACAAAGCTGCACACAGACAGCACAAAGCTGCGCACATACAGCACAAAGCTGCACACAGACAGCACAAAGCTGCGCACAGACAGCACAAAGCTGCACACAGACAGCACAAAGCTGCGCACAGACAGCACAAAGCTGCACACAGACAGCACAAAGTGCGCACAGACAGCACAAAGCTGCGCACAGACAGCACAAAGCTGCACACAGACAGCACAAAGCTGCACACAGACAGCACAAAGCTGCACACAGACAGCACAAAGCTGCACACAGACAGCACAAAGCTGCACACAGACAGCACAAAGCTGCGACATACAGCACAAAGCTGCGCACAGACAGCCAAAGCTGCACACAGACAGCACAAAGCTGCGCACAAGACAGCACAAAGCTGCACACAGACAGCACAAAGCTGCACACAGACAGCACAAAGCTGCGCACATACAGCACAAAGCTGCGCACAGACAGCACAAAGCTGCACACAGACAGCACAAAGCTGCGCACAACAGCACAAAGCTGCACACAAGACAGCACAAAGCTGCACACAGACAGCACAAAGCTGCGCACAAACAGCACAAAGCTGCGCACAGACAGCACAAAGCTGCACACAGACAGCACAAAGCTGCGCACAGACAGCACAAAGCTGCACACAGACAGCACAAAGCTGCACACAGACAGCACAAAGCTGCGCACAGACAGCACAAAGCTGCCACAGACAGCACAAAGCTGCACACAGACAGCACAAAGCTGCACACAGACAGCACAAAGCTGCACACAGACAGCACAAAGCTGCGCACAAAGACAGCACAAAGCTGCGCACAGACAGCACAAAGCTGCACACAGACAGCACAAAGCTGCACACAGACAGCACAAAGCTGCACACAGACAGCACAAAGCTGCACACAGACAGCACAAAGCTGCGACACAGACAGCACAAAGCTGCCACAGACAGCACAAAGCTGCACACAGACAGCACAAAGCTGCGCACAGACAGCACAAAGCTGCCACAGCGCACAAAGTGCACACAGACAGCACAAAGCTGCACACAGACAGCACAAAGCTGCACACAGACAGCACAAAGCTGCGCACAGACAGCACAAAGCTGCGCAAGACAGCACAAAGCTGCACACAAAGCACAAACTGCACAGACAGCACAAAGCCGCACAGACAGCACAAGCTGCACACAGACAGCACAAAGCTGCACACAGACAGCACAAAGCTGCACACAGACAGCACAAAGCTGCACACAGACAGCACAAAGCTGCGCACAGACAGCACAAAGCTGCACACAGACAGCACAAAGCTGCGCACAGACAGCACAAAGCTGCACGCAGCACAAGCTGCGCACAGACAGCACAAAGCTGCACACAGACAGCACAAAGCTGACGCACAGTGACAGCACAAAGCTGCGCACAGACAGCACAAAGCTGCGCACAGACAGCACAAGCTGCGCAGACAGCACAAAGCTGCGCAGACAGCACAAGCTGCGCACAGACAGTAGCAAGTGACCTAATGTACTCTAATGTCAAGACTGAGTTTGGCTTTCATAAATATAAAACTTTGAATATTTAGTACGGTAGGTTTGGAATTGCTAAATTTTGCAGCTGTTAAAAGACTGAGAAATGCCGTGTTCTGGAATATGACGCCGTATCGTCTGGTACTCATTTACCAAAGTTTTCGACGAAGGCGCTGCCTTATTCATCCTGAAGCTGGAGAGACTATTACGTTCCTCAGACACGTAGATATATTTCTACCAGTCTGCACGGAGTCACATCACAGCCCACAGTACACGCCCCGTCTGTGTGTCCGTCTGTTCCAGGTCCACGCTCGGATAGCGTCGTACCTCCACGCCCACGCCACGACCCAGAGGGATTCCCGCAGGGCCCGTAAGGAGCTGGAACGCAATCGCAGGACGACGCTGCTGCTGACCGGCATAGCTGTCCTGTTCGCCGTCAGCTGGCTGCCACTAGGTAGGTAGCTCTGCACATTAGTGACACTTCTTAGTGCTGACACACATAGCTGTCCTGTTCGCCGTCAGCTGGCTGCCACTAGGTAGGTAGCTCTGCACATTAGTGACACTTCTTAGTGCTGACACACATAGCTGTCCTGTTCGCCGTCAGCTGGCTGCCACTAGGTAGGTAGCTCTGCACATTAGTGACACTTCTTAGTGCTGACACACATAGCAGTCCTGTTCGCCGTCAGCTGGCTGCCACTAGGTAGGTAGCTCTGCACATTAGTGACACTTCTTAGTGCTGACACACATAGCAGTCCTGTTCGCCGTCAGCTGGCTGCCACTAGGTAGGTAGCTCTGCACATTAGTGACACTTCTTAGTGCTGACAGACATAGCTGTCCTGTTCGCCGTCAGCTGGCTGCCACTAGGTAGGTAGCTCTGCACATTAGTGACACTTCTTAGTGCTGACACACATAGCAGTCCTGTTCGCCGTCAGCTGGCTGCCACTAGGTAGGTAGCTCTGCACATTAGTGACACTTCTTAGTGCTGACAGACATAGCTGTCCTGTTCGCCGTCAGCTGGCTGCCACTAGGTAGGTAGCTCTGCACATTAGTGACACTTCTTAGTGCTGACAGACATAGCAGTCCTGTTCGCCGTCAGCTGGCTGCCACTAGGTAGGTAGCTCTGCACATTAGTGACACTTCTTAGTGCTGACAGACATAGCTGTCCTGTTCGCCGTCAGCTGGCTGCCACTAGGTAGGTAGCTCTGCACATTAGTGACACTTCTTAGTGCTGACAGACATAGCAGTCCTGTTCGCCGTCAGCTGGCTGCCACTAGGTAGGTAGCTCTGCACATTAGTGACACTTCTTAGTGCTGATAGACATAGCAGTCCTGTTCGCCGTCAGCTGGCTGCCACTAGGTAGGTAGCTCTGCACATTAGTGACACTTCTTAGTGCTGACAGACATAGCAGTCCTGTTCGCCGTCAGCTGGCTGCCACTAGGTAGGTAGCTCTGCACATTAGTGACACTTCTTAGTGCTGATAGACATAGCAGTCCTGTTCGCCGTCAGCTGGCTGCCACTAGGTAGGTAGCTCTGCACATTAGTGACACTTCTTAGTGCTGACAGACATAGCAGTCCTGTTCGCCGTCAGCTGGCTGCCACTAGGTAGGTAGCTCTGCACATTAGTGACACTTCTTAGTGCTGACAGACATAGCTGTCCTGTTCGCCGTCAGCTGGCTGCCACTAGGTTGGTAGCTCTGCACATTAGTGACACTTCTTAGTGCTGACAGACAAAGCAGTCCTTTTCGCCGTCAGCTGGCTGCCACTAGGTAGGTAGCTCTGCACATTAGTGACACTTCTTAGTGCTGACAGACACTAATGCGGTTTGCCTGTCAGCTTACTTCACGGCTCACGGAATTTAGAGTTCTGGTTTTTATTGAAGGCATGACACAGCAAGCCTGTCATAGTGCTTATTTCACAACGCTGCAGATACGAACAGCAGTCAAGCTGTCTGAAGGCTAGTCTGCTTGTCATACGGCGTAATGCTTGTTTGCTAGGCTTGATAACGCACAAATGATGCGATATTTGTAAACACCCGGTGTCAAATAACACCTGTTTGTTGTCGGTTAGTGACACTTGCTGGCATTTTGAAAGTACAGTAGGACCTCGATTTAACGGACTTCAGATTTAACGGACAAAAAATTTGACGTGTTTAATCAAAATAAATTTCGGTTCCTGCCGTAAATTTGTTTGTATATTTGTAACAGTTGTTTTAGTGCCGTTTATAAATTGCTGAGTGTTACATACAGGATTTTGGTGGGGAGACCTGAGGGAAGGAGACCACTTGGAAGACCCAGGCCTAGATGGGAGGATAATATTAAAATGGATTTTCAAGAAGTGGGATGGGGGACATGGACTGGATTGATATGGCTCAGGATAGGGACAGGTGGCGGGCTGTTGTGAGTGCGGTAATGAACCTTCGGGTTCCATAAAACGCGGGGAATTTCTTGACTAGCTGAGGAACTGCTAGCTTCTCAGGAAGGACTGTGCTGTATGGAGTTAATTAGTTAGTTAATTAGTTAGTTAGATATTTATATGAGTGTGCAACTTGGTGTCTAGCATTTATGGAGGAACATAGGCTGAGGGTATTTGAGAATAGGGTGCTGAGGGGGATATTTGGGCCTAAGATGGACGGGGTAACGGGGGACTGGAGAAGACTACGTAACGAGGAACTTAATGATTTGATCATGTGATGAAATGAAGTAGGATGAGATGGGCAGGGCATGTGGCATGTATGGGGGAGAAGATAAATGCGGACAGGATTTTGGTCGAAAAACCTGAATGTAAGAATTAGGCTTAGAAGGGAGTATAATATTGAAGTGGAATTTACATAAGCGAGGACGTCGACTGGATTAATCAGGCTTAGGATAAAGACGATTGGCATGCTGTTGTGAACACGGTGACGAACATTCGGGCTCCTTAAAATGCGGGGAATTTCTTGACTAGCTGAGGAACTGTCGGCGTCACAAGATGACTCTGCGTCAGTAAGTTCGTTACGAGCTACTGCTTAGTTAACTTAGTAACTGCTTAGTTAACTTAGTTACTGCTTAGTCAACTTAGTTACTGCTTAGTTAACTTAGTTACTGCTTAGTCAACTTAATTGCTGCTTAGTTAACTTAGTTACTGCTTAGTCAACTTAGTTGCTGCTTAGTTAATTTAGTTACTGCTTATTCAACTTAGTTGCTGCTTAGTTAACTTAGTTGCTGCTTAGTCAACTTAGTTGCTGCTTAGTCAATTTAGTTGCTGCTTAGCTAACTTAGTTGCTGCTTTGTTAACTTAGTTGCTGCTTAGAACAGTTAATGTCAAATGTGAAGCATTTTCAACTTAACGTAAGGTTTAGATCACAACCGTTGTTAAGTTCGGGAAATTTTGAGCTGGATGGAAGAAGGAAAAAGTTAAAGGCAAGATCAAGAAACAAGACAGCCTGAAGGTTACGGCTGCAGTACGGACTATGTATCACTGTTGCTTTACGTGCACGCTTTACTCTGTCTGTGATTGGAGGAATCAAAAATGTATTTTTGTGTGCGAATATTTTGAGACACATCTGAGCCTTTCGGAGCCGTGCGTACTGCGTGACTGCTGAGACCAACGACCTGCGTACAGCACGCACTTGCAATATTTATAGACTGCACTGGCACCGCAGTTAAACCGCACGCCCTCCTGACACCACCGCTGCAGTTTGATGAGTGCCTCAGAATGGGGAATGAGTATAAACTGGCTTTGGATCGCAAGCGGAAGTGAGCTGGATTACCTGGAGACAGAGCAGAGGCAACTTCCGCTTTACTGTTGTGTGTTTTGATAGCACAGACAGTACTAGTCGTTCAGAAGGAAATGTCGGGTCTTTTGTTTGTTTGTTTGTTTGTTTGTAAAGGAGCAGCAAACCGCAAGAACAAGTAGTGACTTGTTGACAGAGGGCTTAACTTTAAGGCCACACACAATGCACGTGTCTTAGCACAGTCTTAATCTTAACCTCACATTTCTTTATTTATGAGGCGGTCTGCAGATGCTAACACAGCAGATAAGAAGGCGAGGATGGCCGAAAAGGGGCAGACGTTCAGTATCAGTTAACAGCTGTGAAATAATTTTGAAACATAATTATGAGCATTCATTTCTTGCGAGGTGTGCTGTATCGTTGACAGAATGGTTCCCGACGTTTCGAACAAACATGGTGCCTTCAACTTCAATTTCCTTCGAAACGTCAGGAACTACTCACCCAACGACACGGCGTCACATTCCACAAGAGCTGAATCCTCAGGAACACCGCCGTGAGAACCTGAGATGTCTGACGTCATTATCAGGTGCCAGTGTCAGTTGCCAGCAATGTGTCAGTCGCAGGAGCTCATTAGATACGAAACGGCGTGGATTGGTGTAAGGTGGCTCATTCATTGTCAGTGTGGTTTGTGTCTTATGACCGTGGCGTTCATTACGGGCGCGCAATTTGTGTTGAGCTAAGTGACAGGTATGTTGTGGTAGAGGATGCTGAGGGTGCGTGCGTGCTTATGCGTGTGTGCGTGTGCCATGCACGGTAGCACTTGCAAGGTCTCCGTGTGCCGCTGTCTGAGCTGCGTGTTTCTTCCATAATATATTTTTTTCAATGGCTCGACAGCCCCTTGGGGGCCTAGACCGCCTCATTTTTCGAGACTTCACAATCACACACTTTAGACACACCACACTCGGTAGGACTCCTCTGGACGAGGGATCGGCCCGTCGCAGAGACCTCTACCTGACAACACACAACATTCACAAGAGACAGACATCCATGCCCCCTGCGGGATTCGAACCCGCAATCCAGTAAGCGAGCGGCCACAGACCCACGCACAAGACCGCGCGGCCACTGGGATCGGTATAATGTCTTACTTGCCGTTATCCATAATTCACAGCCCGTGGTGCTTAGGCATAGTTGGTGGTAATGTGTACTTGATAGAGCTAATGAACACTAGAAGCACTAATTTACACTGGAGAGGCTACAAACTACTTCCCATTCTTCTTGCTCTGTAATAAATGCACAAAACTTGAGCATAAAGTTTTGACAGAAATTGTGGATCAAACAGTTATTAGTATTTATATAGGCCTGTTGTAGGTTTGATAGCTGTTGGTGCTCTTAGTTATGATACGTTTGATAGCTGTTGGTGCTCTTAGTTATGATACGTTTGATAGCTGTTGGTGCTCTTAGTTATGATACGTTTGATAGCTGTTGGTGCTCTTAGTTATGATAGGTTTGATAGCTGTTGGTGCTCTTAGTTATGATACGTTTGATAGCTGTTGGTGCTCTTAGTTATGATACGTTTGATAGCTGTTGGTGCTCTTAGTTATGATACGTTTGATAGCTGTTGGTGCTCTTAGTTATGATACGTTTGATAGCTGTTGGTGCTCTTAGTTATGATACGTTTGATAGCTGTTGGTGCTCTTAGTTATGATACGTTTGATAGCTGTTGGTGCTCTTAGTTATGATACGTTTGATAGCTGTTGGTGCTCTTAGTTATGATACGTTTGATAGCTGTTGGTGCTCTTAGTTATGATACGTTTGATAGCTGTTGGTGCTCTTAGTTATGATACGTTTGATAGCTGTTGGTGCTCTTAGTTATGATACGTTTGATAGCTGTTGGTGCTCTTAGTTATGATACGTTTGATAGCTGTTGGTGCTCTTAGTTATGATAGGTTTGATAGCTGTTGGTGCTCTTAGTTATGATAGGTTTGATAGCTGTTGGTGCTCTTAGTTATGATACGTTTGATAGCTGTTGGTGCTCTTAGTTATGATACGTTTGATAGCTGTTGGTGCTCTTAGTTATGATACGTTTGATAGCTGTTGGTGCTCTTAGTTATGATAGGTTTGATAGCTGTTGGTGCTCTTAGTTATGATAGGTTTGATAGCTGTTGGTGCTCTTAGTTATGATACGTTTGATAGCTGTTGGTGCTCTTAGTTATGATAGGTTTGATAGCTGTTGGTGCTCTTAGTTATGATAGGTTTGATAGCTGTTGGTGCTCTTAGTTATGATAGGTTTGATAGCTGTTGGTGCTCTTAGTTATGATACGTTTGATAGCTCTTGGTGCTCTTAGTTATGATACATTTCAGCTTCGTGTATTAGACAAAATTTTATTCACGAGATAAGTTTTAATTATACCGAGTTTAATTAAAGTTTTGTGAGTACTTCCTTAGAAGAAAGATGAGGACGGACGGACGGACGCACAGATACGATCTCCTCGTCCGATCCTCATTTCACACATTTTGCACAAAGACACGATAAGCAAACATCTGGTAAAAATTAAAAGCAAAATTATTTCAGCTGTGTGCAACTTGCACGGCGCTTTGTGAGACAGAACAGGAAGGTGCAGAGTACACAGGTCTGTGCTCCTTACACGTTCTGGGTACACAGGTCTGTGCTCCTTACACGTTCTGAGTACACAGGTCTGTGCTCCTTACACGTTCTGAGTACACAGGTCTGTGCTCCTTACACGTTCTGAGTACACAGGTCTGTGCTCCTTACACGTTCTGAGTACACAGGTCTGTGCTCCTTACACGTTCTGAGTACACAGGTCTGTGCTCCTTACACGTTCTGAGTACACAGGTCTGTGCTCCTTACACGTTCTGAGTACACAGGTCTGTGCTCCTTACACGTTCTGAGTACACAGGTCTGTGCTACTTCCACGTTCTGGGAACACAGGTCTGTGCTCCTTCCACGTTCTCAGTACACAGGTCTGTGCTCCTTACACGTTCTGAGTACACAGGTCTGTGCTCCTTACACGTTTTGAGTACACAGGTCTGTGCTCCTTACACGTTCTGAGTACACAGGTCTGTGCTCCTTACACGTTCTGAGTACACAGGTCTGTGCTCCTTACACGTTCTGAGTACACAGGTCTGTGCTCCTTACACGTTCTGAGTACACAGGTCTGTGCTCCTTACACGTTCTGAGTACACAGGTCTGTGCTCCTTACACGTTCTGAGTACACAGGTCTGTGCTCCTTACACGTTTTGAGTACACAGGTCTGTGCTCCTTACACGTTCTGAGTACACAGGTCTGTGCTCCTTACACGTTCTGAGTACACAGGTCTGTGCTACTTCCACGTTCTGGGAACACAGGTCTGTGCTCCTTCCACGTTCTCAGTACACAGGTCTATGCTCCTTACACGTTCTGAGTACACAGGTCTGTGCTCCTTACACGTTTTGAGTACACAGGTCTGTGCTCCTTACACGTTCTGAGTACACAGGTCTGTGCTCCTTACACGTTCTGAGTACACAGGTCTGTGCTCCTTACACGTTCTGAGTACACAGGTCTGTGCTCCTTACACGTTCTGAGTACACAGGTCTGTGCTCCTTACACGTTCTGAGTACACAGGTCTGTGCTCCTTACACGTTCTGAGTACACAGGTCTGTGCTCCTTACACGTTTTGAGTACACAGGTCTGTGCTCCTTACACGTTCTGAGTACACAGGTCTGTGCTCCTTACACGTTCTGAGTACACAGGTCTGTGCTACTTCCACGTTCTGGGAACACAGGTCTGTGCTCCTTCCACGTTCTCAGTACACAGGTCTGTGCTCCTTACACGTTCTGAGTACACAGGTCTGTGCTCCTTACACGTTTTGAGTACACAGGTCTGTGCTCCTTACACGTTCTGAGTACACAGTTCTGTGTTCCTTACACGTTCTGAGTACACAGGTCTGTGCTCCTTCCACGTTCTGAGTACACAGGTCTGTGCTCCTTACACGTTCTGAGTACACAGGTCTGTGCTCCTTACACGTTCTGAGTACACAGGTCTGTGCTCCTTACACGTTCTGAGTACACAGGTCTGTGCTCCTTACACGTTCTGAGTACACAGGTCTGTGCTACTTCCACGTTCTCAGTCACAGGTCTGTGCTCCTTCCACGTTCTGAGTACACGTGTCTGTGTTTCTTACACGTTCTGAGTACACAGGTCTTTGCTCCTTCCACGTTCTGAGTACACAGGTCTGTGCTCCTTCCACGTTCTGAGTACACAGGTCTATTCTCCTTACACGTTCTGAGTACACAGGTCTGTGTTCCTTCCACGTTCTGGGAACACAGGTCTGTGTTACTTCCACGTTCTGAGTACACAGGTCTGTGCTCCTTACACGTTCTGAGTACACAGGTCTGTGCTCGTTCCACGTTCTGGGAACACAGGTCTGTGCTCCTTACACGTTCTGAGTACACAGGTCTGTGCTCCTTACACGTTCTGAGTACACAGGTCTGTGCTCCTTCCACGTTTTGGGGGACACAGGTCTGTGCTCCTTCCACGTTCTCAGTACACAGGTCTGTGCTCCTTCCACGTTCTGAGTACACAGGTCTGTGCTCCTTACACGTTCTGAGTACACAGGTCTGTGCTCCTTCCACGTTCTGGGAACACAGGTCTGTGCTCCTTCCACGTTCTCAGTACACAGGTCTGTGCTCCTTCCACGTTCTGAGTACACAGGTCTGTGCTCCTTCCACGTTCTGAGTACACAGGTCTGTGCTCCTTACACGTTCTGAGTACACAGGTCTGTGCTCCTTCCACGTTCTGGGAACACAGGTCTGTGCTCCTTCCACGTTCTCAGTACACAGGTCTGTGCTCCTTCCACGTTCTCAGTACACAGGTCTGTGCTCCTTACACGTTCTGAGTACACAGGTCTGTGTTCCTTCCACGTTCTTGGAACACAGGTCTGTGCTCCTTCCACGTTCTGGGTACACAGGTCTGTGCTCCTTCCACGTTCTGGGTACACAGGTCTGTGCTCCTTCCACGTTCTGGGTACACAGGTCTGTGCTCCTTACACGTTCTGAGTACACAGGTCTGTGCTCCTTCCACGTTCTGAGTACACAGGTCTGTGCTCCTTCCACGTTCTGAGTACACAGGTATGTGCTCCTTACACGATCTGAGTACACAGGTCTGTGCTCCTTCCACGTTCTGGGAACACAGGTCTGTGCTCCTTCCACGTTCTGAGTTCACTGGTCTGTGCTCCTTACACGTTCTGTAGTACACTGGTCTGTGCTCCTTACACGTTCTGAGTACACAGGTCTGTACTCTTTACACGTTTTGGGTACACAGGTCTGTGCTCCTTCCACGTTCTGAGTACACAGGTCTGTGCTCCTTACACGTTCTGAGTACACAGGTCTGTGCTCCTTTCACGTTCTGAGTACACAGGTCTGTGCTCCTTACACGTTGTGAGTACACAGGTCTGTGCTCCTTACACGTTCTGAGTACACAGGTCTGTGCTCCTTACACGTTCTGAGTACACAGGTCTGTGCTCCTTACACGTTCTGAGTACACAGGTCTGTGCTCCTTACACGTTCTGAGTACACAGGTCTGTGCTCCTTACACGTTCTGAGTACACAGGTCTGTGCTCCTTACACGTTCTGAGTACACAGGTCTGTGCTCCTTCCACGTTCTGAGTACACAGGTCTGTGCTCCTTACACGTTCTGAGTACACAGGTCTGTGCTCCTTCCACGTTCTGAGTACACAGGTCTGTGCTCCTTACACGTTCTGAGTACACAGGTCTGTGCTCCTTACACGTTCGGAGTACACAGGTCTGTGCTCCTTACACGTTCTGAGTACACAGGTCTGTGCTATTTCCACGTTCTGGGAACACAGGTCTGTGCTCCTTACACATTCTGAGTACACAGGTCTGTGCTATTTCCACGTTCTGGGAACACAGGTCTGTGCTCCTTACACGTTCTGAGTACACAGGTCTGTGCTATTTCCACGTTCTGGGAACACAGGTCTGTGCTCCTTACACGTTCTGAGTACACAGGTCTGTGCTATTTCCACGTTCTGGGAACACAGGTCTGTGCTCCTTACACGTTCTGAGTACACAGGTCTGTGCTCCTTACACGTTCTGAGTACACAGGTCTGTGCTCCTTACACGTTCTGAGTACACAGGTCTGTGCTCCTTACACGTTTTGAGTACACAGGTCTGTGCTCCTTACACGTTCTGAGTACACAGGTCTGTGCTCCTTACACGTTCTGAGTACACAGGTCTGTGCTATTTCCACGTTCTAGGAACACAGGTCTGTGCTCCTTACACGTTCTGAGTACACAGGTCTGTGCTCCTTCCACGTTCTGAGTACACAGGTCTATTCTCCTTACACGTTCTGAGTACACAGGTCTGTGTTCCTTCCACGTTCTGGGAACACAGGTCTGTGTTACTTCCACGTTCTGAGTACACAGGTCTGTGCTCCTTACACGTTCTGAGTACACAGGTCTGTGCTCGTTCCACGTTCTGGGAACACAGGTCTGTGCTCCTTACACGTTCTGAGTACACAGGTCTGTGCTCCTTACACGTTCTGAGTACACAGGTCTGTGCTCCTTCCACGTTTTGGGGGACACAGGTCTGTGCTCCTTCCACGTTCTCAGTACACAGGTCTGTGCTCCTTCCACGTTCTGAGTACACAGGTCTGTGCTCCTTACACGTTCTGAGTACACAGGTCTGTGCTCCTTCCACGTTCTGGGAACACAGGTCTGTGCTCCTTCCACGTTCTCAGTACACAGGTCTGTGCTCCTTCCACGTTCTGAGTACACAGGTCTGTGCTCCTTCCACGTTCTGAGTACACAGGTCTGTGCTCCTTACACGTTCTGAGTACACAGGTCTGTGCTCCTTCCACGTTCTGGGAACACAGGTCTGTGCTCCTTCCACGTTCTCAGTACACAGGTCTGTGCTCCTTCCACGTTCTCAGTACACAGGTCTGTGCTCCTTACACGTTCTGAGTACACAGGTCTGTGTTCCTTCCACGTTCTTGGAACACAGGTCTGTGCTCCTTCCACGTTCTGGGTACACAGGTCTTGTGCTCCTTCCACGTTCTGGGTACACAGGTCTGTGCTCCTTCCACGTTCTGGGTACACAGGTCTGTGCTCCTTACACGTTCTGAGTACACAGGTCTGTGCTCCTTCCACGTTCTGAGTACACAGGTCTGTGCTCCTTCCACGTTCTGAGTACACAGGTATGTGCTCCTTACACGATCTGAGTACACAGGTCTGTGCTCCTTCCACGTTCTGGGAACACAGGTCTGTGCTCCTTCCACGTTCTGAGTACACTGGTCTGTGCTCCTTACACGTTCTGAGTACACTGGACTGTGCTCCTTACACGTTCTGAGTACACAGGTCTGTACTCTTTACACGTTTTGGGTACACAGGTCTGTGCTCCTTCCACGTTCTGAGTACACAGGTCTGTGCTCCTTACACGTTCTGAGTACACAGGTCTGTGCTCCTTTCACGTTCTGAGTACACAGGTCTGTGCTCCTTACACGTTGTGAGTACACAGGTCTGTGCTCCTTACACGTTCTGAGTACACAGGTCTGTGCTCCTTACACGTTCTGAGTACACAGGTCTGTGCTCCTTACACGTTCTGAGTACACAGGTCTGTGCTCCTTACACGTTCTGAGTAAACAGGTCTGTGCTCCTTACACGTTCTGAGTACACAGGTCTGTGCTCCTTACACGTTCTGAGTACACAGGTCTGTGCTCCTTCCACGTTCTGAGTACACAGGTCTGTGCTCCTTACACGTTCTGAGTACACAGGTCTGTGCTCCTTCCACGTTCTGGAGTACACAGGTCTGTGCTCCTTACACGTTCTGAGTACACAGGTCTGTGCTATTTCCACGTTCTGGGAACACAGGTCTGTGCTCCTTACACGTTCTGAGTACACAGGTCTGTGCTATTTCCACGTTCTGGGAACACAGGTCTGTGCTCCTTACACGTTCTGAGTACACAGGTCTGTGCTCCTTACACGTTGGTCACAGGTGGCTTAAGTTCTGACACAGGTCTGTGCTCCTTACACGTTCTGAGTACACAGGTCTGTGCTCCTTACACGTTCTGAGTACACAGGTCTGTGCTCCTTACACGTTCTGAGTACACAGGTCTGTGTTCCTTACACGTTCTGAGTACACAGGTCTGTGCTCCTTACACGTTCTGAGTACACAGGTCTGTGCTCCTTCACGTTCTGAGTACACAGGTCTGTGCTCCTTACACGTTCGAGTACACAGGTCTGTGCTCCTTCCACGTTAGTACACAGGTCTGTGCTCCTTACACGTTGAGTACACAGGTCTTTGCTTCTTACACGTTCGGATACACAGGTCTGTGCTCCTTACACGTTCTGAGTACACAGGTCTGTGCTATTCCACGTTCTGGGAACACAGGTCTGTGCTCCTTACACGTTCTGAGTACACAGGTCTGTGCTATTTCCACGTTCTGGGAACACAGGTCTGTGTTCCTTCACGTTCTGAGTACACAGGTCTGTGCTTTACACGTTCTGAGTACACAGGTCTGTGCTCCTTACACGTTCTGAGTACACAGGTCTGTGCTCCTTACACGTTCTGAGTACACAGGTCTGTGCTCCTTACACGTTCTGAGTACACAGGTCTGTGCTCCTTCCACGTTCTGGTACACAGGTCTGTGCTCCTTCACGTTCTGAGTACACAGGTCTGTGCTCCTTCCACGTTCTGAGTACACAGGTCTGTGCTCCTTACACGTTCTGAGTACACAGGTCTGTGCTCCTTACACGTTCGGAGTACACAGGTCTGTGCTCCTTCCACGTTCTGAGTACACAGGTCTGTGCTTTCCACGTTCTGAGACACAGGTCTGTGCTCCTTACACGTTCTGAGTACACAGGTCTGTGCTCCTTACACGTTCTGAGTACACAGGTCTGTGCTCCTTACACGTTCTGGTACACAGGTCTGTGCTCCTTCCACGTTCTGGTACCACAGTCTGTGCTCCTTCCACGTTCTCAGTACACAGGTCTGTGCTCCTTACACGTTCTGAGTACACAGGTCTGTGTTCCTTACACGTTCTGAGTACACAGGTCTGTGCTCCTTACACGTTCTGAGTACACAGGTCTGTGCTCCTTCACGTTCTGGTACACAGGTCTGTGCTCCTTCCACGTTCTGGTACACAGGTCTGTGCTCCTTACACGTTCTGAGTACACAGGTCTGTGCTCCTACACGTTCTGAGTACACAGGTCTGTGCTCCTTACACGTTCTGAGTACACAGGTCTGTGCTCTTCACGTCTGGTACACAGGTCTGTGCTCCTTCCACGTTCTAGTACACAGGTCTGTGCTCCTTCCACGTTCTGAGTACACAGGTCTGTGTCCTTACACGTTCTGCCCCCCCCCCCCCCCCCCCCCCCCCCCCCCCCCTTCTGAGTACACAGGTCTGTGCTCCTTACACGTTGTGAGTACACAGGTCTGTGCTCCTTACACGTTCTGAGTACACAGGTCTGTGCTCCTTACACGTTCTGAGTACACAGGTCTGTGCTCCTTACACGTTCTGAGTACACAGGTCTGTGCTCCTTACACGTTCTGAGTACACAGGTCTGTGCTACTTCCACGTTCTGGGAACACACGTCTGTGCTCCTTCCACGTTCTCAGTACACAGGTCTGTGCTCCTTCCACGTTCTGAGTACACAGGTCTGTGTTCCTTACACGTTCTGAGTACACAGGTCTGTGCTCCTTACACGTTCTGAGTACACAGGTCTGTGCTCCTTACACGTTCTGAGTACACAGGTCTGTGCTACTTCCACGTTCTGGGAACACAGGTCTGTGCTCCTTACACGTTCTGAGTACACAGGTCTGTGCTCCTTACACGTTCTGAGTACACAGGTCTGTGCTCCTTACACGTTCTGAGTACACAGGTCTGTGCTACTTCCACGTTCTGGGAACACAGGTCTGTGCTCCTTCCACGTTCTCAGTACACAGGTCTGTGCTCCTTCCACGTTCTGAGTACACAGTTCTGTGTTCCTTACACGTTCTGAGTACACAGGTCTGTGCTCCTTCCACGTTCTGAGTACACAGGTCTGTGCTCCTTCCACGTTCTGAGTACACATGTCTGTGCTCCTTCCACGTTCGAGTACACAGGTCTGTGCTCCTTCCACGTTCTGGGTACACAGGTCTGTGCTCCTTACACGTTCTGGGTACACAGGTCTGTGCTCCTTACACGTTCTGGGTACACAGGTCTGTGCTCCTTCCACGTTCTGAGTACACAGGTCTGTGCTCCTTACACGTTCTGGGTACACAGGTCTGTGCTCCTTCCACGTTCTGAGTACACAGGTATGTGCTCCTTACACGATCTGAGTACACAGGTCTGTGCTCCTTCCACGTTCTGGGAACACAGGTCTGTGCTCCTTCCACGTTCTCAGTACACAGGTCTGTGCTCCTTCCACGTTCTGAGTACACAGGTCTGTGCTCCTTCCACGTTCTCAGTACACAGGTCTGTGCTCCTTCCACGTTCTGAGTACACAGGTATGTGCTCCTTACACGATTCTGAGTACACAGGTCTGTGCTCCTTCCACGTTCTGGGAACACAGGTCTGTGCTCCTTCCACGTTCTCAGTACACAGGTCTGTGCTCCTTCCACGTTCTGAGTACACAGGTCTGTGCTCCTTCCACGTTCTCAGTACACAGGTCTGTGCTCCTTCCACGTTCTGGGTACACAGGTCTGTGCTCCTTCCACGTTCTGGGTACACAGATCTGTGCTCCTTACACGTTCTGAGTACACAGGTCTGTGCTCCTTCACGTTCTGAGTACACAGGTCTGTGCTCCTTACACGTTCTGAGTCACAGGTCTGTGCTCCTTCCACGTTCTGAGTACACAGGTCTGTGCTCCTTCCACGTCCTGATTACACAGGTCTGTGCTCCTGCCACGTTCTGAGTACACAGGTCTGTGCTCCTTACACGTTCTGGGTACACAGGTCTGTACTCCTGCCACGTTCTGAGTACACAGGTCTGTGCTCCTTCCACGTTCTGAGTACACAGGTCTGTGCTCCTTACACGTTCTGGGTACACAGGTCTGTGCTCCTGCCACGTTCTGAGTACACAAGTCTGTGCTCCTTCCACGTTCTGAGTACACAGGTCTGTGCTCCTTACACGTTCTGGTTACACAGGTCTGTGCTCCTGCCACGTTCTGAGTACACAGGTCTGTGCTCCTTCCACGTTCTGAGTACACAGGTCTGTGCTCCTTACACGTTCTGAGTACACAGGTCTGTGCTCCTTACACGTTCTGAGTACACTGGTCTGTGCTCCTTCCACGTTCTGAGTACACAGGTCTGTGTCTCCTTTACCAGTTCTGAGTACACAGGTCTGTGCTCCTTCCACGTTCTGAGTACACAGGTCTGTGCTCCTTCCACGTTCTGAGTACACAGGTCTGTGCTCCTTACACGTTCTGAGTACACAGGTCTGTGCTCCTTCCACGTTCTGAGTACACGGTCTGTGCTCCTTCACGTTCTGAGTACACAGGTCTGTGCTCCTTACACGTTCTGAGTACACAGGTCTGTGCTCCTTCACGTTCTGAGTACACAGGTCTGTGCTCCTTACACGTTCTGAGTACACAGGTCTGTGCTCCTTACCACGTTCTGAGTACACGGTCTGTGCTCCTTACACGTTCTGAGTAACAGGTCTGTGCTCCTTCCACGTTCTGAGTACACAGGTCTGTGCTCCTTCCACGTTCTGAGTACACAGGTCTGTGCTCCTTCCACGTTCTGAGTACACAGGTCTGTGCTCCTTCACGTTCTGAGTACACAGGTCTGTGCTCCTTCCACGTTCTGAGTACACAGTCTGTGCTCCTTACACGTTCTGAGTACACTGGTCTGTGCTCCTTACCACGTTCTGAGTACACAGGTCTGTGCTCCTTCACGTTCTGAGTACACTGGTCTGTGCTCCTTACACGTTCTGAGTACACAGGTCTGTGCTCCTTCCACGTTCTGAGTACACAGGTCTGTGCTCCTTACCACGTTCTGAGTACACAGGTCTGTGCTCCTTACACGTTCTGGTACACAGGTCTGTGCTCCTTACCACGTTCTGAGTACACAGGTCTGTGCTCCTTACACGTTCTGAGTACACAGGTCTGTGCTCCTTACACGTTCTGAGTACACAGGTCTGTGCTCCTTACACGTTCTGAGTACACAGGTCTGTGCTCCTTACACGTTCTGAGTACACAGGTCTGTGCTCCTTACACGTTCTGGAGTACACAGGTCTGTGCTCCTTACACGTTCTGAGTACACAGGTCTGTGCTCCTTACACGTTCTGGGTACACAGGTCTGTGCTCCTTACACGTTCTGAGTACACAGGTCTGTGCTCCTTACACGTTCTGGGTACACAGGTCTGTGCTCCTTACACGTTCTGAGTACACAGGTCTGTGCTCCTTACACGTTCTGGGTACACAGGTCTGTGCTCCTTACACGTTCTAATTACTTCGCACGGTCCGTGCCTTCAGTGCTTTGCAAGCAACTGCGGACGAAGCATTGTAACAGTGCGACTTATACTTTTCTACTGCAACTTGGTGTTTCTTCCCTGGGATGTTCGTACACTGAAAACAAAAGTGATGAAAAGAAGTTCTTGTGCAAGAAATAGGAACTGACGTCGAGGCACCGAAATTTACAAGACCACAAGTCAGACGCCGTGCACAGTCTGCAAACATTATTGTAACTAACACGTGCACTGGGATGGAATGTGAATGCGGCAAGCGTCGGTCAAATTAGGCAAGCATAATAATTTGTTCGGGAAGCATAAAGAGCGTAACAGGTATATGGTCTTGGTTAGAACAGGACTGAACATACAGACTGTAGGACTGAACACAGGAATTTTATGACTGAACATACAGACTGTAGGACTTAACATACAGACTGTAGGACTGAACACAGGAATTTTATGACTGAACATACAGACTGTAGGACTGAACATACAGACTGTAGGACTGAACACAGGAATTTTATGACTGAACATACAGACTGTAGGACTGAACACAGGAATTTTATGACTGAACATACAGACTGTAGGACTGAACATACAGACTGTAGGATTGAACACAGGAATTTTATGACTGAACATACAGACTGTAGGATTGAACACAGGAATTTTATGACTGAACATACAGACTGTAGGACTGAGCATACAGACTTTAGGACTGAACACAGGAATTTTATGACTGAACATACAGACTGTAGGACTGAACATACAGACTGTAGGACTGAATATACAGACTGTAGGACTGAACACAGGAATTTTATGACTGAACATACAGACTGTAGGACTGAGCATACAGACTGTAGGACTGAACACAGGAATTATATAACTGAACATACAGACTGTAGGACTGAGCATACAGACTGTAGGACTGAACACAGGAATTATATAACTGAACATACAGACTGTAGGACTGAGCATACAGACTGTAGGACTGAACACAGGAATTATATGACTGAACATACAGACTGTAGGACTGAGCATACAGACTGTAAGACTGAACATACAGGCTGTATGACTGAACATACAGGCTGTAGGACTGAACATACAGACTGTAGGACTAAACATACAGACTGTAGGACTGAACACAGGAATTTTATGACTGAACATACAGACTGTAGGACTGAGCATACAGACTGTAGGACTGAACACAGGAATTTTATGACTGAACATACAGACTGTAGGACTGAGCATACAGACTGTAGGACTGAACACAGGAATTTTATGACTGAACATACAGTCTGTAGGACTGGGCATACAGACTGTAGGACTGAACATACAGACCGTTGGACTGAACATACAGACTGTATGACTGAACATACACACTGTAGGACTGAACACAGAAATTTTATGACTGAACATACAGACTGTAGGACTGAGCATACAGACTGTAGGACTGAACATACAGACTGTAGGACTGAACACAGGAATTTTATGACTGAACATACAGACTGTAGGACTGAGCATACAGACTGTAGGACTGAGCATACAGACTGTAGGACTGAACACAGGAATTTTATGACTGAACATACAGACTGTAGGACTGAGCATACAGACTGTAGGACTGAACACAGGGATTATATGTCTGAGTATACAGATTCTAGGACTAGACACAGGGAACAGAGGACTGAGCACAGGGATCAGGCGACAGCATACAGACTGTAGGATTGAACATACAGACTGTAGGACTGAGCATACAGACTGTAGGACTGAACATACAGACTGTCGGACTAAACATACAGACTGTAGGACTGAACACAGGGATTATATGCCTGAGTATACAGATTGTAGGACTAGACACAGGGATCAGAGGACTGAGCACAGGGATCAGGCGATAGCATACACACTGTAGGACTGAACACAGGGATCATACGACAGTATTCACGTCTTGTGTGTGACTTTGTGCACAGACAAATCGTTAGTCAGCAAGCTGACAGACCGACCGCTCCAAGTGTATAGTTTGTGCGAATGTAGTGAATTATGAATGGGAAGGGATGTGCGAGGAAGCTGTGGTCGTCTTGACGGAAATACCTACCCCGTTATTTCCCAGGAGAGATTGGGGCAAATCACGACAAGCCTCAATTCGGGCAGTCGGTGTCGCAGCGAGGTGCTAGTCAGAAGCGTCACCGCTTAGGGTTGTAGACGAGGAAGATATGAATGACAGCTGTCACAGTCGAAGAAGAATGTGACTAATGACAGAGCGCTAAGGCGAGACAGGAAAAGGCACGTGCAGCTGTCGGCTAGAGTCTGTGTACTGACATGACGTCAGAGTGGAAGCATAAATCTTTCCTTTCAGTTTTTCGTCCAAACAGTGGAAAGTACAGCAGACTGGGACCGCTAGTAGTTGCCAACACAGTCTGTTATAGCTGTGTTATACCCTCGTCGTGCCGTGACACTGTCACGACCCAAAGATTTGGGGAGAAATACATAATTTTCGAGTATTTTATTTGTGACCGTGAAAACTGCTGTCTTCTGAAATGTGGCGTCGTGAAGTTTGGTAGACCTTACCGACCTTTTTGCCCTGAAGATGGAGGCAGTATTTTCCTCCGAAGCACAAGACTTCACGTCTCAGACGACAGCAGTGCCTCCCAACTGCGCACAGCCATGTGACTGTTAATGTCTCCCAACTGCGCACAGCCATGTGACTGTTAATGTCTCCCAACTGCGCACAGCCATGTGACTGTTAATGTCTCCCAACTGCGCACAGCCATGTGTCTCTTAATGTCTCCCAACTGCGCACAGCCATGTGTCTCTTAATGTCTCCCAACTGCGCACAGCCATGTGACTTAATGTCTCCCAACTGCGCACAGCCATGTGTCTCTTAATGTCTCCCAACTGCGCACAACCATGTGACTGTTAATATCTCCCAACTGCGCACAGCCATGTGACTTAATGTCTCCCAACTGCGCACAGCCATGTGTCTCTTAATGTCTCCCAACTGCGCACAACCACGTGACTGTTAATATCGCGCTGTTCCAGGTCTCTTCTCCGTGCTGGTGGACTTGCTGGTGACCCCCACGGCACCCACGTCTCCAAGGGGCATGTATGTGGCTCTGGCGGTCTGCCACGTCATAGCTATGACGTCAGCCGTCTCTAATCCCATAGTGTACGGATGGCTGAACTCAAACATCAGACGAGAGTTTCTGCAGCTACTACCAGCGCGGTGCGCATGCGCAACACAGCGTCGCTCGTCCAACGAACGTACTAAAGCCACTGCTATAGGTGAGTGGCTGTATTATCGCGTCATGCATTGTTGGTGTTGGTGTTGATGTTGGTGTTGATGTTGATGTTGAAGTTGGTGTTGGTGTTGGTGTTGGTGTTGATGTTGATGTTGGTGTTGGTGTTGGTGTTGATGTTGAAGTTGGTGTTGATGTTGAAGTTGGTGTTGATGTTGGTGTTGGATTTGGTGTCGGTGTTGATGGTGAAGTTGGTGTTGATGTTGGTGTTGATGTTGGTGTTGGTGTTGATGTTGGTGTTGGTGTTGGTGTTTATGTTAAAGTTGGTGTTGGTGTTGATGTTGATGTTGATGTTGATGTTGAAGTTGGTGTTGGTGTTGGTGTTGGTGTTGGTGTTGGTGTTGGTGTCGGTGTTGATGTTGAAGTTGGTGTTGGTGCTGGTGTTGGTGTCGATGTTAGTGCTGGTGCTCGTGTTGGTGTTGGAGTATTCAGTGCAGGTCTTATTTATTAAGGCTCTGAATGAGCGACTGGCGGTCAACAGCGGAAACTGCAGAGACAGACAGACAGTGTAAAGCTAGAGCGAGCAGTTATGTAAATCATATAAAGGTAAAGGTGAAGGTAAAGGTCACCCTAGAACAGGCCATGAAGGCCCAGAGGGGGAGTAGAGGTATAGCTACACTCTTTCTTTAACCTCAGCACTAGATGGGGTGGATGGTCAACGCCACGCCCCAGCCGCTTTACCCTGTACACTGTACCCACTGTACAGGAGGCTGGGTAGGCCCCAGGGCCGGTCTTGATAGGTGCTGAAAATCTCGCCCCCACCGGGATTCGATCCCCGGACCGTCCAGCTCGTAGCGACTCGCTCTACCGACTGAGCTATCGCGGCCCTCATGTAAATCATACCCAGATCGCAATAGGACTACAGTGAGTGTGCTGTAGTGACGTCGGCAGAGAGACGTAGCATTGCAACAGCGTTGTACAGCTGACAATTGTGACGTATTTAACTGCGCTAGTGTCCTTGAGGTGTGCTGAGTCGTAACAAAGACATTGCGTAACGTTAGACTGTTCTGAGTCATTAACTGCGCTAGTGTCCTTGAGGTGTGCTGAGTCGTAACAAAGACATTGCGTAACGTTAGACTGTTCTGAGTCATTAACTGCGCTAGTGTCCTTGAGGTGTGCTGAGTCGTAACAAAGACACTTGCATAACGTTAGACTGTTCTGAGTCATTAACTGCGCTAGTGTCCTTGAGGTGTGCTGAGTCGTAACAAAGACACTTGAGTAACGTTAGACTGTTCTGAGTCATTAACTGCGCTAGTGTCCTTGAGGTGTGCTGAGTCGTAACAAAGACATTGCGTAACGTTAGACTGTTCTGAGTCATTAACTGCGCTAGTGTCCTTGAGGTGTGCTGAGTCGTAACAAAGACACTTGCGTAACGTTAGACTGTTCTGAGTCATTAACTGCGCTAGTGTCCTTGAGGTGTGCTGAGTCGTAACAAAGACACTTGAGTAACGTTAGACTGTTCTGAGTCATTAACTGCGCTAGTGTCCTTGAGGTGTGCTGAGTCGTAACAAAGACATTGCGTAACGTTAGACTGTTCTGAGTCATTAACTGCGCTAGTGTCCTTGAGGTGTGCTGAGTCGTAACAAAGACACTTGCGTAACGTTAGACTGTTCTGAGTCATTAACTGCGCTAGTGTCCTTGAGGTGTGCTGAGTCGTAACAAAGACACTTGAGTAACGTTAGACTGTTCTGATCATTAACTGCGCTAGTGTCCTTGAGTGTGCTGAGTCGTAACAAAGACATTGCGTAACGTTAGACTGTTCTGAGTCATTAACTGCGCTAGTGTCCTTGAGGTGTGCTGAGTCGTAACAAAGACATTGCGTAACGTTAGACTGTTCTGAGTCATTAACTGCGCTAGTGTCCTTGAGGTGTGCTGAGTCGTAACAAAGACACTTGCGTAACGTTAGACTGTTCTGAGTCATTAACTGCGCTAGTGTCCTTGAGGTGTGCTGAGTCGTAACAAAGACACTTGAGTAACGTTAGACTGTTCTGAGTCATTAACTGCGCTAGTGTCCTTGAGGTGTGCTGAGTCGTAACAAAGACATTGCGTAACGTTAGACTGTTCTGAGTCATTAACTGCGCTAGTGTCCTTGAGGTGTGCTGAGTCGTAACAAAGACACTTGCGTAACGTTAGACTGTTCTGAGTCATTAACTGCGCTAGTGTCCTTGAGGTGTGCTGAGTCGTAACAAAGACACTTGCATAACGTTAGACTGTTCTGAGTCATTAACTGCGCTAGTGTCCTTGAGGTGTGCTGAGTCGTAACAAAGACACTTGCATAACGTTAGACTGTTCTGAGTCATTAACTGCGCTAGTGTCCTTGAGGTGTGCTGAGTCGTAACAAAGACACTTGCATAACGTTAGACTGTTCTGAGTCATTAACTGCGCTAGTGTCCTTGAGGTGTGCTGAGTCGTAACAAAGACACTTGCATAACGTTAGACTGTTCTGAGTCATTAACTGCGCTAGTGTCCTTGAGGTGTGCTGAGTCGTAACAAAGACACTTGCATAACGTTAGACTGTTCTGAGTCATTAACTGCGCTAGTGTCCTTGAGGTGTGCTGAGTCGTAACAAAGACACTTGCATAACGTTAGACTGTTCTGAGTCATTAACTGCGCTAGTGTCCTTGAGGTGTGCTGAGTCGTAACAAAGACACTTGCGTAACGTTAGACTGTTCTGAGTCATGTCGTTGTGTCAGTGTCACACACTGCTTGACACTGAAGAAGGCACCACGTTCTTTCGAAACGTCGCGATGCACTGACCCAACGACACCGCGTCACATGCCTGAAGATTTCAGAAACAGTGTTGCCAACACAACACACAGCACAACGTGTGTGTGTTTATTGATACCAACTGCTGCAAACCAACTACTTATGTTCATTCTACATACTGCTACATGTTTCGTCTGACATTCTCAGAATGATGTATGTAATTGGTGTGCAGCAGTTGGTATCAATGTGCACAGCTGCACGCACTATGTATAGCATTACGCACACAACAGGTGTTTACTGTGCAGGCGTGGCCGCTGAAGACGCCACGACACGGACGCAGCTGAACCACTGCAGTGTGGCGCTGCACAACAACGGACCGGCAGGACTGACAGAGAGCGTCGCGCTGCTCACGACGACAACCAATCAGGATTCACAGAAACTCAAGGATTCTGGCGAGGTGTCCATTCTGTAGCATTATGACGCCTGACCGTCGCGTACTGGCCGCACAGTAAGTCTGGTGTTGAGACTGGAGCATAACTGGCAGGGGGAGAGGACAGCCCTCGGTTAGGAACCTGTCCCATTGACGTCTTGTCCACCACAAATCCCACACGAAGTAAACTGTGAGTGAACACGTGTAACAAGTCTGTCGCCATGTAACAAGGCCTGCATAATGGCGGCATTGACATAGCTGTGTAGCTACAAGTGTAATATGTGTCATTGCATTGACATAGCTCTGTAGCTACAAGTGCAGTATGTGTCAATGTATTGACATAGCTTGTAGCTACAAATGCAGTATGTGTAAATGCATTGACACAGCTGTGTAGCTACAAGTGCAATATGTGTCAATGCATTGACATAGCTCTGTAGCTACAAGTGCAGTATGTGTCACTGCTTTGACATAGCTGTGTAGCTACAAGTGCAGTATGTGTCAATGCATTGACACAGCTGTGTAGCTACAAGTGCAATATGTGTCAATGCATTGACATAGCTCTGTAGCTACAAGTGCAGTATGTGTCACTGCTTTGACATAGCTGTGTAGCTACAAGTGCAGTATGTGTCACTGCTTTGACATAGCTGTGTAGCTACAAGTGCAGTATGTGTCAATGC
Source organism: Reticulitermes speratus (assembly GCA_021186555.1). Taxonomy (NCBI): domain Eukaryota; kingdom Metazoa; phylum Arthropoda; class Insecta; order Blattodea; family Rhinotermitidae; genus Reticulitermes; species Reticulitermes speratus. Next base: position 25,726,129 of record JAJKFL010000010.1, read on the forward strand.
ATTGACATAGCTGTGTAGCTGCAAGTGCAGTATGAGTCACTGCTTTGACATAGCTGTGTAGCTACAAGTGCAGTATGTGTCAATGTATTGACATAGCTGTGTAGCTACAAGTGCAGTATGTGTCAATGTATTGACATAGCTGTGTAGCTACAAGTGCAGTATGTGTCAATGCATTGACATAGCTGTGTAGCTACAAGTGCAGTATGAGTCACTGCTTTGACATAGCTGTGTAGCTACAAGTGCAGTATGTGTCAATGTATTGACATAGCTGTGTAGCTACAAGTGCAGTATGTGTCAATGCATTGACATAGCTGTGTAGCTACAAGTGCAGTATGTGTCACTGCTTTGACATAGCTGTGTAGCTACAAGTGCAGTAAGTGTCAATGCATTGACATAGCTGTGTAGCTACAAGTGCAGTATGTGTCAATGTATTGACATAGCTGTGTAGCTACAAGTGCAGTATGTGACAATGCATTGACATAGTTGTGTAGCTACAAGTGCAGTATGTGTCAATGTATTGACATAGCTGTGTAGCTGCAAGTGCAGTATGTGTCAATGCATTGACATAGCTGTGTAGCTACAAGTGCAGTATGTGTCAATGCATTGACATAGCTGTGTAGCTACAAGTGCAGTATGTGTCAATGCATTGACATAGCTGTGTAGCTACAAGTGCAGTATGTGTCAATGCATTGACATAGCTGTGTAGCTACAAGTGCAGTATGTGTCACTGCTTTGACATAGCTGTGTAGCTACAAGTGCAGTATGTGTCAATGCATTGACATAGCTGTGTAGCTACAAGTGCAGTATGTGTCAATGCATTGACATAGCTGTGTAGCTACAAGTGCAGTATGTGTCAATGCATTGACATAGCTGTGTAGCTACAAGTGCAGTATGTGTCACTGCTTTGACATAGCTGTGTAGCTACAAGTGCAGTATGTGTCAATGCATTGACATAGCTGTGTAGCTACAAGTACAGTATGTGTCAATGCATTGACATAGCAACGTGTTCGAAGGGCAATCCTTGGGAGCAAAGCGCCTGAAACACGTAAATAGCATCTGACAGCGTGTAGTGCTGCTATTGTCACGTGGTTGGTGCTTACAGCTACAGAGGCTAACATTGAAAGCATTTGTAGTTCATTAAAAATCCAGTCCTTGCCGCGCAGTAAACACACTGCGTCTCTGTTGTACAAACCAGTCAATTAATGTTGTACAGTGAAATAATCGCTGTTTGTTCTGAGATCCACACAAAACACATAAATACAGTCCGTACCGCGCAGTAAACACACTCCGTCTCAGTTATACAAACCAGTTAGTTAATGTTGTACAGTGAAATAATCGCTGTTTGTTCTGAGATCCACACAAAACACATAAATACAGTCCGTACCGCGCAGTAAACACACTCCGTCTCAGTTATACAAACCAGTCAGTTAATGTTGTACAGTGAAATAATCGTTGTTTGTTCTGAGATCCACACAAAACACATAAATACAGTCCGTACCGCGCAGTAAACACACTCCGTCTCAGTTATACAAACCAGTCATTTAATGTTGTACAGTGAAATAATCGCTGTTTGTTCTGAGATCCACACAAAACACATAAATACAGTCCGTACCGCGCAGTAAACACACTCCGTCTCAGTTATACAAACCAGTCATTTAATGTTGTACAGTGAAATAATCGCTGTTTGTTCTGAGATCCACACAAAACACATAAATACAGTCCGTACCGCGCAGTAAACACACTCCGTCTCAGTTATACAAACCAGTCAGTTAATGTTGTACAGTGAAATAATCGCTGTTTGTTCTGAGATCCACACAAAACACATAAATACAGTCCGTACCGCGCAGTAAACACACTCCGTCTCAGTTATACAAACCAGTCAGTTAATGTTGTACAGTGAAATAATCGCTGTTTGTTCTGAGATCCACACAAAACACATAAATACAGTCCGTACCGCGCAGTAAACACACTCCGTCTCAGTTATACAAACCAGTCAGTTAATGTTGTACAGTGAAATAATCGCTGTTTGTTCTGAGATCCACACAAAACACATAAATACAGTCCGTACCGCGCAGTAAACACACTCCGTCTCAGTTATACAAACCAGTCATTTAATGTTGTACAGTGAAATAATCGCTGTTTGTTCTGAGATCCACACAAAACACATAAATACAGTCCGTACCGCGCAGTAAACACACTCCGTCTCAGTTATACAAACCAGTCAGTTAATGTTGTACAGTGAAATAATCGCTGTTTGTTCTGAGATCCACACAAAACACATAAATACAGTCCGTACCGCGCAGTAAACACACTCCGTCTCAGTTATACAAACCAGTCAGTTAATGTTGTACAGTGAAATAATCGCTGTTTGTTCTGAGATCCACACAAAACACATAAATACAGTCCGTACCGCGCAGTAAACACACTCCGTCTCAGTTATACAAACCAGTCAGTTAATGTTGTACAGTGAAATAATCGCTGTTTGTTCTGAGATCCACACAAAACACATAAATACAGTCCGTACCGCGCAGTAAACACACTCCCTCTCAGTTATACAAACCAGTCAGTTAATGCTGTACAGTGAAATAATCGCTGTTTGTTCTGAGATCCACACAAAACACATAAATACAGTCCGTACCGCGCAGTAAACACACTCCGTCTCAGTTATACAAACCAGTCAGTTAATGCTGTACAGTGAAATAATCGCTGTTTGTTCTGAGATCCACACAAAACACATAAATACAGTCCGTACCGCGCAGTAAACACACTCCGTCTCAGTTATACAAACCAGTCAGTTAATGCTGTACAGTGAAATAATCGCTGTTTGTTCTGAGATCCACACAAAACACATAAATACAGTCCGTACCGCGCAGTAAACACACTCCCTCTCAGTTATACAAACCAGTCAGTTAATGCTGTACAGTGAAATAATCGCTGTTTGTTCTGAGATCCACCACAAAACACATAAATACAGTCCGTACCGCGCAGTAAACACACTCCGTCTCAGTTATACAAACCAGTCAGTTAATGTTGTACAGTGAAATAATCGCTGTTTGTTCTGAGATCCACACAAAACACATAAATACAGTCCGTACCGCGCAGTAAACACACCCTCTCAGTTATACAAACCAGTCAGTTAATGCTGTACAGTGAAATAATCGCTGTTTGTTCTGAGATCCACACAAAACACATAAATACAGTCCGTACCGCGCAGTAAACACACTCCGTCTCAGTTATACAAACCAGTCAGTTAATGTTGTACAGTGAAATAATCGCTGTTTGTTCTGAGATCCACACAAAACACATAAATACAGTCCGTACCGCGCAGTAAACACACTCCGTCTCAGTTATACAAACCAGTCAGTTAATGCTGTACAGTGAAATAATCGCTGTTTGTTCTGAGATCCACACAAAACACATAAATACAGTCCGTACCGCGCAGTAAACACACTCCCTCTCAGTTATACAAACCAGTCAGTTAATGCTGTACAGTGAAATAATCGCTGTTTGTTCTGAGATCCACACAAAACACATAAATACAGTCCGTACCGCGCAGTAAACACACTCCGTCTCAGTTATACAAACCAGTCAGTTAATGCTGTACAGTGAAATAATCGCTGTTTGTTCTGAGATCCACACAAAACACATAAATACAGTCCGTACCGCGCAGTAAACACACTCCCTCTCAGTTATACAAACCAGTCAGTTAATGCTGTACAGTGAAATAATCGCTGTTTGTTCTGAGATCCACACAAAACACATAAATACAGTCCGTACCGCGCAGTAAACACACTCCCTCTCAGTTATACAAACCAGTCAGTTAATGCTGTACAGTGAAATAATCGCTGTTTGTTCTGAGATCCACACAAAACACATAAATACAGTCCGTACCGCGCAGTAAACACACTCCCTCTCAGTTATACAAACCAGTCAGTTAATGTTGTACAGTGAAATAATCGCTGTTTGTTCTGAGATCCACACAAAACACATAAATACAGTCCGTACCGCGCAGTAAACACACTCCGTCTCAGTTATACAAACCAGTCAGTTAATGTTGTACAGTGAAATAATCGCTGTTTGTTCTGAGATCCACACAAAACACATAAATACAGTCCGTACCGCGCAGTAAACACACTCCGTCTCAGTTATACAAACCAGTCAGTTAATGCTGTACAGTGAAATAATCGCTGTTTGTTCTGAGATCCACACAAAACACATAAATACAGTCCGTACCGCGCAGTAAACACACTCCGTCTCAGTTATACAAACCAGTCAGTTAATGCTGTACAGTGAAATAATCGCTGTTTGTTCTGAGATCCACACAAAACACATATATATATACACATATGTATAATTCATGTAAATTTTATTTTTCCTTTCACTAATTAGGTTTGAAGTATGTTTGTTCCTACAGTACATGAATGTACAGCGCACTGACGTATGCAAAGGACGCAGTGCATCAGAGACGTCGTCACTGTGTCGTAATGACAGACCCGAGGGTTGTAACGCAATTTGAAAGAATCCCATTAACTGTTCGGTAGGTAAGTCGCGGACAGCTCGTTATGTCGTGTTTCCTGCACAAAGTACAGACGCCTTCGCGCTAAAGAACTGTCATATCACTGCTGGCGGTCACGTAGCTTCATAGCGCTCTCAATGGCCGCAGTGTGCAATGTCTCTGTGTTCTTGGGCAGCCACGCAGACAAGTGATACTTGTGGGTTCTTGCTGGCCACTCTACGTGTCTTTATCAATGACTGGCGTTCCATTTCTTAAAACGGGATACGGTGAAGAGTAGAATAAAGGAATATGTGAAATGTGGTAAAGGAGAATTGAAGAAAAATTGCAGAAGGATTTAAAGATAGAAAGAAGATAAATGTCATTAAAGGCCAAATAACAGAGCAGCATCTCGTCAGAACAGCTTAGCATGAGCTGATGTCGGAACATGTTGAAATGTAAATCGCCTTAACAAAAGGCAAACAAAAGCTGCCATCTTGTTTGGCCTTAGGCCCAGCAAGTGTAGAGACGCAGAAAGACTGCAGTGGGTTTAGTGTGTTAGAGCGTAGCGTAACGTAGCGTAGCGGGGGATTTAGCGACTTGCCAGTGCCTACATAGTCACCACACTACGTGAACTGACGCAGCTGACTGAAATAAAGCAGCAATTTGTGGCGGCAAAAATACGTGTTAAATGGATATAGCGTGTGTTTAATGGAAAGGCGTAGGTCAAAAGCATATTAGCATATAGGGAGAACAGAGGTGTAACTCCACTCATTCTTAATCTTAGCACTAGGAGGAAGTGAAGTAGAATTTTACGTGAGAAGCTAGTAGTTGCTAAACCAGTGAACAAACTGCCCGCTCTTTATGGAAACAGAAACAATTCCCGTATTTGCAAGAACTAGCCAATATTCCTCAGTCTCAGCCAGATGAATCCAATCTATACACACACTTTCTATTGTCTTCTTAACATTTATTTTAATTTTATTTTCCCATCCATGTCTAGGCCTTTCAAGTAGTCTCTTTCTCTCAGGCTTTCCCACCAATAATTTTGCTCATTTCCTTTTTGTTCCCATTCGTGCTACATTCCTCGCCCATTAGACCCTCCGTGACTTGATCATCCTGATGACAGCAGGCGAGCAGTACAATTTACGAAGCTCCTCACTGTGCAGTTTTCTCCATTGTCAACTTACTAGCTCCCTCCGCAGTCTACACGTCCCTCCGCAGTCTACACGTCCCTCCGCAGTCTACACGTCCCTCTGCAGTCTACACGTCCCTCCCAGCACCCAGCCAGCTTCCCGTCTTCATGTACGTCCATTTCCCAAAACTTCAGCTGCCTTCTCTCCTGCTATGTCAGTATAACGTCCATTTCCCAAAACTTCAGCTGCCTTCTCTCCCGCTATGTCAGTATAACGTCCATTTCCCAAAACTTCAGCTGCCTTCTCTCCCGCTATGTCAGTATAACGTCCATTTCCCAAAACTTCAGCTGCCTTCTCTCCTGCTATGTCAGTATAACGTCCATTTCCCAAAACTTCAGCTGCCTTCTCTCCGCTATGTCAGTATAACGTCCATTTTCCAAAACTTCAGCTGCCTTCTCTCCTGCTATGTCAGTATAACATCCATTTCCCAAAACTTCAGCTGCCTTCTCTCCTGCTATGTCAGTATCACATCTCGTCACTGCTTTCACACTGCTCTGAAGTTTTTTTCACAACAAGACACCTCGTTTTACGCCACTCTGCGCTCAATATTATACACACAAAATGTCTTTTTGACAGGACTAGAGAGTCAGAGCATTCAGCAACAGTCGCTGTATTGCACATTTGGTGTGACGTAACGTAACGTAACGTAACTTAACGTAATGTAACGTAACGTAACGTAACATAATGTAACCTTATGACTGGCCCTGTCAGTCCCTCTGCCCGCTGTATCAGTGTGAAAATCTTTTACTGGATTTTCGTGAAATTTATTACAGGCGTTTATTTCAAAATTTGTGACGCAAGAGCGAGTTCCATGACAGTCGGGCGCCGTGACTCTAAAGGCGCGTCCATATTTGGGCGAGAATTCAGTATAGAAGTAGTGCGTATGGGAACGGAAGTGCGAAGGCTGTGCTTTGCGTATGTGCGTGAGTGAAGTCGCATTTACGCGTGTACCGTGAACCGTACGACACTTTGAAAGGAAAGAACGCCTTGATAAATTCTGCGTAATGCGTTGCGGAGTGCAGCTTGTGCTGCTTGTGCTGCTTGTGCAGCTTGTGCAGCTTGTGCAGCTTGTGCTGCTTGTGCTGCTTGTGCTGCTTGTGCAGCTTGTGCTGCTTGTGCTGCTTGTGCTGCTTGTGCAGCTTGTGCAGCTTGTGCTGCTTGTGCTGCTTGTGCAGCTTGTGCAGCTTGTGCAGCTTGTGCAGCTTGTGCAGCTTGTGCTGCTTGTGCTGCTTGTGCTGCTTGTGCTGCTTGTGCAGCTTGTGCTGCTTGTGCTGCTTGTGCAGCTTGTGCAGCTTGTGCAGCTTGTGCAGCTTGTGCTGCTTGTGCTGCTTGTGCTGCTTGTGCTGCTTGTGCTGCTTGTGCAGCTTGTGCTGCTTGTGCTGCTGTGCAGCTTGTGCAGCTTGTGCGCTTGTGCTGCTTGTGCTGCTTGTGCTGCTTGTGCAGCTTGTGCTGCTTGTGCGCTTGTGCAGCTTGTGCAGCTTGTGCTGCTTGTGCAGCTTGTGCAGCTTGTGCTGCTTGTGCTGCTTGTGCTGCTTGTGCGCTTGTGCTGCTTGTGCTGCTTGTGCTGCTTGTGCTGCTTGTGCTGCTTGTGCTGCTTGTGCTGCTTGTGCAGCTTGTGCAGCTTGTGCTGCTTGTGCAGCTTGTGCAGCTTGTGCAGCTTGTGCTGCTTGTGCTGCTTGTGCAGCTTGTGCTGCTTGTGCTGCTTGTGCTGCTTGTGCGCTTGTGCTGCTTGTGCAGCTTGTGCAGCTTGTGCTGCTTGTGCAGCTTGTGCAGCTTGTGCTGCTTGTGCTGCTTGTGCTGCTTGTGCAGCTTGTGCTGCTTGTGCAGCTTGTGCAGCTTGTGCTGCTTGTGCTGCTTGTGCTGCTTGTGCAGCTTGTGCTGCTTGTGCTGCTTGTGCTGCTTGTGCTGCTTGTGCTGCTTGTGCTGCTTGTGCAGCTTGTGCAGCTTGTGCTGCTTGTGCAGCTTGTGCAGCTTGTGCGCTTGTGCTGCTTGTGCTGCTTGTGCAGCTTGTGCTGCTTGTGCAGCTTGTGCTGCTTGTGCTGCTTGTGCTGCTTGTGCAGCTTGTGCTGCTTGTGTTGCTTGTGCGCTTGTGCAGCTTGTGCTGCTTGTGCTGCTTGTGCTGCTTGTGCTGCTTCTTACGTAAGTGAATGTTGCTTACTTATGTGAGTTGCTGTAAATCAGTCAGTTAGTCAGTCTTTTAGTCAGTAACTCAGTCAGTCAGTCAGTCAGTCAGTCCCATGTCCGGCGCCCTGCCAAGTCCATTTCGCTTGCACAAAGCTGCCTGTCTTTGCCAAGACACGTATTAACATGACTGTGCTGTAGCAACGCTAGCACAATGCGTATTGTTACGCGTTTTTGCGCTCGCATTACGCGTGCAAGAGCCTGTCACTCTCAGTGTTACGTGTCTAGTTACGTGTCTAGTTACGTGTCTAGTTACGTGTATAGTTACGTGTCTAGTTACGTGTCTAGTTACGTGTCTAGTTACGTGTCTAGTTACCAAATTTGTTGCTCTCTTTTAACAGTTTTCGCAGGGGGAAACTGAAGGTGCGGATTTGCGTACAGACGTGAAGTGAACGTGCGTATAGACGTGAAGTGAACGTGCGTATAGACGTGAAGTGAACGTGCGTACAGACGTGAAGTGAACGTGCGTATAGACGTGAAGTGAACGTGCGTATAGACGTGAAGTGAACGTGCGTATAGACGTGAAGTGAACGTGCGTATAGACGTGAAGTGAACGTGCGTATAGACGTGAAGTGAACGTGCGTACAGACGTGAAGTGAACGTGCGTACAGACGTGAAGTGAACGTGCGTATAGACGTGAAGTGAACGTGCGTATAGACGTGAAGTGAACGTGCGTATAGACGTGAAGTGAACGTGCGTATAGACGTGAAGTGAACGTGCGTATAGACGTGAAGTGAACGTGCGTATAGACGTGAAGTGAACGTGCGTACAGACGTGAAGTGAACGTGCGTACAGACGTGAAGTGAACGTGCGTACAGACGACAGGTGTGCAGAATGTACTGTGGCGGTCAGCTGCTTGCAACGGTCAGCATTCTGTCAGCTGTCAGTAACGCAACTACACACGCACGATCGTCACCTCAGTCCCAACAACAAAATTCATATCGATCGCAAAAACAGCATTCAATAAATTCGCAACATCTTCTAGATCTAGATCTAGAGCAAGTCTTGTGCGGTGCGACACCTTGCAACTTGCTAGACAGGTAGCAAACATTTCGAACGCATCTGCTGCCTCCATGTTCAGGGCAGAATGGTCGTGTCCTCTGTTATGAAGATGCAGGCAGCTGTCGAGATACCAGACTACACGGCGTCCATGCTGCAAGACTGTGCCACTCTCACGAGAGCGTCTGGCTACAGTAATGTTGTGCAGGCTGTCTACTTACAGAGCGCGGGGAGTGACGTTTGTCTGTCTGTCTGACTGTTTGTTTGTCTGTGTCTGTCTTGTTGTTATTCTTATAGCAAGCAATACTTTACACAAAAGCGCTGTTGCAACGTTGCCACATTGCAACACAAAGCGCACACAACAGGCCAATGTGAGCTGCGAACACAATTATAAATGCTCGATAGACAGTGCTATTGTCTGTCGTTCAGACTAGCGTCGTTGACATTTAGACTTGTCGCAGGTCTTCCGGGATTAAAAGCGTCTTGAAATATAAAATTTATAAAGCAAGTTATGAAATATAATTGCCTGTGACTGTACTTCGTAAGTACGTACAGTCTGATTCATGCCGTCAGTCTTCTGTTCGCCCTTTGCTGCTTTAAGTACAATAAGGCGCAGTTTATGGTCCAGTGAGCTTGGATGTGATTTTGGACTTCGGTTGGATGCGGCTTATTTCTTCTTTCTGTAATTTTAATTACAAAGTTCTGCGAAGTTGCGAGGAAATTGAAACCTTTTGGCCTCTCGCCTTTTTCCCTTTCAGCTTTGACGCACCAAAATGTCGGACGTACAGTCAGGTCAACAAGTAACCTGTTGCAACTCTTCGTGCTTTCTCTGCGCAGCGAGTGAAACGTTGTTCTTGTGTCAGCTGGAAAACTCGAGACACTCGGAGGTGACGCTCCATGTGTTCCGACGTGCTGATTTCATCTTCAAGCCCAGGGAGTCCGATCTTCTTGGACTCCCTGGCTCTGAAAGTGACGTCATTACGTCCCTATGAAATGTCGGACACCACCGACGCCCTAGGTCACATTTACATCGCTGTGGACACCTCAGGCCTCGCGCGGCCCCAGAGATCACCTTCGCCCGAAGAAGGCCAGCAAGTTGGTCAATTTACGCGTCGGGACGCGACGTGTTTGTGTAACATACAGAAACTGAGTTCCGACTTGAAAGAAAAGACAGCGTTTGCATAAAAAGCAAACTGTGTGATGTTATTTAGGAAAAGTGATCGTGTTTATTGTGAGGAGTGTACAGGGTGTGCAGAGAGACTGACGTAGTGACTGCTGGAGTGGGCTGCCGACGTACAGGTGTGCAGAGAGACTGACGTAGTGACTGCTGTAGTGGGCTGCCGACGTACAGGTGTGCAGAGAGACTGATGTAGTGACTGCTGGAGTGGCTGCCGACGTACAGGTGTGCAGAGAGACTGATGTAGTGACTGCTGGAGTGGGCTGCCGACGTACAGGTGTGCAGAGAGACTGACGTAGTGACTGCTGTAGTGGGCTGCCGACGTACAGGTGTGCAGAGAGACTGACGTAGTGACTGCTGTAGTGGGCTGCCGACGTACAGGTGTGCAGAGAGACTGATGTAGTGACTGCTGGAGTGGGCTGCGACGTACAGGTGTGCAGAGAGACTGACGTAGTGACTGCTGTAGTGGGCTGCCGACGTACAGGTGTGCAGAGAGACTGACGTAGTGACTGCTGTAGTGGGCTGCCGACGTACAGGTGTGCAGAGAGACTGACGTAGTGACTGCTGTAGTGGGCTGCCGACGTACAGGTGTGCAGAGAGACTGACGTAGTGACTGCTGTAGTGGGCTGCTGACGTACAGGGTGTGCAGAGAGACTGATGTAGTGACTGCTGTAGTGGGCTGCTGACGTACAGGGTGTGCAGAGAGACTGATGTAGTGACTGCTGGAGTGGGCTGCTGACGTACAGGATGTGCAGAGAGACTGGGGCATCCGTAGTAATTAACAGAGTCATTTGAACTGTTGTAACGGTAATTGTATAATGACGCTTTTTCAGATGCAAAAGTTACACACACTGTAATATTCTATCTAACTAACTCCACGGAGCACAGTCCTTCTTGAGAAGCTAACAGTTCCTCAGCCAGTCAAGAAATTCCCTGCGTTTTATGGTAACCGAAGATTCATTACCGCACTCACAAAAGCCCGCCACCTGTCCCGTAATATTCTATTTATTTGTTTATTTAACGACGTTCTCAGTAACTCGAATTAATCAATGCCGAATGCGAGGTTGATAAATGAACTGGAAGGAATTTGTCAGACCTGTCGTGGCCTATTTTAAACGACAAATAGTGCATTTTAGTGGAAGAACTGAAAGAAACGAAGAAGTCAGGTCGAGAAGCGAAACGCGACGTCATATTGTTGTCAAAGGAGTGATTTAATGCGAAGTAAGATGGACGTGTTGCCGAGCGTTGGGCATTAGAGCGACAGGCGTCCATGTGCGTCATGTACTGTCTTTTGAATATAATAATTAACTTGATGTTAGATTCGTCTAAATTGTGGAGATCCTTGACCAGGTCACCAACTGACAGCTTGTCAAAGTGGGCTCTGTGTGACACACAGTTTCTTTAGTCCCTCGTAACATTGTGGAAGCTAAATTTCATTTTGTTAAGCCATTTCACTCTCAAACGCACCGTTCAGTTTGCTATAAAACTCACTGCATTAGCTAAAGTGTTAGCAAACAGATGAACAAAAACGGCCGTTTGTAATGGAGCTGCCTGCTATCGGCAGCGATTTGACGTGGAGCGAGGGAAAAGGCATTTCTCAAATCCAATTTTCGTTCCAATTCAATTTAACTTCACTTAAATTCACTTTCATCAATGATTTTAATCACCACACAGTGGCTACGGTGCTTGTAACTACCACAAATTACTTATTAACACACAACAATGTGCGTGTGGTTACGCATTACTCGTGTCTGTGTGTGTAATTGCGTTGGCAGTCAGAAGGGTGCGTTCTGTCGTGTTGCTGCATCTTCGCACAGCTCGCGGTATGACGTCATAACTGCACGAACTGACGTCATGTAATGTGTAATGTCACTGTGATGTGCGACACGTGACTGTACACGTGACTGCACTACACGTTTCAACATTACACATGTGTCTGTATTCAGTCCACTTTAATAATATCCGCGGTGCAAACACGCAACTTCGTCTCTTTTTCCTATCCGTGGTTTTACTCGGTACAAAGAGCAGCCAAGTCTCTCCTCTGAACGCTCCAATCCCATTACTTACATTACTTACGTTTGGTTTTCATTTTTAGCTCTATTTACCTCGTTCCTTTCTTCGTTCCCTTGTTCAATCCTCTTTCCCTTTTTATGCTTTTTTCTTTTGTCTCCATCGTTCCTTTCGTCCCTGTTTATCTCCCTGTCCTTCTTGTTCCATCACCACCAGTTCCACCTCCCATCCCACTGCCATCTGTTCACTCAGTTCATTCCATCCTGTCCCTTTGCACTGCAATAGCATTACAATATTACATGTAATTTGTCGGTGCCTGTACGGCCTGTCGGTGCAGCGACTTGACCACGGGCTCCACAGTCCGACGTTTGAATCTCGACACGGTCAACACATTTGTCTCTCCTCCCAAAGATCCTTACCCCCTCTGGGGACCATCTAGTCTCTTATTCAGGAGATTCTGAGAACTTTGAAGGCGAAGATTAATATCTTTTGTACAGAAGGCAGTTGCACCTTGTAGAGAACACAGTGTGTTTTTATTACAAAGGGCAGCCAGCTAATGTTGCAGGCTGTAGAAACAATTCCTGTTTATTACAATAATCTTACGAAACACATAAACAGACTGTGTGAGATATATTGGGGCTTTTAACGTTAAACCTAATGATATAACGAAACACATAACAGACTAACAATTAAAGAAATATTTTATCAAATGCTGCCCCATTTCTGAAAGAGCATTGTTTTTAGAAAGTTCTCAGGCGTCGCCCGTTTATCCTTCTAGTAAAAGCAACATGCAGATGAATATCAGTAGTTGGGATGATTAGATGAATGATAGTGAAACGAGAAACCCGGTTATTAACATGAATTACGTTTAAAGATACAGTCCGTACCGCGCAGTAAACACACTCCGTCTCAGTTATACAAACCAGTCAGTTAATGCTGTACAGTGAAATAATCGCTGTTTGTTCTGAGATCCACACAAAACACATAAATACAGTCCGTACCGCGCAGTAAACACACTCCGTCTCAGTTATACAAACCAGTCAGTTAATGCTGTACAGTGAAATAATCGCTGTTTGTTCTGAGATCCACACAAAACACATAAATACAGTCCGTACCGCGCAGTAAACACACTCCGTCTCAGTTATACAAACCAGTCAGTTAATGCTGTACAGTGAAATAATCGCTGTTTGTTCTGAGATCCACACAAAACACAAAAATACAGTCCGTACCGCGCAGTAAACACACTCCGTCTCAGTTATACAAACCAGTCAGTTAATGCTGTACAGTGAAATAATCGCTGTTTGTTCTGAGATCCACACAAAACACAAAAATACAGTCCGTACCGCGCAGTAAACACACTCCGTCTCAGTTATACAAACCAGTCAGTTAATGCTGTACAGTGAAATAATCGCTGTTTGTTCTGAGATCCACACAAAACACAAAAATACAGTCCGTACCGCGCAGTAAACACACTCCGTCTCAGTTATACAAACCAGTCAGTTAATGCTGTACAGTGAAATAATCGCTGTTTGTTCTGAGATCCACACAAAACACAAAAATACAGTCCGTACCGCGCAGTAAACACACTCCGTCTCAGTTATACAAACCAGTCAGTTAATGTTGTACAGTGAAATAATCGCTGTTTGTTCTGAGATCCACACAAAACACATAAATACAGTCCGTACCGCGCAGTAAACACACTCCGTCTCAGTTATACAAACCAATGCTGTACAGTAAAATAATCGCTGTTTGTTCTGAGATCCACACAAAACACATAAATACAGTCCGTACCGCGCAGTAAACACACTCCGTCTCAGTTATACAAACCAGTCAGTTAATGTTGTACAGTGAAATAATCGCTGTTTGTTCTGAGATCCACACAAAACACAAAAATACAGTCCGTACCGCGCAGTAAACACACTCCGTCTCAGTTATACAAACCAGTCAGTTAATGCTGTACAGTGAAATAATCGCTGTTTGTTCTGAGATCCACACAAAACACAAAAATACAGTCCGTACCGCGCAGTAAACACACTCCGTCTCAGTTATACAAACCAGTCAGTTAATGTTGTACAGTGAAATAATCGCTGTTTGTTCTGAGATCCACACAAAACACATAAATACAGTCCGTACCGCGCAGTAAACACACTCCGTCTCAGTTATACAAACCAGTCAGTTAATGCTGTACAGTGAAATAATCGCTGTTTGTTCTGAGATCCACACAAAACACATAAATACACTGAGTGGGCAAAACGTAGAATTTGTGAATTTTACACCTGGCGGTACATATAGTAACCACTGGACTTTAAAACGTGTTGCAGGTGCATGACGCAGAGTGACCCTGAAAAATGCAGACGCAGTTCTTCCACGCAGCTGTGCAGGCAGAGCCATCTACAGTCATGCTGCTCTGTGCCCAAGCAAGCATTACTGGTTGAAGATTGACGATGGAGTTGCGGGCTGTTAAGGAAGTGTAGTAATGATATAATTGTGTTTGAATTATACGTTAGTGTAGTGTGTAGTGAATTGTGTAACGTGACTTAAAGTGAACACTATTCGGTGTGTAATTTTCGAAGGCGAATGTTCCAGGGAAAAACAGCTTGAAGTTAGCTCGCAAGGTGAGTTTGACAGACATGCATTGTACATACGTATAAGCAGATGGTACAGTTTGTGTGTTGGCTAAAGCAGTACAGACATGTGAACGTTATACACGGTATATTTATGTGTTAAGACGGCATTATGTAAAGCAGTACAGACATGTGAACGTTATACACGGTATATTTATGTGTTAAGACGGCATCATGTAAAGCAGTACAGACATGTGAACGTTATACACGGTATATTTATGTGTTAAGACGGCATCATGTAAAGCAGTACAGACATGTGAACGTTATACACGATATATTTATGTGTTAAGACGGCATTATGTAAAGAGAGTTATAGCAAGTGCCATTCGAGAAGTTTTAAACACTGCGTTGATGACCGCAATGTTACCCATTTGACGCTATCAGCCAGTCACTTGGTCAATGCTTTCACATTCTAACATTTCTTTGTACCATTTGCACTACTCTCTCTCCATCTCTCCACTCTACGTATATCTCTCCTCTCTTGCATTCCAGCTCCATTAGCTACCTTAATTGCAGTTTTCCAGTTACGTTGTGTCGTAATGCATTGAATGAGCGGCGTAACGTTTGGTTATGATGCTTTAAATGTAACGTGATTACTGAGCTGCAACTGGGTAATGTGAGGTTGTATGTAAACTGTTAGTGACTGCAAGTACTGGGTAAAGTACTGGGTAATGTGAGGTTGTATGTAAACTGTTAGTGACTGCAAGTACTGGGTAAAGTACTGGGTAATGTGAGGTTGTATGTAAACTGTTAGTGACTGCAAGTACTGGGTAAAGTACTGGGTAATGTGAGGTTGTATGTAAACTGTTAGTGACTGCAAGTACTGGGTAAAGTACTGGGTAATGTGAGGTTGTATGTAAACTGTTAGTGACTGCAAGTACTGGGTAAAGTACTGGGTAATGTGAGGTTGTATGTAAACTGTTAGTGACTGCAAGTACTGGGTAAAGTACTGGGTAATGTGAGGTTGTATGTAAACTGTTAGTGACTGCAAGTACTGGTAAAGTACTGGTAATGTGAGGTTGTATGTAAACTGTTAGTGACTGCAAGTACTGGGTAAAGTACTGGGTAATGTGAGGTTGTATGTAAACTGTTAGTGACTGCAAGTACTGGGTAAAGTACTGGGTAATGTGAGGTTGTATGTAAACTGTTAGTGACTGCAAGTACTAGGTACAGTCACAAGCCTGGTTCATGTACAGTCCGAGCGGGAAACTGGCCTGTCTGCTGCATTGATAATTATTTTACTTTACGTTACGTTGTTGTTAATTCGTTTTGTTCTGCGAAATACAACGTTGCCGTTTATAGCAGGGTTGTTTTATTTGAGCTTAAGAGGAAGGCGGTAACAGAAGACTGGAGATATTTACATAGTGAGAAGCTACATGATTTGTACAGTTCAAGGATCAAGGATAGGATGGGCAGGGAATGTGGCATGTATGGGGTAAAAGAGAAATGTATGCAGCGTTTTGGTGGCGAGCCTGCAGGAAAGAGTCCACTTGGAAGACCTACTCGTAGATGATGAAGATAATATTAAAACGGATTTGAAAGGTTTATGCTGGACGATGACGGGCTGGATAAATCTGGCTAATGATGATGTAAAATGGCGAACTCTCTGCAACACGGTAATGAAATTTTGGATTCCATAAAATAGGGGAATTTTTGACTAGGTGAGGAACTATTAGCTTCTCAAGAACGACTGCTGTATGCAGTTGCGTTGTTATTCATTATTAGAGAAGTATTTGTGATAATATTGTTGTGTGTTGTGTAGATGGCGTTGGGTTGTGATGAAATTTCAATTTTTTAAAATTCAAATTAAAGCTGAGGGCCATTTCAGAGGTTCCAAACCTGTGGGACATGGACCCCGGGGGGGGGGGGATGGGATTATTTCAGGTACCCCCACGCGGTGGCGCAGTTGGTTGAGGCACTGCACTAAAAGCCGGAAGGTCGCGGTATCGATTCCCAATGGTGTAATTGCAGTTATTTATTTACATAATCCTTCCGGCCGCACTACGGTCCTGAGGTCGACTCAGCCTCTAACAGAAATGAGTACCAGGAATATTTCCTGGGGGTAAAGGCGGCCGGTGCGTAGGGCTGACAACCTTACCACCTTCATGTGCCGATTGTCTATAAATCTGTGAGCCTCAACCTCCTGGAACACTAAGGGCCTGTCCAGGTCTGTAATGGGATTGCTTTACCGTTACCTTTACCTTACCTTTACCTTTACCTTTACCTTTACCTTTACTTCACCCCCAACTTTCAAACAACTTCACAGCAAGTCTTGCATGTCCAGCCAGTCCTTGTTCCTTCTGCTGCTGTTATTGTGCTATATGACATGTGTCAGTGTACAGCGGCTGTTGTTATTGAGCTACATGACATGTGTCAGTGTACAGCGGCTGTTGTTATTGTGCTACATGACATGTGTCAGTGTACAGCGGCTGTTGTTATTGTGCTACATGACATGTGTCAGTGTACAGCGGCTGTTGTTATTGTGCTACATGACATGTGTCAGTGTACAGCGGCTGTTGTTATTGTGCTACATGACATGTGTCAGTGTACAGCGGCTGTTGTTATTGAGCTACATGACATGTGTCAGTGTACAGCGGCTGTTGTTATTGAGCTACATGACATGTGTCAGTGTACAGCGGCTGTTGTTATTGTGCTACATGACATGTGTCAGTGTACAGCGGCTGTTGTTATTGTGCTACATGACAAGTGTCAGTGTACAGCGGCTGTTGTTATTGAGCTACATGACATGTGTCAGTGTACAGCGGCTGTTGTTATTGAGCTACATGACATGTGTCAGTGTACAGCGGCTGTTGTTATTGTGCTACATGACATGTGTCAGTGTACAGCGGCTGTTGTTATTGTGCTACATGCGCTTGTAATCCTTAATAAACAAACTTATATGTGAGCTAGGATAGCTCGGTCAGTATATTAACAGACGTGTGCGGGCACTGCAGTGTCCAGCGATGACTGTCATCACGAGAGCGCTTGTAATCCTTAATAAACAAACTTATATGTGAGCTAGGATAGCTCGGTCAGTATATTAACAGACGTGTGCGGGCACTGCAGTGTCCAGCGATGACTGTCATCACGAGAGCAAGGATAGCTCGGTCAGTATATTAACAGACGTGTGCGGGCACTGCAGTGTCCAGCGATGACTGTCATCACGAGAGCTAGGATAGCTCGGTCAGTATATTAACAGACGTGTGCGGGCACTGCAGTGTCCAGCGATGACTGTCATCACGAGAGCTAGGATAGCTCGGTCAGTATATTAACAGACGTGTGCGGGCACTGCAGTGTCCAGCGATGACTGTCATCACGAGAGCGCTTGTAATCCTTAATAAACAACCTTATATGGTAGCTAGGATAGCTCGGTCAGTATATTAACAGACGTGTGCGGGCACTGCAGTGTCCAGCGATGACTGTCATCACGAGAGCAAGGATAGCTCGGTCAGTATATTAACAGACGTGTGCGGGCACTGCAGTGTCCAGCGATGACTGTCATCACGAGAGCTAGGATAGCTCGGTCAGTATATTAACAGACGTGTGCGGGCACTGCAGTGTCCAGCGATGACTGTCATCACGAGAGCTAGGATAGCTCGGTCAGTATATTAACAGACGTGTGCGGGCACTGCAGTGTCCAGCGATGACTGTCATCACGAGAGCTAGGATAGCTCGGTCAGTATATTAACAGACGTGTGCGGGCACTGCAGTGTCCAGCGATGACTGTCATCACGAGAGCTAGGATAGCTCGGTCAGTATATTAACAGACGTGTGCGGGCACTGCAGTGTCCAGCGATGACTGTCATCACGAGAGCTAGGATAGCTCGGTCAGTATATTAACAGACGTGTGCGGGCACTGCAGTGTCCAGCGATGACTGTCATCACGAGAGCTAGGATAGCTCGGTCAGTATATTAACAGACGTGTGCGGGCACTGCAGTGTCCAGCGATGACTGTCATCACGAGAGCTAGGATAGCTCGGTCAGTATATTAACCAGGCTGCGGGCTGGACAATGCGCGGTTCGAATCCCAACAAGGGCAAGACACTTTGTCTTCTCCAAACGTCATGAAGTGCTCTGGGGCCCACCCAGCCTCCTATTCAATAGGTACCAGGGTTCTTTCCCGGGGTTAAAGCGGCCGGGGCGTGAAGTTTACCACCCACCTTCGTATAGTGCCCAGGTTAAGAATGAGTGGAGCTGCATCTTTCCTTCCCCTACACAGCAAGGACAGAAATGACTTTACGTTGTTTACCTTTCGAAGACTTTTAAAAAATATTATTAAACTGCACAGCATACAGTAACCGTGCTTTTGATGTTCCTGCAACATGTTTCGACTAGACCTTGCAAACAGAAAGTAGAAGCCATTGTTACGGAGAACACGTGAAACACGAAGTAGAAGTAACACGTAAAATCTTTACATTACAAACTATTGCTTTAATTCAGCTGACGACCCTGAAGATGACCCAGCTTTGTCGAAACATGTAACATAGATAATAAACTTAACATTTATTTCTCCAAAATAAATTGTTTACTGCTGTTGGTCTTCATTGTGAGGTTATGTGCTGGTAGTAGCGCACCGTGAATATGGGGTTATGTGCTGGTAGTAGTGCACCGTGAATATGGGGTTATGTGCTGGTAGTAGTGCACCGTGAATATGGGGTTATGTGCTGGTAGTAGTGCACCGTGAATATGGGGTTATGTGCTGGTAGTAGTGCACCGTGAATATGGGGTTATGTGCTGGTAGTAGTGCACCGTGAATATGGGGTTATGTGCTGGTAGTAGCGCACCGTGAATATGGGGTTATGTGCTGGTAGTAGTGCACCGTGAATATGGGTTTATGTGCTGGTAGTAGTGCACCGTGAATATAGGGTTATGTGCTGGTAGTAGTGCACCGTGAATATGGGGTTATGTGCTGGTAGTAGTGCACCGTGAATATGGGGTTATGTGCTGGTAGTAGTGCACCGTGAATATGGGGTTATGTGCTGGTAGTAGTGCACCGTGAATATGGGGTTATGTGCTGGTAGTAGTGCACCGTGAATATGGGGTTATGTGCTGGTAGTAGCGCACCGTGAATATGGGGTTATGTGCTGGTAGTAGTGCACCGTGAATATGGGGTTATGTGCTGGTAGTAGTGCACCGTGAATATGGGTTTATGTGCTGGTAGTAGTGCACCGTGAATATGGGGTTATGTGCTGGTAGTAGCGCACCGTGAATATGGGGTTATGTGCTGGAAGTAGTGCACCGTGAATAATGCAGCAGTATGTTCAAAGTCTGTTATAACGTCCCAGAAAACACACCGCATCTCTGTTACAAATGTTAGCCGTTTAATAATGCTTGTGACCTAAACGAAGAAAGAAAAGTTGTAAGTTTCGTCGTCACAGCCCTATAAACAGTTTGTCAGGTTTCCCATAAGTTTGAAATAAGTTTGTTAAAGTTTTAAACCAGAATATTTAAGCCATACTCTTAATGACTTTAAGAATCATTGCCCGTATTGGGCTACTGACGTCCGTCTGAATCTTACGGCGCCGCGCTCGGAAGTAAATTCAGTAGGTGCACTTGGACTCGTCCGCAAGAAGTACTGTAGGGGTGTCGGGTTAGTTAGGACGGTACAGAGGGCACATTATTCTGTTTTGGCCGCCATTAAGCGTGTTCGCTCTCTATCCTGGAACTGCCTAATGTAGGAAACAAAAGTTATCTGTAGTCAAGTATATATAAGAAAAACCATTAGATGGGATACAAATTATGTACCCATTCTTTTGTTTAAAGGAAGAAGATTGTGCTACAGGCATATTTAATTCCTCCGAAGCCACCGCCTCCCCCCTTAGTGTCGTAACCCCCACTCCTGTTTTGCTCCAGGCTATAAGCAAGCTGCCTGCGCACACAGGTGTCATATTATTGCGATCGGACTCTCTTCATGTTATTTCTTTACAAACGTCTATTTGGTGTTAGAAACAGCACGCGTCTACAAACTAATGCTTAAATGTATCGTGACTGTAAAATGTATCGTGACTGTAAAATGTTTGGTACATCGTAAATACTGTTGATACTTCACGGCATGATTCAAATATTAATCTGTGTTTGTCTATTGGAAATTTAAATTGCAAAAATGTTTATAACAATTACATATATATGTGTTACACGTTTACAAATTACTGGTGTCAAATTAAGTGACTAACATGTAGATCAGTTGAACTTTGTTTACTCGGCTTGTGACAACGTGCTGTTGTATAAGTGTTGATGAACTTGTTAGAAGTGCTTGAACTCTGAGTTTGGGAGATAATGAGCCCCTCCCAGGCTTTAGAATTTCAAGACATTTTAACTGTTTGTAAAAATGTAAAATGTTGTAAGTGAAAATAAATAGAAATGAGTTAAGTGAAACAGTTCTGTCTTGACAGATCGAGTACAACGTGTGCAACTGTCAGTAGTGTCAACACAACACAGACAGTACAACGTGTGTAACTGTCAGTAGTGTCAACACAACACAGACAGTACAACGTGTGTAACTGTCAGTAGTGTCAACACAACACAGACAGTACAACGTGTGTAACTGTCGAGTAGTGTCAAAACAACACAGACAGTAAAACGTGTGTAACTGTCGAGTAGTGTCAACACAACACAGACAGTACAACGTGTGTAACTGTCGAGTAGTGTCAACACAACACAGACAGTACAACGTGTGTAACTGTCAGTAGTGTCAACACAACACAGACAGTACAACGTGTGTAACTGTCCAGTAGTGTCAACACAACACAGACAGTACAACGTGTGTAAATGTCAGTAGTGTCAACACAAACACAGAGAGTACAACGTGTGTAACTGTCAGTAGTGTCAACACAACACAGACAGTACAACTTGTGTAAATGTCAGTAGTGTCAACACAACACAGAGAGTACAACGTGTGTAACTGTCAGTAGTCTCAACACAACACAGACAGTACAACTTGTGTAACTGTCAGTAGTGTCAACACAACACAGACAGTACAACTTGTGTAACTGTCAGTAGTGTCAACACAACACAGACAGTACAACGTGTGTAACTGTCAGTAGTGTCAACACAACACAGAGAGTACAACGTGTGTAACTGTCAGTAGTGTCAACACAACACAGACAGTACAACTTGTGTATCTGTCAGTAGTGTCAACACAACACAGACAGTACAACGTGTGCAACTGTCGAGTAGTGTCAACACAACACAGACATTACAACGTGTGTAACTGTCAGTAGTGTCAACACAACACAGAGAGTCACAACGTGTGTAACTGTCAGTAGTGTCAACACAACACAGACAGTACAACTTGTGTAACTGTCAGTAGTGTCAACACAACACAGAGAGTACAACGTGTGTAACTGTCAGTAGTCTCAACACAACACAGACAGTACAACTTGTGTAACTGTCAGTAGTGTCAACACAACACAGACAGTACAACGTGTTTAACTGTCAGTAGTGTCAACACAACACAGAGAGTACAACGTGTGTAAATGTCATTAGTTTCAACACAACACAGACAGCACAACTTGTGTAACTGTCAGTAGTGTCAACACAACACAGACAGTACAACGTGTTTAACTGTCAGTAGTGTCAACACAACACAGAGAGTACAACGTGTGTAACTGTCATTAGTTTCAACACAACACAGACAGTACAACTTGTGTAACTGTCAGTAGTGTCAACACAACACAGAGAGTACAACGTGTGTAACTGTCAGTAGTGTCAACACAACACAGACAGTACAACGTGTGTAACTGTCTGTAGTGTCAACACAACACAGAGAGTACAACGTGTGTAACTGTCAGTAGTGTCAACACAACACAGACAGTACAACTTGTGTAACTGTCAGTAGTGTCAACACAACACAGACAGTACAACGTGTGCAACTGTCGAGTAGTGTCAACAGAACACAGACAGTACAACGTGTGTAACTGTCGAGTAGTGTCAACACAACACAGACAGTACAACGTGTGTAACTGTCAGTAGTGTCAACACAACACAGACAGTACAACGTGTTTAACTGTCCAGTAGTGTCAACACAACACAGACAGTACAACGTGTGTAACTGTCAGTAGTGTCAACACAACAACAGACAGTACAACGTGTGTAACTGTCCAGTAATGTCAACACAACACAGACAGTACAACGTGTGTAACTGTCGAGTAGTGTCAACACAACACAGACAGTACAACGTATGTAACTGTCGAGTAGTGTCAACACAACACAGACAGTACAACGTGTGTAACTGTCAGTAGTGTCAACACAACACAGACAGTACAACGTGTGTAACTATCGAGTAGTGTCAACACAACACAGAGAGTACAACGTGTGTAACTGTCAGCAGTGTCAACACAACACAGACAGTACAACGTGTGTAACTGTCCAGTAGTGTCAACACAACACAGACAGTACAACGTGTGTAACTGTCCAGTAATGTCAACACAACACAGACAGTACAACGTGTGTAACTGTCGAGTAGTGTCAACACAACACAGACAGTACAACGTGTGTAACTGTCCAGTAGTGTCAACACAACACTGAGAGTACAACGTGTGTAACTGTCAGTAGTGTCAACACAACACAGGCAGTACAACGTGTGTAACTGTCGAGTAGTGTCAACACAACACAGACAGTACAACGTGTGTAACTGTCAGTAGTGTCAACACAACACAGACAGTACAACGTGTGTAACTGTCGTGTAGTGTCAACACAACACAGACAGTACAACGTGTGTAACTGTCGAGTAGTGTCAACACAACACAGACAGTACAACGTGTGTAACTGTCGAGTAGTGTCAACACAATACAGACAGTACAACGTGTGTAACTGTCGAGTAGTGTCAACACAACACAGACAGTACAACGTGTGTAACTGTCGAGTAGTGTCAACACAACACAGACAGTACAACGTGTGTAACTGTCGAGTAGTGTCAACACAACTCAGACAGTACAACGTGTGTAACTGTTGAGTAGTGTCAACACAACACAGACAGTACAACGTATGTAACTGTCCAGTAGTGCCAACACAACACAGACAGTACAACGTGTGTAACTGTCCAGTAGTGTCAACACAACACAGACAGTACAACGTGTGTAACTGTCGAGTAGTGTCAACACAACACAGACAGTACAACGTGTGTAACTGTCAGTAGTGTCAACACAACACAGACAGTACAACGTGTGTAACTGTCGAGTAGTGTCAACACAACACAGACAGTACAACGTGTGTAGCTGTCGAGTAGTGTCAACACAACACAGACAGTACAACGTGTTTAACTGTCCAGTAGTGTCAACACAACACAGACAGTACAACGTGTTTAACTGTCGAGTAGTCAACAAAACACAGACAGTTGGTGCGTACAAAATTAATGAACACGACGGCTGAAGGTAAGTTGTCATGACACAAAGAGCAGTAAATTCCAGTGGCCTCTTCCTTCCCGATTACAACCTCCATATTCAGTTCGTATTTTATGGCCTTCCTACATCCTGTTCCGGCGAGGACTGTAACTACAAAATATATTCGTCATGTGCACTATTTGTGTATAAAGTAGTGTTAACTTTGAACTACTGTCATGTGCACTATTTGTGTATACACTAAAGTAGTGTTAACTTTGAACTACTCTCATGTGCACTATTTGTGTATACACTAAAGTAGTGTTAACTTTGAACTACTGTCATGTGCACTATTTGTGTATACACTAAAGTAGTGTTAACTTTGAACTACTGTCATGTGCACTATTTGTGTATACACTAAAGTAGTGTTAACTTTGAACTACTGTCATGTGCACTATTTGTGTATACACTAAAGTAGTGTTAACTTTGGACTACTGTTTACTGACTTAACGTCGGTTAGTAAGTCATAGTAACGATGGCTAAATGTTTAATGCATGAGTCTGTGGGGGACTTTATTAACTTTATTTTTATGTCATGTTTGTTATGTTATGTTACGTTTGTTATGTTATGTTACGATTGTTATGTTGTCATGTTTGTTATGTTATATCATATTTGTTATGTTATGTCACGTTTGTTATGTTATGTCATGTTTGTTATGTTATGTCATGTTTGTTAAGCACATGTCAGTCTTAAACAGCTGAATTTATCTACCTTTTCTACAGGAGCAGTCTTGGTCACTTATTTTGATTTTATATATGAGATGACTCATAATTCTATATATATGAGATGACTCATAATTTTATATATGAGATGACATAATTTTATATATGAGATTACTCATAATTTTATATGAGACGACTCATAATTTTATATGAGATGACTCATAATTTTATATATGAGATGACTCATAATTTTACATGAGATGACTCATAATTTTATATATGAGATGACTCATAATTTTATATGAGATGACTCACAATTTTATATATGAGACGACTCATAACTTTATATATGAGATGACTCATAATTTTATGTATGAGATGACTCATAATTTTATATATGAGATGACTCATAATTTTATATATGAGATGACTCATAATTTTATATATGAGATGACTCAATTTTATATATGAGATGACTCATAATTTTATATGAGATGACTTATAATTTTATATATGAGACGACTCATAATTTTATATGAGATGACTCATAATTTTATATATGAGATAACTCATAATTTTATATGAGATAACTCATAATTTTATATATGAGACGACTTATAATTTTATATATGAGACGACTCATAATTTTATATATGAGATGACTCATAATCCAAACGAGTCATCTCATTACATAGCAGGCATGAAAGAAACATTTTGAAATTATTAATTTCGTACAATTTGCTTAATATTCATTTATAAAACCAACTTAACGCACAAGTTACAAACACATTCAAAAGTATGGTCTTTCACTACCACTACGTGTTTCGGCACGTCTGTGCCATCGTCCCTGGAGGATGGCACAGACTGTGTTTTAATGAGACAGCAAGGTGCCGGTGGTGCCGGTGGTGCCGGTGGTGCCGTTAACTATACCACAAATAAATTCACCAGGATAATAAGAATGTCGCGTAAGTTACCAAACTCGCAGCTCAGTGCTAACTTCATTACGTCATTCTTAGCGAAGTGCCGAAGGCCTTAATTGCTTGTTGTTCGCCCGACTTGTCAGTAGTCGCCCGACTTGTCAGTAGTCGCCCGACTTGTCAGTAGTCCCGACTCTTTACAAACGTGTCTTTGTGAAAGGAAACCTGAAATTGAGGCAAGCCACAAGCTTGATCTACGAAACCAGAGAACAAATTGGCATTGGCTGTAGAGTTGTGAGGATTGACAGAAAGAGTTGTCAGTGTGTTTAGTGCGAGTTGCTGTCTAGCGGAATGCCACGCCACCTAGACTCCTAGAAATGTGCCGATATTTAAGAGGAATTACTGCCTCCATTTTAACACTGAACATGGAAGCAAGAATTTTTCCTAACGATATTTCTGCCGATCGCAGTGGCCGTGCGGTCTAAGGCGTGGGTCTTCGGCCGCTCGCCTACTGGGATCGTGGGTTCGAATCCCACCGGGGGCATGGATGTCTGTTGTGAGTGTTGTGTGTTGTCAGGTAGAGGTCTCTGCGACGGGCTGATCACTCGTCTAGAGGAGTCCTACCGAGTGTGGTGTGTCTAAGTGTGTGACCTTGAAGCGTCGTAAAATGAGGCGGCCTAGGCCCCCAAGGGGCGGTCGAGCCATTGGAAAGAAAAGATACTTTCCACCAGAATGGACTGCGTTACATTGCCACCGTGAGAAGCTGAAATGTTACATGTTAAACGATGATTTGTGCCGACTGACTGTCAGCTACTGCAGGCACACATGAAATTCACATAGAAACTGAAATGCTCGCAAAAGTTTTGTAAAGTTTTCACCATTCTTACAAGGCACAAAATGAATTACACTGCAGCCGCGGCCCACGCAGTAAGTCGCCTTAATTTCACTGTGGGGTCCCGGGTTCAAATCCAGACCTTTCCACGTGGGATCTGTGTTGAACAAATTGGCAGTGAGACAGGTCATTTCACAATTGCTCCATACTCATTCATTCGTCAGCCAGTCTGTGTAACAATGGCAGTCTGCAGCATCGTTAAACAACGCACACTCCATAACGAAATACAAGCAAGTGTGTTCCGACTGTAGCGCAGTTAGCTGAGTAACGTCATAACTATATTTGGTGTATTGGACGAAGATTATTGTGAAGGGAAATTAAAACTGCATTATGCTGTTTGTTATACACCTGAGACTCGATCTTCGTGAACTTCGATGTTCGTGATTTTGATATTTATTGCAAACCTATTTGAATACCGTTGTTTCGAACTTTCGTGATTTGTTCCATCAAATCGGGATGAAACGAGGTAGTCGACGAATCGGCTTACGCCACTTTACTGCTAGCCCACACATTCATTTTAGCTCAGTAGAGCTCGTTTTTGCCGATCCCAGTGGCCGTGCGGTCTAAGGCGTCGGTCTGCGGCCGCTCGCTTGCTAGGATTGCGGGTTCGAATCCCGCCTAGGGCATGGATGTCTGTCTCTTGTGAGTGTTGTGTGTTGTCAGGTAGAGGTCTCTGCGACGAGCTGATCACTCGTCCAGAGGAGTCCTACCGAGTGTGAAGTGTCTGAGTGTGATCGTGAAGCGTCGTAAAATGACGACGCCTAGGTCCCCTAGGGATGTCGAGCCATAGGAAAAACAAAGTGGAGCTCCGTCTGTCATTAAATAAGTTTGATTTCCTTTGTGTTTCACGTAGTGACACTCCTCAAGTCGTGACGTGCGTCACGGTGCGTGACGTGCGTGACGGTCCGCAAATTTTGTATTTTATTAAACAAATTGTTATGCGTTTCGTGCTTTGGGGTTATTTGTCATTTTTATTACCGGCATGACATAAGTGCTAGGAAGAGGCGTTTAAAATTGAAGCTCAATTGAGATGTTTGTAAGGGTTTATCGGTTCCTGCTGATCACGATTGTGCACGTGCATCGCTACGTGCATCGCTACGTGCATCGTTACGTGCACAGCGGCTCATAAGTCGTTTTTACATTGCTCTTGTTATCTTATTGCCAGACAGAAGATCGCAAAGATCGGCTTTAGAAAGGCGCTTGATAGAGGATAATACGTAAGGACAAGAGAAGATGAAAGGAACTATTGAAATAGACGTAATAGACAAATTGAGCGGAGAAACGTAGAAGAGCAAGTATGGAGCAGATGAAATGTTAGCGTGATAAATTGTGGTAGAGAGGAAGTGGAAAATTGGAAAGTAAAGAATTGGATTAGTAAGGAAACGAATGGCAGAAGGAAAAATATTGATGGCGAGTTGAAGAAAAGTAGCTGCTTTGTTGGAAAACTGATGTTGGAGGAAGCGAGTAATGACGGAACAAATGGACGTGTGTGAGAGAGAGCGTCGGTGCTTGGAACTATGGCGTCGGTAGTTCAGAGGGAAGGTGAGACTGTTCTGAGTCAATTAAAAGGAGATCAACTGATTCAAGAGTTGTCACTCGTATTATTGAATGGCTTACTGCTAATAAGTTAGTACTAATCTTGATAAAACAAATATTATAAAGTTTATAACAAACAATTCACCACACTGTGCATTGATTATAGAGGGAAGTGTATAGGGAGACGATAAACATAAAGTGTCTTGGTTTACAAATTGATAACCACTTAACTTGGAACAATCATATTGATCAAATGGTTCCTAATTAAGTGCAGCATGTTATGCAGTTAGATCGATGTATCGTATCATGTTATGCAGTTAGATCGATGTATCGTATCATGTTATGCAGTTAGATCGATGTATCGTATCATGTTATGCAGTTAGATCGATGTATCATATCATATTATGCAGTCAGATCGATGTATCGTATCATGTTATGCAGTTAGATCGATGTATCGTATCATGTTATGCAGTCAGATCGATGTATCGTATCATGTTATGCAGTTAGATCGATGTATCGTATCATGTTATGCAGTTAGATCGATGTATCATATCAGCTACATCAACAATCTTAAATCAATCTACCTCGCATACTTTCATTCTATTATGAAGTACAGAACCACTCCCAGTGCCACTCTGTCCACCACAGATCCCACATAAAACCTCTCCCAGTGCCACTCTGTCCACCACAGATCCCACATAAAACCTCTCCCAGTGCCACTCTGTCCACCACAGATCCCACATAAAACCTCTCCCAGTGCCACTCTGTCCACCACAGATCCCACATAAAACCTCTCCCAGTGCCACTCTGTCCACCACAGATCCCACATAAAACCTCTCCCAGTGCCACTCTGTCCACCACAGATCCCACATAAAACCACTCCCAGTGCCACTCTGTCCACCACAGATCCCACATAAAACCTCTCCCAGTGCCACTCTGTCCACCACAGATCCCACATAAAACCTCTCCCAGTGCCACTGTGTCCGCCACAGATCCCACATAAAACCACTCCCAGTGCCACTCTGTCCACCACAGATCCACATAAAACCTCTCCCAGTGCCACTCTGTCCACCACAGATCCCACATAAAACCTCTCCCAGTGCCACTCTGTCCACCACAGATCCTACATAAAACCTCTCCCAGTGCCACTGTGTCCACCACAGATCCCACATAAAACCTCTCCCAGTGCCACTCTGTCCACCACAGATCCCACATAAAATCTCTCCCAGTGCCACTCTTTCCACCACAGATCCCACATAAAACCTCTCCCAGTGCCACTCTTTACACCACAGATCCCACATAAAACATCTCCCAGTGCCACTGTGTCCACCACAGATCCCACATAAAACCTCTCCCAGTGCCACTCTGTCCACCACATATCTCACATAAAACCTCTCCCAGTGCCACTCTGTCCACCACAGATCCCACATAATACCTCTCCCAGTGCCACTCTGTCCACCACAGATCCCACATAAAACATCTCCCAGTGCCACTCTGTCCACCACAGATCCCACATAAAACCTCTCCCAGTGGCACTCTGTCCACCACAGATCCCACATAAAACCTCTCCCAGTGCCACTCTGTCCACCACAGATCCCACATAAAACCTCTCCCAGTGCCACTCTGTCCACCACAGATCCCACATAAAACCTCTCCCAGTGCCACTCTGTCCACCACAGATCCCACATAAAACCTCTCCCAGTGCCACTCTCCACCACAGATCCCACATAAAACCTCTCCCAATGCCACTCTGTCCACCACAGATCCCACATAAAACCTCTCCAGTGCCACTCTCCACCACATATCTCACATAAAACCTCTCCCAGTGCCACTCTGTCCACCACAGATCCCACATAAAACCTCTCCCAGTGCCACTCTGTCCACCACAGATCCCACATAAAACCTCTCCCAGTGCCACTCTCCACCACAGATCCCACATAAAACATCTCCCAGTGCCACTCTGTCCACCACAGATCCCACATAAAACCTCTCCCAGTACCACTGTGTCCACCACAGATCCCACATAAAACCTCTCCCAGTGCCACTCTGTCCACCACAGATCCCACATAAAACCTCTCCCAGTGCCACTCTGTCCACCACAGATCCCACATAAAACCTCTCCCAGTGTCACTCTGTCCACCACAGATCCCACATAAAACCTTCCCAGTGCCACTCTCCACCACATATCTCACATAAAACCTCTCCCAGTGCCACTCTGTCCACCACAGATCCCACATAAAACCTCTCCCAGTTCCACTCTGTCCACCACAGATCCCACATAAAACCTCTCCCAGTTCCACTCTGTCCACCACAGATCCCACATAAAACCTCTCCCAGTGCCACTCTGTCCACCACAGATCCCACATAAAACCTCTCCCAGTTCCACTCTGTCCACCACAGATCCCACATAAAACCTCTCCCAGTGCCACTCTGTCCACCACATATCCCACATAAAACCTCTCCCAGTGCCACTCTGTCCACCACAGATCCCACATAAAACCTCTCCCAGTGCCACTCTGTCCACCACAGATCCCACATAAATTCATCTCCATGTAAGCCAGTCTCTGCACTGATAAAGCTGCACCTGATTTCCTCATGTGTTAAGTGGCACGTGGGAACGGTTTGTGTGGCTTTAATAAGACTTGAAGGGATATTATGTGTGCATGAGTTGGCAGTGCTGGACGGTTAGTATTGACACCAATAATTCATGACAGCAGAATGTAGCCTCCAGTAATCTGCCGTCCCGACGTTGTGGGCATGACTGTGCAAGGTGTGTACAAGCAGATGCAGATAGCCAGCCTATCGACAGGCAGACACTTGCTGCAAGGCGCGCTGTCTTCTGCTGCGATCTCATTACTGGAAGCTGCGCTGTTGAGCACATCACAGGCTTAGCGTGGCTAATAACACTGGGGGGTCGACCGTGGGTATTACGAACTTTAATTTACGTAGGAGTCGAGTTAGAAAGAGCGGGGAGGTTGGTTTGAGCCAGTCGAGTTAGAAAGAGAGGGGAGGTTGGTTTGAGCCAGTCGAGTTAGAAAGAGAGGGGAGGTTGGTTTGAGCCAGTCGAGTTAGAAAGAGAGGGGAGGTTGGTTTGAGCCAGTCGAGTTAGAAAGAGCGGGAGGTTGGTTTGAGCCAGTCCCTAATATAGATACACCGCTTTCCCCACTTTCGACCCAGTTTCTTCATTTGCCTGTCTTGAAATCAGTAAGCAAGAAACTATTCTTAATTAGGAAAACTATTGGGGGGGGCGTTTGCCGCACTTGCCCCCCAAAGCTACGCCTGTGGAGGACATAATCGCTGTGTGTAGCAATGGTCTAACTAACTAACTAATACTAACTAATACTAACAAAGTAACTTCTAAGTAAATTCGCGCAGTACGGCCCCACTTTGTAATCTCAGTTCCTCAGCTAGTCAAGACGTCTCTCATATTTACGCACCTCAAAGTCCACAGCCGTCCGCTACTTCTTCCTATCCTCAGCTAGTCAAGACGTCTCTCATATTTACGCACCTCAAAGTGCACAGCCGTCCGCTACTTCTTCCTATCCTCAGCTAGTCAAGACATCTCTCATATTTACGCACCTCAAAGTCCACAGCCGTCCGCTACTTCTTCCTATCCTCAGCTAGTCAAGACGTCTCTCATATTTACGCACCTCAAAGTCCACAGCCGTCCGCTACTTCTTCCTATCCTCAGCTAGTCAAGACGTCCCTCATATTTACGCACCTCAAAGTCCACAGCCGTCCGCTACTTCTTCCTATCCTCAGCTAGTCAAGACGTCCCTCATATTTACGCACCTCAAAGTCCACAGCCGTCCGCTACTTCTTCCTATCCTCAGCTAGTCAAGACGTCCCTCATATTTACGCACCTCAAAGTGCACAGCCGTCCGCTACTTCTTCCTATCCTCAGCTAGTCAAGACGTCTCTCATATTTACGCACCTCAAAGTCCACAGCCGTCCGCTACTTCTTCCTATCCTCAGCTAGTCAAGACGTCCCTCATATTTACGCACCTCAAAGTCCACAGCCGTCCGCTACTTCTTCCTATCCTCAGCTAGTCAAGACGTCCCTCATATTTACGCACCTCAAAGTCCACAGCCGTCCGCTACTTCTTCCTATCCTCAGCTAGTCAAGACGTCTCTCATATTTACGCACCTCAAAGTCCACAGCCGTCCGCTACTTCTTCCTATCCTCAGCTAGTCAAGACGTCTCTATATTTACGCACCTCAAAGTCCACAGCCGTCCGCTACTTCTTCCTACCTCAGCTAGTCAGACGTTCCTCATATTTACGCCTCAAAGTCCACAGCCGTCCTACTTCTTCCTATCCTTCTAGTCAGACGTCCTCATATTTACGCACTCTAAGTCCACAGCCGTCCGCTACTTCTTCCTATCTCAGCTAGTCAAGACGCTCTCATATTTCGCACCTCAAGTCCACAGCCGTCCGCTACTTCTTCCTATCCTCATAGTCAAGCTCCTCATTTCATCTATCCCAGCCGTCAGTACTTCTCCATCCTCGCTCCTAAGTCCTCACTTTCGCACTCAATTCCACCGTCGCTAGTCATGCCTTCCTCACTATTCAGACCTCATCACTAACGCCTCCAAGTTCCACGTCGCTCTTCAAGCGTCCTCTCTTTCACGACTCAATCAATCGTCCTATTTCTCACCTCAGCTATCATCCTTCCTCATTCCACCCTAGTCCAACCTCCAGCTACTTTCCTATTCTCCTATCTAAGTCTCAGTACGTCCCTATATTTACGCCGCTAATGTCACCAGCCGTCTATTTCCTATCCTCCTAGTCAAGCGTCCTCTTTTACGCTACCTCATCCCAGCCGTCGCTACTTCTTCCACTAAGTCACAGCGTCCGCACCTCAATTCCTATCCTCAGCGTCATCGTCTATCTCATAGTTACACGCTCCAAAGTCATACGCCCCTCATTCCCACCTCGCTGTCAAGATCTCTCTTTTACATCAAGTCCCACGTTCCGCCCTCACTTTCCTCATGCCTGTCGCTCTCTTATCTCCTAGTCAAGACTCCTCCATCTTTACCTATCCCAAGTGTCAAGCGTCCTATTTTACCACTCAAAGTCCCACTAGCTCCTCATTCTTCCTATCCTCAGCTATCAAGACTCTCTCTATTTCGCACCTCAAAGTCCATCACGTCCGCTATTTTCCTATCCTCGCTAGTCAAGACTCCTCATATTTACGCCTCAAGTCCATACCGTCCCTACTTCTTCCACCTGCTAGTCAAGACTCTCATCCTATTTAGCACTCTAAAGTCACATGCCGTCCGCTCTATCTCCTAGCGTCGACTTCTATATTCCACTATTCAAGAGTCCTCAGTAACGCACCTCTAGTCCCAGCTGTACTTCTTCTCTATCCTCAGCTAATCAAGACGTCCTCATATTTACCCCTCACAAGTCCAAGACGTCCTATTTCTTCCTCAGAGTCAAGACTCTCTCATATTTCCCTCAAAGTCCACAGCCGTCCGCTACTTTTCCTATCCTCAAGTCAAGACGTCTCTATATTTACGCACCTCAAGTCCACAGCGTCCTCTTCTTCTCCTCATCACAGCGTACGTTTCTTCATATTTACGCAGTCAAAGTCACTCCGCTATTCTTCCTTCCAAGTCAAACGCTCTTCATTTTACCCCAAGTCCGCCGTCTTCTATTCGCTACCTCATTCAAACGCCTCAATCCACTCCTCTCAGCTATCACTTCTCTATCCACTTAAGTCCCTCTCCTTACCTCCATCTCATTCAGCGCACTCTTTTACCACCTAGTCACACCTCCATTACCCTCTCTAGTTCAAGTACTCAGCTATCTTCCATATCAGCTTCAAGCGCTCTATTTTCCACCTCAGCTAGTCAAGACGTCTCATATTTCCCTCAAAGTCACGTCTCTCTTCTTCTACCTCAGTCAACGTCCTTCTATTAGCCTCAAAGTCCACACTCCGTACGTCTCCTATCCTTCATGTCAAGAGTCTTCTATTTCCACCTAGTCCCTACTTTATAACCTCAAAGTCACACGTCCGCTATTTTCATCCTAGCTAGTTGACGTTCCATATTCAGCACCTCAGGTCACAGCGTCCGCTACTTTCTATCCTCAGCTATCAGACTCTATATTACGCACTAAGTCACACTCGCTACTTCTTCTATCTCAGCTAGTAACGACGTCTTCATATTTCGCCTCAGTCACTAGCCGTCCGCTACTTCTCATATCTCCTAGTCAGACGTTTCTTTAGTAAGCACAGCGTGTACACTAGCTAGTCAACGCTCTCTGAGTTTAGACCTAAAGTCACACGTTGTACTGCTTCTACAGTGTAAGCAGCTCTATATCTACGCTACAGTCGCCACGTCCTATTTCACTCTGTTCAGACGTCCAACGACTCAAGTCGCCACGCGTTCTCTCACTACAAGTAGTTCCAACCCCATTACAGCAGAAGACGACCCCGTACGGAGTCGCCGTACGCAGTTGGGTTTTTGTGCTGTCTGTGACGAGCATCTTCCGCGCTCTGCGTCACCGGACCGACGTTTCGTAAACTAGACTTCCATTTCTCATTTCCGCACTGTAAACTTCCTGTTATAATAATCGCTGCAGTGTCACTGCCGCAGTCCGTCTTGCGGCCAGATATTGTCATAACGGTAAAGGTAAGGTAAGGTTCTGCATTATTAAGCACCATGCCATGGGGGAGCGGAGTTAGGGCTCCACGTTTTCTTATTCTGTACTAAATGTATGTACCTGCTGTAATAAATGTTATGAAAATTCGAGGAACGTTGGAGGGTCAGATATGGGTCACAGTCGGACGGAGAGACGGACGGTGTTCTAATAACGCGTTAGTCTCTACTTCGTAAAGAATGCCTAAAGACGTGGCAGTCCTTATTGTCAGCCCGTTTAATAATAACCGACGTTTCTCTGCTCGTGTATTGCAGCAGTGCAGCTGAAATGAAAAGGAGTAGGTTGGGAATACAGAAAGTGGCTTGTTATGTCGAGAGGGAACTGTCAGCGAGGGGAGCTGCGAACAGTTGCACCGTGTGCCTTCAGTGAGTGAATTAGCTGACTGCTGAATCAAGAATATTGTGATGTCTAAAGCCCAGTGTTTACTATATGTACCGCCAGGTTTAACATTCACTAATTCTACGTTCTGCCCACACAGTGTATTTATGTGTTTTGTGTGGATCTGAGAACAAACAGCGATTATTTCACTGTACAACATTAACTGACTGGTTTGTATAACTGAGACGGAGTGTGTTTACTGCGCGGTA
Organism: Reticulitermes speratus; assembly: GCA_021186555.1. NCBI lineage: Eukaryota > Metazoa > Arthropoda > Insecta > Blattodea > Rhinotermitidae > Reticulitermes > Reticulitermes speratus. Next base: position 25,761,444 of record JAJKFL010000010.1, read on the forward strand.
CGGACTGTATTTATGTGTTTTGTGTGGATCTCAGAACAAACAGCGATTATTTCACTGTACAGCATTAACTGACTGGTTTGTATAACTGAGACGGAGTGTGTTTACTGCGCGGTACGGACTGTATTTATGTGTTTTGTGTGGATCTGAGAACAAACAGCGATTATTTCACTGTACAGCATTAACTGACTGGTTTGTATAACTGAGACGGAGTGTGTTTACTGCGCGGTACGGACTGTATTTATGTGTTTTGTGTGGATCTCAGAACAAACAGCGATTATTTCACTGTACAGCATTAACTGACTGGTTTGTATAACTGAGACGGAGTGTGTTTACTGCGCGGTACGGACTGTATTTATGTGTTTTGTGTGGATCTCAGAACAAACAGCGATTATTTCACTGTACAGCATTAACTGACTGGTTTGTATAACTGAGACGGAGTGTGTTTACTGCGCGGTACGGACTGTATTTATGTGTTTTGTGTGGATCTCAGAACAAACAGCGATTATTTCACTGTACAACATTAACTGACTGGTTTGTATAACTGAGACGGAGTGTGTTTACTGCGCGGTACGAACTGTATTTATGTGTTTTGTGTGGATCTCAGAACAAACAGCGATTATTTCACTGTACAACATTAACTGACTGGTTTGTATAACTGAGACGGAGTGTGTTTACTGCGCGGTACGGACTGTATTTATGTGTTTTGTGTGGATCTCAGAACAAACAGCGATTATTTCACTGTACAACATTAACTGACTGGTTTGTATAACTGAGACGGAGTGTGTTTACTGCGCGGTACGGACTGTATTTATGTGTTTTGTGTGGATCTCAGAACAAACAGCGATTATTTCACTGTACAACATTAACTGACTGGTTTGTATAACTGAGACGGAGTGTGTTTACTGCGCGGTACGGACTGTATTTATGTGTTTTGTGTGGATCTCAGAACAAACAGCGATTATTTCACTGTACAACATTAACTGACTGGTTTGTATAACTGAGACGGAGTGTGTTTACTGCGCGGTACGGACTGTATTTATGTGTTTTGTGTGGATCTCAGAACAAACAGCCATTATTTCACTGTACAACATTAACTGACTGGTTTGTATAACTGAGACGGAGTGTGTTTACTGCGCGGTACGGACTGAATGTTTAAATATAACTCATGGTAATTTCGGTCTTTAAGCAGTTAATAGTACGACATCGTGAGAGAAGAACCTGGACTGATTGAGACGCAGTAACTTTCAGAGATTGAACAAAGCTTCATAATTTGTACGACGAATATTTGAGCACTAAAACTGATCAAAATTGCAGATATATATATATATATATAAAACAGTTCGTACGTCACAGCGAACAGTGTGCTTGCAGTTGACATACCAGCCAGTTACTGTTGCATAAGGTACACATATGACACACATAAAGTACACATATGGCACACATAAAATACACATATGACATATAAAGTACACACGGCACACATAAAATACACATATGGCACATAAAGTACACATATAACACACATAAAGTACACATATGACACACATAAATTACACATGACACACGTAAAGTACACATATGGTACACATAAAATGTACACATGGCACATAAAGTGCACATATGGCACATAAAATGTACATATGGCACATAAAGTGCACATATGGTACACATAAAATGTACACATGGCACATAAAGTGCACATATGGCACATAAAATGTACATATGGCACATAAAGTGCACATATGGTACACATAAAGTGCACATATGGTACACATAAAATGTACATATGGCACATAAAGTGCACATATGACACATAAAGTGCACATATGACACATAAAGTGCACGTATGACACATAAAGTGCACATATGGTACACATAAAATGTACATATGCACATAAAGTGCACATATGACACATAAAGTGCACATATGACACATAAAGTGCACGTATGACACATAAAGTGCACGTATGACACACAAAGTACACATATGGCACACAAAGTACACATATGACACACATAAATAACCTCTGTTGGTAGAACGTATAAGTTTTGACTGTTAAACGCACACCGCATGTTTAGGCTCATTATTCACTGATGAACGGCATGATGTTATATTGACAGTCAGGCCGGAATGAACGTGACCTGCAGATGTCGTGATGAGGCCATGAGTGTGCTGTGAGTGTGCTGTGAGTGTGCTGTGAGTGTTGCGAAATTGGGCTTTGATAACTGCGTTGTTTGTACTGCGGTGCTGCTATTGCCCTGTGTGGCGTGTTAATATTTTGGTGGGATAAGAATTGGTGACTGCCGATAGTTTGAACAGTGCAAATGGCAGAGAGACGGACTTTGATGAATTTAGTAATGACGATGGACGTGTGGCCAGTGCAGATGTGTTTGTAACAAGAAACTGCTGCAGAACATGAGTCGTAAACCACTAAGTTAGAGACGAGTATGAACTTTAAGTACAGATTTCGTGATAACATTAGAGGATGTTACAAGAACACAATGGGGCTGTTGTTATTACGGGAATGAACCTTCGAGTTTCGCAGGAGTTAGGAGACTGGCTTGCCACACAAAATGGGGAAGCCCCGTAAGGTAAAGGTAAAGGTCACCCTAGAACAGGCCATGACGGCCCAGAGGGGGAGTAGAAGTATAGCTCTTCTATTTCTTTAACCTCGGCGCTAGATGGGGGTAGGTGGTCAACGCCACGCCCCGGCCGCATTACCACCGGGAATGACCCGATACATATTGTACAGGAGGCTGGGTGGGCCCCAGGGCCGGTCTGGACGGGAGCTGAAAATCTCGCCCCGTTGTGTGTGACGTCAGATGTACAAACACGTAAACAGCTGTTACACGTGTCACTTCTGAATTTGCTAGATTTGGACAGAATAGTAGCACTTGAGTGGACCGCGATAGCTCAGTCGGTATAGCGACTGTGTGGACCGCGATAGCTCAGTCGGTATAGCGACTCGCTACGAACTGGACGGTCCGGGGATCGAATCCCGGTGGTGGCGAGATTTTCAGCACCTGTCCAGACCGACCCTGGGGCCCACCCAGTCTCCTGTACAATGGGTACCGGGTCAATTCCGGGATAAAGCGGCCGGGTCGTGGCGTTGACCATCCACCCCCATCTAGCGCCGAGGTTAAAGAAAGAGTAAATACAGACTACAAATAATTTCGGCTCCTTTCTAAACCCATCTCCACACTTTGTAATACTTATAGAAAAGCAGCTGAGCGAAATCTCAGTTTTGGCGCCATGTGGCTTTAAGTGACCTTGAACTCGAATTAAAGGATCGCGAAGGAGACGCGGCGACATGTTCGACACGGAGGAGTTATGGCCGACTGACGTCGTAACACACCGCAACTTCGTACAATAAAATACCGCAGTTCTAAATTCCCAAACATGAACGCTCAAAGCACGATACTTGCCTGACTCGTGACAAAAAATTCCATGATTTAAGTCTACAAGGATGTGCCGCTGTGTTGTTGCGTAAGTGGTTCCCGACGTTTCGGAGGAGCGTGGTGTCCTTGTCTCTTAGGTTTAAGAGGTCCAAGAAGGGACATTCCTTTCGGATCTATTTGCTTTGGCACGCGGTGGCGCTGTTGGTTGAAGCACTGCTCTAGAAGCCGGAAGGTCGCGGGTTCGATTCCCGATGGTGTCATTGGAATCTTTCACTTACATAATCCTTTCGGTCAGGCCCAGGGGTCGACTCAGCCTCTAATAGAAATGAGTACCAGGAATATTTCCTTGGGGTAAAGGCGGCCGGTGCGTAGGGCTGACAACCTTACTACCTTCATGTGCCGATTGTCTATAAATCTGTGAGCCTCAACCTCCTGGAACCTTAAGGGCCTGTACAGGCCTTTAATGGGATTGCTTTACCTTTTTGCTCTTGACAACGAAGATAGTACGTTTCTGCGAAATTTGGGAGCTCTTCACCCAACCACACACCGTCACACGCTCTTCACCAACCAACCCACACCGTCACACGCTCTCACCCAACCACACACCGTCACACGCTCTTCACCAACACACAAAACCGTCAACACGCTCTTCACCCAACCACACACCGTCACACGCTCTTCACCCAACCACACACAGTCACACGCTCTTCACCCAACCACACACCGTCACACGCTCTTCAACCACAACTCACCACACCAGCTCACACGTTCTTCACCCAACCACACCGTCACACGCTCTTCACCAACCACACACCGTCACACGCTCTTCACCAACCACACACCGTCACACGCTCTTCACCAACCACACACCGTCACACGCTCTTCACCCAACCACACACCTTCACACGCTCTTCACACCAACCTCACACCACTCAACGCTCTTCACCAACCACACACCGTCATCACGCTCTTCACCAATCACACACCGTCACACGCTCTTCACCCAACCACACACCGTCACACGCTCTTCACCCAACCACACACCTTCACACGCTCTTCACCAACCACACACCGTCACACGCTCTTCACCCAACCACACACCTTACACCCTCACCTACTCACACTCCACAACACACCACACGTCTCACACGCTCTTCACCACCACACACCGTCACACGCTCTTCACCAATCACACACCGTTCACACGCTCTTCACCCAACCACACACCTCACACGCTCTTCACCAATCACACACCGTCACACGCTCTTCACCCAACCACACACCTTCACACGCTCTTCACCAACCACACACCTCACACGCTCTGCACCAACCACACACCGTCACACGCTCTTCACCCAACCACACACCGTCACACGCTCTTCACCCAACCACACACCTTCACACGCTCTTCACCCAACCACACACCGTCACACGCTCTTCACCAACCACACACCTCACACGCTCTTCACCCAACCACACACCGTCACACGCTCTTCACCAACCACACACCGTCACACGCTCTTCACCAATCACACACCGTCGCACGCTCTTCACCAACCACACACCTCACACGCTCTTCACCAACCACACACCTTCACACGCTCTTCACCCAACCACACACCGTCACACGCTCTTCACCCAACCACACACCTTCACACGCTCTTCACCCAACCACACACCGTCACACGCTCTTCACCAACCACACACCGTCACACGCTCTTCACCAATCACACACCGTCACACGCTCTTCACCCAACCACACACCTTCACACGCTCTCACCAATCACACACCGTCACACGCTCTTCACCCAACCACACACCTCACACGCTCTTCACCAACCACACACCTCACACGCTCTGCACCAACCCACGAACCTCTCAACACAACGTCACCTCTTCACCAACCACACACCGTCACACGCTCTTCACCAACCACACACCGTCACACGCTCTTCACCAACCACACACCTTCACACGCTCTTCACCAACACACACGTCACACGCTCTCACCAACCACACACCGTCACACGCTCTTCACCAATCACACACCTCCAGCTCTCACCAACCACAACCTTCAACGCTCTTCACCATCACACACGTCCACGCCTCACCCACACACCTTCACACGCTCCACCAACCACACACCTTCACACGCTCTTCACCAATCACACACCGTCACACGCTCTTCACCCAACCACACACCTTCACACGCTCTTCACCAACACACACCGTCACACGCTCTTCACCAACCACACACACGTCACACGCTCTTCACCCAACCACACCTCACACGCTCTTCACCAATCACACACCGTCACACGCTCTTCACCCAACTACACACCTTCACACGCTCTTCACCAACCACACCGTCACACGCTCTTCACCAACCACACACCGTCACACGCTCTTCACCAACCACACACCGTTCACACGCTCTTCACCAACCACACACCGTCACACGCTCTTCACCCAAACACACTTCACACGCTCTTCACACACAACGTACACGCTCTTCACCAACCACACACCGTCACACGCTCTTCACCAACCACACCGTCACACGCTCTTCACCAACCACACACCGTCACACGCTCTTCACCAACACACACCGTCACACGCTCTTCACCAACCACACACTTCACACGCTTCACAATCACACACCTCACACGCTCTTCACCAAAACACCCACACGCTCTTCACCAACCCATCACCGTCACACGCTCTTCACCAACCACACACCGTCACACGCTCTTCACCAACCACACACCGTCACACGCTCTTCACCAACCACACACCGTCACACGCTCTTCACCAACCACTACATCTCACAAACAGTCACCGTCTCACCACCCACACGTCACACGCTCTCACAACCACACACCGTCACACGCTCTTCACCAACCACACACCGTCACACGCTCTCAACTCACACCCTCACCAACACAACACCGTCACACGCTCTTCACCACCACACACCGTCACACACCACGACAGTCTGAAACGTCGCAGCTGAATTCCTAAGTATTTTGCATCGAGCAATTTTCTGAGCCATAACTTTTCTGAGGTCTATCCCGGAAGCTCCCTTTTCAAATCCCGGCCGTTTTCGGATATCCTGAAGTTGTCGTGACGTCACTAGTGCTAAAGTTCGTGTCTTCATTGAGGCCAGGCGTCTTGCATCTCTTTTCCACTTCACAGTCAATAAACACATCCACATTTCTTACGCAATTTACACTTGAGTTACGCTTTTTGTAAGATCATTATTTTATCTGGCAACTATCGGTTGCCATTTCTTTCCGTTCGTGCTTCATATCAACGCAGTCCTCTTAGCTTATCGCCCACAAGAGCGTGGAGTGAAAAGCGATAAGTGTCACACACAAAATGTCCATATGTACGACGCTGTGTCTCGTCGACTGCGGTGGTCGCACGATATCATGCTCGGCCTGCGTCAGACTGTGTCTGTGTACTTGGAATTCCGCTGTGGCAAGGATCTTTGTTGTGGCGAGTCAAAGGTCGTGTGGAAGTTCGACGTGACGCAGCAAGACAGAGCATCGGGTATTATGTGATTAATTCTGAATCGGAAAATTGCAGACCAAGTAAAAGAGAGAGGAATTTTACGCGAAATGTGCAGTTACAGCATAGGACACTGCAGGCAGTGCCTCTTGAGTTCTGCAGTTAGCGTGGGACACTGCAGGCAGTGCCTCTTGAGTTCTGCAGTTACAGCGTGGGACACTGCAGGCAGTGCCTCTTGAGTTCTGCAGTTAGCGTGGGACACTGCAGGCAGTGCCTCTTGAGTTCTGCAGTTACAGCGTGGGACACTGCAGGCAGTGCCTCTTGAGTTCTGCAGTTAGCGTGGGACAATGCAGGCAGTGCCTCTTGAGTTCTGCAGTTAGCGCCGGACACTACAGGTAGTGCCTCTATAATTCTGCATTTACAGCGTGGGACATTGCAGTCAGTGCCTTTTGAGTTCTGCAGTTAACGCGGGACACTGCAGTCAGTGCCTCTAGAATTCTGCAGTTCTTCGCAGCACTTAACAGTGTACCTGGTCACTGATGACTGTACGTTCAGTTGCTTGCACTGTACACAACGACTGTCATTGGATCAGACTGTACACGTCGAGCGACTGGCAGAAAGTGAATAATGAATTGAAAGGGATCTGGAAGGAGCAGTGTGGCCTGTCTGAGGTACTGTGCTGGAATACGTCTGGGCCAGGAAGACAGGACACTCACCACCAAGCTGGGGTTGAACCCGGCAACCTCCCTAACACAAGTCATTAGGCCTGTACCGCAGAAGGCGACGTTTCGTCAGTTCGAAGCTAGTTTTAGAAAAGTGGACACTCACAATGGGATCGAAAAAGGAAATTGTCAACTTCGCTTTTCTGTAATGTCACGCAGCGTAGATTGGAAGTTACAGACGTTTCGGGACAACCCGTCGGTCTCATCTTCAAAGGTCAAGCAGTCCATGAAGAATTGTTCTTCGTTATCTCTTGCAGTGTTACACCCGTCAATATGGGACCGATACGTTATCCCGAAACGTCGGTAAATAACTACCAATCTAAGCTGCGTAACATCCCAGAAGAGCTAAGATCTCATTTGTACCGCGGCTTTAGCTTGAAGTCTCGTAAAGGGAATTGTGTTTGGGCAACTGCAACATCCTCTTTATGGCAATGCTTAGCACGAGTATATAAACATAACAGGACTACAAGTTGACAGAGCACGAGTATATAAACATAACAGGACTACAAGTTGACAGAGCACGAGTATATAAACATAACAGGACTACAAGTTGACAGAGCGCGAGTATATAAACATAACAGGACTACAAGTTGACAGAGCACAAGTATATAAACATAACAGGACTACAAGTTGACAGAGCGCGAGTATATAAACATAACAGGACTACAAGTTGACAGAGCACAAGTATATAAACATAACAGGACTACAAGTTGACAGAGCGCGAGTATATTAACATAACAGGACTACAAGTTGACAGAGCACAAGTATATAAACATAACAGGACTACAAGTTGACAGAGCACGAGTATATAAACATAACAGGACTACAAGTTGACAGAGCACGAGTATATAAACATAACAGGACTACAAGTTGACAGAGCGCGAGTATATAAACATAACAGGACTACAAGTTGACAGAGCACAAGTATATAAACATAACAGGACTACAAGTTGACAGAGCGCGAGTATATAAACATAACAGGACTACAAGTTGACAGAGCACAAGTATATTAACATAACAGGACTACAAGTTGACAGAGCACGAGTATATTAACATAACAGGACTACAAGTTGACAGAGCACGAGTATATTAACATAACAGGACTACAAGTTGACAGAGCACAAGTATATAAACATAACAGGACTACAAGTTGACAGAGCACGAGTATATAAACATAACAGGACTACAAGTTGACAGAGCACGAGTATATAAACATAACAGGACTACAAGTTGACACAGCACGAGTATATAAACATAACAGGACTACAAGTTGACAGAGCACGAGTATATAAACATAACAAAACTACAAGTTGACAGAGCACGAGTATATAAACATAACAGGACTACAAGTTGACAGAGCACGAGTATATAAACATAACAGGACTACAAGTTGACAGAGCACGAGTATATAAACATAACAGGACTACAAGTTGACAGAGCACGAGTATATAAACATAACAGGACTACAAGTTGACAGAGCACAAGTATATTAACGTAACAGGACTACAAGTTGACAGAGCACAAGTATATTAACATAACAGGACTACAAGTTGACAGAGCACGAGTATATAAACATAACAGGACTACAAGTTGACAGAGCACAAGTATATAAACATAACAGGACTACAAGTTGACAGAGCACAAGTATATAAACATAACAGGACTACAAGTTGACAGAGCACAAGTATATAAACATAACAGGACTACAAGTTGACAGAGCACGAGTATATAAACATAACAGGACTACAAGTTGACAGAGCACGAGTATATAAACATAACAGGACTACAAGTTGACAGAGCACTAGTATATAAACATAACAGGACTACAAGTTGACAGAGCACGAGTATATAAACATAACAGGACTACAAGTTGACAGAGCACGAGTATATAAACATAACAGGACTACAAGTTGACAGAGCACAAGTATATAAACATAACAGGACTACAAGTTGACAGAGCACGAGTATATAAACATAACAGGACTACAAGTTGACAGAGCACTAGTATATAAACATAACAGGACTACAAGTTGACAGAGCACGAGTATATAAACATAACAGGACTACAAGTTGACAGAGCACGAGTATATAAACATAACAGGACTACAAGTTGACAGAGCACAAGTATATAAACATAACAGGACTACAAGTTGACAGAGCACGAGTATATAAACATAACAGGACTACAAGTTGACAGAGCACGAGTATATAAACATAACAGGACTACAAGTTGACAGAGCACTAGTATATAAACATAACAGGACTACAAGTTGACAGAGCACGAGTATATAAACATAACAGGACTACAAGTTGACAGAGCACGAGTATATAAACATAACAGGACTACAAGTAGACAGAGCACAAGTGTATAAACATAACAGGACTACAAGTTGACAGAGCACGAGTATATAAACCATAACAGGACTACAAGTTGACAGAGCACGAGTATATAAACATAACAGGACTACAAGTTGACAGAGCACGAGTATATAAACATAACAGGACTACAAGTTGACAGAGCACGAGTATATAAACATAACAGGACTACAAGCTGACAGAGCACGAGTATATAAACATAACAGGACTACAAGCTGACAGAGCACGAGTATATAAACATAACAGGACTACAAGTTGACAGAGCACGAGTATATAAACATAACAGGACTACAAGTTGACAGAGCACGAGTATATAAACATAACAGGACTACAAGTTGACAGAGCACGAGTATATAAACATAACAGGACTACAAGTTGACAGAGCACGAGTATATAAACATAACAGGACTACAAGTTGACAGAGCACGAGTATATAAACATAACAGGACTACAAGCTGACAGAGCACGAGTATATAAACATAACAGGACTACAAGCTGACAGAGCACGAGTATATAAACATAACAGGACTACAAGTTGACAGAGCACGAGTATATAAACATAACAGGACTACAAGTTGACAGAGCACGAGTATATAAACATAACAGGACTACAAGTTGACAGAGCATGAGTATATAAACATAACAGGACTACAAGTTGACAGAGCACAAGTATATAAACATAACAGGACTACAAGTTGACAGAGCACGGACTTCGACGAGGAGTCCTTTACGTTCAAATTACGTGTGATACAGTTTCAAGCTCCGCGCCTAAAGGTAAAATTAGTATTGGCTTCAATACGCCATTTTCGCAAATCTGACTGAATTATTCGCAGAAACTTCGTGTACCGAAATATATCGCAACCGGAAAAGAAATGCAGAAAACGCGCCCAAATTGTAGTTACTTCCGGAGCAGTGCACACCGACTTGCACGGAACTCACACGTGCGAGACAGATTTATGTAAAGAATTTCTACACCCTTTGTATATAAATCCGATAAATAATTTATTAGCAGATACTGGGTCACGCTTTTTTTTACTTCGTAAATAACGCCTCAAAATGTAATCTTATGGACGAAGCAACCAAACGCACTCTACGTAATAAAGTATGGATTAACATAAATTTGTGTTCTAAGAAACAATGTTAAAGCGGTTAGCGACATTTTGTGGAAGAGATCAGCGGTGTGTGGAGGAGTGAAGTGGAGCGAGTGATAAAAGGAAGTGTAGTAATGTAACAGGCACACCGTGGAGGCCCGGGTTCGATCCCAGGTCAGTCCATGTGGGATTTGTGGTGGACAAAGTGGCACTCGGACAGGTTTTCCCCCGAGTACTTCTGTTTTCCCCTGTCAGTTTCATTCCACTGGTGCTCCATTACTTGGAAAAATAAACAAACTGATCACCTTTCTCTTCATCTTCATCACAGGTTGCACAATAAGCCTTAAGGCTGCGGTGCGTCTGTAGCTTCTGCTGCGGGGCCCTTCACCGCAAAAAAAATATATCAGACAAGTGGAGTGTCGAGGAGAGGTCAGATTTGTGCCAATATACGGTAATGTCTCACATATACGGCAATGCCTCACATATACGGTAATGTCTCACATATACGGCAATGCCTCACATATACGGCAATGCCTCACATATACGGCAATGCCTCACATATACGGTGATGTCTCACATATACGGCAATGCCTCACATATACGGCAATGCCTCACATATACGGTGATGTCTCACATATACGGTAATGTCTCACATATACGGTGATGTCTCACATATACGGCAATGCCTCACATATACGGTGATGTCTCACATATACGGTAATGTCTCACATATACGGTGATGTCTCACATATACGGTAATGTCTCACATATACGGTGATGTCTCACATATACGGTAATGTCTCACATATACGGTAATGTCTCACATATACGGTAATGTCTCACATATACGGCAATGTCTCACATATAAGGTAATGTCTCACATATACGGCGATGTCTCACATATACGGCGATGTCTCACATATACGGTAATGTCTCACATATACGGTGATGTCTCACATATACGGTAATGTCTCACATATACGGTAATGTCTCACATATACGGTAATGTCTCACATATACGGTGATGTCTCACATATACGGTGATGTCTCACATATACGGTAATGTCTCACATATACGGCGATGTCTCACATATACGGTAATGTCTCACATATACGGTGATGTCTCACATATACGGTAATGTCTCACATATACGGTGATGTCTCACATATACGGTAATGTCTCACATATACGGCGATGTCTCACATATACGGTAATGTCTCACATATACGGTGATGTCTCACATATACGGTGATGTCTCACATATACGGTAATGTCTCACATATACGGTGATGTCTCACATATACGGTAATGTCTCACATATACGGTGATGTCTCACATATACGGTAATGTCTCACATATACGGTAATGTCTCACATATACGGTAATGTCTCACATATACGGTGATGTCTCACATATACGGTAATGTCTCACATATACGGTAATGTCTCACATATATGGTGATGTCTCACATATGAACGTGTCTACATTTATGTAAATATAGAGAATGTGCTTGAAAATATATATTTGAGGTCATCTGTTCGAACCTTTGATAGGTTATTTAGTGTTCCGTGGTTTTCTTCAGACTTCTCAGACGAATGCTCAGATCTCTGCAAGACTGACGGACAGTCTGTGAAGACATGACGTCATGCCGTTCAGTGCTGTGACACGTGACATGATAACAGCACTGTGACATGGCCTGAACATTGAGCGGGCTGTGCACAATGTCACAAGAACTGTGGTGACGTCACAGGGTGCTTGAGGAAGCTGACAGCAGGGGGTGGAGTGCATGAGGGTGGGGGGAGCATGATGAAGGAAAGCTAGCGAGGCGGTACACATTTGTGCGTTCAGTTGTTTACAGATTTAATCCTTCCGGCCGCACTATGGCTCTGGGGTCGACTGAACCTCTAAAATAAATGAGTAACATCCTGGGGGGTAAAGGCGGCCGGTGCGTAGGGCTGACGACCTTACCACCTTCATGCGCCGATTGTCTAGAACTTTGGGAGCCTCAACCTCCTGGAACCCTAAGGGTCTGTCAAGGGATGTAATGGGATTGCTTTAGCTTTACCTTTACCTTGTTTCATGACGTTTTTCCGTCTCAGGATTTTCTAGACATTTTCTGGCTAAGTTACGCTGAACAGTAAATATGTTTACACGCAATAGGTTAACTACAGCCATGCAGCTCAAGGTACAGCTTCTCTCTGCATAGGACCTCCCGTTAACCAGACGGCCCGAATGACTGTTAATTCTGTAAGCGTGAAATAACGAAAGGTATTAACTGGAGGAACGTGTGACGTCGAACTTGGCGCCGTAAGTGCGGCTGTCTTGTACCGTCTGAACACGACAGCTGTCCGCGATGGCCGACGGTACAGGCTGGCTGTCCTTGGGGGCCCGATATATGCTGGCTGTCCTTGGGGGCCCGATATAGGCTGCTGTCCTTGGGGGCCCGATATAGGCTGGCTGTCCTTGGGGGCCCGATATAGGCTGGACTGTCCTTGGGGGCCCGATATAGGCTGGCTGTCCTTGGTGGCCCGATACAGGCTGGCTGTCCTTGGGGGCCCGATAAAGGCTGGCTGTCCTTGGTTTGGCCCGATACAGGCTGGCTGTCCTTAGGGCCCGATATAGGCTGGCTGTCCTTGGTGGCCCGATACAGGCTGGCTGTCCTTGGGGGCCCGATATAGGCTGGCTGTCCTTGGGGGCCCGATAACAACACGTCTTGTGGTTGTCACGTGATTGTGTGACTGGTGGATGTTCGCTCTATGACAAGGCAGAATGTATTGTAAGGTAAAGGTCAAGTTCTCCCTACAACAGGCCACGAAGGCCCAGAGGGGGAGTAGAGGTATAGCTGTACTCTTTCTTTAACCTTGGCACTAGATGAGGGTGGGTGGTCAACGCCACGCCCCGGCTGCTTTACCCCCGGGAATGACCCGATATCCATTATATAGGAGGCTGGGTAGATCCGAGGTCGGTCTCGACAGGTGCGGAAAACCTCGCCCCTCTGGGATTCGATCCCCGGACCGTCCAGCCCGTAGCGAGTCGCTATACAGACTGAGCTATCGCGGCCCGAAGATACTGTAATCCTTCACAAATATTATTAGCGTGATCGAGTGAAGGAATTTGAGATTGGTTTGTCATGTCAATCGCACTGCACAGACGAGAAATTCATAGAGCGTTTTGGTTTGGAAACTTAAAGAAAAGTGTGTTGATAATCTACGTGTTAAAGGACTGTGATGGATAAGCATGAACTGGATTAATCTGGCTCAAGATAGGGATCAATATTGTGTTGTTGTGAACACGGCAATGAACTGTATTTTGTCCGTAAAATGCGGCGATATATCAGTTTGGCAGGAAGAAGCTTGCGCTGTGCAGATAAGTGGGAACGGCTGTCGGCTGTGAGGTGCCTTCAGTAGCCAACGACAGCAAACAACGTCAGCTGACTGATTGTGCAAACAGCAATGCAGTCGCTTGTAGCAGTGTGTCAGCCTGTCACGTGAGAACGCACCACCACGCCTGGTTACTTCTGTACTCTTTCCGAAACGTCTTCTTGTTTCCAAGGGTACCTCGAACATTGTACGTTAGTTAATTACACAATCAAGACCGTTTAATTACAGCACAGTTAAGCAAAGGACACAACGTGACACCTGCATAGCTTACAGTGCTAACAGCATTTATAGTCGCGTACAATGAGGTAAAACATGTAGCATGAATACCTTCAGCAATGTGTGTGGCCGATCGCAGTGACCGCGCGGTCTAAGGCGTCGGTCTGCGGCCGTTTGCTTACTGGGATTGCGGGTTCGAATCCCACCGGGGGTATGGATGTCTGTCTCTTGTGAGTGTTGTGTGTTGTGAGGTAGAGGTCTCTGCGACGGGCTGATCACTCGTCCAGAGGAGTCCTACCGATTGTGGTGTGTCTAAAAAGTGTGTTCGTGAAGCCTCGAAAAATGAGGCGGCTTAGGCCCTCAAGGGGCTGTTGAGCCATTGAAAAAAAAATGTGTGTGGAATATTGGTAGAGGGAATCATAATGGCTGGTGTCTTCGGATACGAAGTGGAACGGCAATACTGTAATGAGGACTAGCGGTACGGGAGTGCGGGTGCGAGCAGTTTGAGCAGGTTGCTTGTTGCTCAAACTGTATCGTGTGTCGCGTCTTAATATCTGCAGAATGACGTCTTGCGACCGTCCCATATAACCGACATATTTCCTTCTCACAATTGCGTTAGCATAAAGGTGAACAACATTCAGCCACCCTGAAGATGGAGGTGGTAAGTTAAGTCGAAACGTCAGCACAGAACTTTACTACACAATTGAAGAACCCAAAAAAAGGCCGTAAGTTTGGCAAACCGCCTTTAAACCTGACGGCCTAGTTCTGTTGGTTGCGCTGATTGGCCCCATAACGAATGACTTGAATCAGTCAACGTTCCTGAAGACAGTCAACGTGCCTGAAGACAGTCAACGTTCCTGAAGACAGTCAACGTTCCTGAAGACAGTCAACGTTCCTGAAGACAGTCAACCTGCTGTCTGCCTGCTGCTGTTTGTACACGCAGCTCGTCGTCACTTGAACTGCTAAGACTTCAGCCCGTATCAAGTCTGACATTATGCACTGCAAGTTCTCCGTTCGACTTTGCACTTACTGACACAAACTGTCAAAGTAATATTCAAATTCTTCTTTGTCGGCCGCAAAACAAATTTGTGTTTCAGACTTTCAGCCTAGGCCAACGGAAGTTAACCGTCTTCCTGCCTTCTACATGTTTAGCCTACTTAAACAGTTTTTACAAGTAGCAGTTTGAAACTGTCACAAGACGCTTTCCTCTTCACTCGCAAGTGATCTGGTCACTGGCATGACTTTAGTTTAATTAGGTGCTCTGTGGCTAGAACAAGCTGGCTACTAGCAGACTGACAGCAAGCACCGCCAGAACGGGTAGCACCTCCTCTACACGCACGTTGATAATGGCGCGTGATGGCGAGCCGACAGGCTTCGACGGCATCGCGTGATCAAACAGCCATCCGAGCTGACCATGGCGTCGCATGTGCTCCAGACTGCAGACAGAGAGACAGTGGAATTAAGTTAGAGTGCAACGTGTTCAATGGACGGAATATGTGTAACAGCATAAAGCATAGTGGTTACTATATGTACCACCATGTTTAACTTTCACGAATTCTACTTTCTGCCCACACAGTGTATTTATGTGTTTTGTGTGGATCTCAGAACAAACAGCGATTATTTCACTGTACAGCATTAACTGACTGGTTTGTATAACTGAGACGGAGTGTGTTTACTGCGCGGTACGGACTGTATTTATGTGTTTTGTATGGATCTCAGAACAAACAGCGATTATTTCACTGTACAGCATTAACTGACTGGTTTGTATAACTGAGACGGAGTGTGTTTACTGCGCGGTACGGACTGTATTTATGTGTTTTGTGTGGATCTCAGAACAAACAGCGATTATTTCACTGTACAACATTAACTGACTGATTTGTATAACTGAGACGGAGTGTGTTTACTGCGCGGTACGGACTGTATTTATGTGTTTTGTGTGGATCTCAGAACAAACAGCGATTATTTCACTGTACAGCATTAACTGACTGGTTTGTATAACTGAGACGGAGTGTGTTTACTGCGCGGTACGGACTGTATTTATGTGTTTTGTGTGGATCTCAGAACAAACAGCGATTATTTCACTGTACAGCATTAACTGACTGGTTTGTATAACTGAGACGGAGTGTGTTTACTGCGCGGTACGGACTGTATTTATGTGTTTTGTGTGGATCTCAGAACAAACAGCGATTATTTCACTGTACAACATTAACTGACTGGTTTGTATAACTGAGACGGAGTGTGTTTACTGCGCGGTACGGACTGTATTTATGTGTTTTGTGTGGATCTCAGAACAAACAGCGATTATTTCACTGTACAACATTAACTGACTGGTTTGTATAACTGAGACGGAGTGTGTTTACTGCGCGGTACGGACTGTATTTATGTGTTTTGTGTGGATCTCAGAACAAACAGCGATTATTTCACTGTACAGCATTAACTGACTGGTTTGTATAACTGAGACGGAGTGTGTTTACTGCGCGGTACGGACTGTATTTATGTGTTTTGTGTGGATCTCAGAACAAACAGCGATTATTTCACTGTACAACATTAACTGACTGGTTTGTATAACTGAGACGGAGTGTGTTTACTGCGCGGTACGGACTGTATTTATGTGTTTTGTGTGGATCTCAGAACAAACAGCGATTATTTCACTGTACAACATTAACTGACTGGTTTGTATAACTGAGACGGAGTGTGTTTACTGCGCGGTACGGACTGAATGTTTAAATTCAGGGTAATCTTTGTCTTTAAAGTGTTAAAGTAGATGAATTTACTTGTATGTGATTTTTGTAACGTCTATGGAATCAAGTATATTTTAAACTTTGCAGTCTTCTGAGGTATTACATGGCGTCGTGTGGTATTGTTTACCTACGTTTACAACGTATCAGTCCCATCCTCACGGTCACACGACGCCGTGTAATACCCCAGAAGACCGCAGATTTCATCAACATCGCGGCGGAAGCCTGAAATCAAGGAAAGTATTTTCTATCCTGTGTTATATCGGTTTCCTTAGTGTCCCGGACTGTCAAACAGCTACATTAAGACGCACGTGTCAATCTGTTTCCTCACTAAATATAGACGCACGTGTCAATCTGTTTCCTCACTAAATATAGACGCACGTGTCAATCTGTTTCCTCGCTGTCCTCATGTTGCTATGCAGTGCTAACTGTAATCGTCTGCAGGCGACTGATGTGACGCCCTGTGCAACTGATGTGACGCCCTGTGCAACTGATGTGACGCCCTGTGCAACTGATGTGACGCCCTGTGCAACTGCTTCACACCATTCAGTTCTGAAACTTTGGTCCTCCCGTTTGCTATATTATAGCCTAAAATTGTATTGTCAAGAGGGATAGCTCAGTTGGTATAGTCACTGATACACTGCCGAGGAAGCTTGGTTCGATTCCCAGCAGTGACAAGAGACTCATCTGTTGGTGCCAAGTGCCCAGACAGCCTGTGGGGCGAAACGGGGCTCTGTCCCAGAGAATAAAGTGGCGGTACATGAAGGTGATATCTCACCTCCATGTGGTGCAAAGGCTAAAAATCTGTAGAGAAATTCCTCCACTTCCCCATACGCTGTTATGACATGCACAAGGGTCAACTTTCTAAGATATGCGCAAGGGTAAATTTTCTAGTTTTGCTAGATTCTTTTACATAGTGGTACATGAAGGTGACATCTCAAACTCCCTCTGGTACCAAGGCTAAAATCAGTGGAGAAATACCTCCATTTCCCCATACGCTGTCATGACTTGCGCAAGGGTAAATTTTCCAGTTTTGCTAGATTCTTTTACATAGTGGTACATGAAGGTGACATCTCAACCTCCCTCTGGTACCAAGGCTAAAATCAGTGGAGAAATACCTCCATTTCCCCATACGCTGTCATGACTTGCGCAAGGGTAAATTTTCCAGTTTTGCTAGATTCTTTTACATAGTGGTACATGAAGGTGACATCTCAACCTCCCTCTAGTACCAAGGCTAAAAAATCAGTGGAGAAATACCTCCATTTCCCCATACGCTGTCATGACATGAGCAAGGGTAAATTTTCCAGTTCTGCTAGATTCTCTGACATGTGACTGAGCACAGAGCGCAGTGCAGTTTCGGTCCAGCTGCCAAATGTTATTCCGTTTCATATCCGTGACTGCAGTTTGCTCATCACTGACTCTTCCCTGCACTTTAACACGCTCTGTTTATTAAATTAAGTTTAAACCAACCGATGCACACTAAAACCACTTTTTAAGTAGCTTTATTATAAAATTGTTAAAATTGTACCCCTACACGTGTTTCGATCCTAGGATCATCGTCAGGGGGGTTTTTGCTAAAAGCTACAGTCACTTCAACACATGATTTAAAATATTCTATCTGCACTTTGAAACATAAGTTAAAATCTTGTAAAAAGATTCTCTAAAAGTTGTAAAATTATAAAAACACTGTTGATGGTAGATTGTGGAACTGCTGGCGTGTGGTATTAAAAGCATATGAAATGTTTTTGCGTGGAGCGGAGTGTACTACGTGTCGTGCGGTGAGGAGTACACGGTGGAGAGTACTACGTGTTGTGCGGTGAGGAGTACACGGTGAGGAGTACTACGGTGGTAGCTTTTAGCAATAAACCCCCCTGACGATGATCCTAGGATCGAAACACGTGTAGGGGTACAATTTTAACAATTTTATAATAAAGCTACTTAAAAAGTGGTTTTAGTGTGCATCAGTTTGTTTATAACTTAATTTAATACGACGAAGATGCACGGTGT
This sequence comes from Reticulitermes speratus, assembly GCA_021186555.1. Taxonomy (NCBI): domain Eukaryota; kingdom Metazoa; phylum Arthropoda; class Insecta; order Blattodea; family Rhinotermitidae; genus Reticulitermes; species Reticulitermes speratus. Next base: position 25,780,884 of record JAJKFL010000010.1, read on the forward strand.
CAACAGTGTGAAACGCTCTGTTTACTTTCGCATGCACCATCGAATTTAGATGATTTTATAAACTGCGTGGATTTCTGAATTTCCGTCCCAAAGTCACTGAATCGCCTCAAATATAAGCCTGTATTTATACTGAGGTTTGTTGTTGATGGTGATTCAGGTCTTGTGGAACGTGAGGCTTATTGTTTTATGAGCGGTACCCGACGTTTCGAAAGATCTGTTGACTTCGTTTAGAGGGTCAAGCAGTTCAAAAACACCACCATTCCTTGACAGCCTGACCTTATAGCCGAGGACAGTGATATGTTTCGAAACGTCGGAAACCATTCTCCGAACTACACGGCGTAACATAGCATCAGACGTGAGTCCTTGCCGATATCAAATTTAGCGTTTATTTTGAAGCTCGTGTTGCAGTCGTGAAAGGCTGCATGTTTTGACTGTCGTTGTGTTTCTGAATTTTGAAGCTATGCAACGTACTTTGCCAGGCCAGCAAAGAGCCACAGCAGTTGCTTTGACATGCAGCACAAATCAGCAGCCAAGCTATGTAACGTACTTTGCCAGGCCAGCAAAGAGCCACAACAGTTGCTTTGACATGCAGCACAAACCAGCAGCCAAGCTATGTAACGTACTTTGCCAGGCCAGCAAAGAGCCACAGCAGTTGCTTTGACATGCAGCACAAATCAGCAGCCAAGCTATGCAACGTACTTTGCCAGGCCAGCAAAGAGCCACAACAGTTGCTTTGACATGCAGCACAAATCAGCAGCCAAGCTATGTAACGTACTTTGCCAGGCCAGCAAAGAGCCACAGCAGTTGCTTTGACACGCAGCACAAATCAGCAGCCAAGCTATGCAGCGTACTTTGCCAGGCCAGCAAAGAGCCACAGCAGTTGCTTTGACATGCAGCACAAATCAGCAGCCAAGCTATGCAACGTACTTTGCCAGGCCAGCAAAGAGCCACAACAGTTGCTTTGACATGCAGCACAAACCAGCAGCCAAGCTATGCAACGTACTTTGCCAGGCCAGCAAAGAACCACAGCAGTTGTTTTGACATGCAGCACAAATCAGCAGCCAAGCTATGCAACGTACTTTGCCAGGCCAGCAAAGAGCCACAGCAGTTGCTTTGACACGCAGCACAAATCAGCAGCCAAGCTATGCAACGTACTTTGCCAGGCCAGCAAAGAGCCACAGCAGTTGCTTTGACATGCAGCACAAATCAGCAGCCAAGCTATGCAACGTACTTTGCCAGGCCAGCAAAGAGCCACAGCAGTTGCTTTGACATGCAGCACAAATCTGCAGCCAAGCTATGCAACGTACTTTGCCAGGCCAGCAAAGAGCCACAGCAGTTGCTTTGACATGCAGCACAAATCAGCAGCCAAGCTATGCAACGTACTTTGCCAGGCCAGCAAAGAGCCACAGCAGTTGCTTTGACATGCAGCACAAATCAGCAGCCAAGCTATGCAACGTACTTTGCCAGGCCAGCAAAGAGCCACAGCAGTTGCTTTGACATGCAGCACAAATCAGCAGCCAAGCTATGCAACGTACTTTGCCAGGCCAGCAAAGAGCCACAGCAGTTGCTTTGACATGCAGCACAAATCAGCAGCCAAGCTATGCAACGTACTTTGCCAGGCCAGCAAAGAGCCACAGCAGTTGCTTTGACATGCAGCACAAATCAGCAGCCAAGCTATGCAACGTACTTTGCCAGGCCAGCAAAGAGCCACAGCAGTTGCTTTGACATGCAGCACAAATCAGCAGCCAAGCTATGCAACGTACTTTGCCAGGCCAGCAAAGAGCCACAGCAGTTGCTTTGACATGCAGCACAAATCAGCAGCCAAGCTATGCAACGTACTTTGCCAGGCCAGCAAAGAGCCACAGCAGTTGCTTTGACATGCAGCACAAATCAGCAGCCAAGCTATGCAACGTACTTTGCCAGGCCAGCAAAGAGCCACAACAGTTGCTTTGACAAGCAGCACAAATCAGCAGCCAAGCTATGCAATGTACTTTGCCAGGCCAGCAAAGAGCCACAGCAGTTGCTTTGACACGCAGTACAAATCAGCAGCCATCCACGTAAATTTGCCGTGCTTGAGTGACGCAGATACGGAATTGACAGAACCTGCTGGTGATTGTATAAAAACACAAAGATACATTTACCGAAAACAGGATCGTAATGGCTTCAAGAAGTGGAATGGGGGGCATGGACTGGATTGATCTGGCTCAGGATATGGACAGGTGGCGGGCAGTTGTGAGTGCGGTAATGAAACTTCGGGTTCCATAAAACGCGGGGAATTTCTTGACTAGCTGAGAAACTTTTAGCTTCTCAAAGGACTTTGCTCCATGGAGTTAGTTAGTTAGGATCGTAATGGATTATTAAAGTTTGTGACGCAGTTGCTTGAGGCACTGCGCTACAAGCCGGAAGGTCGCGGGTTCGATTCCCGATGGTGTCATTGGAATTTTTTATTGACATAATCATTTCGGCCGCAATATGACCCTGTGTTAGACTCAGCCTCTAACAGAAATGAGTACCAGGAATATTTCCTGGGAGGTAAAGGCGGCCGGTGCGTAGGGCTGACAACCTTACCACCTTCATGTGCCGACTGTCTAGATATCTGCGAGCCTCAACCTCCTGGAACCCTCAGGGCCTGTGCAGGCCTGTAATGGGATTGCTGTACTTATTGCAGTAGGTTTGTGTGCTGTTTTGAAACGTGGAACGGCATAGCGATCACATTAGCCAATCTGTTGGTCTAACGGCATAGCGATCACATTAGCCAATCTGTTGGTCTAACGGCATAGCGACCACATTAGCCAATCTGTTGGTCTAACGGCATAGCGACCACATTAGCCAATCTGTTGGTCTAACGGCATAGCTATCACATTAGCCAATCTGTTGGTCTAACGGCATAGCGACCACATTAGCCAATCTGTTGGTCTAACGGCATAGCTATCACATTAGCCAATCTGTTGGTCTAACGGCATAGCGATCACATTAGCCAATCTGTTGGTCTAACGGCATAGCGACCACATTAGCCAATCTGATGGTCTAACGGCATAGCGACCACATTAGCCAATCTGTTGGTCTAACGGCATAGCTATCACATTAGCCAATCTGTTGGTCTAACGGCATAGCGACCACATTAGCCAATCTGTTGGTCTAACGGCATAGCTATCACATTAGCCAATCTGTTGGTCTAACGGCATAGCGTACCACATTAGCCAATCTGTTGGTCTAACGGCATAGCGACCACATTAGCCAATCTATTGGTCTAACGGCATAGCGACCACATTAGCCAATCTGTTGGTCTAACGGCATAGCGACCACATTAGCCAATCTGTTGGTCTAACGGCATAGCTATCACATTAGCCAATCTGTTGGTCTAACGGCATAGCTATCACATTAGCCAATCTGTTGGTCTAACGGCATAGCGACCACATTAGCCAATCTCTTGGTCTAACGGCATAGCTATCACATTAGCCAATCTGTTGGTCTAACGGCATAGCGACACATTAGCCAATCTGTTGGTCTAACGGCATAGCTATCACATTAGCCAATCTGTTGGTCTAACGGCATAGCGACACATTAGCCAATCTGTTGGTCTAACGGCATAGCTATCACATTAGCCAATCTGTTGGTCTAACGGCATAGCGATACATTAGCCAATCTGTTGGTCTAACGGCATAGCAATCACATTAGCCGATCTGTTGGTCTAACGGCCATAGCGATCACATTAGCCAATCTATTGGTCTAACGGCATAGCGACCACATTAGCCAATCTGTTGGTCTAACGGCATAGCTATCACATTAGCCAATCTGTTGGTCTAACGGCATAGCGACCACATTAGCCAATCTGTTGGTCTAACGCAAGCAATCACATTAGCCAATCTGTTGGTCTAACGGCATAGAAATCACATTAGCCGATCTGTTGGGCTAACGGCATAGCGATCACATTAGCCAATCTGTTGGTCTAACGCAATCACATTAGCCAATCTGTTGGTCTAACGGCATAGCGATCACATTAGCCAATCTGTTGGTCTAACGGCATAGCGATCACATTAGCCAATCTGTTGGTCTAACGGCATAGCGATCACATTAGCCAATCTGTTGGTCTAACGGCATAGCGATCACATTAGCCAATCTGTTGGTCTAACGGCATAGCAATAACGTTAGCCAATCTGTTGGTCTAACGGCATAGCGATCACATTAGCCAATCTGTTGGTCTAACTCGTGTGTCCGCATTGGCGACGTAATTTGGACCTCCTAAATGTCGAACAAAATTTCCTCAGAATTCTTCTCGATTTGGCAACGTTGAAATGTGTTTCGCTATTTTCATAGTGCAGTTCTTCAGAGCAACGTTGCCATTTACGCATTTAACGAGGAATTTTTATGCATTTGCTTTGCCAGTTAATGGTATTAACACGTGGGTAACAGTGGACTGACTGTGTAGCGGAATGGGACAGGTGGGACACAGGGACTGTTAAGTCTTTGTGTCGACCAGCACATGAACAGTGTTGCCAAGTCTTTGGAGTAGCGACTGCATTGTGCCGGGAGTTTTTCCCAGCACTCTGCAGGACTCGACCCATGGACTTTCGTCGCGCGCATCGATCCCTCCTACTTGTTTCCCCTCCATTTCCCCTCCTGACCCGAGTTTTCTTCCTATGTGTGTGTGCTTGAAGTAATCACCCTGAACCTAGCCGCCTACAAGTAACTTCCAAATTTCGTCTCAGCCACGGGGGCAAAATTCCGTCCAGCTGTGAGTTGGTGGGGTTGGAGTCCCTTGGCGGTCGTCGTGGTCCCAGGTCTTCGGTTTTAGTTCGGTTAAGCCCCACGGCGACGCCAAGGTAACTTAATTTTGGTATGTATGGAGACAAGTAATTGCTTGGTCAGTCTCACGTTTGGTATCTTTTGTAATTTTGTATATGATTGTGTTTAGTGTATCTTATTTAATTTGTGTTACAATATATGATTTCTTTGGTGTATTGTATCTTTGTTGTGTGCGCCAAACGGCTTATCTGCGGGGCCCAGTACTAGTAGAGCAGACATAGAAGAGGACACCCGTGTAGAGTGCCCCAGAAGGTAGTAGCAGTATTTTGGGGAGGGCTGGTGTAGCATGTAGCGTAATTAGTACTGCCAACCGCCATGCAAGCTCCATGTTAATGGACATGGCTGGCAACTGAACTTTTTGTAGTTCTAAATTAATTCACCTTGTGTACACTGGTCTTTGTTTAAGGTTAATTACATTTTATTCTTCGCCATAAAGTGTGCTAATGCTGGCGTTAAAATTTGATGGATGTAAAGAAGAACTGAGATAAGGCTAATTAATTTTGTTTCATATGTAAACTTGTCGTCCTTTATTATTTTGCACAGCCGCAAACACGTTTCCACTCTACACGCTCTGGAAAGTTCAGTATTTCATACAGAATATGCAGCCAGTGTCACTTGAGTCACTGCCGTGTTTAAAGTTCAGATTTTGTGTAAAATTTCTGGAAATTATGCGTTTGTTTGAAAATCGGGCAGTTAAATTAAAAAATCCCCAGAAAAAATAATGTAACCCTTTAAAGATCAGTACTAACTCGAACTGTACAAGACGTTCAGCACGTACCGCGCAGTAAACACACTCCGTCTCATTTATACAAACCAGTCAGTTAATGTTGTACAGTGAAATAATCGCTGTTTGTTCTGAGATCCACACAAAACACATAAATACAGTCCGTACCGCGCAGTAAACACACTCCGTCTCAGTTATTCAAACCAGTCAGTTAATGTTGTACGGTGAAATAATCGCTGTTTGTTCTGAGATCCACACAAAACACATAAATACAGTCCGTACCGCGCAGTAAACACACTCCGTCTCAGTTATTCAAACCAGTCAGTTAATGTTGTACAGTGAAATAATCGCTGTTTGTTCTGAGATCCACACAAAACACATAAATACAGTCCGTACCGCGCAGTAAACACACTCCGTCTCAGTTATTCAAACCAGTCAGTTAATGTTGTACAGTGAAATAATCGCTGTTTGTTCTGAGATCCAAACAAAACACATAAATACAGTCCGTACCGCGCAGTAAACACACTCCGTCTCAGTTATACAAACCAGTCAGTTAATGTTGTACAGTGAAATAATCGCTGTTTGTTCTGAGATCCACACAAAACACATAAATACAGTCCGTACCGCGCAGTAAACACACTCCGTCTCAGTTATACAAACCAGTCAGTTAATGCTGTACAGTGAAATAATCGCTGTTTGTTCTGAGATCCACACAAAACACATAAATACACTGTGTGGGCAGAACGTAGAATTTGTGAATGTTAAACATGGTGGTACATATAGTAACCACTGGGCTTTAGGTGTGTACATATAAAGATACTGTTCGTACCGCGCAGTAAACACACTCCGTCTCAGTTATACAAACCAGTCAGTTAATGTTGTACAGTGAAATAATCGCTGTTTGTTCTGAGATCCACACAAAACACATAAATACAGTCCGTACCGCGCAGTAAACACACTCCGTCTCAGTTATTCAAACCAGTCAGTTAATGTTGTACAGTGAAATAATCGCTGTTTGTTCTGAGATCCACACAAAACACATAAATACAGTCCGTACCGCGCAGTAAACACACTCCGTCTCAGTTATTCAAACCAGTCAGTTAATGTTGTACAGTGAAATAATCGCTGTTTGTTCTGAGATCCACACAAAACACATAAATACAGTCCGTACCGCGCAGTAAACACACTCCGTCTCAGTTATACAAACCAGTCAGTTAATGTTGTACAGTGAAATAATCGCTGTTTGTTCTGAGATCCACACAAAACACATAAATACAGTCCGTACCGCGCAGTAAACACACTCCGTCTCAATTATACAAACCAGTCAGTTAATGTTGTACAGTGAAATAATCGCTGTTTGTTCTGAGATCCACACAAAACACATAAATACAGTCCGTACCGCGCAGTAAACACACTCCGTCTCAGTTATACAAACCAGTCAGTTAATGTTGTACAGTGAAATAATCGCTGTTTGTTCTGAGATCCACACAAAACACATAAATACAGTCCGTACCGCGCAGTAAACACACTCCGTCTCAGTTATACAAACCAGTCAGTTAATGCTGTACAGTGAAATAATCGCTGTTTGTTCTGAGATCCACACAAAACACATAAATACACTGTGCGGGCAGAACGTAGAATTTGTGAATGTCAAACCTAACGGTACCTATAGTAAGCAGTTGACTTTAACTTCAGGCCAGGTGGTCACTATATGTACCACCAGGTTTAACATTCAACAATTCTACGTTCTGCCCACACAGTGTATTTATGTGTTTTGTGTGGATCTCAGAACAAACAGCGATTATTTTACTGTACAGCATTAACTGACTGGTTTGTATAACTGAGACGGAGTGTGTTTACTGCGCGGTACGGACTTTATTTATGTGTTTTGTGTGGATCTCAGAACAAACAGCGATTATTTCACTGTACAACATTAACTGACTGGTTTGTATAACTGAGACGCAGTGTGTTTACTGCGCGGTACGAACTCAGTCTTCATATAGACATTCACATGTCAGTGTCGTGCAGATCAACCTACTTGCTGTTGATCAGTCTCCGGTACGGACTGTGCTTGCCGATGATGAAAGTTCCGGTGGCCGGTATGAAGGCTTCCGGTACAGCCATCAGACCACAAGTGACTTCGTTCAAGACGCTGGCTGCTCGTATGGAGTCCACCATGAAGGCGTAATTCGACTTGTCGCAGACCCTCTGCAAGCCCGTCACTGTGTCCCGTGGAACCTCCTGCTGGTTTGGCAATATCAACTTCACGAAAACCTGGCGCAGTACCGAATCTTTCGACGTCTGCTGAAAAACATAAACACGGACGTTTAACACTGGGTGAGTGCGCACTTTACACTTTACACTTTACACTTTACACGTTTTTCGTGACTGCTCTTGGCTATTCCGATTGGCTTAGCTACTGCTGTTGGCAATACTAGTGCAGTTCCTCAGTCATCCGGATTATATGGGCGGAGAGGTGTTCGGGTTTACCGGAGGGAAACTCCATGGTGAAGATATCATACAAGAAATCATCAGTGAATGCTAAAGTACAACACTTTAAGGCGCAAATACTGTACCTAACAGCATATAACAATAATAATAATAATAATAATAATAATAATAATAATAATTCACTCTAATAATGTGGGCCGCGATAGCTCAGTCGGTTTAGCGACTCGCTACGAGCTGGACAGTCCGGGGAATCCCGGTGGGGGCGAGATTTTCAGCACCCGTCCAGACCGGCACTGGGGTCTATCCAGCCTCCTGTACAATGATCCCGGGTCATTCCCGGGGGTAAAGCGGCCGGGGCGTGGAGTTGACCACCCATCCGCATCTAGCGCCTAGACTAAAGGAAGAGTAGCGCTATACATCTACTTCCCTCTGAGCCTTCATAGCCTGTTATAGGGAGAAATTTACCTTTACCTTTACCTTAGAGGACCTTTAGTTGCATGACTCGCCACACATAACTCAGTACAACTCACTGTGGCAGTTTGTCGCCACACATAACTCAGTACAACTCACAGTGGCAGTTTGTCGCCACACATAACTCAGTACAACTCACAGTGGCAGTTTGTCGCCACACATAACTCAGTACAACTCACAGTGGCAGTTTGTCGCCACACATAACTCAGTACAACTCACAGTGGCAGTTTGTCGCCACACATAACTCAGTACAACTCACAGTGGCAGTTTGTCGCCACACATAACTCAGTACAACTCACAGTGGCAGTTTGTCGCTACACATAACTCAGTACAACTCACAGTGGCAGGTTGTCGCTACACATAAATCAGTACAACTCACAGTGGCAGTTTGTCGCCACACATAACTCAGTACAACTCACTATGGCAGTTTGTCGCTACACATAACTCAGTACAACTCACTATGGCAGTTTGTCGCCACACATAACTCAGTACAACTCACAGTGGCAGTTTGTCGCCACACATAACTCAGTACAACTCACAGTGGCAGTTTGTCGCCACACATAACTCAGTACAACTCACAGTGGCAGTTTGTCGCCACACATAACTCAGTACAACTCACTATGGCATTTTGTCGCCACACATAACTCAGTACAAGTCACAGTGGCAGTTTGTCGCCACACATAACTCAGTACAACTCACTATGGCAGTTTGTCGCCACACATAACTCAGTACAACTCACAGTGGCAGTTTGTCGCCACACATAACTCAGTACAACTCACAGTGGCAGTTTGTCGCCACACATAACTCAGTACAACTCACAGTGGCAGTTTGTCGCCACACATAACTCAGTACAACTCACAGTGGCAGTTTGTCGCCACACATAACTCAGTACAACTCACAGTGGCAGTTTGTCGCTACACATAACTCAGTAGAACTCACTATGGCAGTTTGTCACTACACATAACTCAGTACAACTCACAGTGGCAGTTTGTCGCTACACATAACTCAGTACAACTCACAGTGGCAGTTTGTCGCTACACATAACTCAGTACAACTCACAGTGGCAGTTTGTCGCTACACATAACTCAGTACAACTCACAGTGGCAGTTTGTCGCTACACATAACTCAGTACAACTCACAGTGGCAGTTTGTCGCTACACATAACTCAGTACAACTCACAGTGGCAGTTTGTCGCTACACATAACTCAGTACAACTCACAGTGGCAGTTTGTCGCTACACATAACTCAGTACAACTCACAGTGGCAGTTTGTCGCTACACATAACTCAGTACAACTCACAGTGGCAGTTTGTCGCTAAACATAACTCAGTACAACTCACAAAGGCAGTTTGTCGCTACACATAACTCAGCATAACTCACAGTGGCAGTTTGTCGCTACACATAACTCAGTACAACTCACAGTGGCAGTTTGTCGCTACACATAACTCAGTACAACTCACTGTGGCAGTTTGTCGCTACACATAACTCAGTACAACTCACAGTGGCAGTTTGTCGCCACACATAACTCAGTACAACTCACAGTGGCAGTTTGTCGCTACACATAACTCAGTACAACTCACTGTGGCAGTTTGTCGCTACACATAACTCAGTACAACTCACTGTGGCAGTTTGTCGCTACACATAACTCAGTACAACTCACAGTGGCAGTTTGTCACTACACATAACTCAGTACAACTCACAGTGGCAGTTTGTCGCTACACATAACTCAGTACAACTCACAGTGGCAGTTTGTCGCCACACATAACTCAGTACAACTCACAGTGGCAGTTTGTCGCTACACATAACTCAGTACAACTCACAGTGGCAGTTTGTCGCCACACATAACTCAGTACAACTCACAGTGGCAGTTTGTCGCTACACATAACTCAGTACAACTCACAGTGGCAGTTTGTCGCCACACATAACTCAGTACAACTCACAGTGGCAGTTTGTCGCCACACATAACTCAGTACAACTCACAGTGGCAGTTTGTCGCCACACATAACTCAGTACAACTCACAGTGGCAGTTTGTCGCTACACATAACTCAGTACAACTCACAGTGGCAGTTTGTCGCTACACATAACTCAGTACAACTCACAGTGGCAGTTTGTCGCTACACATAACTCAGTACAACTCACAGTGGCAGTTTGTCGCACACATAACTCAGTACAACTCACTATGGCAGTTTGTCGCACACATAACTCAGTACAACTCAGTACAACTCAGTACAACAAAAACACCGCAACTCTACGACGTCCGTCGGCCAGATCTGCTTGCATGAAGTTTTGTCTACAATGTCAGAGTACAAAACGTACTTACACGACTTGTGTCGATATCGATATAATATCGTAAGGACGAAGTAGGACACAAAACGTATTTGCACGACATATGTCGATATCGATATAATATCGTAAGGACGAAGTAGGGCACAAAACATATTTCCACGACATGTGTCGATATCGATATAATATCGTATGGACGAAGGAAGACACAAAACGTATTTGCACGACATATGTCGATATCGATATAATATCGTAAGGACGAAGTAGGACTCAAAACTTATTTGCACGACATGCGTCGATATCGATAAAATATCGTAAGGACGAAGTAGGACACAAAACGTATTTGCACGACATATGTCGATATCGATATAATATCGTAAGGACGATGTAAGACAAAACATATTTGCACGACATATGTCGATATCGATATAATATCGTAAGGACGAAGTAGGACACAAAACGTATTTGCACGACATTTGTCGATATCGATATAATATCGTATGGACGAAGGAAGACACAAAACGTAATTGCACGACATGTGTCGATATCGATATATATCGTAAGGACGAAGTAAGACACAAACCGTATTTACACGACATGTGTCGATATCGATATAATATCGTAAGGACGAAGTAAGACACAAACTGTATTTACACGACATGTGTCGATATCGATATATTATCGTATGGACGAAGGAAGACACAAAACGTATTTGCACGACATTTGTCGATATCGATATAATATTGTAAGGACGAAGTAAGACACAAACCGTATTTACACGACATTTGTCGATATCCATATAATATCGTAAGGACGAAGTAGGACACAAAACGTATTTACACGACATGTGTCGATATCGATATAATATCGTATGGACGAAGCAAGACACAAAATGTATTTGCACGACTTGTGTCGATATCGATATAATATCGTAAGGACGAAGTAAGACACAAAACGTATTTACACGACATGTGTCGATATCGATATAATATCTTAAGGACGAAGGAAGACACAAAACTTATTTGCACGACATGTGTCGATATCGATATAATATCGTAAGGACGAAGTAGGACACGAAACGTATTTGCACGACATATGTCGATATCGATATAATATCGTAAGGACGAAGTAGGACATAAAACGTATTTGCACGACTTTTTCGATATCGATATAATATCGTAATTACGAAGTAGGACACAAAACGTATTTGCACGACATGTGTCGATATCGATATAATATCGTAAGGAAGAAGTAGGACACAAAACGTATTTGCACGACATATGTCGATATCGATATAATATCGTAAGAACGTAGTAGGACACAAAACGTATTTACACGACATATGTCGATATCGATATAATATCGTAAGGACGAAGTAGGAAATAAAACGTATTTACACGACATATGTCGATATCGATATAATATCGTAAGGACGAAGTAGGACACAAAACGTATTTGCACGACATGTGTCGATATCGATATAATATCGTACGGACGAAGGAAGACACACTTTATCACTTACAATGCCATAAGCGATAATCTTCCTGAAATTTAAACGTTATTCTAGTGAGGGTTTCAAATTGATTTTCTGAGACAAGTTAATGAGTTTCGGGAGATTGCGTGTGCAAATGCTGTTGTACAAACTGTGCAGTGTTTGGAATGTTCAGACATTTTGTTCTTTACATTATGATGGCAGTAGACTGTGCAATCACGTTAATGGAAAGTAGACTTCGTAACTTGTAACTAATTACATTGCTGGTCAGTAATTTGGCTACGAGAAACACTTTTTCGTTTAACTAGAAGTTGTTAATTTAATTCCTTCTATTGTTGTCGCAAAATAAACTTGTATGTTCACGGGAATTAATTCGGGTACACAAAAATAATTTTAACTGACAATTACATTAAACTCCCTACTCCACAGTTTTGCTGTTTCTGTTGTGGCCATTTCCTGCTGTTTGTTTGGTACAAAGGGAATACACAGAGTGAAGGAGGAGAGGAATATCGAACATACAATAGGAAGAAGAAAGGCTAACTGTATTGGTTACATCTTGCGTAGAAACTGTCTTCTGAAACACGTGATTGAAGGAAAGTTAGAGGGAAAGATAGAAATGACGGGAAGACGAGGGAGAAGACGTAAGTAGCTACTGGATGGCCTTAAGGAAAAGAGAAGATACTGGAAATTGAAAGAGGAAGCACTAGATCGCAATCTGTGGAGAACTCGCTTTGGAAGAGGCTACGGACCTGTCGTAAGACAGACTGCAGAATGAAGAGGCTACGGACCTGTCGTAAGACAGACTACAGAATGAAGAGGCTACGGACCTGTCGTAAGACAGACTGCAGAATGAAGAGGCTACGGACCTGTCGTAAGACAGACTACAGAATGAAGAGTCTACGGACCTGTCGTAAGACAGACGACAGAAAGAAGAGGTTACGAACCTGTCGTAAGACAGACTAGAGAATGAAGAGGCTACGGACCTGTCGTAGAGGCTACGGACTTGTAAGACAGACTGCAGAATGAAGAGGCTACGGACCTGTCGTAAGACAGACGACAGAAAGAAGAGGTTACGAACCTGTCGTAAGACAGACTACAGAATGAAGAGGCTACGGACCTGTCGTAAGACAGACTACAGAATGAAGAGGCTACGGACCTGTCGTAAGACAGACTACAGAATGAAGAGGCTATGGACCTGTCGTAAGACAGACTACAGAATGAAGAGTCTACGGACCTGTGGTAAGACAGACTGCAGAATGAAGAGGCTACGGACCTGTCGTAAGACAGACTACAGAATGAAGAGGCTACGGACATGTATTAAGACAGACTACAGAATGAAGATGATACGGACCTGTCGTAAGACAGACTACAGAATGAAGAGGCTACGGACATGTATTAAGACAGACTACAGAATGAAGAGGCTACGGACCTGTCGTAAGACAGACTACAGAATGAAGAGGCTACGGACATGTATTAAGACAGACTACAGAATGAAGATGCTACGGACCTGTCTTAAGACAGACTACAGAATGAAGATGCTACGGACCTGTCGTAAGACAGACTACAGAATGAAGAGGCTACGGACCTGTCGTAAGACAGACTACAGAATGAAGAGGCTACGGACATATATTAAGACAGACTACAGAATGAAGATGCTACGGACCTGTCTTAAGACAGACTACAGAATGAAGATGCTACGGACCTGTCGTAAGACAGACTACAGAATGAAGAGGCTACGGACCTGTCGTAAGACAGACTACAGAATGAAGAGGCTACGGACATATATTAAGACAGACTACAGAATGAAGATGCTACGGACCTGTCGTAAGACAAACTACAGAATGAAGAGGCTACGGACATGTATTAACACAGACTACAGAATGAAGAGTCTACGGACCTGTGGTAAGACAGACTGCAGAATGAAGAGGCTGCGGACCTGTCGTAAGACAGACTACAGAATGAAGAGGCTACGGACCTGTCGTAAGACAGACTGCAGAATGAAGAGGCTACGGACATGTATTAAGACAGACTGCAGAATGAATTAGAAATGAGTCGAGATTAAATTTTCCACAATATCAGCACGCTTTTTGACATTCACAAAGGAATGAGGAAAGTTTGGAAGACGAACCAGTTTACGGAAAGTACAAAGATGCAAGTCAAATTGGCTGCAACGTGTGACAAGGATGGACAGCAGCAGGACGACAGACGTAATGCTGAATTGTAGATCAAATGGACAGCAGCAGGACGACAGACGTAATGCTGAATTTTAGATCAAATGGACAGCAGCAGGACGACAGACGTAATGCTGAATTGTATATCAAATGGACAGCAGCAGGACGACAGACGTAATGCTGAATTGTATATCAAATGGACAGCAGCAGGACGACAGACGTAATGCTGAATTGTATATCAAATGGACAGCAGCAGGACGACAGACGTAATGCTGAATTGTATATCAAATGGACAGCAACAGGACGACAGACGTAATGCTGAATTGTAGATCAAATGGACAGCAGCAGGACGACAGACGTAATGCTGAATTTTAGATCAAATGGACAGCAGCAGGACGACAGACGTAATGCTGAATTGTATATCAAATGGACAGCAGCAGGACGACAGACGTAATGCTGAATTGTATATCAAATGGACAGCAGCAGGACGACAGACGTAATGCTGAATTGTATATCAAATGGACAGCAGCAGGACGACAGACGTAATGCTGAATTGTATATCAAATGGACAGCAACAGGACGACAGACGTAATGCTGAATTTTAGATCAAATGGACAGCAGCAGGACGACAGACGTAATGCTGAATTTTAGATCAAATGGACAGCAGCAGGACGACAGACGTAATGCTGAATTTTAGATCAAATGGACAGCAGCAGGACGACAGACGTAATGCTGAATTGTATATCAAATGGACAGCAGCAGGACGACAGACGTAATGCTGAATTGTATATCAAATGGACAGCAGCAGGACGACAGACGTAATGCTGAATTGTATATCAAATGGACAGCAACAGGACGACAGACGTAATGCTGAATTTTAGATCAAATGGACAGCAGCAGGACGACAGACGTAATGCTGAATTTTAGATCAAATGGACAGCAGCAGGACGACAGACGTAATGCTGAATTTTAGATCAAATTGACAGCAGCAGGACGACAGACGTAATGCGGAATTTTAGATCAAATTGACAGCAGCAGGACGACAGACGTAATGCTGAATTTTAGATCAAATGGACAGCAGCAGGACGACAGACGTAATGCTGAATTTTAGATCAAATGGACAGCAGCAGGACGACAGACGTAATGCTGAATTTTAGATCAAATGGACAGCAGCAGGACGACAGACGTAATGCTGAATTTTAGATCAAATGGGCAGCAGCAGGACGACAGACGTAATGCTGAATTTTAGATCAAATTGACAGCAGCAGGACGACAGACGTAATGCTGAATTTTAGATCAAATGGACAGCAGCAGGACGACAGACGTAATGCTGAATTGTAGATCAAATTGACAGCAGCAGGACGACAGACGTAATGCTGAATGGACAAAGACGACTTGGAAGGCCTTTGTAGAGACTGTTAGACAAGGCCGAAACACGTCTATTAAGGCATAACTGGTGACTTATGATGATGATAATGATGATGATGATTAGTGCCTTGAAATTATTGAGTGATCCACAGGCTGATTAACAATCAGGGAGTATGTGGTAGGTGGGACATGTAGAAGGGGCGGTTTGTGTCAAATCGTTACACAACACTTTAGTCGCATAATTGAAGGGAAGAAGAGCGTCGAGACGCTCATAAGAAGATCTGAGCTTAATAAAATGAATATTAAACAAATAAAGTATGATGACGACGTGGAGTGAATTATTCTGGCTTAGGATGTGATGAACAAATGAACGGCTACTGTGAACAATCTAATAAGCTTCCTGTCTGCATGCGAGGCTGGTAATCCCATAACCACGTTAGCGACTATCAGTTTCTACGCCCGAAGGAGAGTGCGGTCTGTTTGATCGTTCTCGTGATTTCGGCTCGTGTCGTAGGATGTGCAGGTGGATCAGGCTTACTGTGCCATGATTGCCATGAGAGTGCCATGAGAGTGCCATGCTCGGGAAGGCGGTGGAAGGGACATTCTGTGGTTACGTGCTGTAAGACTGTTTGTACCTGAGTGATTGGCGAAGATGCTTACGAATGATGAATGGAGAAAACTGGCGTGACCTCCTGCATTATGTTTTGCCGATAAACAGAGAAACACATATAGAAACTGGCGACATAGAAATACTTTCAAGACTAAGATTAAATTAAAGTGTATTTAAAGATACAGTCCGTACCGCGCAGTAAACACACTGCGTCTCAGTTATACAAACCAGTCAGTTAATGCTGTACAGTGAAATAATCGCTGTTTGTTCTGAGATCCACACAAAACACATAAATACAGTCCGTACCGCGCAGTAGACACACTCCTTCTCAGTTATACAAACCAGTCAGTTAATGTTGTACAGTGAAATAATCGCTGTTTGTTCTGAGATCCACACAAAACACATAAATACAGTCCGTACCGCGCAGTAGACACACTCCTTCTCAGTTATACAAACCAGTCAGTTAATGCTGTACAGTGAAATAATCGCTGTTTGTTCTGAGATCCACACAAAACACATAAATACAGTCCGTACCGCGCAGTAGACACACTCCTTCTCAGTTATACAAACCAGTCAGTTAATGTTGTACAGTGAAATAATCGCTGTTTGTTCTGAGATCCACACAAAACACATAAATACAGTCCGTACCGCACAGTAAACACACTCCGTCTCAGTTATACAAACCAGTCAGTTAATGTTGTACAGTGAAATAATCGCTGTTTGTTCTGAGATCCACACAAAACACATAAATACAGTTCGTACCGCGCAGTAAACACACTCCGTCTCAGTTATACAAACCAGTCAGTTAATGTTGTACAGTGAAATAATCGCTGTTTGTTCTGAGATCCACACAAAACACATAAATACAGTCCGTACCGCGCAGTAAACACACTCCGTCTCAGTTATACAAACCAGTCAGTTAATGTTGTACAGTGAAATAATCGCTGTTTGTTCTGAGATCCACACAAAACACATAAATACAGTCCGTACCGCGCAGTAAACACACTCCGTCTCAGTTATACAAACCAGTCAGTTAATGTTGTACAGTGAAATAATCGCTGTTTGTTCTGAGATCCACACAAAACACATAAATACAGTCCGTACCGCGCAGTAAACACACTCCGTCTCAGTTATACAAACCAGTCAGTTAATGTTGTACAGTGAAATAATCGCTGTTTGTTCTGAGATCCACACAAAACACATAAATACAGTCCGTACCGCACAGTAAACACACTCCGTCTCAGTTATACAAACCAGTCAGTTAATGTTGTACAGTGAAATAATCGCTGTTTGTTCTGAGATCCACACAAAACACACAAATACACTGTGTGGGCAGAACGTAGAATTTGTGAATGTTAAACCTATATATATATTGGTATATATAGCTATATAAACGTATAGCAGCCATCACAATTTGAAGGGTTAATTGACTGAGGCTTCCTCTGTTTAGGTGTGAGTGTCAATTTCGGTAAAGTAATACTTACCTCAAAGATGCTCAGTTCCACAGAGTTGTCCAGAACCCCAGTTGGTATTTCCCGTGCTGCAACATTCCCTCGAAAGTTGTGAACGGCAGCGAACTGTGTCGAACTGTCAGGAAGGAGATGAATGTGGCCGAGTACGCTGACAGCATCACCACAGCTGTCATGTACGCGGTCAGGTAGACGAGGCGACAGGGCCAGGACCGCGGTATTCTCTCGTGACCTACACAGTGCGGGATCAGGAGACAGTTCATGTGACGACAGGTGATACACCAGTTCTGCGACACTGAGCTGCTTTTCTAACAACGTCAGCTGTAACCACTTTACATTTCCTGGTGGTAACTTCCGAATTTTAACGTCGATGATATTGACTTACGAATTTCTGAATTCAAGAATGGCTCGCTCATAAAGTTAAATTTGTTCCACAAAATTATGAAGTATCTTTCTGAAAACGCTGCTTTTAAGTTCCTTTATTGTTGTCGCAGTGCAGCAGAGTGTGTTTTGAAGACTGATAAGGCAACTGGATGGGTTAGACTGCAAAATGTCCTCCACCAAAACTCAGTAAATTTTGTACAAATTGCCCATGCAAGTTGACATGTAAGTTGGTTGCGCTGTAACATCTACTGCGTCATTGCGGGAAATACGTCAAGAAACCCAGAAAGCCATGAAGAAGGTAGTTAAAGCACCCAATGTGTCAGACTGGTTTTATGTCCTGACGTCAGCAACTGTGAACATTACTGTCAAGGCGAGCACACAGGAATGTTACTTGTGGGCTGGGCTTACAGCTGGGCTTACAACTTGGCTTACAGCTTGGCTTACAGCTGGGCTTACAGCTGGGCTTACAACTTGGCTTACAGCTGGGCTTACAGCTGGGCTTACAGCTGGGCTTACAGCTGGGCTTACAACTTGGCTTACAGCTTGGCTTACAGCTGGGCTTACAGCTGGGTTACAGCTTGGCTTACAGCTTGGCTTACAGCTAGGCTTACAGCTGGGTTACAGCTTGGCTTACAGCTTGGCTTACAGCTTGGCTTACAGCTTGGCTTACAGCTGGGCTTACAGCTGGGTTACAGCTTGGCTTACAGCTTGGCTTACAGCTTGGCTTTCAGCTGGGTTACAGCTTGGCTTACAGCTTGGCTTACAGCTGGGTTACAGCTTGGTTTACAGCTTGGCTTACAGCTGGGCTTACAGCTGGGCTTACAGCTGGGCTTACAGCTGGGTTACAGCTTGGCTTACAGCTTGGCTTACAGCTTGGCTTACAGCTTGGCTTACAGCTTGGCTTACAGCTGGGTTACAGCTTGGCTTACAGCTTGGCTTACAGCTGGGTTACAGCTGGCTTACAGCTTGGCTTACACTTGGCTTACAGCTGGGTTACAGCTTGGCTTACACTTGGCTTACAGCTGGGCTTACAGCTGGGTTACAGCTGGCTTACAGTTGGCTTACAGCTGGGCTTACAGCTGGTTACAGCTTGGCTTACAGCTGGTTACAGCTGGCTTACAGCTGGCTTACAACTGGCTTACAGCTGGGCTTACAGCTGGGCTTACAGTGGCTTACACTGGCTTACAGCTTGGCTTACAGCTTGGTTACAGCTTGGTTACAGCTGGCTTACAGCTGGCTTACAGCTGGGCTTACAGCTGGGCTTACAGCTGGCTTACAGCTGGTTACAGCTGGCTTACAGTGGGCTTACAGCTGGGTTACAGCTGGGCTTACAGCTGGCTTCAGCTGGTTACAGCTTGGCTTACAGCTGGCTTACAGCTGGTTACAGCTGGGCTTACAGCTTGGCTTACAGCTGGCTTACAGCTGGGTTTACAGCTTGGCTTACAGCTGGGCTTACAGCTGGCTTACAGCTGGGTTACACTGGTTACAACTTGCTTACAGCTGGCTTACAGCTGGTACACTTGGCTTACAGCTGGGTTACAGCTTGGCTTACAGCTTGCTTACAGCTGGCTACAGCTTGGCTTACAGCTGGGCTTACAGCTGGGCTTACACTTGGCTTACAGCTTGGCTTACAGCTGGGTTACAGCTGGCTTACAGCTGGCTACAGCTTGGCTTACAGCTGGGCTTACACTGGCTTACAGCTGGGCTTACAGCTGTTTACACTTGGCTTACAGCTGGGCTTACAGCTTGGCTTACAGCTGGCTTACAGCTGGTTACAGCTGGCTTACAGCTTGGCTTACAGCTGGCTTACAGCTGGGTTACACTTGGTTACAGCTTGGCTTACAGCTGGCTTACAGCTGGTTACAGCTGGCTTACAGCTTGGCTTACAGCTGGCTTACGCTGGTTACAGCTGGGTTACAATTGGCTTACAGCTGGGCTTACAGCTGGTTTACACTTGGCTTACAGCTGGGTTACAGCTTGGCTTACAGCTTGGCTTACAGCTGGGCTTACACTTGGCTTACAGCTGGCTTACAGCTGGTTACAACTTGGCTTACAGGGCTAGCTTGGCTTACAGCTGGGCTTACAGCTGGGTTACAGCTGGCTTACAGCTGGCTTAAGCTGCTTGGGGCTTACACTTGGCTTACAGCTGGGCTTACAGCGTCTTGGCTTACAGCTGGGCTTACAGCTGGGTTACACTTGGCTTACAGCTGGGCTTACAGCTGGGTTACAACTTGGCTTACAGCTGGGCTTACAGCTGGGTTACAGCTGGGTTTACACTTGGCTTACAGCTGGGCTTACAGCTGGCTTACAGCTGGGCTTACAGCTGGTTACAGCTTGGTTACAGCTGGGCTTACGCTGGCTTACAGCTGGGCTTACAGTGGGCTTACAGCTGGGCTTACAGCTGGTTACAGCTGGGTTACAGCTTGGCTTACAGCTGGCTTACAGCTGGCTTACAGCTGGCTTACAACTTGGCTTACAGCTGGGCTTACAGCTTGGCTTACAGCTTGGCTTACAGCTTGGCTTACAGCTTGGCTTACAGCTGGCTTACAGCTGGGTTACAGCTTGGCTTACAGCTTGGCTTACAGCTGGTTACAGCTTGGCTTACAACTTGGCTTACAGCTGGGCTTACAGCTGGGTTACACTTGGCTTACAGCTGTGGCTTACACTGGTTACAGCTTGGCTTACAGCTTGGCTTACTTGGGCTTACAGCTTGGTTACACTGCTTGGGCTTACAGCTGGGTTACAGCTGGTGCTTACACTGGCTTACAACTTGGCTTACAGCTTGGCTTACAGCTTGGCTTACATGCTTGGCTTACACTGGCACTTACAGCTGGTTACAGCTGGTTACAGCTTGGCTTACAGCTGGGCTTACAGCTGGGCTTACAGCTTGGCTTACAGCTGGGCTTACAGCTGGGTTACAGCTGGGCTTACAGCTGGCTTACAGCTGGGCTTACAGCTGGGCTTACAGCTGGCTTACAGCTTGGCTTACAGCTTGGCTTACAGCTTGGCTTACAGCTGGGCTTACAGCTTGGCTTACACTTGGCTTACAGCTTGGCTTACAGCTTGGCTTACAGCTTGGCTTACAGCTGGGCTTACACTTGGCTTACACTGGGCTTACAGCTGGGCTTACAGCTGGGCTTACAGCTGGCTTACACTTGGCTTACAGCTGGGTTACAACTTGGCTTACAGCTTGGCTTACAGCTTGGCTTACAGCTTGGCTTACAGCTGGGCTTACACTTGGCTTACAGCTGGGCTTACAGCTGGGCTTACAGCTGGGTTACAGCTTGGCTTACAGCTTGGCTTACAGCTTGGCTTACAACTTGGCTTACAAGCTTGGCTTACAACTTGGCTTACAGCTGGTTACAGCTTGGCTTACACTTGGTGCTTACAGCTGGGCTTACAGCTGGGCTTACAGCTTGGCTATTACAGCTGGGCTTACAGCTTGGTTACAGCTTGGCTTACAGAACTTGGCTTACAGCTGGCTTACAGCTTGGCTTACAGCTGGGCTTACAGCTGGTTACAACTTGGCTTACAGCTTGGGCTTACAGCTGGCTTACAGCTGGGCTTACAGCTGGCTTACACTGCTTGCTTACAGCTTGGTTACAGCTGGCTTACACTTGGCTTACAAGCTGGGTTACAGCTTGGCTTACAGCTTGGCTTACAGCTGGCTTACAGCTTGGCTTACAGCTGGGCTTACAGCTGGGTTACAACTTGGCTTACAGCTTGGCTACAGCTGGGCTTACAGCTGGGCTTACAGCTGGGCTTACAGCTGGGCTTACAGCTGGGCTTACAGCTGGGCTTACAGCTGGGTTACAACTTGGCTTACAGCTGGGCTTACAGCTGGGCTTACAGCTGGGCTTATAGCTGGGCTACAGCTGGGCTTACAGCTGGGTTACAACTTGGCTTACAGCTGGGCTTACAGCTGGGCTTACAGCTGGGCTTATAGCTGGGCTTACAGCTGGGCTTACAGCTTGGCTCACAGCTGGGCTTACAGCTGGGTTACAACTTGGCTTACAGCTGGGCTTACAGCTGGGCTTATAGCTGGGCTTACAGCTGGGCTTACAGCTGCCTGCAGAATTTCGTGTGCGTGTGTGAAAAACGTGACGAACTGAACCGACATATAATTTTGTATCACGTGTTTTGTTGTTGTCACGAAATTGAGAGACATAAGAACGTGCATTTGAGATGCTTGATATACGAAGTAAAACATACTTACAGAGTTTCTTGAGTGAAATATGAGTTGCGCAGGACGTAAGGGTGCACCTGTGTTATCGTATTGTTAGGCTGGAAGACATGCATTAAAGTGAGTCCACCTTTAAGGGAACAAAACGTGGCCTGAGAAGCTGTCAGTCGCACAGCATGTCACGAAAACTTCTGCCCTTTATGGACCCAGCTACAAATGGTTACCATTACTATAGACAACACCCACAGAACCTGTTCAGGTGTGTGCTGAGACGGCTAGTGTCAGTCTGCGCTCTAGCTGTAACAGCGGTAGTGTTTGAGATGTGCTAGTTTTATGGTTCTCTCAGCGGTATCGCCGAGGGTTTCTGTTTTCTGGATATGTCCGCCTGCGTCGATGGGTAAATTGGAGCCCACAATGTTATGCAGCGCCGTAGCGAAACGTCACATCGGCTGAGGTATGATTTTGATCGCACAGGTAATTGTGGAAACGTGACTTACCGCACTTTTACTCTGAACTCAGAGACTGTATTCGTCATAAGCCCACATATAAGCCACTGTATTGTGCCACGTGCCATGGTTCAGGCAGTTGGTCGCCAGCTGCTCACCGCGGAGGAAAGAGTTTCTTCCCTGTTCGGTCAATGAGGGGTTTGCGGTGCACAAAGTGGCGTTTAAAGTGGTTTTCTCCAAGTACTTCAGTTTCACCTGTCAGTGTCATTCCACCAATGCTCCATACTCATTCATTCATCTACCACCAACGCTGTATAATGTTTCTCTCCCAGTACTTCAGTTTCCCCTGTCAGTATCATTCCACCAGTCCTCCATAGTCATTCATTCATCTACCACCAACACTGTATAATGTTTCTCTCCCAGTACTTCAGTTTCCCCTGTCAGTATCATTCCACCAGTCCTCCATAGTCATTCATTCATCTACCACCAACGCTGTATAATGTTTTTCTCCCAGTACTTCAGTTTTCCCTGTCAGTATCATTCCACCAATGCTCCATACTCATTCATACATCTACCACCAACGCTGTATAATGTTTCTCTCCCAGTACTTCAGTTTTCCCTGTCAGTATCATTCCACCAATGCTCCATACTCATTCATTCATCTACCACCAACGCTGTATAATGTTTTTCTCCCAATACTTCAGTTTCCCCTGTCAGTATCATTCCACAAATGCTCCATACTCATTCATACATCTACCACCAACGCTGTATAATGTTTCTCTCCCAGTACTTTAGTTTCCCCTGTCAGTATCATTCCACCAATTCTCCATACTCATTCATTCATTACCACCAAAGCTGTATAATGTTTCTCTCCCAGTACTTCAGTTTCCCCTGTCAGTATCATTCCACCAATGCTCCATACTCATTCATCCATCTACCACCAACGCTGTATAATGTTTTTCTCCAGTACTTCAGTTTCCCCTGTCAGTATCATTCCACCAATGCTCCATACTCATTCATTCATCTACCACCAACGCTGTATAATGTTTTTCTCCCACTACTTCCGTTTTCTCCTGTCAGTATCATTCCACCAATGCTCCATACTCATTCATACATCTACCACCAACGCTGTATAATGTTTTTCTCCCAGTACTTCAGTTTCCCCTGTCAGTATCATTCCACCAATGCTCCATACTCATTCATTCATCTACCACCAACGCTGTATAATGTTTTTCTCCCACTACTTCCGTTTTCTCCTGTCAGTATCATTCCACCAATTCTCCATACTCATTCATACATCTACCACCAACGCTGTATAATGTTTCTCTCCCAGTACTTCAGTTTTCCCCTGTCAGTATCATTCCACCAATGCTCCATACACATTCATACATCTACCACCGACGCTGTATAATGTTTTTCTCCCAGTACTTCAGTTTCCCTGTCAGTATCATTCCTCCATTGCTCCATACTCATTCATACATCTACCACCAAAGCTGTATAATGTATAATGTTTAGACTGAAGGTGGCATTGTGTTAGAGGGCAGATGTCTTTGTGGCATCGTCTGTGGCTAATCCGATAATGGCGCGAAAGGCACAGTAAGGCATTAATTAGTGTAGCAACATAGCTATAGCGAGACAGGTGCTGCCAGATGCGTCGCTTTGCCCAAGCCTTTAACTCACGTAACTCCGATCTCCTCCGTATATAACGGTATTTGTTCGAGTTTCACGCTTGTGCCGTTCTAAGCTTTACAGTGGAAGCCTACTAACCGGTTGTCGTAAACAGCAAGAAGCTTCACAACACAGACTTATGTGTAGTTACGTAACGACACTATATCAACCACACAGGTTATGTAGTGTGGGAAGAGATGAATGTACACTTGTATTGTGAGTTCTAACAGGATCAAATCCGAAGACGACGGTTTTCTGGCGTAAGACGCCGTGTAGATTTCGGGATACTTGTCAGCGTTTCGGAAGCACCGCATTCTTCCATTTTTCAGTAAGAGATAACCATGTGATTGCAGACTAATATTGTGGACTGTGACGCCTTGCGGTCTACGTGACACGAGTATGCGTTCTTGGGCTCTTGAGCTAAGGCTTATGATTGTATACGGACGGAGCTAACGGCTGGGACACAGGATGTCTTGCTTCAAGTTTTATTTTGTTTTTCCTTAGTTCCTCCATGTCATGTCCGGCAGAGTACCTCCAGTTACGTAATGACGGCTTTGCTCTGCAAACTTTCCGTTTCACAGTTCGCTCCTTGTGACATAACCTGACACAGTGCTTTGTGAGGTACAGACAGTGACAGTGCAACTGACCGCGATGTCGTGCGGTGGTGACAGAATTCAAATGTCATGATCGGGTCTTGGTACAGGCTGTACCTTAATTTGGTTTAAAGACTACAACCACAACAAAGGGGGATCAGAAATTATCTGGAACACATTTTCAACACGTGTTTTCAAATTTTACTCAGTTTTTGTGATGTGTAACACTGCTGAACTGCAGAGTGTAAGGACACGCAGTTACTAAAGTTCCGCCATTGTCACATAGTGCTGTCGTTGTCACAACTGCACAGTGTAAGGACACCCAGTTACTAAAGTTTCGCCATTGTCACATAGTGCTGTCGTTGTCACAACTGCACAGTGTAAGGACACGCAGTTACTAAAGTTCCGCCATTGTCACATAGTGCTGTCGTTGTCACAACTGCACAGTGTAAGGACACTCAGTTACTAAAGTTCCGCCATTGTCACATAGTGCTGTCGTTGTCACAACTGCACAGTGTAAGGACACGCAGTTACTAAAGTTCCGCCATTGTCACATAGTGCTGTCGTTGTCACAACTGTACAGTGTAAGGACACGCAGTTACTAAAGTTCCGCCATTGTCACATAGTGCTGTCGTTGTCACAACTGCAGTGTAAAGACACGCAGTTACTAAAGTTCCGCCATTGTCACATAGTGCTGTCGTTGTCACAACTGCACAGTGTAAGGACACCCAGTTACTAAAGTTTCGCCATTGTCACATAGTGCTGTCGTTGTCACAACTGCACAGTGTAAGGACACCCAGTTACTAAAGTTTCGCCATTGTCACATAGTGCTGTCGTTGTCACAACTGCACAGTGTAAGGACACCCAGTTACTAAAGTTTCGCCATTGTCACATAGTGCTGTCGTTGTCACAACTGCACAGTGTAAGGACACGCAGTTACTAAAGTTCCGCCATTGTCACATAGTGCTGTCGTTGTCACAACTGTACAGTGTAAGGACACGCAGTTACTAAAGTTCCGCCATTGTCACATAGTGCTGTCGTTGTCACAACTGCACAGTGTAAGGACACGCAGTTACTAAAGTTCCGCCATTGTCACATAGTGCTGTCGTTGTCACAACTGCAGAGTGTAAGGACACGCAGTTACTAAAGTTCCGCCATTGTCACATAGTGCTGTCGTTGTCACAACTGCACAGTGTAAGGACACGCAGTTACTAAAGTTCCGCCATTGTCACATAGTGCTGTCGTTGTCACAACTGACAGGTAAGGACACGCAGTTACTAAAGTTCCGCCATTGTCACATAGTGCTGTCGTTGTCACAACTGCACAGTGTAAGGACACGCAGTTACTAAAGTTCCGCCATTGTCACATAGTGCTGTCGTTGTCACAACTGCAGAGTGTAAGGACACGCAGTTACTAAAGTTCCGCCATTGTCACATAGTGCTGTCTTTGTCACAACTGCACAGTGTAAGGACACGCAGTTACTAAAGTTCCGCCATTGTCACATAGTGCTGTCGTTGTCACAACTGCAGAGTGTAAGGACACGCAGTTACTAAAGTTCCGCCATTGTCACATAGTGCTGTCGTTGTCACAACTGCACAGTGTAAGGACACGCAGTTACTAAAGTTCCGCCATTGTCACATAGTGCTGTCGTTGTCACAACTGCACAGTGTAAGGACACGCAGTTACTAAAGTTCCGCCATTGTCACATAGTGCTGTCGTTGTCACAACTGCACAGTGTAAGGACACGCAGTTACTAAAGTTCCGCCATTGTCACATAGTGCTGTCGTTGTCACAACTGCAGAGTGTAAGGACACGCAGTTACTAAAGTTCCGCCATTGTCACATAGTGCTGTCGTTGTCACAACTGCAGAGTGTAAGGACACGCAGTTACTAAAGTTCCGCCATTGTCACATAGTGCTGTCGTTGTCACAACTGCAGAGTGTAAGGACACGCAGTTACTAAAGTTTCACCATTGTCACATAGTGCTGTCGTTGTCACAACTGCAGAGTGTAAGGACACGCAGTTACTAAAGTTCACCCATTGTCACATAGTGCTGTCGTTGCACAACTGCAGAGTGTAAGGACACGCAGTTACTAAAGTTCCGCCATTGTCACATAGTGCTGTCGTTGTCACAACTGCAGTGTAAGGACACCAGTTACTAAAGTTCCGCCATTGTCACATAGTGCTGTCGTTGTCACAACTGCAGAGTGTAAGGACACGCAGTTACTAAAGTTCCGCCATTGTCACATAGTGCTGTCGTTGTCACAACTGCAGAGTGTAAGGACACCGACAAGTTTCTAATAGTGCTTCGCACACCATTGACACACATTAAAGTGACTGCGTCGTTGTCACAACTGCACAGTGTAAGGACACGCAGTTACTAAAGTTCCGCCATTGTCACATAGTGCTGTCGTTGTCACAACTGCAGAGTGTAAGGACACGCAGTTACTAAAGTTTCCGCCATTGTCACATAGTGCTGTCGTTGTCACAACTGCAGAGTGTAAGGACACGCAGTTACTAAAGTTCCGCCATTGTCACATAGTGCTGTCTTTGTCACAACTGCAGAGTGTAAGGACACGCAGTTACTAAAGTTCCGCCATTGTCACATAGTGCTGTCGTATGTCACAACTGCAGAGTGTAAGGACACGCAGTTACTAAAGTTTCACCATTGTCACATAGTGCTGTCGTTGTCACAACTGCAAGTGTAAGGACACGCAGTTACTAAAGTTTCACTATTGTCACATAGTGCTGTCGTTGTCACAACTGCAAGTGTAAGGACACGCAGTTACTAAAGTTCCGCCATTGTCACATAGTGCTGTCGTTGTCACAACTGCACAGTGTAAGGACACGCAGTTACTAAAGTTCCGCCATTGTCACATTAGTGCTGTCGTTGTCACAACTGACAGTGTAAGGACACACAGTTACTAAAGTTCCGCCATTGTCACATAGTGCTGTCTTGTCACAACTGCACAGTGTAAGGACACGCAGTTACTAAAGTTCCGCCATTGTCACATAGTGCTGTCGTTGTCACAACTGCAGAGTGTAAGGACACGCAGTTACTAAAGTTTCGCCATTGTCACATAGTGCTGTCGTTGTCACAACTGCAAGTGTAAGGACACACAGTTACTAAAGTTCCGCCTTGTCACATAGTGCTGTCGTTGTCACAACTGAAGTGTAAGGACACGCAGTTACTAAAGTTCCGCTCATTGTCACATAGTGCTGTCGTCACAACTGCAAGTGTAAGGACACGCAGTTACTAAAGTTCCGCCATTGTCACATAGTGCTGTCGTTCACAACTGCAAGTGTAAGGACACGCAGTTACTAAAGTTCCGCCATTGTCACATAGTGCTGTCGTCACAACTGCAGATGTAAGGACACGCAGTTACTAAAGTTCCGCCATTGTCACATAGTGCTGTCGTTGTCACAACTGCACAGTGTAAGGACACCAGTTACTAAAGTTCCGCCATTGTCACATAGTGCTTTCTTGTCACAACTGCAGTGTAAGGACACACAGTTACTAAATTTCCGCACATTGTCACATAGTGCTGTCTTGTCACAACTGCACAGTGTAAGGACACCAGTTACTAAAGTTCCGCCATTGTCACATAGTGCTGTCGTTGTCACAATGCAGGTGTAAGGAGTATCTTATTGGTGTACTAATTATATTTCGCCATTGTCAATATGCTGTCGTCCAACTGTCAGAGTTAAGGACACGCAGTTTACTAAATTTCCGCCATTGTCAACTAGTATTGCTGTTCGTTGTCACAACTACAGAGTGTAATGGACACGCAGTTATAAAGTTCCCATTGTCACATAGTGCTGTTCGTCACAACTGCAGTGTAAGGACACCAGTTACTAAGTTCGCCTTGTCACATGGTGCTCGTGCGTTTACAACTGCTGAGTGTAAGGCACACCAGTTATAAAGTTCCGCATTGTCAATAGTGCTGGTTGTCACAACTGTACAGTGTATATGGACACCATGTTACTAAAGTTCCTCCATTGTCACATAGTGCTGTCGTTGTCACAATGCAGTGTAAGGCACGCAGTTACTAAGTTCGCCATTGTCACATAGTGCTGTCTTTGTCACAACTGCAGTTGTAAGGACACCAGTTACTAAGTTCGCCATTGTACATAGTGCTGCGTGTCACAATGCACAGTTGCACCGTTACTGTCGCATTGTAATGTGTGCTTCGTTGTAAACTGCATGAGGCTTATTGGAACGAGCCTATAAAGTTATATACTGTCAACAAGCGTGCGATATTGCCTCTGCACTTCTGTTATAGACGTGATAACTTTATATTTGGTATGCACTTCTGTATAGCGTGATAACTTTAGTAGTTTGGTATGCACTTCTGTTTAGACGTGATAACTATTGGTATCACTTCTTAGACTATAACTTTTATTAGGTATGCACTTCTGTTTTAGAGTGATAACTTTAGATTTGGGAGCACGTCAGTTTAGCTGAATTTATATTTGGTGCATTCGTGTTGCGTGTAACTTATATTGGTATGACTTCGTTTAGACTGATAACTTTAATTGTATGCACTTCGTTTAGCGTGAAACTTATATATGGTAGCACTCGTTATAAGTATACTTATTGTTGCATTGTTTACGTGTACTTAATTAGATGCACTCGTTACTATAACTTATTGATCACATGTTTAGCTGACACTATACTGCATGATTTTAAGACGTGATACTATATGTATGCACTCTGTATAACGTGACTTTTTGGTATGCACTTCTGATAGACGTGATACTAAGGTAGCACCTTTTGTATACTAAATTGTGACACTTGTTACAGAGTGATACTTGATTCTTTCAACATGCTGTTATAGACTGATTAACTTTATATTTGTAGCATTCTGTTTGAAATTCCGGTATTGTAAGGTACTTCAGTTACTATTTGCCTTCGATCACATATCATTGTTGACATCTAATCTGCAGGTCTAAAGGGACATCGCTACAAATTTTCCCAGCCATTGTCGAATTTTATGTTAGTGATTGTAAGCCCCGCAGAGAAGTACGAGACGCACCGCAGTTCTTGAAGGTTACGTGCACATGTTGTCATATAGTGGAGCACGGGTGGAAACTGAAATGCTGTAAGACACGAAGTACGTGAGTAACCTGTCCCGTGTGCTGCTTTGTCACACAATCCAGGACCGACCAGGACAACGGGTCCGTAGAGGTTTACGCTGACCATACGTGCCTATTTGATTACGTCTCAACATGGAGTGTAACGCTAGTTACAAGTTTAACAACCTGTCATAATGCAGGTACTTCGTGACTACACACTTGCTACAGATCAGCAACATACGTATACTAACAGTCTCAGGGGTGTACGTGACTTGCGTCGTTTTTCGATGCAATGCATACTATGTTAAGGTGACCAGCAACTGTCTAGGAATTGTCGCACAGCACGCACACAGTTGCTGTGACGGTGGTGTAGAGTAGTTCCAGGTGTAAGCGTCAGGCCTGGGCAGCAGAACATGCATTGTACAACAAGATGCTGGTCTGTGGGAAGCACTTGGCGTGTCACGTGCTGCGGATCGGCAGACCAACGGTGAATGGGAGTAGGGTGTTTCTTAGACTACGACTGCTACTACTGGTGATGGTGGTAGCGGTAGTAGTAGTAGTGGTAGTAGTAGTAGTAGTAGCAGCAGCAAGTTTACAGGTGCCATAAACGTGCTTGGCTTTTGCCCATAGTTCTATGGGTATGTTTCTTAGACTACTACTACTGCTACCACTACTACTACTATAACTACTACTACTACTACTACTACTACTACTACACTACTACTACTACTACTACTACTACTACTACTAACTACTACTACTACTACTACTACTACTACTACTACTACTACTACTTCACTACTACTACTACTACTACTAACAACTACTACTATACTACTCTACTACTACTATATTTACCTACTACTACTACTACTCTACTACTACTATACTACTACTACTACTCTACCTACTACTACTACTACTACTACTACTAACTACTACTACTACTACTAACTACTACTACTACTACTACTACTACTACACTACTACTACTACTACATACTACTACTACTACTACTACTACTACTAACTACTACTACTACTACTACTACTACTACTACTACTACTACTACTACTACTACTACTATACTACTACTACTACTACTACTACTACTACTACTACTACTATACTACTACTACTACTACTACTACTACTACTACTACTACTACTACTACTACTACTACTACTACTACTACTACTACTACTACTACTACTACTACTACTACTACTACTACTACTACTATACTACTACTACTACTACTACTACTACTACTATACTACTACTACTACTACTACTACTACTACTACTCACTATACTAACTACTACTACTACTACTACTACTACTACTACTACTACTACTACTACTACTAACTACTACTACTACTACTACTACTACTACTACTACTACTACTACTACTACTACTACTTACTTGCAACTCTATTTCATACTAATACACTAATAAACTTACTAACTACAACTACTCGAGAAAACTTATTCTTTCACACAAATCCACATACGACCGGAATCGAACACTCTAACTACTAACGCTACATACCTATATTACTATACTCTCAAACATGGTGTCACACTGACAAATAACTACTTATAACTATTTAACTACTACACACTTCTACAATCACCAAATACTATATATACGATACTATACTACTGCTCACTTCTATACTACATGACATACTATGTAATACTACTAACTTAGACAATATGCGCACACTACGACCTACACTCTACGTCATACTATCTACTACTACGAACTACTAGCTACTTACACTACAAACTGTCTTAACACTACTGACTCTATCGAACTCAACGTATATAGTTTTCTAACTACACTACTACTACTTATTGTACTATACTATACTACAATTTACAGTCCTATACTCTTGCTATTCTACTACTACTATTCTATGGTATCTTCTTAACTACTACTACTACTACCACTACTACTACTACTACTACTACTACTACTACTACTACTACTGTGTACGCTGTGTTTAAATATCTACTATACTCATACTTTACCTACTACTATAGACTTTCTAACTACTACTACTACTTACTACTACTACTACTATACTACTACTACTACTATAGCTAGCAATTACAGTGCCATAATACTACTTGCTTTGACATATCTATTAGTTCTTACTGACTACTACTACTCTACTACTACTACACTCTACTACTACTACTACTACTACTACTACTGGTGGTGACGGCGTGGTGGTGTAGAAATGCCATAAACGTGCATGGCTTTTGCCCATACTTCTATAGGGATGTTTCTTAGACTACTGATACTACTACTATCTACTAGATGTAGTAGTAGTAGTAGTAGTAGTAGTAGTAGTAGTAAGTTTAGAGGCGCCATAAAAGTGCACGGCTTCTGCCCATAGTTGGGGACCCCCCCCGTTCAATCTGTTTCATCCTCTACATTCATAACAAGATAGGCAGCATACATACAACGTACATTGCGGCGCGTTCGCTTAATGTTTACACCTCCTCAGCTATCCTATCAATCTGATACCATTCCGATTCAACAGAACGCTTTCATGGCGATGTAATGTCGCCGGCAACAACAAAACGCTCTCACGTCTTCTGTAAAGTGTCAGATATTTTTGCCCGATTTCAACAAAATTTGGATTTTCTGGGATATTTTGTCATTAAGTTTCCCAATATCAAATGTCATGGAACTGTGCAGTGGGAGCCGCTGACAGCGGACAGACGGGCGACATGACGAATCTAATAGGCTGTACGAACCTGCCTACTAATGTCCCAAAAATATTAACGCTGACTTAAAACGAACGTAAAGCTGTCCATTTGCCTGCCATGAAGGCATGTGATGAGACTGGAGTATATCTCCATTAATTCTTTACCTCAGCACTAGTAGAGGTGAGTGGTAAGCTTTCATGCTCCAGCAGCCTTACCCTTGGATTGCATTCAATAAACATCGGTAAAACTAGAGCCGGTCTGGAGGCTTAGGTGCAGAGGTGAATTCTTGCCCTGCCGGGATTCGAACTGTGATCCTCCGTCCTCATGCCGTACCTACGTTGACTTTGGTTTTTAGTGTAGAACTTAATACTTTGTAGTAGGGAAGAAAATGTAGAGTTAATTGGCTGAGAGACAATTATCTGTGCTGTATAATGCAGTTAATGGGCTGAGAGATTTATCGTGCTGTATAATGCAGTTAATGGGCTGAGAGACATTTATCAGTGCTGTATAATGCAGTTAATGGGCTGAGACACATTTATCAGTGCTGTATAATGCAGTTAATGGGACTGAGATACATTTATCAGTGCTGTATAATACAGTTAATGGACTGAGAGACATTTATCTGTGCTGTATAATGCAGTTAATGGGGATGAGAGACATTTATCAGTGCTGTATAATGCAGTTAATGGGCTGAGAGACATTTATCGTGCTGTATAATGCAGTTAATGGGCTGAGAAGAATTTATCAGTGCTGTATAATGCAGTTAATGGGCTGAGAGACATTTATCAGTGCTGTATAATGCAGTTAATGGGGCTGAGAGACATTTATCAGTGCTGTATAATGCAGTTAATGGGCTGAGAGACATTTATCAGTGCTGTATAATGCAGTTAATGGGCTGAGAGACATTTATCAGTGCTGTATAATGCAGTTAATGGGCTGAGAGTCATTTATCTGTGCTGTATAATGCAGTTAATGGGCTGAGAGACATTTATCAGTGCTGTATAATGCAGTTAATGGGCTGAGAACATTTATCAGTGCTGTATAATGCAGTTAATGGGGCTGAGAGACATTTATCGTGCTGTTAATGCAGTTAATGGGGCTGAGAGACATTTATCGTGCTGTATAATGCAGTTAATGGGCTGAGAGACATTTATCAGTGCTGTATAATGCAGTTAATGGGCTGAGAGACATTTATCAGTGCTGTATAATGCAGTTAATGGGCTGAGAGACATTTATCTGTGCTGTATAATGCAGTTAATGAGCTGAGAGACATTTATCAGTGCTGTATAATGCAGTTAATGGGCTGAGAGACATTTATCAGTGCTGTATAATGCAGTTAATGGGGCTGAGAGACATTTATCATGTGCTGTATAATGCAGTTAATGGGCTGAGAACATTTATCAGTGCTGTATAATGCAGTTAATGGGCTGAGAGACATTTATCAGTGCTGTATAATGCAGTTAATGGGCTGAGAGAAATTTATCAGTGCTGTATAATGCAGTTAATGGGGCTGAGACACATTTATCAGTGCTGTATAATGCAGTTAATGGACTGAGATACATTTATCAGTGCTGTATAATGCAGTTAATGGACTGAGAGACATTTATCAGTGCTGTATAATGCAGTTAATGGGCTGAGAGACATTTATCTGTGCTGTATAATGCAGTTAATGGGCTGAGAGACATTTATCAGTGCTGTATAATGCAGTTAATGGGCTGAAGACATTTATCAGTGCTGTATAATGCAGTTAATGGGTGAAGACATTTATCTGTGACTGTATAACGCATTTAATGGGTCTGAGAGACATTTATCAGTGCTGTATAATGCAGTTAATGGGCTGAGAGACATTTATCAGTGCTGTATAATGCAGTTAATGGGGCTGAGAGACATTTATCAGTGCTGTATAATGCAGTTAATGGGCTGAGAGACATTTATCTGTGCTGTATAATGCAGTTAATGGGCTGAAACCATTTATCAGTGCTGTATAATGCAGTTAATGGGCTGAAGACATTTATCAGTGCTGTATAATGCAGTTAATGACTGAGAACTATTTATCAGTGCTGTTATAATGCAGTAATGGGCTGAAACATTTCAGTGTGTATAATGCAGTTATGGCTGAGAGACATTTATCAGTGCTGTATAATGCAGTTAATGGGCTGAGAACCATTTATCAGTGCTGTATAATGCAGTTAATGGGGCTGAGAGACATTTATCAGTGCTGTATAATGCAGTTAAATGGGCTGAGAGACATTTATCAGTGCTGTATAATGCAGTTAATGGGCTGAGAACCATTTATCAGTGCTGTATAATGCAGTTAATGGGCTGAGAGACATTTATCAGTGCTGTATAATGCAGTTAATGGGCTGAGAGACATTTATCAGTGCTGTATAATGCAGTTAATGGGCTGAGAACCATTTATCAGTGCTGTATAATGCAGTTAATGGGGCTGAGAGACAT
The DNA here is from genome assembly GCA_021186555.1 of Reticulitermes speratus. Lineage (NCBI taxonomy): Eukaryota > Metazoa > Arthropoda > Insecta > Blattodea > Rhinotermitidae > Reticulitermes > Reticulitermes speratus. Next base: position 25,816,265 of record JAJKFL010000010.1, read on the forward strand.
TTATCAGTGCTGTATAATGCAGTTAATGGGCTGAGAGACATTTATCTGTGCTGTATAATGCAGTTAATGGGGCTGAGAGACATTTATCAGTGCTGTATAATGCAGTTAATGGGCTGAGAGACATTTATCAGTGCTGTATAATGCAGTTAATGGGCTGAGAACCATTTATCAGTGCTGTATAATGCAGTTAATGGGGCTGAGATACATTTATCAGTGCTGTATAATGCAGTTAATGGGGCTGAGATACATTTATCAGTGCTGTATAATGCAGTTAATGGGCTGAGATACATTTATCAGTGCTGTATAATGCAGTTAATGGGCTGAGATACATTTATCAGTGCTGTATAATGCAGTTAATGGGCTGAGAGACATTTATCAGTGCTGTATAATGCAGTTAATGGACTGAAGACATTTATCAGTGCTGTATAATGCAGTTAATGGGCTGAAGACATTTATCAGTGCTGTATAATGCATTGCCTTCCTATCTAACGTAATATTTGACCCAGTACATGCAGTTCGTCCTAACCAGATCACTGTAAGAAGTCTGCACAACACTCTCTCAGTTTTCCATTACCGCGGGTCGTACCTTCGAACACTACAGCCGTATTAACGTCTCGTCTTCTGCCACAGCGGTACACAACTTATTTCCCTTTGAACCGCATTTCGTCGCCTCATTTCATTTCCGATTCTAACAAGTGTGTAACTCCATTTCCTCTCGAGAAATCTCGTATGTCACATTGATAAAACCTCGCCTTTTAGTAGCGTGTTTACCGACAAAACCAACTGCAAAGCAAGTAAATAACTTCGGATTTGCCTACTTCACCATCTGACATTCCTACATAAGTCTCTAAAGAACTTGTCTGCCTAGTGTTAAGTTTCGTGTCACGAGATACCTACGGACGTTAGATGGAATGTTGTCAGAGCAACCTTGTTGGAACAGTGAGTTCCTAATGTTTGTCAGTCACCCTGTTGGCGCAATGAGCCCCTCACAATTTTCAGAGGCACCCACGCGTGCTGTGTGCACAACCTTTCATAATGTGCTGCGCCGAACAGTGCGATAATCGACATGGATGTCCAATTGACAATTTTCGAAATCTGCGCTTCTTCTGGCATCCTGTCTGCACTCATTACACATTACTATACACATTCTGTCTGCACTCATTACACCATTACTATACACATTCTGTCTGCACTCATTACACCATTACTATACACATTCTGTCTGCACTCATTACACCATTACTATACACATTCTGTCTGCACTCATTACACCATTACTATACACATCTGTCTGCACTCATTACACGATTACTATACACATTCTGTCTGCACTCATTACACCATTACTATACACATTCTGTCTGCACTCATTACACCATTACTATACACATCTTGTCTGCACTCATTACACCATTACTATACACATCCTTCTGCACTCATTACACCATTACTATACACATTCTGTCTGCACTCATTTCACACATTACTATACACATCCTGTCTGCACTCATTACACATTACTATACACATCCTGTCTGCACTCATTACACCATTACTATACACATCTGTCTGCACTCATTACACGATTACTATACACATTCCTGTCTGCACTCATTACACCATTACTATACACATCCTGTCTGCACTCATTACACCATTACTATACACATCCTGTCTGCACTCATTACACCATTACTATACACATTCTGTCTGCACTCATTACACCATTACTATACACATTCTGTCTGCACTCATTACACGATTACTATACACATCCTGTCTGCTACTCATTACACCGATTACTATACACATCCTGTCTGCACTCATTACACCATTACTATACACATCCTGTCTGCACTCATTACACCATTACTATACACATCCTGTCTGCACTCATTACACCATTACTATACACATCCTGTCTGCACTCATTACACCATTACTATACACATCCTGTCTGACTCATTACACCATTACTATACACATCCTGTCTGCACTCATTACACCATTACTATACACATCCTGTCTGTCACTCATTACACCATTACTATACACATCCTGTCTGCACTCATTACACCATTACTATACACATCTGTCTGCACTCATTACACCATTACTATACACATTCTGTCTGCACTCATTACACGATTACTATACACATCCTGTCTGACTCATTACACCATTAACTATTACACATCCTGTCTGTACTCATTACACCATTACTATACACATCCTGTCTGCACTCATTACACCATTACTATACACATCCTGTCTGCACTCATTACACCATTACTATACACATCTGTCTGCACTCATTACACGATTACTATACACATCCTGTCTGCACTCATTACACATTACTATACACATCCTGTCTGTACTCATTACACCATTACTATACACATCCTGTCTGACTCATTACACCATTACTATACACATTCTGTCTGCACTCATTACACCATTACTATACACATCCTTCTGCACTCATTACACCATTACTTACACATCCTGTCTGACTCATTACACCATTACTATACACATCCTATCTGCACTCATTTACACCATTACTATAACATTCTGTCTGCACTCATTACACGATTACTATACACATCCTGTCTGTACTCATTACACCATTACTATACACATCCTATCTGCACTCATTTCACCATTACTATACACATTCTGTCTGCACTCATTACACCATTACTATACACATCTGTCTGCACTCATTACACGATTACTATACACATCCTGTCTGTACTCATTACACCATTACTATACACATCCTTCTGTACTCATTACACCATTACTATACATCCTTCTGCTACTCATTACACCATTACTATACACATCCTATCTGCTACTCATTACACCATTACTATACACATCCTATCTGCTACTCATTACACCATTACTATACACATCCTGTCTGCACTCATTACACCATTATCTATACACATCTTGTCTGCACTCATTACACGATTACTATACACATTCCTGTCTGTACTCATTACACCATTACTATACACATCCTGTCTGTACTCATTACACCATTACTATACACATCCTGTCTGTACTCATTACACCATTACTATACACATTCTGTCTGCACTCATTACACGATTACTATTACACATCCTATCTGCACTCATTACACCATTACTGTACACATCCTGTCTGTACTCATTACACCATTACTATACACATCCTATCTGCACTCATTACACCATTACTATACACATTCTGTCTGCACTCATTACACGATTACTATACACATCCTGTCTGTACTCATTACACCATTACTATACACATCCTGTCTGCACTCATTACACCATTACTATACACATCCTGTCTGCACTCATTACACGATTACTATACACATCCTGTCTGCACTCATTACACGATTACTATACACATCCTGTCTGCACTTATTACACTTACTATACACATCCTGTCTGCACTCTTTACACCATTACTATACACATCCTGTCTGCACTCATTACACTATTACTATACACATCCTGTCTGCACTCATTACACGATTACTATACACATCCTGTCTGCACTCATTACACCATTACTATACACATCCTTCTGTACTCATTACACCATTACTATACACATCCTGTCTGCACTCATTACACCATTACTATACACATCCTGTCTGCACTCATTACACCATTACTATACACATCCTGTCTGCACTCATTACACCATTACTATACACATCCTGTCTGCTACTCATTACACCATTACTATACACATCCTGTCTGCACTCATTACACGATTACTATACACATCCTGTCTGCACTCATTACACCATTACTATACACATCCTGTCTGCACTCATTACACGATTACTATACACATCCTGTTGTCTTTTCGTCGCACTCATTACACCATTACTATACACATCCTGTCTGCATTTATTACACGATTACTATACACATCCTGTCTGCACTCATTACACGATTACTATAAGCCTCTAACAATTTATTTTGATTGTCGATGGGATGGGGAAATTTTTTGCCAATAAAAACCGAATCGCCTTATTAACTTTTTCGGGGGAGCAATTGTCCAACTTCGATGACAGTACATATCAATTTGTCACGTGACTGGCTGTCGACCGATAGCTTCTGTAGTTGCTGCCTCCTAAAGAAACACGACAGGCAACGTGCGTATTAAAGTAACATTGAGGCGCGTTCGCGTAACCGTGGAAAAGCAATAGGTATTGCGTATTCTGGGTGTCTATCTGTAGCCTTAGTTATGCAGCATTCAGTGCGCATGCGCAGTATTATATTGTCTACCTTAGATTATCATAAATACACGTTGGTCTTCACGTAAAGTACCTCTATTCTTGTCAGATTTTAATGAAACTTGAATTTTCTCGACGGATTTTCGAAAATTCTCAAATATCAATTTTCATGAAAATCCGTTCAGTGGGGTTGAGTTCCATGCGGACGGACGGACAGACAGACAGACAGACATGACGAAGCTAATAGTCGGTTTTTGCTCTTTTGCGAAAGCTTTAGTGTCACAAACGTTACAATCCTATAACCCAGCTAACTGGCGCACTTGTCAAGTAACGCCAGTCGTGGGAACGGGGCTAAAGGCCGGACTGAAGACTTACTTTGTCGCTCCCATCGGTGACACAAAGTCGACGTACTTCACCAGATGATCAGTCATGACGTAAGCACTGACCGCCACTTCCGCCTCCTTCCTAACCAGCATCCCGATCATGCCAGTCCAGCTGCCGTTCTTTTCGGAGCCGTAGCTAAGGTCACTAGGCATCGTGAACTGAGACCTGGTGGGCAGTCAGACAGACCGACTGAATGTGTCTGCTGCTTGCTGCGAGAGACTTTCAGTAGCAATGTTCGCTACGTCATAGAAGTTGAATTACAAGTATTACCACGTTACCACTTAAATGTAAGGAAGAAACTAGTAAAGTGCTACATTTGGAGCGTAGCTTTGTGTGGTGCTGAAACGTGGACAGTTGGGAAAGTAGATCAGAAGTATCTGGAAAGTTTTGATATGTGGTGCTGGAGAAGAATGGAGAAGATCAGTTGGACCGATCGTGTGAGAAATGAAGAAGTATTACACAGAGTGAAGGAGGAGAGGAATATCGTACATACAATAAAAAGAAGAAAGGCTAACTGGATTGGTCACATCTTGCGTATGAACTGCCTTCTGAAACATGTGATTGAAGGAGAGTTAGAGGGAAGGATAGAAATGACGGGAAGACGAGGGAGAAGACGTAAGCAGCTACTGGATGACCTTAAGGAAAAGAGAAGATACTGGAAATTGAAAGAGGAAGCACTAGATCGCACTGTGTGGAGAACTCGCTTTGGAAGAGTCTACGGACCTGTCGTAAGACAGACTGCAGAATGAAGAGGCTACGGAACTGTCGTAAGACAGACTGCAGAATGAAGAGGCTACGGACCTGTCGTAAGACAGACTACAGAATGAAGAGGCTACGGACCTGTCGTAAGACAGACTGCAGAATGAAGAGGCTACGGACCTGTCGTAAGACAGACTGCAGAATGAAGAGGCTACGGACCTGTCGTAAGACAGACTGCAGAATGAAGAGGCTACGGACCTGTCGTAAGACAGACTGCAGAATGAAGAGGCTACGGACCTGTCGTAAGACAGACTGCAGAATGAAGAGGCTACGGAACTGTCGTAAGACAGACTGCAGAATGAAGAGGCTACGGACCTGTCGTAAGACAGACTGCAGAATGAAGAGGCTACGGACCTGTCGTAAGACAGACTGCAGAATGAAGAGGCTACGGACCTGTCGTAAGACAGACTACAGAATGAAGAGGCTACGGACCTGTCATAAGACAGACTGCAGAATGAAGAGGCTACGGACCTGTCGTAAGACAGACTACAGAATGAATGAATGACAACGTTAAATGCAGCTCACTTATTCCAAGGAAGTATCAGCATTTTTCAGCACCACCCCCCGTGCACAGTGACACATTTTCCCATCTTGGCACATTAAACAAAAACGAGGAAGTGGAAATTGCTGTTCGTGAACAGTCTGGGACTGCATAAGCCCCATTACCACTGCAAGAGCTTTTATAAACTCTTCCCAAGTTGGGACAAATTCATCAGTTACCTCGGGATTTATGTTGTATATCGCTCATGAAATCGCAATTTGTCGTAACCCACACAATTCGTCAAACTCAGATTCCCGCATTATTAGACAGTTAGTTACAAACACGCCTTCTGTCAAAATGTTGTGCACACAAACAGTTGCTTGTCCTTATATTTACGTATAAACATAGCGTGTTTATGTTGGTCTGATGAGGATCTGACAGTTACTTGTGTCTGCTGTAGAACTGTGTATTGGTGGGTTACGGCACACTGATGTTTTGTGAGCTATATATAAACATAGCGTGCTTATGTTGGTCTGTGGAGGATCTGACAGTTACTTGTGTCTACTGTAGAACTGTGTATTGGTGGGTTACGGCACACTGATGTTTTGTGAGCTATATATAAACATAACGTGCTTATGTTGGTCTGTGGAGGATCTGACAGTTACTTGTGTCTACTGTAGAACTGTGTATTGGTGGGTTACGGCACACTGATGTTTTGTGAGCTATATATAAACATAGCGTGCTTATGTTGGTCTGTTGAGGATCTGACAGTTACTTGTGTCTACTGTAGAACTGTGTATTGGTGGGTTACGGCACACTGATGTTTTGTGAGCTATATATAAACATAACGTGCTTATGTTGGTCTGTGGAGGATCTGACAGTTACTTGTGTCTACTGTAGAACTGTGTATTGGTGGGTTACGGCACACTGATGTTTTGTGAGCTATATGTAAACATAGCGTGCTTATGTTGGTCTGTGAAGGATCTGACAGTTACTTGTGTCTACTGTAGAACTGTGTATTGGTGGGTTACGGCACACTGATGTTTTGTGAGCTATATATAACCATAGCGTGCTTATGTTGGTCTGTGGAGGATCTGACAGTTACTTGTGTCTACTGTAGAACTGTGTATTGGTGGGTTACGGCACACTGATGTTTTGTGAGCTATATATAAACATAACGTGCTTATGTTGGTCTGTGGAGGATCTGACAGTTACTTGTGTCTACTGTAGAACTGTGTATTGGTGGGTTACGGCACACTGATGTTTTGTGAGCTATATATAAACATAGCGTGCTTATGTTGGTCTGTGGAGGATCTGAGAGTTACTTGTGTCTACTGTAGAACTGTGTATTGGTGGGTTACGGCACACTGATGTTTTGTGAGCTATATATAAACATAACGTGCTTATGTTGGTCTGTGGAGGATCTGACAGTTACTTGTGTCTACTGTAGAACTGTGTATTGGTGGGTTACGGCACACTGATGTTTTGTGAGCTATATATAAACATAACGTGCTTATGTTGGTCTGTGGAGGATCTGACAGTTACTTGTGTCTACTGTAGAACTGTGTATTGGTGGGTTACGGCACACTGATGTTTTGTGAGCGGTATAATTGTAATTCCGTGGAATGAATGAACTACACTTAACTTTGTAGTGACTTCTAACTCAATATTCATGGCCCAGGTAACATTATTTGCTGACTATTTTCTGTATTTACGTTACGACACTGTGAGCAGTCCGACTGTGTAGCGTCACACTGTAGATGATGTTTCGCTTATAAACTGGGAAGTATTTGGAAGGGAGCATTGATAATCTAACAGAAACACCTCTCTGGCAGTTGGTAGCCTTTGTTACGTGTTAAGTCCTGTTTGGTTGTGTGTTCACTTCACGGCACAGACAGTGAGCTGTGTGTTCACTTCACGGCACAGACAGTGAGCTGTGTGTTCACTTCACGGCACAGACAGTGAGCTGTGTGTTCACTTCACAGCACAGACAGTGAGCTGTCACAACTTACGTGAAGTTCAGTCTGGCCTGCAGCGTGTTCCACAACGACCCGAAAAATCCGCCTACTCGAACCGGCTTCTTGTTTCTGAAGTCTGTGATCCGGGAGATGGCACCCTGATCGGGGAAAACGTCAGAAAAAGGATGTTAGTTTAACTACAGCAGCAACGTAAGTCGGCACAGCATACTTCGTGCGAATATCAAACTGACAACATGCACAGACTACAGTGATTGCCGCAGCACTGTAACACGGCCGTCACTGACTGCACAACAACCTGGCAGTGCACAGACTACAGTGATTGCCGCAGCACTGTAACACGGCCGTCACTGACTGCACAACAACCTGGCAGTGCACAGACTACAGTGAGTGCCGCAGCACTGTAACACGGCCGTCACTGACTGCACAACAACCTGGCAGTGCACAGACTACAGTGAGTGCCGCAGCACTGTAACACGACCGTCACTGACTGCAAACAAGCTGGCAGTGCACAGACTACAGTGAGTGCCGCAGCACGGTAACAAGGCCGTCACTGACTGCACAACAAGCTGGCAGTGCACAGACTACAGTGAGTGCCGCAGCACGGTAACAAGGCCGTCACTGACTGCAACAACAAGCTGGCAGGCACTACAGCACATGAGTGCCGCAGCACGGTATCAAGGCCGTCACTGACTGCACAACAAGCTGGCAGTGCACAGACTACAGTGAGTGCCGCAGCACGGTAGCAAGGCCGTCACTGACTGCACAACAAGCTGGCAGTGCACAGACTACAGTGAGTGCCGCAGCACGGTAGCAAGGCCGTCACTGACTGCACAACAAGCTGGCAGTGCACAGACTACAGTGAGTGCCGCAGCACGGTAGCAAGGCCGTCACTGACTGCACAACAAGCTGGCAGTGCACAGACTACAGTGAGTGCCGCAGCACTGTAACACGGCCGTCACTGACTGCACAACAAGCTGGCAGTGCACAGACTACAGTGAGTGCCGCAGCACTGTAACACGGCCGCACTGACTTCACAACAAGCTGGCAGTGCACAGACTACAGTGAGTGCCGCAGCACGATAACACGGCCGTCACTGACTGCACAACAAGCTGGCAGTGCACAGACTACAGTGAGTGCCGCAGCACGGTAACAAGGCCGTCACTGACTGCACAAAAAGCTGGCAGTGCACAGACTACAGTGAGTGCCGCAGCACGTAACAAGGCCGTCACTGACTGCACAACAAGCTGGCAGTGCACAGACTACAGTGAGTGCCGCAGCACGGTAACATGGCCTTCACTGACTGCACAAGCTGACAGTGCACAGACTACAGTGAGTGCCGCAGCACTGTATCATGGCCGTCACTGACTGCACAACAAGCTGGCAGTGTACAGACTACAGTGAGTGCCGCAGCACGGTAACATGGCCTTCACTGACTGCACAAGCTGACAGTGCACAGATTACAGTGAGTGCCGCAGCACGGTAACAAGGCCTTCACTGACTGCACAAGCTGGCAGTGCACAGACTACAGTGAGTGCCGCAGCACTGTAACATGACTGTCACTGACTGCACAAGCTGACAGTGCACAGACTACAGTGAGTGCCGCAGCACGGTAACAAGGCCTTCACTGACTGCACAAGCTGGCAGTGCACAGACCACAGTGAGTGCCGCAGCACGGTAACAAGGCCTTCACTGACTGCACAAGCTGGCAGTGCACAGACTACAGTGAGTGCCGCAGCACGGTAACAAGGCCGTCACTGACTGCACAAGCTGGCAGTGCACAGACCACAGTGAGTGCCGCAGCACGGTAACAAGGCCTTCACTGACTGCACAAGCTGGCAGTGCACAGACTACAGTGAGTGCCGCAGCACTGTAACATGGCCGTCACTGACTGCACAAGCTGACAGTGCACAGACTACAGTGAGTGCCGCAGCACGGTAACAAGGCCGTCACTGACTGCACAAGCTGGCAGTGCACAGACCACAGTGAGTGCCGCAGCACGGTAACAAGGCCTTCACTGACTGCACAAGCTGGCAGTGCACAGACTACAGTGAGTGCCGCAGCACTGTAACATGGCCGTCACTGACTGCACAAGCTGACAGTGCACAGACTACAGTGAGTGCCGCAGCACGGTAACAAGGCCTTCACTGACTGCACAAGCTGGCAGTGCACAGACTACAGTGAGTGCCGCAGCACAGTAACAAGGCCGTCACTGACTGCACAAGCTCGCACAGCCCACCAGTCACAAAACCTGCACTTCGCTACGAACTACATGTCTGCTCTAAAAACGAGCTCATAGTTTCGGCGCCAATTTAAAACCGTTAGTTCAGTCCTCTAATCAAAGAAGAGATCCATGATATCTAAAGCAGTGTAATGTCGGCATTTGAGTTCGACTCCCTGGAACTCACGTTACTGTATCTACTGCATCCTGTGCACAGTATGTGTCCTTGGAACTCACTTTACTGTATCTACCGCAGTCTGTGCACAGTATGTGTCCTTGGAACTCATTGTAATGTATCTACCGCAGTCTATGCACAGTATGAGTCCCTGGAACTTACTTTACTGTATCTACCGCAGCCTGTCACAGTATGAGTCCCTGAAACTCACTTCACTCTATCTGCTACATCCTGTGCCCAATATGAGTTCCTGGAACTCACTTTACTGTATCTACCGCACTCTGTGCATAGTATGAGTCCCTGAAACTTACTTAACTGTATCTTCTACATCCTGTGCCAAGTTTGAGTCCCTGGAACTCACTTTAATATATCTACCGCAGTCTGTGCACAGTATGAGTTCCTGGAACTCACTTTACTGTATCGATCTCAGTCTGTGCACATATGAGTCTCTGGAACTCAGTGTAATATATCTACCGCAGTCTGTGCACAGTATGAGTCCCTGGAACTCACTTTGCTGTATCTACCGCAGTCTGTGCACATATGAGTCCCTGGAACTCACTTTGCTGTATCTACCGCAGTCTGTGCACATATGAGTCTCTGGAACTCAGTGTAATATATCTACCGCAGTCTGTGCACAGTAAGCGACCCTGGAACTCACTCTATTATGTCTACCGCGGTCTGTGCACAGTAAGCGTCCCTGGAACTCACTGTATTATATCTACCGCGGTCTGTGCACAGTAAGCGTCCCTGGAACTCACTGTATTATATCTACCGCAGTCTGTGCACAGTAAGCGTCCCTGGAACTCACTATATTATATCTACCGCGGTCTGTGCACAGTAAGCGTCCCTGGAACTCACTGTATTATATCTACCGCAGTCTGTGCACAGTAAGCGTCCCTGGAACTCACTTTACTGTATCTACCACAGTCTGTGCACAGTAAGCGTCCCTGGAACTCACTGTATTATATCTACCGCGGTCTGTGCACAGTAAGCGTCCCTGGAACTCACTTTACTGTATCTACCGCAGTCTGTGCACAGTAAGCGTCCCTGGAACTCACTGTATTATATCTACCGCAGTCTGTGCACAGTAAGCGTCCCTGGAACTCACTGTATTTATCTACCGCGGTCTGTGCACAGTAAGCGTCCCCTGGAACTCACTTTACTGTATCTACCGCAGTGTGTGCACAGTAAGCGTCCCTGGAACTCACTGTATTATATCTACCGCAGTCTGTGCACAGTAAGCGTCCCTGGAACTCACTTTACTGTATCTACCGCAGTCTGTGCACAGTAAGCGTCCTGGAACTCACTTTACTGTATCTACCGCAGTCTGTGCACAGTAAGCGGTCCCTGGAACTCACTGTATTATATCTACCGCGGTCTGTGCACAGTAAGCGTCCCTGGAACTCACTGTATTATATCTACCGCAGTCTGTGCACAGTAAGCGTCCCTGGAACTCATATATTATATCTACCGCGGTTCTGTGCACAGTAAGCGTCCTGGAACTCACTGTATTAATCTACCGCAGTCTGTGCACAGTAAGCGTCCCTGGAACTCACTTTACTGTATCTACCACAGTCTGTGCACAGTAAGCGTCCCTGGAACTCACTGTATTATATCTACCGCGGTCTGTGCACAGTAAGCGTCCCTGGAACTCACTTTACTGTATCTACCGCAGTCTGTGCACAGTAAGCGTCCCTGGAACTCACTGTATTATATCTACCGCAGTCTGTGCACAGTAAGCGTCCCTGGAAAACTCACTGTATTATATCTACCGCGGTCTGTGCACAGTAAGCGTCCTGGAACTCACTTTACTGTATCTACCGCAGTCTGTGCACAGTAAGCGTCCCTGGAACTCACTGTATTATATTACCGCAGTCTGTGCACAGTAAGCGTCCCTGGAACTCACTTTACTGTATCTACCACAGTCTGTGCACAGTAAGCGTCCCTGGAACTCACTGTATTATATCTACCGGGTCTGTGCACAGTAAGCGTCCTGGAACTCACTTTACTGTATCTACCGCAGTCTGTGCACAGTAAGCGTCCCTGGAACTCACTGTATTATATCTACCGCAGTCTGTGCACAGTAAGCGTCCCTGGAACTCACTGTATTATATCTACCGCGGTCTGTGCACAGTAAGCGTCCCTGGAACTCACTGTATTATATCTACCGCAGTCTGTGCACAGTAAGCGTCCCTGGAACTCACTTTACTGTATCTACCGCAGTCTGTGCACAGTATGACTCCTTGTAAATCCCATCGACAGCGCAGTCAGTTCTAACGACAACCAACCTGAATTCTGTCTGACGTTTGAACTGAGCAATGTCAGGTTGTTGGCATGTGTGAGTTGTGTCTGTCATGCAGGCATTACGTGCGAAGGATTGAAAGCGTTTCAGAATTTTCAGTTATTTTGTATACATTTAAATGAAAATAATCATAGAAAAACAATGTGAAATTTTGGACTGCATTTAAGTAAAGTGTAACAGTGTCCAATATATTTGTGAATATTTTGCTTGAATTTTATTTTTTATAAGCTGGTGATCCAAATAATGTATGTTTATTCAGCCGAACTGCTTTTAGGCACTACTTGTAGGTACTTACGTCAGAAATGACCGCCGCGTTGATCGTGACGCCTTGAAGATCCCTTCTTCTGGTGTAAAAGGACACGTTTGTCCAGCTAGGACCTCTTTCAGGATGCCATTCGCCCAATCTGAACTTCTGCAGGCGATGGTTCCTCCTGATGTGGTACACTTCAGTGAATGTTACTGACCGCGTCTCGGTCGGCGCGGCCACTATGAAATGGCAGTCTAGCGGGATGAAGCTTCCTCTCAGATAAACTTCAATTTGATCTGAGTCTATAAACTGCAGCCACTTGGCCTTTGACATGTCGACAGCACCTTGTATCTGGAACACAGTAAACGTGACTGATATCAGCACATATCAGAATTATGGTCTGATGTGTATCTTAAATATATTATTTAGTGGTTATTGTTAAGATGATCTTCTTTCAAAATTCGATATTTGTATCTCCTACACAAATCTGTACTGAATGTAGCTCGTTGGGGACCAAACTAAGAGAAACAAAGTGACAGAGAACAGAACAACGCACTGAGATACACAGCGTTTGGTATCGTTAGGGGGAGAGAGAGAAATTTTGTTACTCTGATTTTAGAACGTCCTTCTGCTAAACGTAGGGAACAAGGTGAAGGTGGTGAGAAAATGGGAACTAGATTGTTGGCAATATGCAGCAAAGAGAACAAGTTGAGCGTTTGGCCTGAGTTTGTATTAGGAGAGCAGCATTGTGGGGAAATTTGGTAGTGTTGGGAGGACTGCATGCAGTGCTTCGAGGGAATTCGTCTAAATCTTATACAAGTACTCAGTCCGTACAGCGCAGTAAACACACTACGTCTCTGTTATACAAACCAGTCAGTTAATGTTGTACAGTGAAATAATCGCTGTTTGTTCTGAGATCCACACAAAACACATAAATACAGTCCGTACCGCGCAGTAAACACACTCCGTCTCAGTTATACAAACCAGTCATAAGTGACAGTGAATAACGCGTTTGTTCTGGATCCACACAAAACACATAATACAGTCCGTACGCGCAGTAAACACCTCCGTCTCAGTTATACAAACATCATTAATGTTGTACAGTGAATAATCGCTGTTGTTCTAGATCCACACAAAACACATAATACAGTCGTACCGCGCAGTAAACACCTCGTTCAGTTATACAAACCATCATTAATGTTTACAGTGAAAAATCGCTGTTGTCTGAGATCCACACAAACACATAAATACAGTCGTACCCAGTAAAAACCCGTCTCAGTTTACAACCATCAAAATTACATAAATAATCGCTGTTGTTCTGAGCCAACAAAACACATAAATACATCCGTACCCGCAGTAAACACATCCGTCAATATACAAACCAGTCAGTTATGTTGTACAGTGAAATAATCCGTTTGTCTGAGATCCACACAAAACACATTAAATACAGTCCGTACCGCGCAGTAAACAATCCGTCTCAGTTTTACAAACCATCATTAATGTTGTACAGTGATAATCGCTGTTTGTTCTGAGATCCACACAAAACACATAAAACAGTCCGTACAGCGCAGTAAACACACTCCGTCTCAATTATACAAACCATCAGTTAATGTGTACAGTGAAATAATCGCTGTTTGTTCTGAGACCACACAAAACACATAAATACAGTCCGTACCGCGCATAAACACACTCCGTCTCAGTTATACAAACCATCAGTTAATGTTGTACATGAAATAATCGCTTTTGTTCTGAGATCCACACAAAACACATAAATACAGTCCGTTACCGCGCAGTAAACACACTCCGTCTCAGTTATACAAACCGTCAGTTAATGTTGTACAGTGAATAATCGCGTTTGTTCTGAATCCACACAAAACACATAAATACAGTCTACCCGCAGTAAACACACTCGTCTCAGTTATACAACCAGTCAGTTATGTGTACATGAAATAATCGTTTTGTTCTGAATCCACACAACACATAAATACAGTCCGTACCGCGCAGTAACACACTCCGTCTCAGTTACAACCTCATTATGTTGTACATGAAATAATCGCTGTTTGTTCGAATCCACACAAAAACATAAATACAGTCCTACCGCGCAGTAAACACACTCCGTCTCAGTTATACAAACTCAGTAAGTTGTACAGAAAACGCTGTTTGTCTGAATCCACAAAACACATAATACAGTCTCCGCGCAGTAACACCTCGCCAGTTACAAACATCGTTATGTTGTACATGAAAACCTTTTTTTGATCACACAAAACATAATACATCGTCGCGCAAACACACTCCGTTCTTACACTCTTAATGTTGTACAGGAAATACGCTGTGTTTGAGTCACAAACACATAAACAGTCCTACGGCAGTAAACACTCGTTCAATTACAACATCAGTTATGTGTACAGAATAATCGCTTGTCGAATCCCAAACATATACAGTCCGTACCGCGCGTAAACCACTCCGTCCATTATACAAACGTCATAATGTGTACGTGAAATCGCTGTTTGTTCTGAGACACACAAAACACAAACATCACGCGCAGTAACACTCCGTTCATTATACAAACATCATTAATGTACAGATAATCGCTGTTTGTTCTGAGATCACAAAACATAAATACAGTCCGTACCGGGTAACACCTCGTCTCATTATACAACCATTATGTTGTACATAAATAATCGCTGTTGTCTGGTCCACACAACACAAAATACATCTACCCCAGTAAACACCCGTTCTTATACAACCTCAGTATGTACAATATCGCTGTTTGTCTGGATCACACAACACTAATACAGTCTCCGCGCAGTAAACACACTCCGTCTATTACAACACAGTTAATGTGTACATGAAATAATCGCTTTGTTCTGGATCACACAAACACAATACAGTCCGACCGCGCGTAACACACTCCGTCTCATTATACAAACCAGTCAGTTAATGTTGTACATGAAATATCGCTGTTTGTTCTGAGATCCCACAAAACAATAAATACAGTCCGTACCGCGCGTAACACACTCCGTCTCATTATACAAACATCAGTTAATGTTGTACAGTGAAATAATCGCTGTTTGTTCTGAGATCCACACAAAACACATAAATACAGTCCGTACCGCGCAGTAAACACACTCCGTCTCAGTTATACAAACCAGTCAGTTAATGTTGTACAGTGAAATAATCGCTGTTTGTTCTGAGATCCACACAAAACACATAAATACAGTCCGTACCGCGCAGTAAACACACTCCGTCTCAGTTATACAAACCAGTCAGTTAATGTTGTACAGTGAAATAATCGCTGTTTGTTCTGAGACCACACAAAACACATAAATACAGTCCGTACCGCGCAGTAAACACACTCCGTCTCAGTTATACAAACCAGTCAGTTAATGTTGTACAGTGAAATAATCGCTGTTTGTTCTGAGATCCACACAAAACACATAATACAGTCCGTACCGCGCAGTAAACACACTCCGTTCCATTATACAAACCAGTCAGTTAATGTTGTACAGTGAAATAATCGCTGTTTGTTCTGAGATCCACACAAAACACATAAATACAGTCCGTACCGCGCAGTAAACACACTCCGTCTCATTATACAAACCAGTCAGTTAATGTTGTACAGTGAAATAATCGCTGTTTGTTCTGAGATCCACACAAAACACATAAATATCAGTCCGTACCGCGCAGTAAACACACTCCGTCTCAGTTATACAAACCAGTCAGTTAATGTTGTACAGTGAAATAATCGCTGTTTGTTCTGAGATCCACACAAAACACATAAATACAGTCCGTACCGCGCAGTAAACACAACTCCGTCTCAGTTTTATACAAACCAGTCAGTTAATGTTGTACAGTGAAATAATCGCTGTTTGTTCTGAGATCCACACAAAACACATAAATACAGTCCTTACCGCGCAGTAAACACACTCCGTCTCAGTTATACAAACCAGTCAGTTAATGTTGTACAGTGAAATAATCGCTGTTTGTTCTGAGATCCACACAAAACACATAAATACAGTCCGTACCGCGCAGTAAACACACTCCGTCTCAGTTATACAAACCAGTCAGTTAATGTTGTACAGTGAAATAATCGCTGTTTGTTCTGAGATCCACACAAAAACATAAATACAGTCCGTACCGCGCAGTAAACACACTCCGTCTCAGTTATACAAACCAGTCAGTTAATGTTGTACAGTGAAATAATCGCTGTTTGTTCTGAGATCCACACAAAACACATAAATACAGTCCGTACCGCGCAGTAAACACACTCCGTCTCAGTTATACAAACCAGTCAGTTAATGTTGTACAGTGAAATAATCGCTGTTTGTTCTGAGATCCACACAAAACAACATAAATACAGTCCGTACCGCGCAGTAAACACACTCCGTCTCAGTTATACAAACCAGTCAGTTAATGTTGTACAGTGAAATAATCGCTGTTTGTTCTGAGATCCACACAAAACACATAAATACAGTCCGTACCGCGCAGTAAACACACTCCGTCTCAATTATACAAACCAGTCAGTTAATGTTGTACAGTGAAATAATCGCTGTTTGTTCTGAGATCACACAAAAACACATAAATACAGTCCGTACCGCGCAGTAAACACACTCCGTCTCAATTATACAAACCAGTCAGTTAATGTTGTACAGTGAAATAATCGCTGTTTGTTCTGAGATCCACACAAAACACATAAATACAGTCCGTACCGCGCAGTAAACACACTCCGTCTCAATTATACAAACCAGTCAGTTAATGTTGTACAGTGAAATAATCGCTGTTTGTTCTGAGATCCACACAAAACACATAAATACAGTCCGTACCGCGCAGTAAACACACTCCGTCTCAGTTATACAAACCAGTCAGTTAATGTTGTACAATGAAATAATCGCTGTTTGTTCTGAGATCCACACAAAACACATAAATACAGTCCGTACCGCGCAGTAAACACATTCCGTCTCAGTTATACAAACCAGTCAGTTAATGTTGTACAGAGAAATAATCGCTGTTTGTTCTGAGATCCACACAAAACATAAATACAGTCCGTACCGCGCAGTAAACACACTCCGTCTCAGTTATACAAACCAGTCAGTTATGTTATACAATGAAATAATCGCTGTTTGTTCTGAGATCCACACAAAACACATAAATATAGACCGTACCGCGCAGTAAACACACTCCGTCTCAGTTATACAAACCAGTCAGTTAATGCTGTACTGTGAAATAATCGCTGTTTGTTCTGAGATCCACACAAAACACATAAATACAGTCCGTACCGCGCAGTAAACACACTCCGTCTCAGTTATACAAACCAGTCAGTTAATGTTGTACAATGAAATAATCGCTGTTTGTTCTGAGATCCACACAAAACACATAAATACAGTCCGTACCGCTCAGTAAACACATTCCGTCTCAGTTATACAAACCAGTCAGTTAATGTTGTACAGTGAAATAATCGCTGTTTGTTCTGAGATCCACACAAAACACATAAATACAGTCCGTACCGCGCAGTAAACACACTCCGTCTCAATTATACAAACCAGTCAGTTAATGTTGTACAGTGAAATAATCGCTGTTTGTTCTGAGATCCACACAAAACACATAAATACAGTCCGTACCGCGCAGTAAACACACTCCGTCTCAGTTATACAAACCAGTCAGTTAATGTTGTACAATGAAATAATCGCTGTTTGTTCTGAGATCCACACAAAACACATAAATACAGTCCGTACCGCGCAGTAAACACATTCCGTCTCAGTTATACAAACCAGTCAGTTAATGTTGTACAGAGAAATAATCGCTGTTTGTTCTGAGATCCACACAAAACACATAAATACAGTCCGTACCGCGCAGTAAACACACTCCGTCTCAGTTATACAAACCAGTCAGTTAATGTTATACAATGAAATAATCGCTGTTTGTTCTGAGATCCACACAAAACACATAAATATAGACCGTACCGCGCAGTAAACACACTCCGTCTCAGTTATACAAACCAGTCAGTTAATGCTGTACTGTGAAATAATCGCTGTTTGTTCTGAGATCCACACAAAACACATAAATACAGTCCGTACCGCGCAGTAAACACACTCCGTCTCAGTTATACAAACCAGTCAGTTAATGTTGTACAATGAAATAATCGCTGTTTGTTCTGAGATCCACACAAAACACATAAATACAGTCCGTACCGCTCAGTAAACACATTCCGTCTCAGTTATACAAACCAGTCAGTTAATGTTGTACAGAGAAATAATCGCTGTTTGTTCTGAGATCCACAAAAAACACATAAATACACTGTGTGGGCAGAACGTAGAATTTGTGAACGTTAAACATGGTGGTACGTATAGTAAACACTGAGCTTTAGAGGGTTAATTACATTATGTATGACATAAATCGTGTAGATGAAGACATGTAAATAAATGTTTCTTCACACTGCTTAGATCGACACGTCAGACAGTTCAGCGCCATGTTTGATGGCAGTAAGTATCGTCATACCTTGCCACTTGCGCTGCCCCCGATATGTCTGCCTCACACACCGCCTGACGGTAGTATCCACCTCCAACCAACCCCCGTATAACGTCTCACGAAGTTGTCTGACATAATTTATCGGCTCCACAAATTTCCTAAAAGCAAGAACACTAAACACAAACTTTTTTCCAGTCTGTTACGTAATTTTGATTAGCCCGCGGCGTTTTGCAGAGTAAAGATCGCGGAGTTCAGTTGTGGATTTTATGAAGAAAATATCGTTGTTCTTAGGAACTGAATTAATTTTCTTTCCTCTTGAGGCATTTGATTGATCTGTCTGAAACAACTGAATTTCTGTGCGTGTTGAACTTATTGCACAGTATGTCGTCTCAGTTCATGTTTGCCAAATAAGTGCCAGTCGGACATAAGTTATATAGTACTACTGTGTGTTAAGCTCGCCTATACTGTCACAGTGTTTCTAGATAAAACAGAGACATTCTAGTTTGCCCGGCAGGGCAGATGTTATCTGTGTCTGCTAAATGGGGGTATTTTATGTGTGCGTAAATGAGGGGCACATAAAAATCTATGTAAATAAGGGGCACATAGAAATCTATGTAAATAAGGGGCACATAGAAACCTATGTAAATTAGGGGCACTTAGAAATCTATGTAAATAAGGGGCACATAGAAATCTATGTAAATAAGGGGCACATAGAAATCTATGTAAATAAGGGGCACATAGAAACCTATGTAAATTAGGGGCACTTAGAAATCTATGTAAATAAGGGGCACATAGAAATCTATTTACGGTGTGTGTTTGTATGTGTGAAAGTTTGAGCGAGAGCATTATGTGACTAAAAGGAAACTGAATTTAATTTCTGGTTTTAAATGAATTCCATTTTGAATATCTTCCGAATCCAGAATCTGGAACTCAGAGAGTCTACAGACCAAACGGAACTCAGACAGTCTACAGACCAAACGGAACTCAGACAGTCTACAGACCAAACGGAACTCAGACAGTCTACAGACCAAACGGAACTCAGACAGTCTACAGACCAAACGGAACTCAGACAGTCTACAGACCAAACGGAACTCAGACAGTCTACAGACCAAACGGAACTCAGACAGTTTACAGACCAAATGGAACTCAGACAGTCTACAGACCAAACGGAACTCAGACAGTCTACAGACCAAACGGAACTCAGACAGTCTACAGACCAAACGGAACTCAGACAGTCTACAGACCAAACGGAACTCAGACAGTCTACAGACAAAATGGAACTCACACAGTCTACAGACCAAACGGAACTCAGACAGTTTACAGACCAAACGGAACTCAGACAGTCTACAGACCAAATGGAACTCAGAAAGTCTACAGACCAAACGGAACTCAGACAGTTTACAGACCAAACGGAACTCAGACAGTCTACATACCAAATGGAACTCAGACAGTCTACAGACCAAACGGAACTCAGACAGTTTACAGACCAAACGGAACTCAGACAGTCTACAGACCAAACGGAACTCAGACAGTCTACAGACCAAACGGAACTCAGACAGTCTACAGACCAAATGGAACTCAGACAGTCTACAGACCAAACGGAACTCAGACAGTCTACAGACCAAACGGAACTCAGACAGTCTACAGACCAAACGGAACTCAGACAGTTTACAGACCAAACGGAACTCAGACAGTCTACAGACCAAACGGAACTCAGACAGTCTACAGACCAAACGGAACTCAGACAGTCTACAGACCAAACGGAACTCAGACAGTCTACAGACCAAACGGAACTCAGTCTACAGACCAAACGGAACTCAGACAGTCTACAGACCAAACGGAACTCAGTCTACAGACCAAACGGAACTCAGTCTACAGACCAAACGGAACTCAGTCTACAGACCAAACGGAACTCAGTCTACAGACCAAACGGAACTCAGTCTACAGACCAAACGGAACTCAGACAGTCTACAGACCAAACGGAACTCAGTCTACAGACCAAACGGAACTCAGTCTACAGACCAAACGGAACTCAGTCTACAGACCAAACGGAACTCAGTCTACAGGCCAAACGGAACTCAGACAGTCTACAGACCAAACGGAACTCAGACAGTCTACAGACCAAACGGAACTCAGACAGTCTACAGGCCAAACGGAATTCAGACAGTCTACAGGCCAAACGGAACTCAGACAGTCTACAGACCAAACGGAACTCAGACAGTCTACAGACCAAACGGAACTCAGACAGTCTACAGACCAAACGGAACTCAGACAGTCTACAGACCAAACGGAACTCAGACAGTCTACAGACCAAACGGAACTCAGACAGTCTACAGACCAAACGGAAACTAAGTTAATCCATAAAACAATTCAGTAAAACTCAACCACTTTTATCATAAAAAACAATTTTGTTTTTTACAAAAATGTGCTACGTGTTTCGGCCAATAAGTTTATTATCAGGCGAAGGTGACACAAAAATATACAAATAAGTGCGGAACTGAGAGGGTAAAAGGGCTCTGTCGTACATAGCTTGTCGTGTTAACAAGAGGGCTCTGTCGTACATAGCTTGTCGTGTTAACAAGAGGGCTCTGTTGTACATAGCTTGTCGTGTTAACAAGAGGGCTCTGTCGTACATAGCTTGTCGTGTTAACAAGAGGGTTCTGTCGTGCATACCTTGTGTTAACAAGAGGGCTCCGTCGTGCATAGCTTGTGTTAACAAGAGGGCTCTGTCGTGCATAGCTTGTGTTAACAAGAGGGCTCTGTCTTGCATAGCTTGTGTTAACAAGAGGGCTCTGTCTTGCATAGATTGTGTTAACAAGAGGGCTCTGTCGTACATAGCTTGTCGTGTTAACAAGAGGGCTCTGTCGTACATAGCTTGTCGTGTTAACAAGAGGGCTCTGTCGTACATAGCTTGTCGTGTTAACAAGAGGGCTCTGTCGTACATAGCTTGTCGTGTTAACAAGAGGGCTCTGTCGTGCATAGCTTGTGTTAACAAGAGGGCTCTGTCTTGCATAGCTTGTGTTAACAAGAGGGCTCTGTCGTACATAGCTTGTCGTGTTAACAAGAGGGCTCTGTCGTGCATAGCTTGTGTTAACAAGAGGGCTCTGTCTTGCATAGCTTGTGTTAACAAGAGGGCTCTGTCGTACATAGCTTGTCGTGTTAATAAGAGGGCTCTGTCGTACATAGCTTGTCGTGTTAACAAGAGGGCTCTGTCGTGCATAGCTTGTCGTGTTAACAAGAGGGCTCTGTCGTACATAGCTTGTCGTGTTAACAAGAGGGCTCTGTCGTACATAGCTTGTCGTGTTAACAAGAGGGCTCTGTCGTACATAGCTTGTCGTGTTAATAAGAGGGCTCTGTCGTACATAGCTTGTCGTGTTAATAAGAGGGCTCTGTCGTACATAGCTTGTCGTGTTAACAAGAGGGCTCTGTCGTACATAGCTTGTCGTGTTAATAAGAGGGCTCTGTCGTACATAGCTTGTCGTGTTAACAAGAGGGCTCTGTCGTACATAGCTTGTCGTCTTAACAAGAGGGCTCTGTCGTACATAGCTTGTCGTGTTAATAAGAGGGCTCTGTCGTACATAGCTTGTCGTGTTAATAAGAGGGCTCTGTCTTACATAGCTTGTCGTGTTAACAAGAGGGCTCTGTCGTACATAGCTTGTGTGTTAACAAGAGGGCTCTGTCGTACATAGCTTGTCGTGTTAACAAGAGGGCTCTGTCGTCATAGCTTGTCGTGTTAAAAGTGGGCTCTGTCGTACATAGCTTGTGTGTTAACAAGAGGGCTCTGTCGTACATAGCTTGTCGTGTTAAAAGAGGGCTCTGTCGTACATAGCTTGTCGTGTTAACAAGAGGGCTCTGTCGTACATAGCTTGTCGTGTTAACAAGGGGCTCTGTCGTACATAGCTTGTCGTGTTAATAAGAGGGCTCTGTCGTACATAGCTTGTCGTGTTAATAAGTGGGCTCTGTCGTACATAGCTTGTCGTGTTAAAAGAGGGCTCTGTCGTACATAGCTTGTCGTGTTAATAAGGGGCTCTGTCGTACATAGCTTGTCGTGTTAACAAGAGGGCTCTGTCGTACATAGCTTGTCGTGTTAATAAGAGGGCTCTGTCGTACATAGCTTGTCGTGTTAATACAAGTGGGCTCTGTCGTACATAGCTTGTCGTGTTAACAAGAGGGCTCTGTCGTACATAGCTTGTCGTGTTAATAAGTGGCTCTGTCGTACATAGCTTGTCGTGTTAATAAGAGGGCTCTGTCGTACATAGCTTGTCGTGTTAATAAGGGGCTCTGTCGTACATAGCTTGTCGTGTTAAAAGTGGGCTCTGTCGTAATAGCTTGTCGTGTTAACAAGAGGGCTCTGTCGTACATAGCTTGTCGTGTTAACAAGAGGGCTCTGTCGTCATAGCTTGTCGTGTTAAAAGAGGGCTCTGTCGTACATAGCTTGTCGTGTTAACAAGAGGGCGCTGTCGTACATAGCTTGTCGTGTTAAAAGAGGGCTCTGTCGTACATAGCTTGTCGTGTTAACAAGAGGGCTCTGTCGTACATAGCTTGTCGTGTTAATAAGTGGGCTCTGTCGTACATAGCTTGTCGTGTTAATAAGAGGGCTCTGTCGTACATAGCTTGTCGTGTTAAAAGAGGGCTCTGTCGTACATAGCTTGTCGTGTTAATAAGTGGGCTCTGTCGTACATAGCTTGTCGTGTTAACAAGTGGGCTCTGTCGTACATAGCTTGTCGTGTTAAAAGAGTGGCTCTGTCGTATACTGCGTTTATATGGCTCTGTGTTGCTGTCGTGTTAAAAGTGGGCTCTGTCGTACATAGCTTGTCGTGTTAATAAGAGGGCTCTGTCGTACATAGCTTGTCGTGTTAACAAGGGGCTCTGTCGTACATAGCTTGTCGTGTTAATAAGAGGGCTCTGTCGTACATAGCTTGTCGTGTTAAAAGAGGGCTCTGTCGTACATAGCTTGTCGTGTTAAAAGTGGGCTCTGTCGTACATAGCTTGTCGTGTTAACAAGTGGGCTCTGTCGTACATAGCTTGTCGTGTTAACAAGGGGCTCTGTCGTACATAGCTTGTCGTGTTAACAAGAGGGCCTGTCGTACATAGCTTGTCGTGTTACATAGTGGGCTCTGTCGTACATAGCTTGTCGTGTTAACAAGAGGGCGCTGTCGTACATAGCTTGTCGTGTTATACATGGGGCGCTGTCGTACATAGCTTGTCGTGTTAACAAGAGGGCTCTGTCGTACATAGCTTGTCGTGTTAACTAAGAGGGCCTGTCGTACATAGCTTGTCGTGTTACAAAGGGGCTCTGTCGTACATAGCTTGTCGTGTTAACAAGAGGGCCTGTCGTACATAGCTTGTCGTGTTAATCAAGTGGGCGCTGTCGTACATAGCTTGTCGTGTTAAAAGAGGGCTCTGTCGTACATAGCTTGTCGTGTTAAAAGAGGGCCTGTCGTACATAGCTTGTCGTGTTAACAAGAGGGCGCTGTCGTAATAGCTTGTCGTGTTAACAAGAGGGCTCTGTCGTACATAGCTTGTCGTGTTAATAAGAGGGCTCTGTCGTACATAGCTTGTCGTGTTAACAAGTGGGCTCTGTCGTACATAGCTTGTCGTGTTAACAAGAGGGCGCTGTCGTACATAGCTTGTCGTGTTAACAAGAGGGCGCTGTCGTACATAGCTTGTCGTGTTAATAAGAGGCACTAACATGACATGAACATCAGACATGTTAGTGACTGTTATATGCTTTTATGATTTCCGAAGGCCAAACGGACTTCTAAATGTCACGCAGCTGTCAACGTGCAAGGTGCGTGCTGTCAACGTGCACGGTGCGTGCTGTCAACATGCACGGTGCGTGCTGTCAACATGCACGGTGCGTGCTGTCATCAGAATTGAATGCAACGTTAATAATGCTACATCTGTTAACAACACATTTAAGATAAATCCCAAAACGTCCTGACGTTGCTGTATAATATTGACGTTGCTGTATAATATTGACGTTGCTGTATAATATTGACGTTGCTGTATATTATTGACAACTAACTGTCTTGTGGACTTTGTGCATCGTCTGGATAAAATATATAAAAATATAAAATGACGACGTTTCGGAAGGTGTTTCTTCTTCCGTCCTCAGGTGAATGGAGGGGAGACACCTACTCAGATGGGTCCCTTAGACCAAGCTACCCAGCTTCCGAAACGTCGTGATTTTATATTTTTATATATTTTATCCGGACGATGGACAAAGTCCAAAAGACAGTTACTTGTCAAATTAAAGTGTATTCTGACGTTAATTGTATCGCATTGCTTTAATTCTCTGCTGACATGCGCTCTCTGCTGACATAAGCTCTCTGCTGACATACGCTCTCTGCTGACATAAGCTCTTTGCTGACATGAGCTCTCTGCTGACATGAGCTCTCTGCTGACATGAGCTCTCTGCTGACATGAGCTGTCTGCTGACATAAGCTCTCTGCTGACATAAGTTCTCTACTGACATAAGCTCTCAGCTGACAAGCTGTCTGCTGACATAAGCTGTCTGCTGACATAAGCTGTCTGCTGACATAAGCTGTCTGCTGACATAAGCTGTCTGCTGACATAAGATCTCTGCTGACATAAGCTCTCTGCTGACATAATCTCTCTGCTGACAAGCTCTCTGCTGACATAAGCTATCTGCTGACATAAGCTCTCTGCTATCATAAGATCTCTGCTGACATAAGATCTCTGCTGACATAAGCTCTCTGCTGACATAAGCTCTCTGCTGACATAAGCTTCTGCTGACATAAGATCTCTGCTGACATAAGATCTCTGCTGACATAAGCTGTCTGCTGACATAAGCTGTCTTCTGACATAAGCTGTCTGCTGACATAAGCTCTCTGCTGACATAAGCTCTCTGCTGACATAAGCTGTCTGCTGACATAAGCTCTCTGCTGACATAAGCTCTCTGCTGACATAAGCTGTCTGCTGACATAAGCTCTCTGCTGACATAAGCTCTCTGCTGACATAAGCTGTCTGCTGACATAAGCTCTCTGCTGACATAAGCTTCTGCTGACATAAGATCTCTGCTGACATAAGCTGTCTGCTGACATAAGCTATCTGCTGACATAAGCTCTGTGCTGACATAATCTCTCTGCTGACATAATCTCTCTGCTGACATAAGCTCTGCTGACATGCGCTCTCTGCTACCACCGACGCACACCAACACGCTTGACACTTAAAGCAGTGACGAAAAGCGTTTCGATTTAAAAAGAGCTCTTGTGCATTTGTGTGTTGCACATTGCATAACTGGAATAAAGTCAGTGTGTGGGCGGAGTTTTGGAGATCTCTTGTGTTGACTTTGGGGGGGGGGGTGACTGTTGCGATGTTATTGGTGTGAGACGTAACGGCCTTTATATTTTGGGAGAGGAATGTTGGGGGGGTCTGAACGAAGTGTGGCAAAATATGGTAAAGATGGCAGAAGTTGTATGCTGAAGGGAATTTTGAAGTGCAATTTTACGAGGGAAAAGAATGTTGAAAGACCAAAAAGTATAAAATAAATTTCTCCCTGTAACGGGCAACGAAGGCCCAGAGGGGGAGTAGAAGTGTAGCTCTACTCTTTCTTTAACCTTGGTGCTAGATGGGGTGGGTGGTAAACTCCACGCCCCGGCCGTTTTACCCCCACGAAAGAGACCCGGTACCCATTGTATAGGAGGCTGGGTAGGCCCCAGGGCCGGTCTAGACGGCTGCGGAAAATTTCGCCCCCACCGGGATTCGATCCCCGGACTGTCCAGCCCGTAGTGAGTCGCTATACCGACTGAGCTATCGCGGTCCACAAAAACGTATGTGCTGTCCAAATCTGGTGGTAATGGTACGTCGGCCTTAATGTCTCATTAACAAGAACTTTCAAAACATCGCCTTGGACAAATACAGACGTAGCTGCAGGGTGAAAACTTGTAGGCCTTACATGCTCGCGTTTCAATATTGATGTGTTTTCTGTCCTGGTGACTGACAACGGAACTAAAATATGAGAAGAGAAGAGGCAAGTGAATAAACGGGGAAGACTTAGGAAGAGATAAATACAAGAAGAAAGGAAATTGGGAATTATTTTCCTTTTGACGACGCCTTTAGAGCCCGAAGTAATTTAAGGACGAAGTTGCTGACAGACGGAGAAGTGAGCGCAGGAAGCCGTCCAGACAAGGAACGTTAATTAGTCTGCGATCAAAAGGATCAGCAATGCGGATATCATTAACAGGGAGAGCAAAATTGTGACGTCACAATTGCTGTGTATTTAGCAGTGAACTGAGCCGCAGGTACTTTGTGTCTGCATTAGCGAGCCACGTGCTACGTCACATTAGTCGTAATTACAGGTGATGTAATGCAGTGAGTAGCCTTTGTGTGAAGGGAATTAACGTTGATATACGTGGAAGTCTAATGTTGGTATTAGTTACGGCTTTGAAGGGTCTGTATATATATATATCTGACACAGTCTGTACATGAAACAGTTTCTCTTAAAATGTCGGATTAATTAGTAAAGAAGAAGTGAAGTATTGTCAGTGCAGTGTGGCCGTAAGGACACAGATATAATGTTGGCGTCTGTCGGTGGATTTGACTGAGGTGTGTCAAATTGTTGTAACTATTTACTGTAATGGATAACGCACATGTCGGCAGTTTTGATATTCAGCAATACTATGCAATTAATTAATCCTGAAATATATATAAAGATTCAGTCCGTACCGCTCAGTGAACACACTCCGTCTCAGTTATACAAACCAGTCAGTTAATGTTGTACAGTGAAATAATCGCTGTTTGTTCTGAGATCCACACAAAACACATAAATACAGTCCGTACCGCGCAGTAAACACACTCCGTCTCAGTTATACAAACCAGTCAGTTAATGTTGTACAGTGAAATAATGGCTGTTTGTTCTGAGATCCACACAAAACACATAAATACAGTCCGTACCGCGCAGTAAACACATTCCGTCTCAGTTATACAAACCAGTCAGTTAATGTTGTACAGTGAAATAATGGCTGTTTGTTCTGAGATCCACACAAAACACATAAATACAGTCCGTACCGCGCAGTAAACACACTCCGTCTCAGTTATACAAACCAGTCAGTTAATGTTGTACAGTAAAATAATCGCTGTTTGTTCTGAGATCCACACAAAACACATAAATACAGTCCGTACCGCGCAGTAAACACACTCCGTCTCAGTTATACAAACCAGTCAGTTAATGTTGTACAGTGAAATAATCGCTGTTTGTTCTGAGATCCACACAAAACACATAAATACAGTCCGTACCGCGCAGTAAACACACTCCGTCTCAGTTATACAAACCAGTCAGTTAATGCTGTACAGTGAAATAATCGCTGTTTGTTCTGAGATCCACAAAAAACACATAAATACAGTTCGTACCGCGCAGTAAACACACTCCGTCTCAGTTATACAAACCAGTCAGTTAATGTTGTACAGTGAAATAATGGCTGTTTGTTCTGAGATCCACACAAAACACATAAATACAGTCCGTACCGCGCAGTAAACACACTCCGTCTCAGTTATACAAACCAGTCAGTTAATGTTGTACAGTGAAATAATGGCTGTTTGTTCTGAGATCCACACAAAACACATAAATACAGTCCGTACCGCGCAGTAAACACACTCCGTCTCAGTTATACAAACCAGTCAGTTAATGTTGTACAGTGAAATAATGGCTGTTTGTTCTGAGATCCACACAAAACATAAATACAGTCCGTACCGCGCAGTAAACACACTCCGTCTCAGTTATACAAACCAGTCAGTTAATGTTGTACAGTGAAATAATCGCTGTTTGTTCTGAGATCCACACAAAACACATAAATACAGTCCGTACCGCGCAGTAAACACACTCCGTCTCAGTTATACAAACCAGTCAGTTAATGTTGTACAGTGAAATAATGGCTGTTTGTTCTGAGATCCACACAAAACACATAAATACAGTCCGTACCGCGCAGTAAACACACTCCGTCTCAGTTATACAAACCAGTCAGTTAATGTTGTACAGTGAAATAATGGCTGTTTGTTCTGAGATCCACACAAAACACATAAATACAGTCCGTACCGCGCAGTAAACACACTCCGTCTCAGTTATACAAACCAGTCAGTTAATGTTGTACAGTGAAATAATGGCTGTTTGTTCTGAGATCCACACAAAACACATAAATACAGTCCGTACCGCGCAGTAAACACACTCCGTCTCAGTTATACAAACCAGTCAGTTAATGTTGTACAGTGAAATAATCGCTGTTTGTTCTGAGATCCACACAAAACACATAAATACAGTCCGTACCGCGCAGTAAACACACTCCGTCTCAGTTATACAAACCAGTCAGTTAATGCTTGTACAGTGAAATAATCGCTGTTTGTTCTGAGATCCACAAAAAACACATAAATACAGTTCGTACCGCGCAGTAAACACACTCCGTCTCAGTTATACAAACCAGTCAGTTAATGTTGTACAGTGAAATAATGGCTGTTTGTTCTGAGATCCACACAAAACACATAAATACAGTCCGTACCGCGCAGTAAACACACTGCGTCTCAGTTATACAAACCAGTCAGTTAATGTTGTACAGTGAAATAATGGCTGTTTGTTCTGAGATCCACACAAAACACATAAATACAGTCCGTACCGCGCAGTAAACACACTCCGTCTCAGTTATACAAACCAGTCAGTTAATGTTGTACAGTGAAATAATGGCTGTTTGTTCTGAGATCCACACAAAACACATAAATACAGTCCGTACCGCGCAGTAAACACACTCCGTCTCAGTTATACAAACCAGTCAGTTAATGTTGTACAGTGAAATAATCGCTGTTTGTTCTGAGATCCACACAAAACACGTAAATACAGTCCGTACCGCGCAGTAAACACACTCCGTCTCAGTTATACAAACCAGTCAGTTAATGTTGTACAGTGAAATAATCGCTGTTTGTTCTGAGATCCACAAAAAACACATAAATACAGTTCGTACCGCGCAGTAAACACACTCCGTCTCAGTTATACAAACCAGTCAGTTAATGTTGTACAGTGAAATAATGGCTGTTTGTTCTGAGATCCACACAAAACACATAAATACAGTTCGTACCGCGCAGTAAACACACTGCGTCTCAGTTATACAAACCAGTCAGTTAATGTTGTACAGTGAAATAATGGCTGTTTGTTCTGAGATCCACACAAAACACATAAATACAGTCCGTACCGCGCAGTAAACACACTCCGTCTCAGTTATACAAACCAGTCAGTTAATGTTGTACAGTGAAATAATGGCTGTTTGTTCTGAGATCCACACAAAACACATAAATACAGTCCGTACCGCGCAGTAAACACACTCCGTCTCAGTTATACAAACCAGTCAGTTAATGTTGTACAGTGAAATAATCGCTGTTTGTTCTGAGATCCACAAAAACACATAAATACAGTCCGTACCGCGCAGTAAACACACTCCGTCTCAGTTATACAAACCAGTCAGTTAATGCTGTACAGTGAAATAATCGCTGTTTGTTCTGAGATCCACAAAAAACACATAAATACAGTTCGTACCGCGCAGTAAACACACTCCGTCTCAGTTATACAAACCAGTCAGTTAATGTTGTACAGTGAAATAATCGCTGTTTGTTCTGAGATCCACACAAAACACATAAATACAGTCCGTACCGGGCAGTAAACACACTCCGTCTCATTTATACAAACCAGTCAGTTAATGTTGTACAGTGAAATAATCGCTGTTTGTTCTGAGATCCACACAAAACACATAAATACAGTCCGTACCGCGCAGTAAACACACTCCGTCTCATTTATACAAACCAGTCAGTTAATGTTGTACAGTGAAGTAATCGCTGTTTGTTCTGAGATCCACACAAAACACATAAATACACTGTGTGGGCAGAACGTAGAATTTGTGAATGTTAAACATGGTGTTACATATAGTGACCACTGGGCTTTAAAGGGCAATATTTAAGCCTGTCGATAGTAAGTGATGAGGGAGGATGACATTACCCTCCCCATTACGCTTTCATTTGGCGCCCTGCCATGTCCTATCCCAGTTCACTTGACGCGCCGTGCTATAGCGAGGACTTCTCCGACACGCATGTCGTGCGTGTAGTCTATAGTCGCGATATTAGGCGTTCTCAAAGAAACTTTTACGGATATTGTATTCGTCCGGCGTATTACACTGAGCCGACTGGTAATTTGCTAACAGACGTTTCGGAGGAAGACTGTCTCCAACATTACATACGTAACGACTACATCTTGGTCTTAAGGAAGTATGTTTAGGCCACATGCAAGTTAAGGCAGTGAACAGACGCGGATAGACTCAGTGAGGGCTGAGAGGGTAGAGAGAGGGAGCTGTGCATGGGGCGACGCTCGGACAGAGGGGAATGGACAGTGGGGATCAAAAGGACACCGACATCGGAGATGCAGTTGTTCCGATATACGACAAGTTGTCAGTCGGAACATATTTAGAGACGTTTCGAAGGGGCTTGAAGGCTGCGTGTTTAGGTTCAGCTTGGTTTTGAGTCGACATCAGTACGGCGGTGACGTAAACAGACAGACAGCTTGACCCTGAGTGTGAAGGCAATATGATCCTTCGAAATGTCGGGGAATGCTCGACCAGTGACACGGCGTCACGTCCCAGAAAACTTGAACCGTAACGTACTGTGTTTTGTTTTGTGTGCAGAATGAAATTGTAAATACTATTAAATTAAAATTGGGCTAGAGTGGCTTAACAGCTTTTGTGTGATGAACTGCAAGATAAGTCGGTCCCTGTCACCACGATAAGTTGGTCCCTGTCACCACGATAAGTCGGTCCCTGTCACCACGATAAGTCGGTCCCTGTCACCACGATAAGTCGGTCCCTGTCACCACGATAAGTCGGTCCCTGTCATCACGATAAGTCGGTCCCTGTCACCACGATAAGTCGGTCCCTGTCACCACGATAAGTCGGTCCCTGTCACCACGATAAGTCGGTCCCTGTCACCACGATACGTCGGTCCCTGTCACCACGATACGTCGGTCCCTGTCACCACGATAAGTCGGTCCCTGTCACCACGATAAGTCGGTCCCTGTCATCACGATAAGTCGGTCCCTGTCACCACGATAAGTCGGTCCCTGTCACCACGATAAGTCGGTCCCTGTCACCACGATAAGTCGGTCCCTGTCACCACGATAATTCGGTCCCTGTCACCACGATAAGTCGGTCCCTGTCACCACGATAAGTCGGTCCCTGTCACCACGATAAGTCGGTCCCTGTCACCACGATAAATCGGTCCCTGTCACCACGATAAGTCGGTCCCTGTCACCACGATAAGTCGGTCCCTGTCACCACGATAAGTCGGTCCCTGTCACCACGATAAGTCGGTCCCTGTCACCACGATAAGTCGGTCCCTGTCACCACGATAAGTCGGTCCCTGTCACCACGATACTTCGGTCACTGTCACCACGATAAGTCGGTCCCTGTCACCACGATACTTCGGTCCCTGTCACCACGATACGTCGGTCCCTGTCACCACGATACGTCGGTCCCTGTCACCACGATAAGTCGGTCCCTGTCACCACGATACTTCGGTCCCTGTCACCACGATACGTCGGTCCCTGTCACCACGATACGTCGGTCCCTGTCACCACGATACGTCGGTCCCTGTCACCACGATAAATCGGTCCCTGTCACCACGATAAGTCGGTCCCTTTCACCACGATAAATCGGTCCCTGTCACCACGGCACGGCGCGTCCTCAGGTTGCTGATGGAGGAACGGTCTGCGGATATGGAGGGTAGCTGTGAATACATTGAATAAGCAGTAGCGACGGCCGACAAGGGGTGGTCACCCAGCTTGGGTGTTGGGCGAGGTTCTAACAACTCGTCACCCTAAAAAATTACCAAGTTAGAAATCATGCAAAAAAGCCTCGGACCTGTACGGATTATTTGGTATTATATGGCTCAGGATAGGGACAGGTGGCGGGCTCTTGTGAGTGCGGTAATGAACCTTAGGGTTCCATAAAACGCGGGAATTTATTGGCTATCTAACGACCTGTTAGCTTCTCAAGATGGGTTCTGTTCCATGGATTTAGTTAGTTAGTTATCTAGTTAGCGTGATGAATTCTTGTGTGTCAACATAACTTATGTTTGGTACGAAGTAGCTCGCACATATCGCCACACGACAGACGCTTTGTCACTTTACGCTTTCATTCAATTCGCTTCTAAAGATCACAACATAATTATTGATTTCCATGCATGTTCAAACCTGCCTGTTTGTGGTTGCGTTTTTGTCCGGGGTTTCAATTGAATACATGATTGAACATCGTTTGCATCGCAGCGAACTAATTTTGTGCGTGAGAATATCCACGTGTGTCAACTGCTCTCTCTGTGTGCAAATTCGAACTGAGTGTCTTGTGATAATTAGACTTCAGTGTAATTACGGTAATTAACTACTGCAAGAGAAGGTTCCCAGGCTTCGTCCGCTCATCCTTCCGATAAGAAGGACAATTAATATGAAGATGTGTATGAAGCATTGGTGGGGCGATATTGACAGGGGAAAGCGAAGTGCGCGAATTGAAACAACTGCAAGTGCCAGTTTGTCCACTACAAATGTAACGTGGACTGACCTGGGATCGAACCCCTACCTCCACTGTGAGAGGCTGGCGACTGACGGCGTAAGCGATGGTATGGCGTACCTTGACTGTCTTACTTATTTGTAGGCCGACATCTTAATAATAATTGTTATTATTATTATTATTACTATTATGTTTCGTTTTGGAAAGATTTGTTCCTTACGTAGAGGCAAAAAATATATTTAAGGGTTCATAAAAATGTTGTATAAATATTACGTTACAGCAGATGCTTAAATCAGAGTTCAAATTTCAAATCGGATGTCTGCTGTATTTGTAGACTTTATGGTCTTTTTACAAGATTTCCAAGTAGAAGCAGAGGCGGTGCTGTATCTACACGTGCTGTATCTACACGTGCTGTATCTACACGTGCTGTATCTACACGTGCTGTATCTACACGTGCTGTATCTACACGTGCTGTATCTACACGTGCTGTATCTACACGTGCTGTATCTGCACGTGAGATCTCTGCGGTCAAATTCCCAACCCGCTGACAGTCCCACCATTCATGTAATTTCACTAAACACACGGTGAAAGGTAAAGGTAAAGGTAAAGGTACAGCAATCCCATTACAGACCCTTAGGGTTCCTGGAGGTTGAGGCTAACAGATTTGTAGACAATCGGCATATGAAGGTGGTAAGGTTGTCAGCCCTACGCACCGGCCGCCTTTACCCCCCAGGAAATATTCGTGGTACTCATTTCTGTTAAAGGCTGAGTCGACCTCAGGGCCATAGTGCGACCGGAAGGATTATGTGAATGAAAAATTACAATATCATCAGGAATCGAACCCGTAACCTTCCGGCATCGGTCACTGTACATCTCTTTCTCCGAATATCCGAATACTGTAGAGGCAGTGCCATGGCTCAGGCGGTTAGACGCCGGCTTCTTACCGCGGAGGCCCGGGTTCGATCCCGGGTAGATCTATGTGGGATTTGTGGTGGACGAAGTGACACTGGGTCAAATTTTTCCCAGAGTACTTCGGTTTTTTCCTGTCAATTTCATTCCAACGGTGCTCCATTACAAGGAAATAAGAAAAGTCACTAATCATCTTCATGAAACGCGCGCTGTCCTGACAACTTTCTGTCAAGAAGGCCTGTACTGAATTTCATCAAAATCCGTCAGACGTTTGGTCACTCAGCTGATACGTCACCTGCTGCAGCGTTCTGTCAGCGGACACTGACACGATCAGCGGCCGGTTGTAGGGGCAGTCGAACGTCTGGTCAAGCATGGCGGTAGGAACCACTGCTGCTGGTACACCACGTCTCTGCACGCCCCTCATCAGCGTCGCGACGTCTCGAAGTGCTGTAACAGCTGACAGTTTTTTACTTACATCACTGAAACCGTAAAAAGAGCTGAGAGAAATTAATCCTGGAACAGCAGGGCAGTTATGGTTGTGTTTGGTGCACATTGTGAGACAGCAGAAGGTTCCTCTCCCTCAGCAGTGGCGTAGCTGATGTCTTTCGACGCCCGCGACGAGCAGTAACAACAGCCGCCACTGACATAAATTACGAACCTTACACAATCACAGTTGTTTATTGAATTTCCTATTATTTGTCTCAGTAATTTAAAACAGGGAACAGATTATAAAGGTAAAGGTCACCCTGTAACAGTCCATGAAGGCCCAGAGGGGGAGTGGAGGTATAGCTCTACTCTTTCTTTAACCTCGACGCTAGCTGGGGGGTCAACGCCACGCCCCGGCCGCTTTACTCCCCGGGAATGACCCGGTACCCATTGTATAGGAGGCTGGGTAGGCCCCAGGGCCGATCTGGACTGGTGCGGAAAATCTCGCCCCACCGGGATTCGATCCCCGGACCGTCCAGCTCGTAGCGAGTCGCTATACCGACTGAGCTATCGCGGCCCGGTGGTCAGATAATACTGGTGGAAATTACTGGATTTTTAACACACTTATATCCTTAAAGCAGGGGACTTGTTGCAAGGTGTTTGTACAGTACTTTGGTGTTAGCTGAACTGCGGACATAATTATCGTATATATCGATATATATCGTATATATAGATATATATCGTATATCTAAGTTAGTTTGAAGCAATATTAATTCTCCCTGGAGATGGCCCTGCATGACGATACGTGTATGTGATTAGAGTAAACTGGTTGGTCCGAAACGTATTTTATTACGTGAAGTCCGCTACATTGCAATCAGTAGTGACGGCGACGTAACAATACGAGGCGCCGTTCTGTTATTTGGGGAAGCATTTGTTTGGTAAAGAGAAGTTACAGGCTTGGCGGTAACGTAATGGGACGTAACGCACGTACAGACACAACAAGAGCTTGACGGTAACGTAATGGGACGTAACGCACGTACAGACACAACACACAACAAGAGCTTGACGGTAACGTAATGGGACGTAACGCACGTACAGACACAACACACAACAAGAGCTTGACGGTAACGTAATGGGACGTAACGCACGTACAGACATAACACACAACAAGAGCTTGGCGGTAACGTAATGGGACGTAACGCACGTACAGACATAACAAGAGCTTGGCGGTAACGTAATGGGACGTAACGCACGTACAGACATAACAAGAGCTTGGCGGTAACGTAATGGGACGTAACGCACGTACAGACATAACAAGAGCTTGACGGTAACGTAATGGGACGTAACGCACGTACAGACACAACAAGAGCTTGACGGTAACGTAATGGGACGTAACGCACGTACAGACATAACAAGAGCTTGGCGGTAACGTAATGGGACGTAACGCACGTACAGACATAACACACAACAAGAGCTTGGCGGTAACGTAATGGGACGTAACGCACGTACAGACATAACAAGAGCTTGACGGTAACGTAATGGGACGTAACGCACGTACAGACACAACAAGAGCTTGACGGTAACGTAATGGGACGTAACGCACGTACAGACACAACACACAACAAGAGCTTGACGGTAACATAATGGGACGTAACGCACGTACAGACACAACACACAACAAGAGCTTGACGGTAACGTAATGGGACGTAACGCACGTACAGACACAACAAGAGCTTGACGGTAACGTAATGGGACGTAACGCACGTACAGACACAACACACAAGAGCTTGACGGTAACGTAATGGGACGTAACGCACGTACAGACACAACACACAACAAGAGCTTGACGGTAACGTAATGGGACGTAACGCACGTACAGACACAACAAGAGCTTGACGGTAACGTAATGGGACGTAACGCACGTACAGACACAACACACAACAAGAGCTTGACGGTAACGTAATGGAACGTAACGCACGTACAGGCATAACAAGAGCTTGGCGGTAACGTAATTGGACGTAACGCACGTACAGACATAACAAGAGCTTGGCGGTAACGTAATGGGACGTAACGCACGTACAGACACAACAAGAGCTTGACGGTAACGTAATGGGACGTAACGCACGTACAGACACAACACACAACAAGAGCTTGACGGTAACGTAATGGGACGTAACGCACGTACAGACATAACACACAACAAGAGCTTGGCGGTAACGTAATGGGACGTAACGCACGTACAGACATAACAAGAGCTTGGCGGTAACGTAATGGGACGTAACGCACGTACAGACATAACAAGAGCTTGGCGGTAACGTAATGGGACGTAACGCACGTACAGACATAACAAGAGCTTGACGGTAACGTAATGGGACGTAACGCACGTACAGACACAACAAGAGCTTGACGGTAACGTAATGGGACGTAACGCACGTACAGACATAACAAGAGCTTGGCGGTAACGTAATGGGACGTAACGCACGTACAGACATAACACACAACAAGAGCTTGGCGGTAACGTAATGGGACGTAACGCACGTACAGACATAACAAGAGCTTGACGGTAACGTAATGGGACCGTAAACGCACGTACAGACACAACAAGAGCTTGACGGTAACGTAATGGGACGTAACGCACGTACAGACACAACACACAACAAGAGCTTGACGGTAACATAATGGGACGTAACGCACGTACAGACACAACACACAACAAGAGCTTGACGGTAACGTAATGGGACGTAACGCACGTACAGACACAACAAGAGCTTGACGGTAACGTAATGGGACGTAACGCACGTACAGACACAACACACAAGAGCTTGACGGTAACGTAATGGGACGTAACGCACGTACAGACACAACACACAACAAGAGCTTGACGGTAACGTAATGGGACGTAACGCACGTACAGACACAACAAGAGCTTGACGGTAACGTAATGGGACGTAACGCACGTACAGACACAACACAACAAGAGCTTGACGGTAACGTAATGGAACGTAACGCACGTACAGGCATAACAAGAGCTTGGCGGTAACGTAATTGGACGTAACGCACGTACAGACATAACAAGAGCTTGGCGGTAACGTAATGGGACGTAACG
This sequence comes from Reticulitermes speratus, assembly GCA_021186555.1. Classification (NCBI taxonomy): domain Eukaryota; kingdom Metazoa; phylum Arthropoda; class Insecta; order Blattodea; family Rhinotermitidae; genus Reticulitermes; species Reticulitermes speratus. Next base: position 25,854,517 of record JAJKFL010000010.1, read on the forward strand.
CACGTACAGACACAACAAGAGCTTGACGGTAACGTAATGGGACGTAACGCACGTACAGACACAACACACAACAAGAGCTTGACGGTAACGTAATGGGACGTAACGCACGTACAGACACAACACACAACAAGAGCTTGACGGTAACGTAATGGGACGTAACGCACGTACAGACACAACACACAACAAGAGCTTGACGGTAACGTAATGGAACGTAACGCACGTACAGACACAACACACAACAAGAGCTTGGCAGTAACGTAATGGGACGTAACGCACGTACAGACATAACAAGAGCTTGGCGGTAACGTAATGGGACGTAACGCACGTACAGACACAACACACAACAAGAGCTTGGCAGTAACGTAATGGGACGTAACGCACGTACAGACACAACAAGAGCTTGACGGTAACGTAATGGGACGTAAAGCACGTACAGACACAACACACAAGAGCTGCACTGCTACATTTACGGTACGACTGCCTGCAGTTTCAAAGGAACGTAGAATTGGATGTTCGTGTAGAAAGGACCGATAAGGGAACATCAAGACGTCGAGCGTCTGATTCACAAAGGCACCTCGTTAGGTGTAACAAGACGATAAAGTGCAGGAATCCGAGATTTAACAAACAGTTGGTTTCCTATCTAGTCCGCCATCTTGTGTACGTTTGAAAGTAATTGTATAGGCCAAGGTCGGGGTCGAGAAATGCCTCGTTTTGAGTGCTTGAGGACCGACGGCGATGTGACGCCACGCCACGCCCCACCTCCAAGTAGATACAATCGATGGACGTATTGCCCAAGGTATCTGCTATCTTCAGTTTCCGTAATTTAAGTCTTCAAGAAATGGTCCTTCGTTTTATGTGTGCTGCATGCCGTGCCCATCTCGAACACGCACGATAATGCCATCTCCATATGTACCATGTGCACTACACCCCTTCCGAATCTATAATTCGTGCTACATGCCCTGTCCTTGTGAACCATGCGTGCTACATGTCATTTCCCTCTCTTAACGGGCGTGCTACACGCCCCTATACCTGTGCGGTGAATTCTACATGCCCTGTCTATCTCGTCGTCCGTGATGTGATCATCCTAATGTTATATGTGTAACAGAAGTTGCAGAACATGTCCGTGTGTCTGTCGTGTGTGTGTGTGTCCGTGTGTGTGTCCGTGTAACTGTCTGTCGTGTGTGTGTGTGTCCGTGTGTGTGTCCGTGTAACTGTCTGTCGTGTGTGTGTCTGTGTGTGTGTGTCCGTGTAACTGTCTGTCGTGTGTGTTTGTGTGTCCGTGTGTTTGTCCGTGTAACTGTCTGTCGTGTGTGTGTGTGTCCGTGTAACTGTCTGTCGTGTGTGTTTGTGTGTCCGTGTGTGTGTGTCCGTGTAACTGTCTGTCGTGTGTGTGTCTGTGTGTGTGTGTCCGTGTAACTGTCTGTCGTGTGTGTGTCTGTGTGTGTGTGTCCGTGTAACTGTCTGTCGTGTGTGTGTCTGTGTGTGTGTGTCCGTGTAACTGTCTGTCGTGTGTGTCTGTGTGTGTGTGTCCGTGTAACTGTCTGTCGTGTGTTGTCTGTGTGTGTGTGTCCGTGTAACTGTCTGTCGTGTGTGTGTGTGTCCGTGTAACTGTCTGTCGTGTGTGTGTGTCCGTGTAACTGTCTGTCGTGTGTGTGTCTGTGTGTGTGTGTCCGTGTAACTGTCTGTCGTGTGTGTGTCTGTGTGTGTGTGTCCATGTAACTGTCTGTCGTGTGTGTGTGTGTCAGGCACCATTTTCGGTACAAATATTGTCCTTTCTTGGAAACAAAATCCAAAATTATTGAGTCAGTTACGAAAGATGGCAGCCATAACCTGAAGTGACGTCACTCGTTTTATATCTACGCGGTGGTTACGTTGTTATATCAAGCCGTCCTTTTTATTAATTTAAATTCAGAACTTGCACATTGGGCTGTGTCGTAACTTCGAGGTGTCTCTGAAATTATATCAGTGGAGAGTTGGTCTGTGCAGATCGTGTCTGGAGTTGAGAATTTTCAAAGTTTCCTTTTCAATTTGCAACTGGCATTTCACCAGTAATAACAGTCCTGTTTAGATTGCCTTCTGAATCACCGCTGGATATTGCCAGAAACTGCTCAGACTTCCTGTGGGCAGAATTTTCCATTAATTTTCTAAAGCTACCAATGAAATGAGGAAGCGTGCAATTTGCTACACTTTGTTATGCTGAGGCGCAGACACAAAGACGTGCTGCGTGTTTTGTGCCAAACAGAAAGACGGTCGGCAGCCTGGAGCAGCGTTAAGGCTGTTCGTAGTCGCAGTAATAACGTAATTATTGCCAAGAGAGGCGTCTTGTAACAAGCGAAGTAAAGCCACAGTTAATACTGAGTCAAACATAAAATTGCCTCTCATTTTAAAAACATATAGAACACTTGGAAGACCCAGGCGTAGATGGGAGAATAATATTAAAATTGGTCTTCAAGAAGTGGGATGGGGGGCATGGACTGGATTGATCTGGCTCAGGATAGGGACAGGTGGCGGGCTGTTGTGAGTGCGGTAATGAACTTTCGGGTTCCATAAATTGCGGGGAATTAGTTGACTAGCTGAGGACATGTTAGCTTCTCAACAACGACTCTGCTTCATGGAGTGGGTCAGTTAGTTAGTTAGTTAGTTATAGAACAAATGGCAGTTTGTTTCATGCGCCTTAAACTGAAACAGGTGCGAAACGTTTTGCGAGACGTTAACGTTGTTGTTCTGGTGACTAGTTGCCTGTACTTATATGTTACAGGGTGTTAATTTTTTGTCACAACTTCCCTTTAGTAACTTCCCGCCGCTAGTCTACCACACGTGATGGCGGCTAGCTCAGTGGGCTAATCTAACACAATAAGTGATCCCGAAAAGATGTGACAACTGATACTTGTCAGATAAACTGATGATTCTAAGCAATTACTTTCTCCACATTCTCGTATTCTGTTACGTTCCTGTATTGTGTTCGGTTTATATACGATAATCGTAACTGTGCTAATTTATTTGCTGCTCTGTAAAGCAACGCCCTTCATATTAATGGCGTTTGAAACTTCACACAAAATCAGCAACTGTGTCAGCCTCACTTAATACTGTATCTGGGGTTGCTTTCAGGTAAGCGCAAACGTTCTTCTCTTTTGTCCCATATCCACGACGCAGGACTGCTCAGTATATTGCACAGCTCAACCGGTGTGTGGCTGGCCAATCACTTGCAGGCTTACTGGAAAATGGTACGCCTACAGCTTATCATTGAGCTGTCTGAGAACACAGCTGCACGGCAGAATTGTAAGTACTTTTATTTTTGTACCAAGAGGTAGGAGCTTTGAGATTTTTGTGCAGTCTGGCTGTCGGGTGTGTCAGATTGGTTGACTTAACGTCATTGCATTTAACTAACTTTATGGCGCAAAACTAGCACATAAAAGACTGAGAATTACGAGACTTATATAAAAAGATTCAGTCCGTACCGCGCAGTAAACACACTCCGTCTCAGTTATACAAACCAGTCAGTTAATGTTGTACAGTGAAATAATCGCTGTTTGTTCTGAGATCCACACAAAACACATAAATACAGTCCGTACCGCGCAGTAAACACACTCCGTCTCAGTTATACAAACCAGTCAGTTAATGTTGTACAGTGAAATAATCGCTGTTTGTTCTGAGATCCACACAAAACACATAAATACAGTCCGTACCGCGCAGTAAACACACTCCGTCTCAGTTATACAAACCAGTCAGTTAATGCTGTACAGTGAAATAATCGCTGTTTGTTCTGAGATCCACACAAAACACATAAATACAGTCCGTACCGCGCAGTAAACACACTCCGTCTCAGTTATACAAACCAGTCAGTTAATGTTGTACAGTGAAATAATCGCTGTTTGTTCTGAGATCCACACAAAACACATAAATACAGTCCGTACCGCGAGTAAACACACTCCGTCTCAGTTATACAAACCAGTCAGTTAATGCTGTACAGTGAAATAATCGCTGTTTGTTCTGAGATCCACACAAAACACATAAATACAGTCCGTACCGCGCAGTAAACACACTCCGTCTCAGTTATACAAACCAGTCAGTTAATGTTGTACAGAGAAATAATCGCTGTTTGTTCTGAGATCCACACAAAACACATAAATACAGTCCGTACCGCGCAGTAAACACACTCCGTCTCAGTTATACAAACCAGTCAGTTAATGTTGTACAATGAAATAATCGCTGTTTGTTCTGAGATCCACACAAAACACATAAATACACTGTGTGGGCAGAACGTAGAATTTGTGAATGTTAAACATGGCGGAACATATAGTAACCACTGGGCTTTAAGTGTGTACATATACATATTCAGTCCGTACCGCGCAGTAAACACACTCCGTCTCAGTTATACAAACCAGTCAGTTAATGCTGTACAGTGAAATAATCGCAGTTTGTTCTGAGATCCACACAAAACACATAAATACAGTCCGTACCGCGCAGTAAACACACTCCGTCTCAGTTATACAAACCAGTCAGTTAATGTTGTACAGTGAAATAATCGCTGTTTGTTCTGAGATCCACACAAAACACATATACTCAGTCCGTACCGCGCAGTAAACACACTCCGTCTCAGTTATACAAACCAGTCAGTTAATGTTGTACAGTGAAATAATCGCTGTTTGTTCTGAGATCCACACAAAACACATAAATACAGCCCGTACGGCGCAGTAAACACACTCCGTCTCAGTTATACAAACCAGTCAGTTAATGTTGTACAGTGAAATAATCGCTATTTGTTCTGAGATCCACACAAAACACATAAATACACTGTGTGGGCAGAACGTAGAATTGTTGAATGTTAAACATTGCGGTACATATAGTAACCACTGAGCTTTGCTAATACGCTTAAAGTTCGCAGTATCTGCTTTCCTCAGACCAGCGCCAGACCGATACAGATCAGTGCGGCTTACTGAGGTACTGTCCTACCAGTAATAGTTATATTATTATCCACACAATGAATACATTTTTAAGTTCCTTATCCATTCTGGGAAGTTCTGTAATAAAAGAAGACAATTAACTGTTCGACTTACCACCAGTTTGCTATAATTCTGTCAATGACACGTCTCCCCCAATCTTCATTGTAATTGCCACCCGGGGAATGATCTTCGGAAATAACCACAGTTGATTGAAGTTGGGTGTCTCCTTTCCATTCAAGTAGGGAGGCGTCTAGTCGCTTTGAGAAGTCGCATATTTGTAACATGTAAGGAAATGCGCACAGCGTTCGACATGTGAATCTGTTACTTTCGTCAGATGAAACTTTGGGAAGGCACACTCTCGGTTGTGTCTCTTTAACAGGCACAATGTGTTGAGCTCTTCTGACAGGCATACTCTTTGGGCCCTTTTGACAGGTATACTCTGTGGGCCCTTTTGACAGGCATATTTTTGGGCCCTTTTGACAGGCATACTCTGTGGGCCCTTTTGACAGGCATACTCTGTGGGCTCTTTTGACAGGCATACTCTTTGGGCTCTTTTGACAGGCATACTCTGTGGGCCCTTTTGACAGGCAAACTCTCTGTGCCCCTTTGACAGGCATTCTCTCTGGGCCATTTTGTCACGCATACTTTATGGGCCCTTTTGACAGGCATACTCTTTGGGCCCTTTTGTCACGCATACTCTGTGGGCCCTTTTGACAGGCATACTCTGTGAGCCCTTATCACAGGCATACTCTGTGTGCCAGTTTATCAGGCATACTCTGTGGGCCCCTTTGACAGGCATACTCTGTGGGCCCTTTTGTTACGCATACTCTGTGGGCCCTTTTGACAGGTATAATCTGTGGGCCCTTTTGACAGGCATACTCTATGTGCCCTTTTGACAGGCATAATCTGTGGGTCCTTTTTACTGGCATACTCTGTGTGTCCTTTTGTCAGGCATACTCTGTGGGCCCTTTTGTCAGGCATACTCTGTGTACCCTTTTGTCAGGCATACTCTGTGGGCCCTTTTTTCAGGCATACTCTGTGGGTCCTTTTGACAGGCATACTCTGTGTGTCCTTTTGTCAGGCATACTCTGTGGGCCCTTTTGACAGGCATACTCTGTGGGTCCTTTTTACTGGCATACTCTGTGTCCTTTTGTCAGGCATACTCTGTGGGCCCTTTTGACAGGCATACTCTGTGTGTCCTTTTGTCAGGCATACTTTGTGGGCCCTTTTGACAGGCATACTCTGTGTGTCCTTTTAACAGGCATAATCTGTGGGTCATTTTGTCAGGCATACTCTGTGGGTCCTTTTGTCAGGCATACTCTGTGGGTCCATTTGACAGGCATACTCTGTGGGTCCTTTTGACAGGCATACTCTGTGTGTCCTTTTGTCAGGCATACTCTGTGGGTCCTTTTGACAGGCATACTCTGTGGGCCCTTTTGTCAGGCATACTCTGTGTACCCTTTTGTCAGGCATACTCTGTGGGTCCTTTTGACAGGCATACTCTGTGTGTCCATTTGTCAGGCATACTCTGTGGGCCCTTTTGACAGGCATACTCTGTATACCCTTTGTCAGGCATACTTTGTGGGTCCTTTTGACAGGCATACTCTGTTGGTCCTTTTGACAGGCATACTCTGTGGGTCCTTTTGACAGGCATACTCTGTGGGCCCTTTTGTCAGGCATACTCTGTGTACCCTTTTGTCAGGCATACTCTGTGGGTCCTTTTGACAGGCATACTCTGTGGGTTCTTTTGACAGGCATAGTCTGTGGGTCCTTTTGACAGGCATAGTATGTGGGTCCTTTTAACAGGCATACTCTGTGGGTCCTTTTAACAGGCATACTCTGTGGGCCCTTTTGTCAGGCATACTCTGTGTACCCTTTTGTCAGGCATACTCTGTGGGTCCTTTTGACAGGCATAGTCTGTGGGTCCTTTTAACAGGCATACTCTGTGGGTCCTTTTAACAGGCATACTCTGTGGGCCCTTTTGTCAGGCATACTCTGTGTACCCTTTTGTCAGGCATACTCTGTGGGTCCTTTTGTCAGGCATACTCTGTGGGTCCTTTTGACAGGCATACTCTGTGGGTCCTTTTGACAGGCATACTCTGTTGGTCCTTTTGACAGGCATACTCTGTGGGTCCTTTTAACAGGCATACTCTGTGGGCCCTTTTGTCAGGCATACTCTGTGTACCCTTTTGTCAGGCATACTCTGTGGGTCCTTTTGACAGGCATACTCTGTGGGTTCTTTTGACAGGCATAGTCTGTGGGTCCTTTTGACAGGCATAGTCTGTGGGTCCTTTTAACAGGCATACTCTGTGGGTCCTTTTAACAGGCATACTCTGTGGGCCCTTTTGTCAGGCATACTCTGTGTACCCTTTTGTCAGGCATACTCTGTGGGTCCTTTTGACAGGCATACTCTGTGGGTTCTTTTGACAGGCATAGTCTGTGGGTCCTTTTAACAGGCATACTCTGTGGGTCCTTTTAACAGGCCCACTCTGTACCAAATATAAAAGCTCTCGAGGGATTCCAATACAGGGACAAAGAGGTTTCTCTTCTCTGAAACGTCCAGACCGGCCCTGGGGCCCAACCAGCCAGCGTTTTGTTCAGTCAGTACCGGCGCTCTTTCCACGCGGAGAAGCTAGGTTAAGAATGGCTGGAGCTCTAACTCTACTACCCCGTATACATCTTCGCGGCCTGAACAGGGCCAGCTATATCTTTATCTTACCGTCGAGTTAAACTACATCGTTAAACAAAATATTCCACTGAAATATTGCTTTATTATTATTATTAAAATGTAATTCATAAAATTGCAGTGGCACGAATATTCAAATTTATAGTCGTGTAGGTGACGTTACTTATTGACATTACTTATTGACATTACTTATTGACATTACTTATTGCGGTCTTAGCAGAGGTTGCCAAGTACAATGAAGTGTGTTTTCAGTAACCCGACATACCGCTGTGTTATGTTGACTGCTGTTCATAATGAAAGGAAAGTTTTGTTCATTTGAGTATCGTGTGTTCAAGGTCACTGTGTGGAGCATTACTAGTTTAATTAAATATACGTGACGTGCATGTCAAATTATCTTCTGATTAAAGTGGACAATGACATAGCGCACGAGTGTTTGTTGATGCACGATCGTGCTGCTCTCTTGCGTGTGTAATGCTAACTTCTGTGCACTTAATATTGCCAGTCAACAAAACATCTGTACACGCCAATCCGTGTCACTAGAATTATTTTGTTGTTCATAGTCTGAACATCGTTGAGCTGTTTAACGTCGCACACAGCCCGGCCCATTGGCGCTTCAATTTAGCGTCAGTCACAGTAACATTGACTGTTTAAAGACAGTGATTTATATAGGCACTGACTGTGACTGATATTAGGAACTGTCTGTGACTGATATAGGCACTGACTGACTGATATAGGCACTGACTGTGACTGATATTAGGCACTGACTGTGACTGATATTAGGCACTGGATGTGACTGATATAGGCACTGACTGTGACTGATATTATACACTGATTGTGACTGATTTTAGGAACTGACTGTGACTGATATAGGCACTGACTGTGACTGATATAGGCACTGACTGTGACTGATGTAGGCACTGACTGTGACTGATTTAGGCACTGACTGTGACTGATATAGGCACTGACTGTGACTGATATTAGGCACTGACTTGACTGATATTAGGTACTGACTGTGACTGATATAGGCACTGACTGTGACTGATATTAGGTACTGACTGTGACTGATATTAGGCACTGACTGTGACTGATATTAGGCACTGATTGTGACTGATATTAGGCACTGATTGTGATTGATATTAGGCACTGACTTGACTGATATAGGCACTGACTGTGACTGATATAGGCACTGACTGTGACTGATGTTAAGCACTGGCTGTGACTGATATTAGTCACTGGCTGTGACTGATATTAGGCACTGACTGCGACTGATATTAGGCACTGACTGGCTGATATTAGGCACTGATTGTGACTGATATTAGGCACTAACTGTGACTGATATTAAGCACTGACTGTGACTGATATTAGGCACTGACTGTGACTGATATTAGGCACTGACTGACTGATATAGGCACTGACTGTGACTGATATTAGTCACTGACTGACTGATATAGGTACTGACTGCGACTGATATTAGGCACTGACTGTGACTGATATAGGCTCTGAATGTGACCGATATACGCACTGACTGTGACAGATATTAGGCACTGACTGTGACTGGTTGACGATGTTCATCGTGTTTCAAGGTTTTTGGGTATCCTTTTGAACCCCACTGTCCATTCCCCTCTGTCCGAGCGTCGCCCCATGTCAGCTCCCTCTCTCTCCCTACCAGCCCCTCACTCAGTCTGTCCACTGTCTTAACTTGCATGTGGCCTAGACATACTTCCTTAAGACCAAGATCTAGTCGTTACGTATGTAATGTGGGGGACAGTCTTCCTCCGAAACGTCTGTTAGAAAATTACCAGTCGACTCAGTGTAATACACCGGACGACTAGAATATCCGTCAGCGTCTCTGTGAGAACGCCTAATATCGCGACTACAGACTACACGCACGACAAGCATGTCGAAGAAGTCCTCGCTATAGCACGGCGCGTCAAGTGAACTGGGATAGGATATGGCAGGGCGCGAAATGAAAGCATAATGGGGAAGGTAATGTCGTCCTCCCTCATCACTTACTATCGACAGGCTTAAATATTGCCCCTTTAAAGCCCAGTGGTTACTATATGTACCACTATGTTTAACATTCACAAATTCTACGTTCTGCCCACACAGTTTATTTATGTGTTTTGTGTGGATCTCAGAACAAACAGCGATTATTTCACTGTACAGCATTAACTGACTGGTTTGTGTAACTGAGACGGAGTGTGTTTACTGCGCGGTACGGACTGTATCTTTATATGTACACACCTAAAGCCCAGTGGTTACTATATGTACCACCAATTTAACATTCACAAATTCTACGTTCTGCCCACACAGTGTATTTATGTGTTTTATATGGATCTCAGAACAAACAGCGATTATTTCACTGTACAACATTAACTGACTGGTTTGTATAACTGAGAAGGAGTGTGTTTACTGCGCGGTACGGACTGTATTTATGTGTTTTGTGTGGATCTCAGAACAAACAGCGATTATTTCACTGTACAACATTAACTGACTGGTTTGTATAACTGAGACGGAGTGTGTTTACTGCGCGGTACGGACTGTATTTATGTGTTTTGTGTGGATCTCAGAACAAACAGCGATTATTTCACTGTACAACATTAACTGACTGGTTTGTATAACTGAGACGGAGTGTGTTTACTGCGCGGTACGGACTGGATCTTTATATAGACTTAAGATTAATCAGCCTGAGTCCTTAAACTGGCCGTGTCATCGCTCAGCCAACAGACGGTGGCATGAGGCTTGTACAAATGGTGGCACGAAGGCTGCCCCTGCTCCTTGTGAGATTCTGCCGTCAATACAACAGTTTGCGGTCTCTCAGCCAACTGGTTTGTTATATGGACGTGCTTTGTGGCGACGGACAATCCTTCCAATCGGCACATGGTACCACACCAATCCGAATACGTACAAGTCTGCAGCCATACCCTACCTCCGCAACCACAAGATATTCATCGGGCCTTGAAGAAAGAAATGTACGTGACGTTACGAGGAATGACGACAGGTGCCAGTCAACGTCCACGGATACAGATGCTCATGACAACTCCATCCACCGATTGACCCAGGTTATGGGATGATGTCATTAAAGCATTCCCACAGGACGAGTCACGCTCGACGTGGTATCGTATCACACACGACGTCGTCTCCACAAGGTAAACCTACAGACGTCGGACACGTGTGAGATGCGCCCAGACAGACACACTGTTCCAACGAATTGCGTCGTACGAGGTTGCCGTGATGTGGCAACGGAAACGAAGGCTCAATTCCTGGTTCTTGGCTTCTTTTCCCGAAATGTTCACTTTTGCTGTCAGCACAGTGACGACAGCTGACTGTCGGACGACATTGTCCTGAAACTGATGGTTGTTTAACGCACAAAGCATGACGTCACGTGTGTGTGTAGCCTTTGTTAATAGCTGCCGTAAGAAATTAGTCCGATCAGCAACGTAGGGTTGTATTGGTGTAATGGAGAGCGATCATTTACGTTGGTTTATAGTGTGTAGGAGCTGACCTGGATAAGCAGGAGTAACGTGAAGCAGCAAGTTGTAATTATGGAAGGATTTATGTTGCTGGCTAATTGAAGGTTTGGAAGATTAATACTTTGGTTAAATTTCTGATGTAGTGTGCTAGCGTCTAATTGACACTTACGTAAAATATTGGCGTCGTGGCGTATCGTATGGCAACAGTCAGCGTAACGATAATTAATGGGAGCGAAGTGCTGCATAATTTAAGGTGAGACGCCCTACAAAATGGCGAGATATTCACTGTTAGAAGCGCGACAGGGAATACAGAATATTTAGAGTGAGACCCTCCATGCCGTGGTTGAGGCGGTTTGCATGCCGGCATTTGACAGCGAAGGCAAGGGCTCGATTTCAAACAAGTCCATGTGAAACTTGTAGTGGCAAAAATGGCATTGGGACAGGTTTGCCTCCGAATTGGCCTACTTTTGGATTTCCTCTGTCAGTATCATTCCACCAATGCTCCATACTCATTCATACATCTACCACCAACCCTGTACAATGTTTCTCTCCCAGTACTTCAATTTTCCCCTGTCAGTATCATTCCACCAATGCTCCATACTCATTTATACATCTACCACCAACGCTGTATAATGTTTCTCTCCCAGTACTTCAATTTTCCCCTGTCAGTATCATTCCACCAATGCTCCATACTCATTCATCCATCTACCACCAACGCTGTATAATGCTTTTCTCCCAGTACTTCAGTTTTCCCCTGTCAGTATCATTCCACCAATGCTCCATACTCATTCATTCATCTACCACCAACGCTGTATAATGTTTCTCTCCCAGTACTTCAGTTTCCCCTGTCAGTATCATTCCACCAATGCTCCATACTCATTCATTCATCTACCACCAACGCTGTATAATGTTTCTCTCCCAGTACTTCAGTTTCCCCTGTCAGTATCATTCCACCAATGCTCCATACCCATTCATACATCTACCACCAACCCTGTACAATGTTTCTCTCCCAGTACTTCAATTTTCCCCTGTCAGTATCATTCCACCAATGCTCCATACTCATTTATACATCTACCACCAACGCTGTATAATGTTTCTCTCCACCAGTACTTTCAATTTTCCCCTGTCAGTATCATTCCACCAATGCTCCATACTCATTCATCCATCTACCACCAACGCTGTATAATGCTTTTCTCCCAGTACTTCAGTTTTCCCCTGTCAGTATCATTCCACCAATGCTCCATACTCATTCATTCATCTACCACCAACGCTGTATAATGTTTCTCTCCCAGTACTTCAGTTTCCCCTGTCAGTATCATTCCACCAATGCTCCATACTCATTCATTCATCTACCACCAACGCTGTATAATGTTTCTCTCCCAGTACTTCAGTTTCCCCTGTCAGTATCATTCCACCAATGCTCCATACCCATTCATCCATCTACCACCAACGCTGTATAATGTTTTTCTCCCAGTACTTCAGTTTTCCCCTGTCAGTATCATTCCACCAATGCTCCATACTCATTCATCCATCTACCACCAACGCTGTATAATGTATCTCTCCCAGTACTTCAGTTTTCCCCTGTCAGTATCATTCCACCAATGCTCCATACTCATTCATCCATCTACCACCAACGCTGTATAATGTTTTTCTCCCAGTACTTCAGTTTCCCCTGTCAGTATCATTCCACCAATGCTCCATACTCATTCATCCACTACCACCAACGCTGTATAATGTATCTCTCCCAGTACTTCAGTTTCCCCTGTCAGTATCATTCCACCAATGCTCATACTCATTCATCCATCTACCACCAACGCTGTATAATGTTTTTCTCCCAGTACTTCAGTTTTCCCCTGTCAGTATCATTCCACCAATGCTCCATACTCATTCATACATCTACCACCAACGCTGTATAATGTTTTTCTCCCAGTACTTCAGTTTCCCCTGTCAGTATCATTCCACCAATGCTCCATACTCATTCATCCATCTACCACCAACGCTGTATAATGTTTTTCTCCCAGTACTTCAGTTTCCCCTGTCAGTATCATTCCACCAATGCTCCATACTCATTCATACATCTACCACCAACGCTGTATAATGTTTATCTCCCAGTACTTCAGTTTCCCCTGTCAGTATCATTCCACCAATGCTCCATACTCATTCATCCATCTACCACCAACGCTGTATAATGTTTCTCTCCCAGTACTTCAGTTTCCCTGTCAGTATCATTCCACCATTGCTCCACACTCATTCATACATCTACTTCCGACGCTGTATAATGTTTTTCTCCCAGTACTTCAGTTTTCCCCTGTCAGTATCATTCCACCAATGCTCCATACTCATTTGTCCATCTACCACCAACGCTGTATAATGTTTCTCTCCCAGTACTTCAGTTCTTTTCCTGTCAGTATCATTCCACCATTACCCCATATGCTTTCATTCATCTACTACTGGCACTGTATAATCTTAGCAACTAACAGTGTCGTAAAATAACACACTATAAGTCAGATATAATTTCGAGTCAATTTTCCTTCAAATATTAGTAAATTTATTGAAACCCATCGTAGGAGAAGATAATATTAATATGGATCTTAAAGCAATAACGCGACTGAATTCATTAGGCTCATTATATGGACACGTGACTAGCTCTTGTAAACCGCGGCAATAAACAGCATGTTTCCATAAAATGGGAAGTGTTTCCTGACCAGCTGATGAACCGTTAGCTTCTCAGAAGGGACTCTGGTACATGGGTTTAGTTTAGATATTTACTAAATGAGGATTTACAGCTGTAAGATGTGCCAACATTTCAAACACAAAATATGCTCCATTTTGTCTCCGTGTACCACAGTCAACTTACCTGGTGCGCCAGGACGCAGTATGAACACACATCCAGCTCGGACGTACCGCTGTACAACAAGTACGACGTCTGCAATTGTCTCGTCAGGTAACTGATGTGAGTCACGTGACGAAGATACCATTATCACCATCACAAGTACCACAGACATGCCGACAGACGTCGGCGCCATTTCGCAGTCCGCATCCACACACTTCGTTAACCGCGGATTGAATGTGGCCTATCGCGCCGTGCAGGTGGGTGTTTGTGGAGGTGTCAGAATTGATTGCACCCCGTTCAATAAGCTACGAAACGAAATGAAACTTTTTAGAGCACCCAATCTCGCGTGTTCTGTGTTCTGCTAACGACACATGCTATGGACTGCACAGCGACCTTCTGTTTTGATATTCTGATGCTGCTCCCAGCACTGACAACTCGTGCCCACTATTTGCCCCATTAACGGTCCTATCAAGCACGTCAATTGACGCAGGATCAGATGCGTTTAGACTGGACACAATGACGTGTGTAAGCAAGCCGGCCAGCTCTTTCTGCTCTACAGCAAACATTGCTCCTCTTGAAGCAAATTTATTGTCTTATTCTAACACGCGATTACAATTTTAACAATAACGATGGTCGAAACTGTAATGTATCTGGATAGAATTTTGAACCTTACGTACATAGAGGAATATAAATGATATGTCAATATTGTGTGTGGTTTTAAACTGTGCTGATAAATAAATGTTTGTTTACCTGAATGTTTAGGAAGGACGCACAGCATGTAATTATCGGCACGTGCATCTTGGCGTTGGAAGTAACTGATAATTGTCACGAAATTAGGGACTTATTTAAAATTTAATGAATTTGTGGTTTAACCTCTACCCATGTATGCCACTTTGAAAGCAGCAAGGCTGTCATGACCGGCGGTCATATCTCACTGCATGACCTCGTTAAAAAGATCAGTTTGTCATTGACATATTTATCTGTCCTTGCACTTAACGATAAATTATAGTGGGACATCAGATTATTATTATTATTATTATTATTATTATTATTATTTACGGCAATTGGGTTTTCACCCAGTGGCAGTAGTCCTTACACTAGTACACACAATACAAATGTTTTCACCGGTGGCAGTAGTCCTTACACTAGTACACACAATACAAATGTTTTCACCCGGTGGCAGTAGTCCTTACACTAGTACACACAATACAAATGTTTTCACCCGGTGGCAGTAGTCCTTACACTAGTACACACAATACAAATGTTTTCACCCGGTGGCAGTAGTCCTTACACTAGTACACACAATACAAATGTTTTCACCCGGTGGCAGTAGTCCTTACACTAGTACACACAATACAAATGTTTTCACCCGGTGGCAGTAGTCCTTACACTAGTACACACAATACAAATGTTTTCACCCGGTGGCAGTAGTCCTTACACTAGTACACACAATACAAATGTTTTCACCCTGTGGCAGTAGTCCTTACACTAGTACACACAATATAAATGTTTTCACCCGGTGGCAGTAGTCCTTACACAATACACAGAATACAAATGTTTTCACTCGGTGGCAGTAGTCCTTACACTAGTACACACAATACAAATGTTTTCATCCGGTGGCAGTAGTCCTTACACAAGTACACACAATACAAATGTTTTCATCCGGTGGCAGTAGTCCTTACACAAGTACACAGAATACAAATGTTTTCACTCGGTGGCAGTAGTCCTTACACTAGTACACACAATACAAATGTTTTCATCCGGTGGCAGTAGTCCTTACACTAGTACACACAATACAAATGTTTTCACCCGGTGGCAGTAGTCCTTACACAGTACACACAATACAAATGTTTTCACCCGGTGGCAGTAGTCCTTACACTAGTACACACAATACAAATGTTTTCACCGGTGGCAGTAGTCCTTACACTAGTACACACAATACAAATGTTTTCATCCGGTGGCAGTAGTCCTTACACTAGTACACACAATACAAATGTTTTCACCGGTGGCAGTAGTCCTTACACTAGTACACACAATACAAATGTTTTCATCCGGTGACAGTAGTCCTTACACTAGTACACACAATACAAATGTTTTCATCCGGTGGCAGTAGTCCTTACACAAGTACACAGAATACAAATGTTTTCACTCGGTGGCAGTAGTCCTTACACTAGTACACACAATACAAATGTTTTCATCCGGTGGCAGTAGTCCTTACACTAGTACACACAATACAAATGTTTTCACCCGGTGGCAGTAGTCCTTACACTAGTACACACAATACAAATGTTTTCACCCGGTGGCAGTAGTCCTTACACTAGTACACACAATACAAATGTTTTCACCCGGTGGCAGTAGTCCTTACACTAGTACACACAATACAAATGTTTTCACCCGGTGGCAGTAGTCCTTACACTAGTACACACAATACAAATGTTTTCACCGGTGGCAGTAGTCCTTACACTAGTACACACAATACAAATGTTTTCACCGGTGGCAGTAGTCCTTACACTAGTACACACAATACAAATGTTTTCACCCGGTGGCAGTAGTCCTTACACTAGTACACACAATACAAATGTTTTCACCCGGTGGCAGTAGTCCTTACACTAGTACGCACAATACAAATGTTTTCACCCGGTGGCAGTAGTCCTTACACTAGTACACACAATACAAATGTTTTCACCCGGTGGCAGTAGTCCTTACACTAGTACACACAATACAAATGGACATATAAATATACATAAAAGTAACAATACAAAACAAACTATAGACAATAACAAAACAAAATACATACAGTAAATACAAGTACATACATTAGAACACCGTACACACCTTACAAAAACATCCACACACAATACAAACAAACACACGCAAATTACAAAAACACCCACACATTAAATAACTTCAGTGCGTTAGAATATCCTCAGTATAAAGTCAGACCAAAGTACATGGTAATTATATCCCCCAAGAACTTAATTTACTTCACTTCACTTCGAAACCAAAGCACTTCACTTCACATCACTTCACACCCCTTCACTTCACATCCCTTATTTTTATTTAATCCCCACTTAAAAATCCTTACCTTGTAATGACTTTCTTGACCCTTTTTCTAAAAGTGCTTAATTTACAGGGGAAAGTCGCTAGTACGCTTGGAGGTGATTGGTTCCAGCTTTTTATGGTCCTATTTACAAAGGAATATTTACCTACGTCTGTTCTTTGTTTCCTAGTCCTAATTTTCCGACTATGATCGTCCCTACCCAGGTAGCATGGTTTTAGCAGTCTATCCCCTATCGTTTTCCAAGCCCGTCCCCAGGTGTATGCTTTGAAAAGGGCGCATATTCGGGCTATCGCTCTACGCTGTGTCAATGTTTCCCAACCCGATTCATTTGTATTATTTACAAATTTTGCCGCTCTCTTTTGCACGCGATTCAAAGCGCTTACCTGACCTTCTCTGTATGGGTCCCAACACACCGCTCCATACTCAAGTATCGGTCTCACAAGTGCCGTATAAGCTAAACTTTTCGTATTATTATTTGCCCTTTTGAGTATACGCATTACGAAATGAAGAGCCTTCCATCAGATGTTTACAGCGTGGTGCTACAGTACACTGTTCTTGAAGATCCATTTTAATATTATCCTACCATCTACGCCTGGGTCTTCCAAGTGGTCCTCTTCCCTCAGGTCTTCCCACCAAAATCCTGTATTCACCTCTCACCCTCACCCATACGTGCTACATGCCCCGCTCACCTCACGCTTCCTGATTTGATCACCCGAATAATATTTGGTGATGAGTACAGATCATAAAGTTCCTCTTTATGTAGTTTTCTCCAGTCCCCTGTTACCCCGTCCCTCTTAGGCCCAAATATCCTCCTCAGCACCCTATTCTCGAACACCCTCAGCCTATGTTCCTCCCTCAGAGTGAGAGACCAAGTTTCACACCCATACAAAACAACCCGTCCCAAGTAATGACGTTAATTTCGATTTCATTATACGAGCGTCACAAGTCACAACAGATTATTCCATGAAGTAACACTATGTCACCTTACTGCATGTCATAAAACGGTGTATAATTATTGTGGTTTGTAATGTAGGTAAACAGTTATGCTGCTTGTTAAATCAGTCTGAAAATAAGTTTCACAGAATAATTAGTGTAAAGCTTTAATGGATATTTGTGACAAGTTTGAAACTGCAGTGGGATTATAGCAAATGGATTATTTCAGTTTCTGTGACAGTAAACACAACACTTTTCACATGCACTGTTTATTTTGTCTACATGTTTCGGCCGCGTACGCAGGCCATCCTCAGGTGGCACTCACAAGATCACAAAATGGTAAACATATGTAGAGGTGCAGACCTCCCCTTTACACCTAACACATATGACACCGTACAGATATCTGCTCTTCGCTGTAAAGAGTAGTGTGTTGCGCGCATTCAAATGCTTAAGATTTGTAATCGTGAATGTTAAACGTCGGACTTACGGTGTTAGACGTTCGACGCCTGTGTTCGCACACCTCACACACCAGTCCCGCAGTGCGGTGACGTAATCACACTCATCCTCCACTCACAGCTCTCACGTGTACTAGCCGGCAGCCTGTGGCTCTCCACAAAGACAAACTTTCCCACAAACATCACCCGATGACTTTCCCGACATGTTGCCAGTCTTTCTCGTCCTACGTTCCATTGACAAGGTTAATTATCCCCTCGCGTCCCCCTGCCGTAAACGATTAACTTACTGTGATTTTTTTGACAAGGGCCCCGCAGCAGAAGCTACGGACGCACCGCAGCCTTAAGGCTTATTGTGCAACCCTGTGATATAGATGGTTAGTGTTGTTTTACGTTTTTCCAAGTAATGGAACACCGGTGGAATGAAATTGACAGGGGAAAACCGAAGTACTCGGGGAAAACCTGTCCCAGTGTCACTTTGTCACCACAAATCCCACATGGACTGACCCGGGATCGAAACCGGACCTCAGCCGTGAGAGGCCGGCGACTAACCGCCTGAGCCATGGCACGGCCTTGTTATGTATTCTTACCCGAAATATATGGAAGATCTCAAGGACAACAATGGCTTCCGAAATTTCGTAAGACCGAATTACACATGTTTTGTTGCAGTGGCAGGATATTGTAAATACTGGAACTGAGTACAGTGTGCAGGTTATCGGAGGATTGTTTTGGTCTTCTGAAAGTGGAAGTTGTATTGGAGATTTTGTAAGTACCGGAACTATGTACAGTGTGCAGGTTATCGGAGTTTGTCTTACGACAGGTCCGTAGCCTCTTCATTCCGTAGTCTGTCTTACGACAGGTCCGTAGCCTCTTCATTCTGCAGTCTGTCTTACGACAGGTCCGTAGCCACTTCATTCTGCAGTCTGTCTTACGACAGGTCCGTAGCATCTTCATTCTGCAGTCTGTCTTACGACAGGTCCGTAGCCTCTTCATTCTGCAGTCTGTCTTACGACAGGTCCGTAGCATCTTCATTCTGCAGTCTGTCTTACGACAGGTCCGTAGCCTCTTCATTCTGCAGTCTGTCTTACGACAGGTTCGTAGCCTCTTCATTCTGCAGTCTGTCTTACGACAGGTCGGTAGCCTCTTCATTCTGCAGTCTGTCTTACGACAGGTCCGTAGCCTCTTCATTCTGCAGTCTGTCTTACGACAGGTCGTAGCCTCTTCATTCTGCAGTCTGTCTTACGACAGGTCCGTAGCCTCTTCATTCTGTAGTCTGCCTTACGACAGGTCCGTAGCCTCTTCATTCTGCAGTCTGTCTTACGACAGGTCCGTAGCCTCTTCATTCTGCAGTCTGTCTTACGACAGGTCC
The DNA here is from genome assembly GCA_021186555.1 of Reticulitermes speratus. Classification (NCBI taxonomy): domain Eukaryota; kingdom Metazoa; phylum Arthropoda; class Insecta; order Blattodea; family Rhinotermitidae; genus Reticulitermes; species Reticulitermes speratus. Next base: position 25,874,267 of record JAJKFL010000010.1, read on the forward strand.
GTAGCCTCTTCATTCTGCAATCTGTCTTACGACAGGTCCGTAGCCTCTTCATTCTGCAGTCTGTCTTACGACAGGTCCGTAGCCACTTCATTCTGCAGTCTGTCTTACGACAGGTCCGTAGCCTCTTCATTCTGCAGTCTGTCTTACGACAGGTCCGTAGCCTCTTCATTCTGCATTCTGTCTTACGATATGTCCGTAGCCTCTTCATTCTGCAGTCTGTCTTACGACAGGTCCGTAGCCTCTTCATTCTGCAGTCTGTCTTACGACAGGTCCGTAGCCACTTCATTCTGCAGTCTGTCTTACGACAGGTCCGTAGCCTCTTCATTCTGCAGTCTGTCTTACGACAGGTCCGAAGCATCTTCATTCTGCAGTCTGTCTTACGACAGGTCCGTAGCCTCTTCATTCTGCAGTCTGTCTTACGACAGGTCCGTAGCCTCTTCATTCTGCAGTCTGTCTTACGACAGGTCCGTAGCCACTTCATTCTGCAGTCTGTCTTACGACAGGTCCGTAGCCTCTTCATTCCGTAGTCTGTCTTACGACAGGTCCGTAGCCTCTTCATTCTGCAGTCTGTCTTACGACAGATCCGTAGCCACTTCATTCTGCAGTCTGTCTTACGACAGGTCCGTAGCCTCTTCATTCTGCAGTCTGTCTTACGACAGGTCCGTAGCCTCTTCATCCCGTAGTCTGTCTTACGACAGGTCCGTAGCCTCTTCATTCTGCAGACTGTCTTACGACAGGTCCGTAGCCTTTTCATTCTGCAGTCTGTCTTACGACAGGTCCGTAGCCTCTTCATTCCGTAGTCTGTCTTACGACAGGTCCGTAGCCTCTTCATTCTGCAGACTGTCTTACGACAGGTCCGTAGCCTCTTCATTCTGCAGTCTGTCTTACGACAGGTCCGTAGCCTCTTCATTCCGTAGTCTGTCTTACGACAGGTCCGTAGCCTCTTCATTCTGCAGTCTGTCTTACGACAGATCCGTAGCCACTTCATTCTGCAGTCTGTCTTACGACAGGTCCGTAGCCTCTTCATTCTGCAGTCTGTCTTACGACAGGTCCGTAGCCTCTTCATTCCGTAGTCTGTCTTACGACAGGTCCGTAGCCTCTTCATTCTGCAGACTGTCTTACGACAGGTCCGTTGCCTCTTCATTCCATAGTCTGTCTTAAGACAGGTCCGTACCCTCTTCATTCTGCAGACTGTCTTACGACAGGTCCGTAGCCTCTTCATTCTGCAGACTGTCTTACGACAGGTCCGTAGCCTCTTCTTTCTGCAGTCTGTCTTACGACAGGTCCGTAGCCTCTTCCAAAGCGAGTTCTCCACAGAGTGCGAACTAGTGCTTCCTGTTTCAATTTCTAGTATCTTCTCTTTCCCTTAAGGTCATCTAGTAACGGCTTACGTCTTCTCTCTCATCTTCCAGTCCGTCCATCCTAAATTTCCTTCAATCACGTGTTTCAGATGCAAGGTGTACACGTGAAATTAAGTCCAGTATTGTCATGGCAAAAGCAGCAATCAACAAGAAGAATCTTTTCACCAGCAAACTGGACTTAAATTTAAGGAAGAAACTAGTAAAGTGCTACATTTGGAGCATAGCTTTGTGTGGTGCTGAAACGTGGACACTTGGGAAAGTAGATCAGAAGTATCTGGAATGTTTCGATATGTAATGCTGGAGAAGAATGGAGAAGATCAGTTCGACCGATCGTACATACAATACATACAATATCGTACATACAATACATACAATATCTTACATACAATACATATATAATATCGGACATACAATACATACAATATCGTACATACAATGCATACAATGTCGTACATACAATACATAAAATATCGTACATATAATACATACAATATTGTACATATAATACATACAGCATCGTACATACAATACATACAATATCGTACATAAAATACATACAATATCGTACATACAATACATACAGTTTCGTACATACAATACATATAATATCGTACATACAATACATACAATTTCGTATATAAAATACATACAACATCGTACATATAATACATAAAATATCGTACATACAATGCATACAATATCGTATATACAATACATAAAATATCGTACATACAATACATACAATATCTTACATACAATACATAAAATTTCGTACATACAAAACATACAATATCGTACATACAATACATACAATATCGTACATACAATACATAAAATATCGTACATACAATACATACAATATCGTACATAAAATACATACAATATCCTACATTCAATACATACAATATCGTACATACAATACATACAATTTCATACATACAATACATACAATTTCGTACATACAATACATACAATATCGTACATTAGTACATAAAATATCGTACATACAATATATACAATATCGTACATACAATACATACAATATCGTACATAAAATACATAAAATTTTGTATATACATTACCTAAAATATCGTACATAATATACATAGATATACGTACATCTACATACAATACATACTACAATATACATTATACATTACAATACGTACAATGTTCGTACTTACAAATACGTACAAATGTACATAAAATATCGTACTACAATAATGTACAATATTAATACATAATAAATTCGTACATACAATACATAAAATATTCGTACATACAATAAATACAAATATACGTTATATACAATACATACAATTTCGTACATACAATATACATATACAATTTCGTACATACAATACATACAATGTCGTACATACAATACATACAATTTGTACATAAATACATACAATTTCGTACATACAATACATACAATATCGTACATACAATACGTAAAATATCGTACATACAATACATACATATTCGACATACAATACATACAATTTCGTACATACAATACATACAATATCGTACATACACAATACGTACAATATCGTACATACAATACATACAATATCGTACATACATTACATACAATTTCGTACATACAATACATACCATTTCGTACATACAATACATAAAATATCGTACATACAATACGTACAATATCGTACATACGATACATACAATATCGTACATACAATACGTACAATATCGTACATACAATACATACAATATTCGTAATACAATACGTACAATATCGTACATACAATACATAAAATGTCGTACATACAATACATACAATTTCGTACATATTAACACATAATATTTCGTACATACAATACATACAATATCGTAAATACAATACGTAGAATATCGTACATACAATACATACAATATCGTACATACAATACATACAATTTCGTACATAATAAATACATACCATTTCGTACATACAATACATACAATATCGTACATACAATACGTACAATATCGTACATCAAACATACGTACAATATCGTACATACAATACATAAAAATTCGTAATAAAATACATACAAACATCGTACATTATAATACATAAAATATTCGTACATTACAATGCATACAAATTATCGTCAACATATACAATACATAAAATATCGTACATACAATACATAAACTATATCTTACATTACAATACATACAATTCGTACATACAAAAACATACAATATCGTACATACAATACATACAATATCGTACATACAATACATAAAATATTGTACATACAATACATACAATATCGTACATAAAATACAATACAATAATCCTACATTCAATACATACAATATCGTACATACAATACATACAATTTACATACATACAATCACATTACAATTTCGTACATACAATACATACAATATCGTAACACATATGTACATACATAATATCGTACATACAATATATACAATATCGTACATACAATACATACAATATCGTACATACAATACATAAAATTTTGTATATACATTACTAAAATATCGTACATAATATACATACAATATTCGTACATACAATACATACAATATCATACATACAATACGTACAATGTCGTACTTACAATACGTACAATATCGTACATAAAATACGTACAATATCGTACATACAATACATATAATATCGTACATAAAATACACACAATTTCGTACATACAATACATACAATATCGTACATACAATACGTACAATATCGTACATACAATACATACAATGTCGTACATACAATACATACAATATATACAATGTCGTACATAAAATACGTCAATATCGTACATACAATACGTACAATATCGTACATACAATACGTACAATATCGTACATATAATACATACAATTTCGTACATACAATACATAAAATTTCGTACATACAATACATACCATTTCGTACATACAATACATACAATATCGTACATAAAATACGTACAGTATCGTACATACAATACATACAATATCGTACATACAATACGTACAATATCGTACATACAATACATACAATATCGAACATACAATACGTACAATATCGTACATACAATACATAAAATATCGTACATACAATACATACAATTTCGTACATAAAATACATACAATTTCGTACATACAATACATACAATATCGTACATACAATACGTACAATATCGTACATACAATACATACAATATCGTACATACAATACATACAATATCGTACATACAATACGTACAATATCGTACATACAATACATACAATATCGTACTTACATTACATAGAATTTCGTACATACAATACATACCATTTCGTACATACAATACATAAAATATCGTACATACAATACGTACAATATCGTACATACGATACATACAATATCGTACATACAATACGTACAATATCGTACATACAATACATACAATATCGTAAATACAATACGTACAGTATCGTACATACAATACATACAATGTCGTACATACAATACATACAATTTCGTACATATAACACATAATATTTCGTACATACAATACATACAATATTGTAAATACAATACGTAGAATATCGTACATACAATACATACAATATCGTACATACAATACATACAATTTCGTACATAAAATACATACCATTTCGTACATACAATACATACAATATCGTACATACTATACGTACAATATCGTACAAACAATACGTACAATATCGTACATACAATACATACAATATCGTACATACAATGCGTACAATATCGCACATACAATACATACAATATCGTACATACAATACATACAATTTCGTACATACAATACATACCATTTCGTACATACAATACATACAATATCGTACATACAATACGTACAATATCGTACATACAATACATACAATATCGTACATACAATACGTACAATATCGTACATACAATACATACAATATCGTACATACATTACATACAATTTCGTACATACAATACATACCATTTCGTACATACAATACATACAATATCGTACATACAATACGTACAATATCGTACATACAATACATAAAATATCGTACATACAATACGTACAATATCGTACATACAATACATACAATATCGTACATACAATACGTACAATATCGTACATACAATACATACATTATCGTACATAAAATACATACAATTTCGTACATACAATACATACCATTTCGTACATACAATACATACAATTTCGTACATACAATACGTACAATATCGTACATACAATACATAAAATATCGTACATACAATACGTACAATATCGTACATACAATACATACAATATCGTACATACATTACGTACAATATCGTACATACAATACATATAATATCTTACATACAATACATACAATTTCGTACATACAATACATACAATATCGTACATACAATTTCGTACATACAATGCCCCCACATAACACATTCGCAAATACATAAACATTTTGACTGTCTTACTGATGGCGTTATTACGTCATAACGAAGTAGCTCGTCAGATAATAAAGAATGCTCTGCATTGCACGGAAACCGGAAGTTCATTACCAGGTGCACAAAAGCCAACTGAATTCAGTCCACGCTGTCCCAACACATTTTCTCAGATACAATTTAATAATATCCTCTCACATACGCCGACGACTTCCAAGCGGTGTCTTTCATTCAGGTTTCTCCCCCAAAACCCTCTAAGTATTTATATTCTTCCTGAGACGTGCCACATGCCCAACCCATCTCATTTTCCGTACTTCGATTATGCGAATTATATTTGATGAGGTGTAAAAATAATGAAGCTGGTATGCAGAGTTAATTAATTTAATTCAGATCGCGCACACTTCAGTGACTGTGTAAACCACCATCAGCGTTCCTTTGCTTGTCAGTTCCACTAGTTGCTTTTCGCTTTGTAACTAAATGCTGACAGCCTAAAATGACCTGTAACTAAATGCTGACAGCCTAACTGACCTGTAACTAATTGCTGACAGCATTACTGACCTGTAACTAAATGCTGACAGCCTAACTGACCTGTAACTAAATGCTGACAGCCTAACTGACCTGTAACTAAATGCTGACAGCCTAACTGACCTGTAACTAAATGCTGACAGCCTAACTGACCTGTAACTAAATGCTGACAGCCTAACTGACCTGTAACTAAATGCTGACAGCCTAATTGAGCTGTAACTAAATGCTGACAGCCTAACTGACCTGTAACTAAATGTTGACAGCCTAACTGACCTGTAACTAAATGCTGACAGCCTAACTGACCTGTAACTAAATGCTGACAGCCTAACTGACCTGTAACTAAATGCTGACAGCCTAACTGACCTGTAACTAAATGCTGACAGCCTAACTGACCTGTAACTAAATGCTGACAGCCTAATTGAGCTGTAACTAAATGCTGACAGCCTAACTGACCTGTAACTAAATGTTGACAGCCTAACTGACCTGTAACTAAATGCTGACAGCCTAACTGACCTGTAACTAAATGCTGACAGCCTAACTGACCTGTAACTAAATGCTGACAGCCTAACTGACCTGTAACTAAATGCTGACAGCCTAATTGAGCTGTAACTAAATGCTGACAGCCTAACTGACCTGTAACTAAATGTTGACAGCCTAACTGACCTGTAACTAAATGCTGACAGCCTAACTGACCTGTAACTAAATGCTGACAGCCTAACTGACCTGTAACTAAATGCTGACAGCCTAACTGACCTGTAACTAAATGCTGACAGCCTAATTGAGCTGTAACTAAATGCTGACAGCCTAACTGACCTGTAACTAAATGCTGACAGCCTAACTGACCTGTAACGATCCAGTTGCCTCCTTTAGTTTTTTCTATTTCAAAGCCCATTTAATAATCCCTTCAGAGCTGGTTTCGCTAATTGAATTTAACAATTAAGCAAATCAGTTGCTCTGTTGAGGCGTACTGCACAGATATCAATACCTAAAGTTCCTGAGCCGTGATAGGCGTCGTGTTATAGCATATGCCGTGACAGGCGTCGTGTTATAGCATGTGCCGTGACAGGCGTCGTGTTATAGCATGTGCCGTGATAGGCGTCGTGTTATAGCATGTGCCGTGACAGGCGTCGTGTTATAGCATGTGCCGTGATAGGCGTCATGTTATAGCATGTGCCGTGACAGGCGTCGTGTTATAGCATGTGCCGTGACAGGCGTCGTGTTATAGCATGTGCCGTGATAGGCGTCGTGTTATAGCATGTGCCGTGACAGGCGTCGTGTTAAAGCATGTGCCGTGACAGGCGTCTTGCCGTGACCAGTACCAAGCGTTATAGCATGTGCCGTGACAGGCGTCTTGCCGTGACCAGTACGAAGCGTTATAGCATGTGCCGTGACAGGCGTCTTGCCGTGACCAGTACCAAGCGTTATAGCATGTGCCGTGACAGGCGTCTTGCCGTGACCAGTACCAAGCGTTATAGCATGTGCCGTGACAGGCGTCTTGCCGTGACCAGTACCAAGTGTTATAGCATGTGCCGTGACAGGCGTCTTGCCGTGACCAGTACCAAGCGTTATAGCATTTGCCGTGACAGGCGTCTTGCCGTGACCAGTACCAAGCGTTATAGCATGTGCCGTGACAGGCGTCTTGCCGTGTCCAGTACCAAGCGTTATAGCATGTGCCGTGACAGGCGTCTTTCCGTGTCCAGTACCAAGCGTTATAGCATGTGCCGTGACAGGCGTCTTGCCGTGACCAGTACCAAGCGTTATAGCATGTGCCGTGTCAGGCGTCTTGCCGTGTCCAGTACCAAGCGTTACAGCAAAGTGTGCAAATGACAGCAGTCGCTCTGAAAGTGCTTGTTAAATGGGCCTCTATTTGGGGCTGTTGGGTATAACTAGTCAGTGTAAGTGCACTGTCAGTAGGTCAGTTGGATCTGTCAGTTGCAGTCATCAGATACAGTCATAGTCAGTTAAAGTCATCTGATAATCCGTTCCAAAGCACTATATATACTGGGAACAGTTTTGGAGACAAAACGTTTTTGGTCAAAGTAACACGACATGAAGGCGTATAGGTTCAGAACAGGCATAGCTCCAGTCATTCTTAACTTGCCTCTAGATAGAAGTGGGTAGTTAACTTGACGCCACGACGTCTGTTCTCCTTGGGAAGAACCGCCGTGAATTTAATAGGAGGTTGGGTGGGACCGAGAACACCTCTGAAGAAGAGAGAGAGGTCTATCGCTTCTGCAGAACACCTCTGAAGAAGAGAAAGAGAGGTCTATCGCTTCTCCAGAACACCTCTGAAGAAAAGGAGAGAGGTCTATCGATTCTCCAGAACACCTCTGAAGAAGAGAAAGAGAAGTCTATCGATTCTCCCGGGAATTAAAGTGTATCTTTAAGAAAGAGGATGTAAGTAGTTGGGCTGGATTAATCTGGCTCACAATTAGTGATAAGTGGCGGGCTGTTGTTAAGGCGGTGATGAACGACATGATTTCATAAAATTTGGGAAATTTATTGAGTAGCTGAGGAACTATCAACTTTGCATGACGAGATTTGCTCGTTGGAGTTAGTTGTTTAGTTAGTTAGTTAGTTAGTCAGTTAGGTAGTTAGTTAGTTAGTTAGTTATGACAAATTACGTATTGCATTAGAGAGTGCTGTCTTAATATTCAGTGTCTCAGGCTTCGAGGGTTAAACTAACTAACTAACTAACTAACTAACTCCATTTAGCACAGTCCTTCTTAACAAGCTAAAAGGTCGTCAGCTGGTCAAGAAATTTCCCGCAATTTAAGGAACCCGAAGGTTCATTACCGCACTCACAACAGCCACAGGGGAGGAAAGGACAGGTACAAATCAATGAAGACAAGGGGGTTGCAGTTATCGTCCGGCGGAACTATCTCGTGCTCAAGTCACGTAACACGGCACAAGATGAGCACTGCTTAGTGATATTTGATGTCTCAAGGTCAGTACAGTGACTGTGCTACACGATGGGGGAACCGTGGTTTGAATCCCAGGAGTGGCAAATATCCCTTTTTATATATAGTTCCAGACAGAATTTGGCGCCATTAAGGGCCCTGTTTCAGTGTCTAAAGGGGTATTTGCTCTGGGCGCGAAATTGAACACACATTTTCACATATTGGCGAGGTTGAGAAAGAGTGGAGTTGTGCCTTATCACCTCTATACGCCCTCATGGCTTGTACCGCACTGTGTTCAGTGTGACGGTGATGAATCCAAAAACCCCACATGTTCGTGTCCGCGACACACTGGCTGCTTGAGTAGCTGGAAAGCAGACACTGGCTGTGTGTCAGTGTCAAGGACATCGACCTTGAGCGGCTTGTCAGTAGGTCTTTTGTTTAACGAAATTGACAGTGAGACACAGAGGGTAGGGGTGTCGGTGGAGGTGAAGGAAACACAACTGTCAGGACATATGCAGCTGGAACGTCGTCTTTAAATAAGTAACAAGCTGCATCATTTGCAGTGCATCACAATTTATTCAGTGCAGTGTGCATAAGAATGTATACATTGTGCTAATTGTGCGTAGTAAAGTTTACAGTGCGTTAAAACAATGTGTTTACATCCACAAACAACAGTTTGCCGTCGTTCAAATCAAGTGCAGCGCTCGGTCAGTGCGACATCTTGTGCTGTGCCTTGCAGAAAGTTAGACGTGTTGTGTTGTGGCCGTACTGACAGCTGACTGCTTGCTGTGTGATGCTGAAGGCTGACACGTGTTGTGTTGTGGCGGTACTGACAGCTGACTGCTTGCTGTGTGACGCTGAAGGCTGACACGAGTTGTGTTGTGGCGGTACTGACAGCTGACTGCTTGCTGTGTGATGCTGAAGGCTGACACGACGGCACTGTGCGAGATTTGTCCGGGAGCAGAGCGATGTTGTGGGTCATATAGGGGAGACATGTCGGTAGTTTCGGTAGGAGCGGGCAATTACCCAACTATATCAAGTATGTTATCAAATACACTGATAGGAATACCAACAGTTTTATTAACTGCAGTACCAACGCCACCGACAATCACCAATGTTCCATTTACGACGGAGCCTAACAGGCCGCCTTGTGGTTCAGGCGCGCTGCTGCCGATATCTGTAAATAAATACAATTTGTAATGCTGTTACATGCAGTGTGAACAGTTGTTGTGCTGAGCAGAGATATAGTTACAGGATAGTGACAGGATAGTGACAGGATAGTGTAAAGGTTACGAAATGTTATTCAGTGTCATTTGGACAATTTTGTTATTGCTGTCAGTACACAGCATTTCGGGTAAGTGAAGACGAAACAGACCCGAAAATTTCGACATACAAATTCGATGGAAATGTACAGCTTGGAACAAATATGTCGTGGTTGGATTGATAAGGTTCACATTTGCTTAAGCAAAGGCGAAGGCATATTGTTTACCGATTTGTATGGTCAGGAAAGGGGAAACTGTGGGGGGGTCGTTGTGAACGTGAGAGAGGGCCATTGGTTGGTGTAATAAGTGTAGGACTTTTGGCTATCTGGAAAATTAGTAGCTGGAACAGAAGAATTAGCTCCACGAGTTGATGTGGTTATCTTTATTGTTGTTGATTTGTTTTCTTTTAAAATAATTAGAATGTCTCAGGCACATACAAATGTATCACATTATTATATAAGCTACATATAATATAAGACCTGTATAGACAGTAAGTGCCCAGTTCAGATAGCACATATACTTGACATCGAAACACAACTGTGACAACTGTCACCACAAACACTTATACAGACATTGTAATGACACGTTACAGGAACGTGTATAGGTTATAAAATGCAATTGTGTCACTTGTCATAAAGAATACAGCCGTAAGGTTTGTAAACTTACGTTGACGTGTGCACAGGCACATACGAATGACAGAGACAATACATCTGTACAACACAGTTTTAAAAATAACATCGTTCTTCCGTGCAGGGTCACAGTTACCAAATGCTTCAAAAACAAACTTCATAACTAAGGAAGAATGTATTTAGTTAATTCAGTATATACAAAGATATCCGTGCAGAAGGCACCAGCTGTCGTGTCATAACGTACCAAACCACAGAGAGTGCAGCAAACATCGTCTGGTGAGGACCTGCGTTGCATTGTGGTCCGACGGAAGGACAGGACACTTGATACAGTTACAGTGTGACATGTGCTAACGGCAGAACAGCAAACGGTATTGTGCGGTACACTACAGTGATGTGTGTACTGCTGTGTGGCACATAGAGTACTGTACGTGTACACTACAGTGATGTGTCTACTGCTGAGTGGCACACAGAGTACTGTACGTGTACACTACAGTGATGTGTGTACTTCTGAGTGGCACACAGATTACTGTACGTGTAAACTACAGTGATGTGTCTACTGCTGAGTGGCACACAGACTATTGTACGTGTACACTACAGTGATGTGTCTACTGCTGAGTGGCACACAGACTATTGTACGTGTACACTACAGTGATGTGTCTACTGCTGAGTGGCACACAGACTATTGTACGTGTACACTACAGTGATGTGTGTACTTCTGAGTGGCACACAGATTACTGTACGTGTAAACTACAGTGATGTGTCTACTGCTGAGTGGCACACAGACAATTGTACGTGTACACTACAGTGATGTGTCTACTGCTGAGTGGCACACAGACTATTGTACGTGTACACTACAGTGATGTGTCTACTGCTGAGTGGCACACAGAGTACTGTACTTGTACACTACAGTGATGTGTCTACTGCTGAGTGGCACACAGAGTACTGTACGTGTACACTACAGTGATGTGTGTACTGCTGTGTGGCACATAGAGTACTGTACGTGTACACCACAGTGATGTGTCTACTGCTGAGTGGCACACAGAGTACTGTACGTGTACAATATAGTGATGTGTGTACTTCTGAGTGGCACACAGATTACTGTACGTGTAAACTACAGTGATGTGTCTACTGCTGAGTGGCACACAGAGTACTGTACGTGTACACTACAGTGATGTGTCTACTGCTGAGTGGCACACAGAGTACTGTACGTGTACACTACAGTGATGTGTGTACTTCTGAGTGGCACACAGATTACTGTACGTGTAAACTACAGTGATGTGTCTACTGCTGAGTGGCACACAGAGTACTGTACGTGTACACTACAGTGATGTGTCTACTGCTGAGTGGCACACAGATTACTGTACGTGTACACTACAGTGATGTGTCTACTGCTGAGTGGCACACAGAGTATTGTACGTGTACACTACAGTTATGTGTTTACTGCTGAGTGGCACACAGAGTACTGTACGTGTACACTACAGTGATGTGTCTACTGCTGAGTGGCACACAGATTACTGTACGTGTACACTACAGTGATGTGTCTACTGCTGAGTGGCACACAGACTATTGTACGTGTACATTACAGTGATGTGTCTACTGCTGAGTGGCACACAGAGTACTGTACGTGTACACTTCAGTGATGTGTGTACTTCTGAGTGGCACACAGAGTACTGTACGTGTAAACAACAGTGATGTGTCTACTGCTGAGAGGCACACAGAGTACTGTACATGTACACTACAGTGATGTGTCTACTGCTGTGTGGCACAAAGAGTACTGTACCTGTACACTACAGTGATGTGTCTACTGCTGTGTGGCACACAGGGTACTGTACGTGTACATTACAGTGATGTGTCTACTGCTGTGTGGCACACAGAGTACTGTACGTGTACACTACAGTGATGTGTGTACTACTGAGTAGCACACAGAGTAATGTACGTGTACACTACAGTTATGTGTCTACTGCTGAGTGGCACACAGAATACTGTACGTGTACACTACACTTATGTGTCTACTGTTGAGTGGCACACAGAGAACTGTACGTGTACACTACAGTGATGTGTCTACTGCTGAGTGGCACACAAAGTACTGTACGTGTACACTACAGTGATGTGTCTACTGTTGAGTGGCACACAGAGTATTGTACGTGTACACTACAGTTATGTGTTTACTGCTGAGTGGCACATAGAGTACTGTACTTGTACACAACAGTTATATGTCTACTGTTGATTGGCACATAGAGTACTGTACGTGTACACTACAGTGATGTGTGTACTGCTGAGTGGCACACAGAGTACTGTACATGTACACTACAGTGATGTGTGTACTGCTGAGTGGCACACAGAGTACTGTACGTGTACACTACAGTGATGTGTGTACTGCTGAGTGGCACACAGAGTACTGTACGTGTACACTACAGTTATGTGTCTACTGCTGAGTGGCACACAGAGTACTGTACGTGTACACTACAGTTATGTGTCTACTGTTGAGTGGCACACAGAGTACTGTACATGTACACTACAGTGATGTGTCTACTGCTGAGTGGCACACAGAGTACTGTACGTGTACACTACAGTGATGTGTCTACTGCTGTGTGGCCCACAGAGTACTGTACGTGTACACAACAGTTATGTGTCTACTGCTGAGTGGCACACAGAGAACTGTACGTGTACATTACAGTGATGTGTCTACTGCTGAGTAGCACACAGTGTACTGTACGTGTACACTACAGTGATGTGTCTACTGCTAAGTTGCACACAGTGTACAGTACGTGTACAATACTGTGATGTGTGTACTCCTGAGTGGCACACAGAGTACTGTACTTGTACACTGCAGTGATGTGTCTACTGCTGAGTGGCACACAGATTACTGTACGTGTACATTGCAGTGATGTGTCTACTGTTGAGTGGCACACAGAGTACTGTATGTGTACACTACAGTGATGTGTCTACTGTTGAGTGGCACACAAAGTACTGTACGTGTACACTACAGTGATATGTCTACTGCTGAGTGGCACACAGATTACTGTACGTGTACACTGCAGTGATGTGTCTACTGTTGAGTGGCACACAAAGTACTGTACGTGTACACTACAGTGATGTGTCTACTGCTGAGTGGCACACAAAGTACTGTACGTGTACTCTACAGTGATGTGTTACTGCTGAGTGGCACACAAAGTACTGTTCGTGTACACTACAGTTATGTGTCTACTGCTGAGTGGCACACAGAGTACTGTACGTGTACACTACAGTGATGTGTCTAATACTGAGTGGCACACAGAGTACTGTACTTGTACACTGCAGTGATGTGTCTACTGCTGAGTGGCACACAGAGTACTGTACGTGTACACTACAGTGATGTGTCACTGCTTAGTGGCACACAGAGTACTGTACGTGTACACTACAGTGATGTGTCTACTGCTGTGTGGCACACAGAGTACTATACGTGTACACTACAGTGATGTGTCTACTGCTTAGTGGCACACAGAGTACTTTACGTGTACACTACAGTGATGTGTCTACTACTGAGTGGCACTCAGAGTACTGTACGTGTACACTACAGTCATGTGTCTACTGTTGAGTGGCACTCAGAGTACTGTACGTGTACACTACAGTGATGTGTCTACTGCTGAGTGGCACTCAGAGTACTGTACGTGTACACTACAGTCATGTGTCTACTGCTGAGTGGCACACAGATTACTGTACGTGTACACTACAGTGATGTGTCTACTGCTGAGTGGCACACAAAGTACTGTACGTGTACACTGCAGTGATGTGTCTACTACTATGTGGCACACAGAGTACAGAATTTCTATTTCGGAAGATTTTTTTTGTTAGTAAATTTTTCTAATACATCTGCAATTGAAACCGAACTGCGCAAAGTATTTGCCTACGAACATTGAACCAAATTCGCCTAAATTCAGACAACAGCACAACAAATGTTCCACGTTGTACAACCCGGTGCTGAGGCAAGCCGTCCTGACAGTTTGCCCGCTAAGCCAGTGCACGTTGCACAGTACTTACCGACCAGGAACAGCAGTGCCAGTGCGGCGACAAGTAGGAGGCTCTGGATGGTCTTCATCTTGTGGCTAGAAGTTGGCTTTGACTGATACCGAGCTCGTTCGGAGCCACATATATATATAGCACTGTCGGCAGGTACTCAGTAATTCCCCTAGACGACGCCAACTGACGTCTGTAGGCATAATTGCCGATAAACACTTGTAATTAGATATTTTTAAATTCAAGGTCACTTCAACAACTTTGCGCTCGTTCTTTTATAATTTATGTTTTTCGGTTTCACATTTTAGAAACAGCTTATTGAATTATGAATCAATTAGTTTAACGACGAAATTCAAGCCCGAATTTCTAATGCCAAAGTTTACTGTGATTTGTGTTTCAATGTAAAGCGCCTAAGAAGATTTCAGATTACTTAAGTTTTACTGCAAGTCAGTTCAAGCACAAGAACACAAATCTCCGCTTACGATCTCTGCTATTGGTTAAAACAACATAGAAAATAGTACATTTTATTTTAGATCATCTCTTAATTCCAAATTTTATTGTTGTATAAATAACATTACACACGAAAGACTGCAAAACACACTACACCTTCAGTACAGCATCACGTGTCACTGTCAGCTGTGCATTCTGTCTAGAGCCACTTTATTCCATTCATCTAAGTGAGCGAATATTTCATATGCAGTTCAGCTATTAATATACATTCACATTGCTTTCCTCACCAAACTGATCCTTCAGAACTGCCTAGGGCTTTGTTATTACTTTTGTTCAGGCCACGACATTGTACAGACGATAGACTGACACACTAACGAACTGACGTCAGAATTTTATTCAGACATGATAGACCTATATGTGTGTGTCATATCCAGTGTGGACACGTAAGTGCTCTGAAGTTCAGCTCGAATGAAGCTCTACATTGTTATCGATACTCAAACAGAGAAAAATATTTTAAGATGCAGAAGTACAAACGTACGCCAATAAACGTAGCAATAGCACAAAATATTATTTCACAATTGCTCACTGTATACTCAAAACAAACAAAGCACATTTAACTGTGACTATCGACTGACAAACACAGCCTGCTGTTTATACTGCCCGCTGAGCTGCACAATGTTACACTTCAGTTCCGCAGTTCTAACGTCGGTACGTCACACGTCGGATTGAGCGGTCTATTTTAAAGCAATCTCAGTGTGGCAATGTGGTGCTGGAGAAGAATGGAGAAGATCAGTTGGACCGATCGTGTGAGAAATGAAGAAGTATTACACAGAGTCAAGGAGGAGAGGAATATCCTACATACAATAAAAAGAAGAAAGGCTAACTGGATTGGTCACATCTTGCGTAGAAACTGCCTTCTGAAACACGTGATTGAAGGAAAGTTAGAAGGAAGGATAGAAATGACGGGACGACGAGGGAGAAGACGTAAGCAGCTACTGGATGACCTTAAGGAAAAGAAGAGATACTGGAAATTGAAAGAGGAAGCACTAGATCGCACCCTGTGGAGAACTCGCTTTGGAAGAGGCTACGGACCTGTCGTAAGACAGACTACAGAATGAAAATCAGTGTCACAGGACCTGCTCCTTCCCAGTCCCCCGCTGTAATGTTGCGGTGCGCTTCACACTGTGTTTTGTATATATATGTATATATATGACAGGATGGACAGACTGCATGACATTGTCACTGCACATAACCACGCGCTGAACAGTGATCTCTGCATGCTACATAGCCTAGCAGCGCAAGTCATATCACATCCGGCAGCTTCAGTAATTGCAGTCGGACTGACCTTCAGACTCCAAATCGAAATTCAGGAAACTGAGTGATGCTTTTTGTTTGTCTTACAAACCTGAAAGTTAGTGTGTGTTTGAGCGGATGTGACGTCACTGCGTGGTTATTTATAGGGATTTGGTTTTCGAGGAGCTCCGTTTGTACCATTGTACATCCTTACGGACAAATTTTAGTGTACAACTTTGTGCTGTCGGTACACACGTAATGATATGATGGTGATTTGTGTTGCTAAGCCAAGTGTGGGAATTCGGTATAGCGAGACCGCTTTACGTCTTACAGCTTCAAAGTGTCTATCGTCAAACCAACACACAGTGGACTTTATCTCTCTTGGCACTGTCCTCGCCGACTTTCTAGATGACCGTCAGACGTTACACATTCGTATATTTGCAATGTTCCTTTGTGTCCAGTTCTAAAGCCGTGTTACAAATCATTTGTACATTTAGTCAATGTTTCTAGATATCTATAACTGATTAATTTTTGTATTAGATCGCGAAAGAATGTCTTGAATTCAACGTAAACACTGGTGTTAAGAATGTGCGACCGAACTGTCAATGTCAACAACTAAACACACAAAAACTTGCTACATTACAATTATTATTCCCACACATTGAGCCACGTGCAACCATTTGCCATTACATTGAATGTCCCAATATTTGTGCAATATCGTGCATCGAACTTGCATTGGAAATGCTACGAAAATAACAAAGCTGAAATGAATCATTCCGCCAGTGTCCATGTTCGTTATAAATATTGACGTTACAACTGACAGGCCTGCTGTCGTTTTCTTGCTCACTGCATAAAGTATTTCTTGTTTGTTTAGCGTGAAACCTAAATACGTCTGTTGACTTTCCTGTTACAATGTTCCATAACAGCAAACAACTTGACTGAGGCCGCTCAAAGCAGTTCCAGTCGTGTTGTGTGCCTGACTTCTGCCTGTCTCTGCACTCTCACATTACTCCGAATGTACTGATGACGTAAGGTAAGCAGAGAGCAGCGCTTGTCAGCGCAGGTTGTCACTGTGATATTAGCAACAGAATTCATGTGACTAGAGTGACTAGATTACTGGACATGTACGAGGAGCCTGAAGGAAAACATTTAGAGGGAAATATGGAAAGACTTGTCCGTAGGAACTGTGAGTGCTGCCTCAATGTTGGTGCAGATTGTCACAAATTGACATCAATAAATATTTGGGCCACAAACGTATAACCATTGTACCAACAGTTATATACAGACATGATGTACGAAGTCCAACATTCGGAATTCAGGAAGTGAGTAAGTCAAAGCTCACTAACGGAGAGAGCAACGCGATGCACTGTACAGAGTTCACGGATGTGCACGGTCCATATAAGACAGTCAACACGATGCACTGTACACAGTAAACGGATGTGCATGATCCGTGGTGCTGATGTGACCTGGTTTGTGCAGCTGCTGGAACTGTGAAAATGCAAGACGTGTGTTCGACACTGCTTTTTCAAACACGAAATTCGCGTATCTGTTGGCATTTTGGAATACGTAAGTCATAATTAATAGCAGTCCTTGGCATAATTGATAGGTTAATTGAATTGGAAGACGTCTTGGAATGGAAATAAATGTGGAAGGCACTAAGGTAATGAGAATTGCAAGGCAACCGTCCGTAATAACATTTATGGTAGATCAAAAGCAATTGGAGAATGAGCAATATTTCCAGTAGATCAGAAATATCTGGAAAGTTTTGAAATGTGGTGCTGGAGAAGAATGGAGAAGATCAGTTGGACCGATCGTGTGAGAAATGAAGAAGTATTACACAGAGTGAAGGAGGAGAGGAATATCGTACATACAATAAAAAGAAGAAAGGCTAACTGGATTGGTCACATCTTGCGTATGAACTGCCTTCTGAAACACGTGATTGAAGGAAAGTTAGAGGGAAGGATAGAAATGACGGGAAGACGAGGGGGAAGACGTAAGCAGCTACTTGATGACCTTAAGGAAAAGAGAAGACACTGTAAATTGAAAGAGGAAGCACTAGATCGCACCCTATGGGGATCTCGCTTTCGACGAAGCTACGGACCTGTCGTACGACAGACTACAGAATGAAATGAATGTGTGGTATGTATCTTTGCATACATTAGGAACTGAATTTATATCCTTCCTCATAAGCAAAACGTAGTTCTAGCCAAATGACAGTGTTACTGGTACAGTCGCTGTATATTACGAAAATGTAACACGTGAGTGTGCAGTTACGCAGGATGAACCTTGTCATGCTGATGACGCAGCACGTGGCTCTGCAGTTGTCGTTATGACAAGCAGTGCGACTGTCTACTGACAGAGCACACAGTGCCTGTCTAACGACAGTACATTATTACAAGCAGTGCGACTGTCTACTGACAGAGCACACAGTGCCTGTCTAACGACAGTACCGTACACTGGCTCTGCAGTTGTCGTTATGACAAGCAGTGCGACTGTCTACTGACAGAGCACACAGTGCCTGTCTAACGACAGTACCGTACACTGGCTCTGCAGTTGTCGTTATGATAAGCAGTGCGACTGCCTACTGACAGATCACACAGTGCCTGTCTAACGACAGTACCGTACACTGGCTCTGCAGTTGTCGTTATGATAAGCAGTGCGACTGTCTACTGACAGAGCACACAGTGCCTGTCTAACGACAGTACTGTACACTGGCTCTGCAGTTGTCGTTATGATAAGCAGTGCGACTGCCTACTGACAGATCACACAGTGCCTGTCTAACGACAGTACCGTATACTGACACTGCAGTTGTCTTTATGACAAGCAGTGCGACTGCTTACTGACAGAGCACACAGTGCCTGTCTAGTGACAGTACCGTATACTGGCACTGCAGTTGTCGTTATGACAAGCAGTGCGACTGCCTACTGACAGAGCACACAGTGCCTGTCTAACGACAGTACCGTATACTGGTAAGACGTCGTCGTTTGTTCGGGTTTAGCCTATCCACGTACGACAGCTGATATCCACTTTTACGACGCATGTGACGTACTACAAGGTGGAAGTTGGTAGCAGTTTTAAGTCAGGACTTTTGAATTTTGTTTCGTTCATTCTTATTAGACTTTGCAAAGCGCCACATTGACACAGAATTTCGAGAAATATATTGTGGAGTTATTGTGTCAGGGAAATGATGTTATGTAATGAAGTACATAAATATGGCTATGTGAAGGAGTGGCCATATTGTGATAATGCAGTAAAGTTTAGACCGCGTTTTGTGTGTCAGCCTAACAATTTAGTGACTCATGTGTTGAACAGTAGGAAGCATTCGACTGTATATCGGTGTGACGTGATGTGGTCACTGTCACAGTTAATTGCACGGTTATTTCTGTGCAGACAGTTCAGATAACAAAAGCTGTCACAGCTACACGTTCCTTGATAACTCGCAGCTCCTCATTCTCCCACATACGTGAGCAATTACTGGCTATAATGCAGCGCCTTGTGGTACCACAGCTATACTTCACGCACCGCACATATTATCTTATCGGCCGTCCCACAGGTGTGTTCAAAAGCTTATATCTTACACACCAAATTTGGAGGTCTAGCTGTACACTTTACGTGTCCATGGCCAATTCAATAATTCTTTCTCTTCGTTCATTTATTTCCGTGACTAATTAATTCTACTTCCTCGGCTTCAAGTATTTGTATCTGATTCTAGGAAAAGTTAAACAATCCCTGTTCAGGCCTAGAGAGACCGTGACTGAGGGTTCAAGGAGTTTGAGGCTCCCACTTTTAAAACAATCATT
The DNA here is from genome assembly GCA_021186555.1 of Reticulitermes speratus. NCBI lineage: Eukaryota > Metazoa > Arthropoda > Insecta > Blattodea > Rhinotermitidae > Reticulitermes > Reticulitermes speratus. The sequence goes on from JAJKFL010000010.1 coordinate 25,894,921, forward strand.
ACATGAAGGTGGTAAGTTTGTCAGCCCTAAGCACCAACCATATTAAACCCCCACGAACATTGCCTGGTACCGATTTCTATTGGAGGTTAATAAGACCCGAGAGTCACAGCGCAGCCGGAAGGACTATGTCAGTGAAACATTGAAATGACACCGACCTGACTCTAGTAACGTTCATAATTATGTCAGTGAAACATTGAAATGACACCGACCTGACTCTAGTAACGTTCATAATTATGTCAGTGAAACATTGCAATGACACCGACCTGACACTAGTAACGTTCATAATTATGTCAGTGAAACATTGAAATGACACCGACCTGACTCTAGTAACGTTCATAATTATGTCAGTGAAACATTGCAATGACACCGACCTGACTCTAGTAACGTTCATAATTATGTCAGTGAAACATTGCAATGACACCGACCTGACACTAGTAACGTTCATAATTATGTCAGTGAAACATTGAAATGACACCGACCTGACTCTAGTAACGTTCATAATTATGTCAGTGAAACATTGCAATGACACCGACCTGACTCTAGTAACGTTCATAATTATGTCAGTGAAACATTGCAATGACACCGACCTGACACTAGTAACGTTCATAATTATGTCAGTGAAACATTGCAATGACACCGACCTGACACTAGTAACGTTCATAATTATGTCAGTGAAACATTGAAATGACACCGACCTGACTCTAGTAACGTTCATAATTATGTCAGTGAAACATTGCAATGACACCGACCTGACACTAGTAACGTTCATAATTATGTCAGTGAAACATTGAAATGACACCGACCTGACTCTAGTAACGTTCATAATTATGTCAGTGAAACATTGCAATGACACCGACCTGACTCTAGTAACGTTCATAATTATGTCAGTGAAACATTGCAATGACACCGACCTGACACTAGTAACGTTCATAATTATGTCAGTAAAACATTGCAATTACACCGACCTGACTCTAGTAACGTTCATAATTATGTCAGTGAAACATTGCAATTACACCGACCTGACTCTAGTAACGTTCATGATTATGTCAGTAAAACATTGCAATGACACCGACCTGACTCTAGTAACGTTCATAATTATGTAAGTGAAACATTGCAATGACACCGACCTGACTCTAGTAACGTTCATAATTATGTCAGTGAAACATTGCAATGACACCGACCTGACTCTAGTAACGTTCATAATTATGTCAGTGAAACATTGCAATGACACCGACCTGACTCTAGTAACGTTCTTAATTATGTCAGTGAAACATTGCAATGACATCGACCTGACTCTAGTAACGTTCATAATTATGTCAGTGAAACATTGAAATGACACCGACCTGACTCTAGTAACGTTCATAATTATGTCAGTGAAACATTGCAATGACACCGACCTGACTCTAGTAACGTTCATAATTATGTCAGTGAAACATTGCAATGACACCGACCTGACTCTAGTAACGTTCTTAATTATGTCAGTGAAACATTGCAATGACATCGACCTGACTCTAGTAACGTTCATAATTATGTCAGTGAAACATTGCAATGACACCGACCTGACTCTAGTAACGTTCTTAATTATGTCAGTGAAACATTGCAATGACACCGACCTGACTCTAGTAACGTTCATAATTATGTCAGTGAAACATTGCAATGACACCGACCTGACTCTAGTAACGTTCTTAATTATGTCAGTGAAACATTGCAATGACACCGACCTGACTCTAGTAACGTTCTTAATTATGTCAGTGAAACATTGCAATGACACCGACCTGACTCTAGTAACGTTCATAATTATGTCAGTGAAACATTGCAATGACACCGACCTGACTCTAGTAACGTTCATAATTATGTCAGTGAAACATTGCAATGACACCGACCTGACCCTAGTAACGTTCATAATTATGTCAGTGAAACATTGCAATGACACCGACCTGACTCTAGTAACGTTCATAATTATGTCAGTGAAACATTGCAATGACACCGACCTGACCCTAATAACGTTCATAATTATGTCAGTGAAACATTGCAATGACACCGACCTGACTCTACTAACGTTCATAATTATGTCAGTGAAACATTGCAATGACACCGACCTGACTCTAGTAACTTTCATAATTATGTCAGTGAAATATTGCAATGACACCGACCTGACTCTAGTAACGTTCATAATTATGTCAGTGAAACATTGCAATGACACCGACCTGACTCTACTAACGTTCATAATTATGTCAGTGAAACATTGCAATGACACCGACCTGACTCTAGTAACGTTCATAATTATGTCAGTGAAACATTGCAATGACACCGACCTGACTCTAGTAACTTTCATAATTATGTCAGTGAAATATTGCAATGACACCGACCTGACTCTAGTAACGTTCATGATTATGTCAGTGAAACATTGCAATGACACCGACCTGACTCTACTAACGTTCATAATTATGTCAGTGAAACATTGCAATGACACCGACCTGACTCTACTAACGTTCATAATTATGTCAGTGAAATATTGCAATGACACCGACCTGACTCTAGTAACGTTCATAATTATGTCAGTGAAACATTGCAATGACACCGACCTGACTCTAGTAACGTTCATAATTATGTCAGTGAAACATTGCAATGACACCGACCTGACTCTAGTAACGTTCATAATTATGTCAGTGAAACATTGCAATGACACCGACCTGACTCTAGTAACGTTCATAATTATGTCAGTGAAACATTGCAATGACACCGACCTGACTCTAGTAACGTTCATAATTATGTCAGTGAAACATTGCAATGACACCGACCTGACTCTAGTAACGTTCATAATTTGACAGTATGTCTACGTATGTGTGTGGCTCTGCAGGCAGTGTTGGCTGTGTGTAAGTAGTCTTCCTCTGTTCTTGTGTCAAGGAAGACACGGACACTATCAGTCCGTAAGGAAAGGACAGTCGTGTCTGAACAGTGAGCGTGTGCTTGAAATTGGAGAATTCTATGGAATGGAAATGAACGTGATAATTCCTGAACTAATGAGAATCTGAAGGCAACCATCCCCAATGGAAATTATGGTATAACAAAAACAATTGGAGAATGTGGAATATTTCAATTACTTAGGCAGGATGATAACAAACGATGCAAGATGTACACGTGACATTGAATCCAGTATTGCCGTGGCAAAAGCAGCATTCAACAATAAGAAACTCTTTTCACCTGCAAACTGGACTTAAATTTAAGGAAGAAACTAGTAAAGTGCTACATTTGGAGCGTAGCTTTGTGTGGTGCTGAAACGTGGACACTTTGGGAAAGTAGATAAGAAATATCTGAAAAGTTTTGAAATGTGGTGCTGGAGAAGAATGGAGAAGATCAGTTGGACCGATCGTGTGAGAAATGAAGAAGTATTACACAGAGTCAAGGAGGAGACGAATATCGTACATAAAATATCGTACATACAATACATACAATATCGTACATAATATACATAAAATATCGTGAATACAGTACATAAAATATCGTACATAAAATACATAAAATATCGTACATACAAACATATAATATCGTACATACGATACGTATAATATCGTACATACAATACATACTATATCGTAGATAATATACTTTCAATATCGTACATAAAATACAATATCGTACATACAATACATACAATATCATACATACAATACATACATTATCTTACATACAATACATACAATATCGTACATACAATATATACAATATCGTACATAAAATACATAAAATATCGTACATAAAATATATAAAATATCGTACATACAATACATACAATATCGTACATACAATACACACAATATCGTACATACAATACATACAATATCGTACATCCAATACATACAATATCGTACATACAATACATACAATATCGTACATACAATACATACAATATCGTACATACAATACATAAAATATCGTACATACAATACATACAATATCATACATACAATACATACAATATCATACATACAATACATACAATATCGTACATACAATACATAAATATCGTACATAAAATACATAAAATATCATACATACAATACATAAATATCGTACATACAATACACACAATACCGTTATATACAATACATACAATATCGTACATACAATACATAGAATATCGTATATACAATACATAAAATGTCGTACATACAATACATACAATATCGTACATACAATACATAAAATATCATACATACAATACATAAAATATCGTACATACAATACATACAATATCGTACATACAATACATACAATAATGTACATACAATACATACACTATCATACATACAATACATAAAATATCGTACATACAAAACATAAAATTTCGTACATGCAATACATAAAACATCGTACATACAGTACATAAAATATCGTACATACAATACATAAAATATCGTACATACAGTACATAAAATAACGTACATACAATACATAAAATTTTGTACACACAATAAATAAAATATAGTACATACAATACATACAATATCGTATATACAATTCATACAATATCGTACATACAGTACATACAATTTCGTAAATACAATACATAAAATATCGTACATACAATACATACAATATTGTACATACAATACATAAAATATCATACATACAATACATAAAATATCATACATACAATACATACAATATCATACATACAATACATACAATATCGTACATACAATACATGCAATACATAAAACATCGTACATACAATACATATAATATCGTATATATAATACATACAATACATACATTATCGTAAGTACGATACATATAGTATGGTACATAAAATTCATACAATATATTATATACAATAGATACAATATCGTACGTACAGTACATAAAATAACGTACATACAATACACAATATCGTACATATAATACATACAATATCGTACATACAATACATACATATTCGTACATAAAATAATAAAATATCATATATGCATACATTACAATATCGTACATAGAGTACATACAGTATCGTACATAAATATAATACAATATCGTACATACATTTCATAAAATATCGTAAAAATAATACATAAATATCTACATAAAATACATACAATATCCATACATGTAATTACATACAGTATCACTAACATCAATACATAAAATGTCGTACATTCGTACATAGAGTATCGTACATTACATACATACATATCGTAGTACATACATACAATATCGTACATTACGGTACATACAATTCATACATACAATACAAAAATATCCTACATGCTTACATACAATTTCTACATACAATATATACATATATCGTACATACAGTACATATCAATTCTCATATCATATTTATATCCTACATACATACATACAATGATTCTACTTACTAATACATGAATATATCGTACATACATACATACATTATCGTACATTACAGTACATAAAATATAGTACATACAATACATACAATATCCTACATGCAATACATATAATATCCTACATACATTACATACAATATCGTACATAAAATACATACATATCGTACATACAATGCATACAATATCGTTTATACAATACTTACAATATCTTACATACAATACATACAATATCGTACATACAGTACATACAGAATCGTACATACAGTATCGTACATGCAATACATACAATATCCTACATGCAATACATACAATATCCTACATACAATACATACAATATCGTACATACAGGACATGAAATATTCTACATACAGTACATATAATATCCTACATACAATACACACAATATCGTACAAACAGTTACATAAAATATCGTACATACAATTACATACAATTTCCTACATACATATACCTACAATATCATACATAGTGTACATAAAATATCGTACATACAATACATACAATATCCTACATACAATGCATACAATATCATACATACAATACATACAATATCGTTCATACAATACTTACAATATCGTAATAAAATATATACAATATGGTTAAAAGGGTATATATAATATCGTACATATAATACACACAATATCGTACATACAATACTTACAATGTCGTACATACAATACATACAACATCCTACATACAATACATACAATATCGTACATACAATTTCGTACATACAATACGTAAAATATCGTACATACAATACGTAAAATATCGTACATACAATACATACAATATCGTACATACATTACATAAAATACATACAATATCTTACATACAATACATAAAATAGCTTACATGCAATTTCCTACAATTCGTACATAAAATACATACAATATCATACATATATATTCGTACATACAATACATACAATATCGTACATACAATTCATACAATATCGTACATACAATACCTACAATATCGTAAATACAATACCTACAATATCGTACATGCAATAAATACAATATCTTACATAAAATACATACAATATCGTACATATAATATCGTACATACAATATCGTACATATAATATCGTACATACAATACATACAATATCGTACATACGATACATAAAATATCGTACATACAATACATACAATATCGTACATAAAATACATACAATATCGTACATACAATACGTACAATATGATACATACAATGCCCCCACATAACACATTCAAAATACATAAATATTGTGACCGCCTTACTGATGGCGTTATTACATTATAACGAAGTAGCTGGTCAGATAATAAAGAATACCCTGCATTACACGGAAACCGGAAGTTCATTACCAGGTGCACAAAAGCCAACTGCATTCATTCCACGCTGTCCCAACACATTTTCTCAGATACAATTTAATAATATCCTCTCACATACGCCTTCGACTTCCAAGCGGTGTCTTTCATTCAGGTTTCTCCCCCAAAACCCTCTAAGTGTTTCTATTCTCCCTAAGACGTGCCACATTTCCAGCCCATCTCATTCTCCGTACTTCGATTATGCGAATTATATTTGATGAGGTGTACAAATAATGAAACTGGGTAGCAGAGTTAATTAATTTAATTCAGATCGTGTACACTTCAGTGACTTCATACACTTCAGTGACTGCGTACACTTCAGTTACTGCGTACACTTCAGTGACTGCGTACAATTCAGTGACTGCGTACACTTCAGTGACTGTGTACACCATCATCAGCGTTCCTTTGCAAGTCAGTTCCACTAGTTGCTTTTCGCTTTGTAACTAACTGCTGACAGCCTAACTGACCTGTAACTAAATGCTGACAGCCTAACTGACCTGTAACTAAATGCTGACAGCCTAACTGACCTGTAACTAAATGCTGACAGCCTAACTGACCTGTAACTAAATGCTGACAGCCTAACTGACCTGTAACTAAATGCTGACAGCCTAACTGACCTGTAACTATATGCTGACAGCCTAACTGACCTGTAACTAAATGCTGACAGCCTAACTGACCTGTAACTAAATGCTGACAGCCTAACCGACCTGTAACTAAATCCTGACAGCCTAACTGACCTGTAACTAAATGCTGACAGCCTAACTGACCTGTAACTAAATGCTGACAGCCTAACTGACCTGTAACTAAATGCTGACTGCCTAACTGTCCTGTAACTAAATGCTGACAGCCTAAATGACCTGTAAGTAAATGCTGACAGCCTAAATGTCCTGTAACTAAATGCTGACAGCCTAACTGTCCTGTAACTAAATGCTGACAGCCTAACTGACCTGTAACTAAATGCTGACAGCCTAACTGACCTGTAACTAAATGCTGACAGCCTAACTGTCCTGTAACGACCCAGTTGCCTCCTCTTAGTTGTTTCTATTTCAAAGCCCATTTACTAATCCCTTCAGAGCTTGTTTCGCTAATTGAATTTAACAATTAAGCAAATCAGTTGCTTTGTTGAGGCGTCCTGCACAGATATCAATACCAAAAGTGTCCGTATACCACCGTAGACCGACTGAGCCTTCTGCTCTTCTCTGCTCTTAAAATGAACGTTCATTGTAAAAGCAGCAAGTTCCTGAGCCGTGATAGGCGTCGTGTTATAGCATGTGCCGTGACAGGCGTCGTGTTATAGCATGTGCCGTGATAGGCGTCGTGTTATAGCATGTGCCGTGACAGGTCGTGTGTTATATCATTTGCCGTGACAGGCGTCGTGTTATAGCATTTGCCGTGACAGGCGTCGTGTTATAGCATGTGCCGTGACAGGCGTCGTGTTATAGCATGTGCCGTGACAGGCGTCGTGTTATAGCATGTGCCGTGATTGGCGTCGTGTTATAGCATGTGCCGTGACAGGCGTCTTGCCGTGACCAGTACCAAGCGTTACAGCAAAGTGTGCAACTGACAGCAGTCGCTCTGAACGTGCTTATTAAATGGGCCTCTATTTGGGTATTTTGGGTATAACGAGTCAGTGTACGTGCACTGTCAGTAGGTCAGTTGGATCTGTCAGTTGCAGTCATCAGATACAGTCATAGTCAGTTAATAGTCTGATAATCCGTTCCAAAGCACTATATATACTGGGAACAGTTTTGGAGACAAAACGTTTTTGGTGAAAGTAACACGATATGAAGGCGTATAGGTTCAGAACAGGCATAGCTCCAGTCATTCTTAACTTGCCTCTAGATAGAAGTGGGTAGTTAACTTGACGCCACGACGTCTGTTCTCCTTGGGAAGAACCGCCGTGAATTTAATAGGAGGTTGGGTGGGACCGAGAACACCTCTGAAGAAGAGAGAGAGGTCTATCGCTTCTGCAGAACACCTCTGAAGAAGAGAAAGAGAGGTCTATCGCTTCTCCAGAACACCTCTGAAGAAAAGGAGAGAGGTCTATCGCTTCTGCAGAACACCTCTGAAGAAGAGAAAGAGAGGTCTATCGATTCTCCAGAACACCTCTGAAGAAGAGAAAGAGAGGTCTATCGCTTCTCCAGAACACCTCTGAAGAAAAGGAGAGAGGTCTATCGCTTCTCCAGAACACCTCTGAAGAAAAGGAGAGAGGTCTATCGCTTCTCCAGAACACCTCTGAAGAAGAGAAAGAGAAGTCTATCGATTCTCCAGAACACCTCTGAAGAAGAGAAAGAGAGGTCTATCGCTTCTCCAGAACACCTCTGAAGAAGAGAAAGAGAAGTCTATCGATTCTCCAGAACACCTCTGAAGAAGAGAGAGAGGTCTATCGCTTCTGCAGAACACCTCTGAAGAAAAGGAGAGAGGTCTATCGCTTCTCCAGAACACCTCTGAAGAAGAGAAAGAGAAGTCTATCGATTCTCCAGAACACCTCTGAAGAAGAGAGAGAGGTCTATCGCTTCTGCAGAACACCTCTGAAGAAGAGAAAGAGAGGTCTATCGATTCTCCAGAACACCTCTGAAGAAGAGAAAGAGAGGTCTATCGCTTCTCCAGAACACCTCTGAAGAAAAGGAGAGAGGTCTATCGCTTCTCCAGAACACCTCTGAAGAAAAGGAGAGAGGTCTATCGATTCTCCAGAACACCTCTGAAGAAGAGAAAGAGAAGTCTATCGATTCTCCCGGGAATTAAAGTGTATCTTTAAGAAAGAGGATGTAAGTAGTTGGGCTGGATTAATCTGGCTCACAATTAGTGATAAGTGGCGGGCTGTTGTTAAGGCGGTGATGAAGGACATGATTTCATAAAATTTGGGAAATTTATTGAGTAGCTGAGGAACTATCAACTTTGCATGACGAGATTTGCTCGTTGGAGTTAGTTGTTTAGTTAATTAGTTAGTTAGTCAGTTAGGTAGTTAGTTAGTTAGTTAGTTATGACAAATTACGTATTGCATTAGAGAGTGCTGTCTTAATATTCAGTGTCTCAGGCTTCGAGGGTTAAACTAACTAAATAACTAACTAACTAACTAACTCCATTTAGCACAGTCCTTCTTAACAAGCTAAAAGGTCGTCAGCTGGTCAAGAAATTTCCCGCAATTTAAGGAACCCGAAGGTTCATTACCGCACTCACAACAGCCACAGGGGAGGAAAGGACAGGTACAAATCAATGAAGACAAGGGGGTTGCAGTTATCGTCCGGCGGAACTATCTCGTGCTCAAGTCACGTAACACGGCACAAGATGAGCACTGCTTAGTGATATTTGATGTCTCAAGGTCAGTACAGTGACTGTGCTACACGATGGGGGAACCGTGGTTTGAATCCCAGGAGTGGCAAATATCCCTTTTTAAATATAGTTCCAGACAGAATTTGGCGCCATTAAGGGCCCTGTTTCAGTGTCTAAAGGGGTATTTGCTCTGGGCGCGAAATTGAACACACATTTTCACATTTTGGCGAGGTTGAGAAAGAGTGGAGTTGTGCCTTATCACCTCTATACGCCCTCATGGCTTGTACCGCACTGTGTTCAGTGTGACGGTGATGAATCCAAAAACCCCACATGTTCGTGTCCGCGACACACACTGGCTGCTTGAGTAGCTGGAAAGCAGACACTGGCTGTGTGTCAGTGTCAAGGACATCGACCTTGAGCGGCTTGTCAGTAGGTCTTTTGTTTAACGAAATTGACAGTGAGACACAGAGGGTAGGGGTGTCGGTGGAGGTGAAGGAAACACAACTGTCAGGACATATGCAGCTGGAACGTCGTCTTTAAATAAGTAACAAGCTGCATCATTTGCAGTGCTTCACAATTTATTCAGTACAGTGTGCATAAGAATGTATACATTGTGCTAATTGTGCGTAGGAAAGTTTACAGTGCGTTACAACAGTGTGTTTACATCCACAAACAACAGTTTGCCGTCGTTCAAATCAAGTGCAGCGCTCGGTCAGTGCGACACTTGTGCTGTGCCTTGCAGACAGTTAGACGTGTTGTGTTGTGGCGGTACTGACAGCTGACTGCTTGCTGTGTGATGCTGAAGGCTGACACGAGTTGTGTTGTGGCGGTACTGACAGCTGACTGCTTGCTGTGTGATGCTGAAGGCTGACACGTGTTGTGTTGTGGCGGTACTGACAGCTGACTGCTTGCTGTGTGATGCTGAAGGCTGACACGACGGCACTGTGCGAGATTTGTCCGGGAACAGAGCGATGTTGTGGGTCATATAGGGGAGACGTGACGGTAGTTTCGGTAGGAGCGGGCAATTACCCAATTATATCAATTATGTCAGTAATTAGACTGAGAGGAATACCAACAGTTTTATTAACTGCAGTACCAACGCCACCGACAATCACCAATGTTCCATTTACGACGGAGCCTAACAGTCCTGGTTGAGGCGCGCTGCTGCCGATATCTGTAAAGAAATACAATTAGTAATGCTGTTACATGCAGTGTAAACAGTTGTTGTGCTGAACAGAGATATAGTTACAGGATAGTGACAGGATAGTGACAGGATAGTGACAGGATAGTGTAAAGGTTACGAAATGTTATTCAGTGTCATTTGGACAATTTTGTTATTGCTGTCAGTACACAGCATTTCGGGTAAGTGAAGACGAAACAGACCCGAAAATTTCGACATACAAATTCGATGGAAATGTACAGCTTGGAACAAATATGTCGTGGTTGGATTGATAAGGTTCACATTTGCTTAAGCAAAGGCGAAGGCATATTGTGTACCGATTTGTATGGTCAGGAAAGGGGAAATTGGCGGGGGGGTCGTTGTGAACGTGAGTGAGGGCCATTGGTTGGTGTAATAAGTGTAGGACTTTTGGCTATCTGGAAAATTTAGTAGCTGGAACAGAAGAATTAGCTCCACGAGTTGATGTGGTTATCTTTATTGTTGTTGATTTATTTTCTTTTAAAATAATTAGAATGTCTCAGGCACATACAAATGTATCACATTATTATATAAGCTACATATAATATAAGACCTGTATAGACAGTAAGTGCCCAGTGCAGATAGCACATATACTTGACATCGAAACACAACTGTGACAACTGTCACCACAAACACTAATACAGACATTGTAATGACACGTTACAGAAATGTGTGTAGGTAATAAAATGCAATTGTGTTACATGTCATAAAGAATACAGCCGTAAGGTTTGTAAACTTACGTTGACGTGTGCACAGGCAGATACGAATGACAGAGACAATACATCTGTACAACATAGTTTTAAAAATAACATCGTTCTTCCGTGCAGGGTCACAGTTACCAAATGTTTCAAAAACAAACTTCATAACTAAAGAAGAATGTAATTAGTTAATTCAGTATATACAAAGATATCCGTGCAGAAGGCACCAGCTGTCGTGTCATAACGTACCAAACCACAGAGAGTGCAGCAAGGACAGGAAGGACAGGACACTTGATACAGTTACATGTGACATGTGCTAACGGCAGAACAGCAAACGGTATTGTAAGTGTACACTACAGTGATGTGTCTGCTGCTGAGTGGCACACAGATTACTGTACGTGTACACTACAGTGATGTGTCTGCTGCTGAGTGGCACACAGGTACTGTACGTGTACACTACAATGATGTGTCTACTGCTGAGTGGTACACAGAGTACTGTACGTGTACACTACAGTGATGTGTGTACTTCTGAGTGGCACACAGATTACTGTACGTGTACACTGCAGTGATGTGTCTACTGTTGAGTGGCACAAAGAGTACTGTACGTGTAAACTACAGTGATGTGTCTACTGCTGAGTGGCACACAGAGTACTGAACATGTACACTACAGTGATGTGTCTACTGCTGAGTGGCACACAGAGTACTGTACGTGTACACTACAGTGATGTGTGTACTTCTGAGTGGCACACAGATTACTGTACGTGTACACTGCAGTGATGTGTCTACTGTTGAGTGGCAGAAAGAGTACTGTACGTGTACACTACAGTGATGTGTCTGCTGCTGAGTGGCACACAGGTACTGTACGTGTACACTACAGTGATGTGTCTACTGCTGAGTGGTACACAGAGTACTGTACGTGTACACTACAGTGATGTGTGTACTTCTGAGTGGCACACAGAGTACTGTACGTGTACACTACAGTGATGTGTCTACTGCTGAGTGGCACAAAGAGTACTGTACGTGTAAACTACAGTGATGTGTCTACTGCTGAGTGGCACACAGAGTACTGAACATGTACACTACAGTGATGTGTCTACTGCTGTGTGGCACAAAGAGTACTGTAAGTGTACACTACAGTGATATGTCTACTGCTGAGTGGTACACAGAGTACTGTACGTGTAAACTACAGTGATGTGTCTACTGCTGTGTGGCACACAGAGTACTGTACGTGTACACTACAGTGATGTGTGTACTTCTGAGTGGCACACAGGGTACTGTACGTGTAAACTACAGTGATGTGTCTACTGCTGAGTGGCACACAGAGTACTGAACATGTACACTACAGTGATGTGTCTACTGCTGAGTGGCACACAGAGTACTGTAAGTGTACACTACAGTGATTGTGTGCTACTGCTGATGCTGGCACACAGAGTTACTGTACGTGTACACTACAGTGATGTGTTTGCTGGTGGCACACATGAGTTGCACACAGGTACTGTACGTGTAAACTACAGTGATGTGTCTACTGCTGAGTGGTACACAGAGTACTGTACGTGTACACTACAGTGATGTGTGTACTTCTGAGTGGCACAAGGGTACTGTACGTGTAACTACAGTGATGTGTCTACTGCTGAGTGGCACACAGAGTACTGAACATGTACACTACAGTGATGTGTTTACTGCTGTGTGGCACAAAGAGTACTGTACGTGTACACTGCAGTGATATGACTACTCTGGAGGGCACAAGAGTACTGTACGTGTACACTACAGTGATGTGTCTACTGCTGTGTGGCACAAAGAGTACTGTACGTGTACACTACAGTGATGTGTCTACTGCTGAGTGGCACAAAGATTACTGTACGTGTACACTACAGTGATGTGTCTACTGCTGTGTGGCACAAAGGTACTGTACGTGTACACTGCAGTGATGTGTACTCCTGAGTGGCACACAGAGATACTGTACGTGTACACTACAGTGATGTGTCTACTGCCTTGTAGATGGCACACAGAGTACTGTACGTGTACACTACAGTGATGTGTGTACTACTGAGTAGCACACAGAGTAATGTACGTGTACACTACATATTATGTTAACTATGCTGAGTGGACACACAGAATGTTTACTGTAGTCGTTACACTATCACTTATGTGTTCTACTGTTGAGTGGCACACAGAGTACTGTACGTGTACACTACAGTGATGTGTTTTACTGCTGAGTGGCACACAAGTACTGTACGTGTACACTACAGTATGTGTCTACTGTTGAGTGGCACACAGAGTATTGTACGTGTACACTACAGTTATGTGTCTACTGCTGGTGGAACACACAGTACTGTACGTTACACTACAGTGATGTATCTAATGTTGAGTGGCATACAGAGAACTGTAAGTGTACATACAGTGATGTGTTCTACTGCTGAGTGGCACACAGAGTACTGTACGTGTACACTACAGTTATGTGTCTACTGCTGAGTGGCACACAGAGTACTGTACGTGTACACTACAGTGATGTGTCTACTGCTGTGTGGCATACAGAGTACTGTACGTGTACACTACAGTGATGTGTGTACTACTGAGTGCACACAGAGTAATGTACGTGTACACTACAATTATGTACTACTGCTGAGTGGCACACAGATACTGTACGTGTACACTACACTTATGTGTCTACTGTTGAGTGGCACACAGAGTACTGTACGTGTACACTACAGTGATGTGTCTACTGCTGAGTGGCACACAATGTACTGTACGTGTACACTACAGTGATGTGTCTACTGTGAGTGGCACACAGAGTATTGTACGTGTACACTACAGTTATGTGTCTACTGCTGAGTGGAACACACAGTACTGTACGTATACACTACAGTGATGTATTAATGTTGAGTGGCATACAGAGAACTGTAAAGTGTACACTACAGTGATGTGTTTACTGCAGATTGGCACACAGAGTACTGTACGTGTACACTACAGTTATTGTCTACTGCTGGTGGCACACAGAGTACTGTACGTGTACACTCAGTTATGTGTCTACTGTTGAGTGGCACACAGAGTACTGTACGTGTACACTACAGTGATGTGTGTACTGCTGAGTGGCACACAGAGTACTGCACGTGTACACTACAGTGATGTGTGTACTGCTGATTGGCACTCAGAGTACTGTACGTGTACACTACAGTGATGTGTTACTGCTGTGTGGCACATAGAGTACTGTACGTGTACACTGGCAGTTATGTGTCTACTCTTGTGTGGCACACAGAGTACTGTACGTGTACACTACAGTGATGTGTGTACTGCTGAGTGCACACAGAGTACTGTACGTGTACACTACAGTGATGTGTGTACTGCTGAGTGGCACACAGTGTACTGTACGTGTACACTACAGTTATGTGTCTACTGCTGAGTGGCACACAGAGTACTGTACGTGTACACTACAGTTATGTGTCTACTGTTGAGTGGCACACAGTGTACTGTACTGTACATACAGTGATGTGTCTACTGCTGAGTGGCACACAGAGTACTGTACGTGTACACTACAGTGATGTGTCTACTGCTGAGTGGCACACAGAGTACTGTACGTGTACACTGCAGTGATGTGTCTACTGCTGAGTGCACAGAGTGTATGTATGTGTACACTACAGTAGATGTGTCTATGCTGTGTGGCACACAGTGTACAGTACGTGTACATACTGTGATGTGTGTACTCCTGAGTGGCACACAGAGTACTGTACTTGTACACTGCAGTGATGTGTCTACTGCTGAGTGGCACACAGATTACTGTACGTGTACACTGCAGTGATGTGTCTACTATGAGTGGCACACAGAGTATTGTTGTGTACACTACAGTGATGTGTCTACTGTTGAGTGGCACACAAGTACTGTACGTGTACACTACAGTGATGTGTCTACTGCTGAGTGGCACACAGATTACTGTACGTGTACACTGCAGTGATGTGTTACTGTTGAGTGGCACACAGAGTACTGTACGTGTACACTACAGTGATGTGTCTACTGCTGAGTGGCACACAAGTACTGTTCGTGTACACTACAGTTATGTGTCTACTGCTGAGTGGCACACAGAGTACTGTACGTGTACACTACAGTGATGTGTCTACTGCTGAGTGGCACACAGATTACTGTACGTGTACACTACAGTGATGTGTTTGCTGCTGTGTGGCACACAGGTACTGTACGTGTACACTACAGTGATTGTGTCTACTGCTGAGTGGTACACAGAGTACTGTACGTGTACACTACAGTGATGTGTGTACTTCTGAGTGGCACAAGGGTACTGTACGTGTAAACTACAGTGATGTGTCTACTGCTGAGTGGCACACAGAGTACTGTACATGTACACTACAGTGATGTGTTTACTGCTGTGTGGCACAAAGAGTACTGTACGTGTACACTGCAGTGATATGACTACTCCTGAGAGGCACACAGAAATACTGTACGTGTACACTACAGTGATGTGTCTACTGCTGTGTGGCACAAAGAGTACTGTACGTGTACACTACAGTGATGTGTCTACTGCTGAGTGGCACAAGATTACTGTACGTGTACACTACAGTGATGTGTCTACTGCTGTGTGGCACAAAGAGTACTGTACGTGTACATCTGCAGTGATGTGACTACTCTGAGTGGCACACAGAATACTGTACGTGTACACTACAGTGATGTGTCTACTGCTGTGTGGCACACAGAGTACTGTACGTGTACACTTACAGTGATGTGTGTACTACTGTAGTAGGCACACAGAGTAATGTACGTGTACACTACAATTATGTAACTACTGCTGAGTGGCACACAGAATACTGTACGTGTACACTACATTATGTGTCTACTGTTGAGTGGCACACAGAGTACTGTACGTGTACACTACAGTGATGTGTCTACTGCTGAGTGGCACACAAGTACTGTACGTGTACACTACAGTGATGTGTCTACTGTTGAGTGGCACACAGAGTATTGTACGTGTACACTACAGTTATGTGTCTACTGCTGAGTGGAACACACAGTACTGTACGTATACACTACAGTGATGTATCTATGTTGAGTGGCATACAGAGAACTGTAAGTGTACACTACAGTGATGTGTTTACTGCTGAGTGGCACACAGAGTACTGTACGTGTACACTACTGTTATGTGTCTACTGTGAGTGGCACACAGAGTACTGTACGTGTACACTACAGTGATGTGTCTACTGCTGTGTGGCATACAGAGTACTGTACGTGTACACTACAGTGATGTGTGTACTACTGAGTAGCACACAGAGTAATGTACGTGTACACTACAATTATGTAACTACTGCTGAGTGGCACACAGAATACTGTACGTGTACACTACACTTATGTGTCTACTGTTGAGTGGCACACAGAGTACTGTACGTGTACACTACAGTGATGAGTCTACTGCTGAGTGGCACACAATGTACTGTACGTGTACACTACAGTGATGTGTCTACTGTTGAGTGGCACACAGAGTATTGTACGTGTACACTACAATTATGTGTCTACTGCTGAGTGGAACACACAGTACTGTACGTATACACTACAGTGATGTATCTAATGTTGAGTGGCATACAGAGAACTGTAAGTGTACACTACAGTGATGTGTTTACTGCTGAATGGCACACAGAGTACTGTACGTGTACACTACAGTTATGTGTCTACTGCTGAGTGGCACACAGAGTACTGTACGTGTACACTACAGTTATGTGTCTACTGTTGAGTGGCACACAGAGTACTGTACGTGTACACTACAGTGATGTGTGTACTGCTGAGTGGCACACAGAGTACTGCACGTGTACACTACAGTGATGTGTGTACTGCTGATTGGCACTCAGAGTACTGTACGTGTACACTACAGTGATGTGTATACTGCTGTGTGGCACATAGAGTACTGTACGTGTACACGGCAGTTATGTGTCTACTCTTGTGTGGCACACAGAGTACTGTACGTGTACACTACAGTGATGTGTGTACTGCTGAGTAGCACACAGAGTACTGTACGTGTACACTACAGTGATGTGTGTACTGCTGAGTGGCACACAGTGTACTGTACGTGTACACTACAGTTATGTGTCTACTGCTGAGTGGCACACAGAGTACTGTACGTGTACACACAGTTATGTGTCTACTGTTGGTGGCACACAGTGTACTGTACATGTACACTACAGTGATGTGTCTACTGCTGAGTGGCACACAGAGTACTGTACGTGTACACTACAGTGATGTGTCTACTGCTGAGTGGCACACAGAGTACTGTACGTGTACACTGCAGTGATGTGTCTACTGCTGAGTAGCACAGAGTGTACTGTATGTGTACACTACAGAGATGTGTCTACTGCTGTGTGGCACACAGTGTACAGTACGTGTACAATACTGTGATGTGTGTACTCCTGAGTGGCACACAGAGTACTGTACTTGTACACTGCAGTGATGTGTCTACTGCTGAGTGGCACACAGATTACTGTACGTGTACACTGCAGTGATGTGTCTACTATTGAGTGGCACACAGAGTATTGTATGTGTACACTACAGTGATGTGTCTACTGTTGAGTGGCACACAAAGTACTGTACGTGTACACTACAGTGATGTGTCTACTGCTGAGTGGCACACAGATTACTGTACGTGTACACTGCAGTGATGTGTCTACTGTTGAGTGGCACACAGAGTACTGTACGTGTACACTACAGTGATGTGTCTACTGCTGAGTGGCACACAAAGTACTGTTCGTGTACACTACAGTTATGTGTCTACTGCTGAGTGGCACACAGAGTACTGTACGTGTACACTACAGTGATGTGTCTACTGCTGAGTGGCACACAGATTACTGTACGTGTACACTACAGTGATGTGTTTGCTGCTGAGTGGCACACAGGTACTGTACGTGTACACTACAGTGATGTGTCTACTGCTGAGTGGTACACAGAGTACTGTACGTGTACACTACAGTGATGTGTGTACTTCTGAGTGGCACACAGGGTACTGTACGTGTAAACTACAGTGATGTGTCTACTGCTGAGTGGCACACAGAGTACTGAACATGTACACTACAGTGATGTGTTTACTGCTGTGTGGCACAAACAGTACTGTACGTGTACACTGCAGTGATATGACTACTCCTGAGAGGCACACAGAGTACTGTACGTGTACACTACAGTGATGTGTCTACTGCTGTGTGGCACAAAGAGTACTGTACGTGTACACTACAGTGATGTGTCTACTGCTGAGTGGCACAAAGATTACTGTACGTGTACACTACAGTGATGTGTCTACTGCTGTGTGGCACAAAGAGTACTGTACGTGTACACTGCAGTGATGTGACTACTCCTGAGTGGCACACAGAATACTGTACGTGTACACTACAGTGATGTGTCTACTGCTGTGTGGCACACAGAGTACTGTACGTGTACACTACAGTGATGTGTGTACTACTGAGTAGCACACAGAGTAATGTACGTGTACACTACAATTATGTAACTACTGCTGAGTGGCACACAGAATACTGTACGTGTACACTACACTTATGTGTCTACTGTTGAGTGGCACACAGAGTACTGTACGTGTACACTACAGTGATGTGTCTACTGCTGAGTGGCACACAAAGTACTGTACGTGTACACTACAGTGATGTGTCTACTGTTGAGTGGCACACAGAGTATTGTACGTGTACACTACAGTTATGTGTCTACTGCTGAGTGGAACACACAGTACTGTACGTATACACTACAGTGATGTATCTAATGTTGAGTGGCATACAGAGAACTGTAAGTGTACACTACAGTGATGTGTTTACTGCTGAGTGGCACACAGAGTACTGTACGTGTACACTACTGTTATGTGTCTACTGCTGAGTGGCACACAGAGTACTGTACGTGTACACTACAGTGATGTGTCTACTGCTGTGTGGCATACAGAGTACTGTACGTGTACACTACAGTGATGTGTGTACTACTGAGTAGCACACAGAGTAATGTACGTGTACACTACAATTATGTAACTACTGCTGAGTGGCACACAGAATACTGTACGTGTACACTACACTTATGTGTCTACTGTTGAGTGGCACACAGAGTACTGTACGTGTACACTACAGTGATGAGTCTACTGCTGAGTGGCACACAATGTACTGTACGTGTACACTACAGTGATGTGTCTACTGTTGAGTGGCACACAGAGTATTGTACGTGTACACTACAATTATGTGTCTACTGCTGAGTGGAACACACAGTACTGTACGTATACACTACAGTGATGTATCTAATGTTGAGTGGCATACAGAGAACTGTAAGTGTACACTACAGTGATGTGTTTACTGCTGAATGGCACACAGAGTACTGTACGTGTACACTACAGTTATGTGTCTACTGCTGAGTGGCACACAGAGTACTGTACGTGTACACTACAGTTATGTGTCTACTGTTGAGTGGCACACAGAGTACTGTACGTGTACACTACAGTGATGTGTGTACTGCTGAGTGGCACACAGAGTACTGCACGTGTACACTACAGTGATGTGTGTACTGCTGATTGGCACTCAGAGTACTGTACGTGTACACTACAGTGATGTGTATACTGCTGTGTGGCACATAGAGTACTGTACGTGTACACGGCAGTTATGTGTCTACTCTTGTGTGGCACACAGAGTACTGTACGTGTACACTACAGTGATGTGTGTACTGCTGAGTAGCACACAGAGTACTGTACGTGTACACTACAGTGATGTGTGTACTGCTGAGTGGCACACAGTGTACTGTACGTGTACACTACAGTTATGTGTCTACTGCTGAGTGGCACACAGAGTACTGTACGTGTACACTACAGTTATGTGTCTACTGTTGAGTGGCACACAGTGTACTGTACATGTACACTACAGTGATGTGTCTACTGCTGAGTGGCACACAGAGTACTGTACGTGTACACTACAGTGATGTGTCTACTGCTGAGTGGCACACAGAGTACTGTACGTGTACACTGCAGTGATGTGTCTACTGCTGAGTAGCACAGAGTGTACTGTATGTGTACACTACAGAGATGTGTCTACTGCTGTGTGGCACACAGTGTACAGTACGTGTACAATACTGTGATGTGTGTACTCCTGAGTGGCACACAGAGTACTGTACTTGTACACTGCAGTGATGTGTCTACTGCTGAGTGGCACACAGATTACTGTACGTGTACACTGCAGTGATGTGTCTACTATTGAGTGGCACACAGAGTATTGTATGTGTACACTACAGTGATGTGTCTACTGTTGAGTGGCACACAAAGTACTGTACGTGTACACTACAGTGATGTGTCTACTGCTGAGTGGCACACAGATTACTGTACGTGTACACTGCAGTGATGTGTCTACTGTTGAGTGGCACACAGAGTACTGTACGTGTACACTACAGTGATGTGTCTACTGCTGAGTGGCACACAAAGTACTGTTCGTGTACACTACAGTTATGTGTCTACTGCTGAGTGGCACACAGAGTACTGTACGTGTACACTACAGTGATGTGTCTACTACTGAGTGGCACACAGAGTACTGTACTTGTACACTGCAGTGATGTGTCTACTGCTGAGTGGCACACAGAGTACTGTACGTGTACACTACAGTGATGTGTCTACTGCTGAGTGGCACACAGAGTACTGTACGTGTACACTACAGTGATGTGTCTACTGCTGAGTGGCACACAGAGTACTGTACGTGTACACTACAGTGATGTGTCTACTGCTTAGTGGCACACAGAGTACTGTACGTGTACACTACAGTGATGTGTCTACTGCTGAGTGGCACACAGAGTACTGTACGTGTACACTACAGTGATGTGTCTACTGCTGAGTGGCACACAGAGTACTGTACGTGTACACTACAGTGATGTGTCTACTGCTGAGTGGCACACAGAGTACTGTACGTGTACACTACAGTGATGTGTCTACTGCTGAGTGGCACCCAGAGTACTGTACGTGTACACTACAGTGATGTGTCTACTGCTGAGTGGCACACAAAATACTGTACGTGTACACTACAGTGATGTGTCTACTGCTGAGTGGCACACAGAGTACTGTACGTGTACACTACAATGATGTGTCTACTGCTGAGTGGCACACAGAGTACTGTACGTGTACACTACAGTGATATGTCTACTGCTGAGTGGCACACAGAGTACAGAATTTCTATTTCGGAAGATTTTTTGTGTTAGTAAATTTTTCTAATACATCTGCAATTTTAACCGAATTACGCAAAGTATTTGCCTACGAACATTGAACCACAATTCGCCTGATATGCTGACAACAGCACAACAAATGTGCCACATTGTACAACCCGGTGCTGAGGCAAGCCGTCCTGACAGTTTGCCCGCTAAGCCAGTGCACGTTGCACAGTACTTACCGACCAGGAACAGCAGTGCCAGTGCGGCGACAAGTAGGAGGCTCTGGATGGTCTTCATCTTGTGGCTAGAAGTTGGCTTTGACTGATACCGAGCTCGTTCGGAGCCACATATATATATAGCACTGTCGGCAGGTACTCAGTAATTCCCCTAGACGACGCCAACTGACGTCTGTAGGCATAATTGCCGATAAACACTTGTAATTAGATATTTTTAAATTCAAGGTCACTTCAACAACTTTGCGCTCGTTCTTTTATAATTTATGTTTTTCGGTTTCACATTTTAGAAACAGCTTATTGAATTATGAATCAATTAGTTTAACGACGAAATTCAAGCCCGAATTTCTAATGCCAAAGTTTACTGTGATTTGTGTTTCAATGTAAAGCGCCTAAGAAGATTTCAGATTACTTAAGTTTTACTGCAAGTCAGTTCAAGTACAAAAACACAAATCTCCGCTTACGATCTCTGCTATTGCTTAAACAACATAGAAAATAGTACCTTCTATTTTAGATCATCTCTTAATTCCAAATTTTAATGTTGTATAAATAACATTACACTTGAAAGACTGCAAAACACACTACACCTTCAGTACAGCATCACGTGTCACTGTCAGCTGTGCATTCTGTCTAGAGCCACTTTATTCCATTCATCTAAGTGAGCGAATATTTCAGATGCAGTTCAGCTATTAATATACATTCACATTGCTTTCCTCACCAAACTGATCCTTCAGAACTGCCAAGGGCTTTGTTATGACTTTTGTTCAGGCCACGATATTGTACAGACGATAGACTGACACACTAACGAACTGACGTCAGAATTTTATTCAGACATGATAGACCTATATGTGTGTGTCATATCCAGTGTGGACACGTAAGTGCTCTGAAGTTCAGCTCGAATGAAGCTCTACATTGTTATCGATACTCAAACAGAGAAAAATATTTTAAGATGCAGAAGTACAAACGTTACGCCAATAAACGTAGCAATAGCACAAAATAGTATTTCACAATAGCTCACTGTATACTCAAAACAAACAAAGGACATCTAACTGTGACTATCGACTGACAAACACAGCCTGCTGTTTATACTGCCCGGTGAACTGCACAATGTTACACTTCAGTTCCGCAGTTCTAACGTCGGTACGTCACACGTCGGATTGAGCGGTCTATTATAAAAGCAATCTCAGTGTCACAGGACCTGCTCCTTCCCAGTCCCCCGCTGTAATGTTGCGGTGCGTATCACATTGTGTTCTGTATATATATGTATATATATGACAGTATGGACAAACTGCATGACATTGTCACTGCACATAACCCCGCGCTGAACAGCGATCTCTGCATGCTACATAGCCTAGCAGGGCAAGTCATATCACATCCGACATCTTTAGTAACTGCAGTCGGACTGACCATCAGTAACTGCAGTCGGACTGACCATCAGTAACTGCAGTCGGACTGACCATCAGTAACTGCAGTCGGACTGACCATCAGTAACTGCAGTCGGACTGACCATCAGTAACTGCAGTCGGACTGACCATCAGTAACTGCAGTCGGACTGACCATCAGTAACTGCAGTCGGACTGACCATCAGTAACTGCAGTCGGACTGACCATCAGTAACTGCAGTCGGACTGACCATCAGTAACTGCAGTCGGACTGACCATCAGTAACTGCAGTCGGACTGACCATCAGTAACTGCAGTCGGACTGACCATCAGTAACTGCAGTCGGACTGACCATCAGTAACTGCAGTCGGACTGACCTTCAGACTCCAAATCGAAATTCAGGAAACTGAGTGATGCTTTTTGGTTGTCTTACAAACCTGAAAGTTAGTGTTTGTTTGAGCGGATGTGACGTCTCTGCGTGGTTATTTATAGGGATTTGGTTTTCGAGGAGCTCCGTTTGTACCATTGTACATCCTTACGGACACATTTAAGTGTACAACTTTGTGCTATGCTGTACACACGTAATGATATGCCGGTGATTTGTGTTGCCAAGCCAAGTGTGGGAATTATGTATAGCGAGACCGCTTTACGTCTTACAGCTTCAAAGTGTCTATCGTCAAACCAACACACAGAGGACTTTATCTCTCTTGGCACTGTCCTCGCCGACATTCTAGATGAATGTCAGACGTTACACATTCGTATATTCGCAATCTTCCTTTGTGTCCAGTTCTAAAGCCGTGTTACAAATCATTTATACATTTAGTCAATGTTTCTAGATGTCTATAACTGATTAATTTTTGTATTAGATCGCGAAAGAAATGTCTTGAATTCAACATAAACACTGGTGTTAAGAATGTGCGACCGAACTGTCAATGTCAACAACTAAACACACAAAAGCTTGCTACAGTACAATTATTATTCCCACACATTGAGCCACATGCAACCATTTGCCATTACATTGAATGTCCCAATATTTGTGCAATATCGTGCATCGAACTTGCATTGGAAATGCTACGAAAATAACAAAGCTGAAATGAATCATTCCGCAAGTGTCCATATTGGTTATAAATATTGACGTTACAACTAACAGGACTGCTGTCGTTTTCTTGCTCACTGCATAAAGTATTTCTTGTTTGTTTAGCGTGAAACCTAAATACGTCTGTTGGCTTTCCTGTTAGAATGTTCCATAACAGCAAATAACTTGACTGAGGCCGCTCAAAGCAGTTCCATTCGTGTTGTGATGCTGTCTTCCGCCTGTCTGCATTCTTACATTACTCTTAATTTACTTATGACGTAAGGTAAGCAGAGAGCAGCGCTTGTCAGCGCAGGTTGTCACTGTGTTATTAGCAACAGAATTCATGTGACTAGAGTGACTAGATTACTGGACATGTACGAGGAGCCTGAAGTGAAACATTTAGAGGGAAATATGGAGAGACTTGTCCGTAGGAACTGTGAGTGCTGCCTCAATGTCGGGTGTAGTTTGTCACAAATTCGTATCAATAAGTACTCGGCCCACAAACTTATAACCATTGTCTCAACAGTCGTACACAGACATGATGACGAAGTGCAGGGCTCGAAATTCAGGAAGGGAATTAGTCGGAGCTCAATAACGCAGACAGTCAACACGATGCAATGTACACAGTACACGGATGTGCACGGTCCATATAAGACAGTCAACACGATGCACTGTACACAGTACACAGATGTGCACGGTCCATATAAGACAGTCAACACGATGCACTGTACACAGTACACGGATGTGCACGGTCCATATAAGACAGTCAACACGATGCACTGTACACAGTACACGGATGTGCACGGTCCATATAAGACAGTCAACACGATGCACTGTACACAGTACACGGATGTGCACGGTCCATATAAGACAGTCAACACGATGTACTGTACACAGTACACGGATGTGCACGGTCCATATAAGACAGTCAACACGATGCACTGTACACAGTACACAGATGTGCACGGTCCATACAAGACAGTCAACACGATGCACTGTACACAGTACACAGATGTGCACGGTCCATACAAGACAGTCAACAAGATTCACTGTACACAGTACACGGATGTGCACGGTCCATATAAGACAGTCAACACGATGCACTGTACACAGTACACAGATGTGCACGGTCCATATAAGACAGTCAACACGATGCACTGTACACAGTACACGGATGTGCACGGTCCATATAAGACAGTCAACACGAAGCACTGTACACAGCACACGGATGTGCACGGTCCAAATAAGACAGTCAACACGAAGCACTGTACACAGTACACGGATGTGCACGGTCCATATAAGACAGTCAACACGATGCACTGTACACAGTACACAGATGTGCACGGTCCATACAAGACAGTCAACACGATGCACTGTACACAGTACACAGATGTGCACGGTCCATGCAAGACAGTCAACACGATTCACTGTACACAGTACACGGATGTGCACGGTCCATATAAGACAGTCAACACGATGCACTGTACACAGTACACAGATGTGCACGGTCCATACAAGACAGTCAACACGATTCACTGTACACAGTACACGGATGTGCACGGTCCATATAAGACAGTCAACACGATGCACTGTACACAGTACACAGATGTGCACGGTCCATATAAGACAGTCAACACGATGCACTGTACACAGTACACAGATGTGCACGGTCCATACAAGACAGTCAACACGATTCACTGTACACAGTACACGGATGTGCACGGTCCATATAAGACAGTCAACACGATGCACTGTACACAGTACACGGATGTGCACGGTCCATATAAGACAGTCAACACGATGCAATGTACACAGTACACAGATGTGCACGGTCCATATAAGACAGTCAACACGATGCAATGTACACAGTACACGGATGTGCACGGTCCATATAAGACAGTCAACACGATGCACTGTACACAGTACACAGATGTGCACGGTCCATATAAGACAGTCAACACGATGCACTGTACACAGTACACGGATGTGCACGGTCCATATAAGACAGTCAACACGATGCACTGTACACAGTACACGATGTGCACGGTCCATAAAGACAGTCAACACACGATGCACTGTACACAGTACACAGATTGCACGGTCCATATAAGACAGTCAACACGATTCACTGTACACAGTACACGTTGTGCACGGCCATTAAGACAGTCAACACGATTCACTGTACACAGTACACGGTGTGCACGGTCCATTTAAGACAGTCAACACGATGCACTGTACACAGTACACGTGTGCACGGTCCATAAAGACAGTCAACACGATTCACTGTACACAGTACACGGTGTGCACGGTCCATTTAAGACAGTCAACACGATGCACTGTACACAGTACACAGATGTGCACGGATCCATATAAGACAGTCAACACGATGCACTGTACACAGTACACGGTGTGCACGGATCCATATAAGACAGTCAACACGATTCACTGTACACAGTACACGGATGTGCACGGCCATATAAGACAGTCAACACGATGCACTGTACACAGTACACGGTATGTGCACGGCCATATAAGACAGTCAACACGATGCACTGTACACAGTACACGGATGTGCACGGCCATATAAGACAGTCAACACGAGCACTGTACACAGTACACGGTTGTGCACGGCCATATAAGACAGTCAACACGAAGCACTGTACACAGTACACGGTGTGCACGGTCCATATAAGACAGTCAACACATGACACTGTACACAGTACACGGATGTGCACGGCCATATAAGACAGTCAACACGATGCACTGTACACAGTACACGGTGTGCACGGCCATATAAGACAGTCAACACGATGCACTGTACACAGTACACAGGTGTGCACGGTCCATATAAGACAGTCAACACGATGCACTGTACACAGTACACGGATGTGCACGGTCCATATAAGACAGTCAACACGAGCACTGTACACAGTACACGGATGTGCACGGACCATATAAGACAGTCAACACGAAGCACTGTACACAGTACACGGTGTGCACGGTCCATATAAGACAGTCAACACGAGCACTGTACACAGTACACGGATGTGCACGGTCCATATAAGACAGTCAACACGAAGCACTGTACACAGTACACGGTTGTGCACGGACCATATAAGACAGTCAACACGATGCACTGTACACAGTACACGGTTGTGCACGGACATATAAGACAGTCAACACGATGCACTGTACACGTTTTTTTTTTTTTAGTCAACACGATGCACTGTACACAGTACACGGATTGTGCACGGACCATATAAGACAGTCAACACGATGCACTGTACACAGTACACGGTTGTGCACGGTCCATATAAGACAGTCAACACGATGCACTGTACACAGTACACGGATGTGCACGGTCCATATAAGACAGTCAACACGAAGCACTGTACACAGTTACACGGATGTGCACGGTCCATTATAAGACAGTCAACACGAAGCACTGTACACAGTACACGGATGTGCACGGTCCTAATAAGACAGTCAACACGAAGCACTGTACACAGTACACGGTTGTGCACGGACCATATATAAGACAGTCAACACGATGCACTGTACACAGTACACGGTTGTGCACGGACCATATAAGACAGTCAACACGATGCACTGTACACAGTACACGGTGTGCACGGACCATATAAGACAGTCAACACGATGCACTGTACACAGTACACGGTTGTGCACGGACCATATAAGACAGTCAACACGATGCACTGTACACAGTACACGGTTGTGCACGGACCATATAAGACAGTCAACACGATGCACTGTACACAGTACACGGTTGTGCACGGACCATATAAGACAGTCAACACGATGCACTGTACACAGTACACGGTTGTGCACGGACCATATAAGACAGTCAACACGATGCACTGTACACAGTACACGGTTGTGCACGGACCATATAAGACAGTCAACACGATGCACTGTACACAGTACACGGTTGTGCACGGACCATATAAGACAGTCAACACGATGCACTGTACACAGTACACGGTTGTGCACGGACCATATAAGACAGTCAACACGATGCACTGTACACAGTACACGGTTGTGCATGGTCCATATAAGACAGTCAACACGATGCACTGTACACAGTACACGGATGTGCACGGACCATATAAGACAGTCAACACGATGCACTGTACACAGTACACGGTTGTGCACGGACCATATAAGACAGTCAACACGATGCACTGTACACAGTACACGGTTGTGCACGGACCATATAAGACAGTCAACACGATGCACTGTACACAGTACACGGTTGTGCACGGTCCATATAAGACAGTCAACACGATGCACTGTACATAGTACACGGATGTGCACGGACCATATAAGACAGTCAACACGATGCACTGTACACAGTACACGGTTGTGCACGGACCATATAAGACAGTCAACACGATGCACTGTACACAGTACACGGTTGTGCACGGACTATATAAGACAGTCAACACGATGCACTGTACACAGTACACGGTTGTGCACGGACCATATAAGACAGTCAACACGTTGCACTGTACACAGTACCGGGATGCTGCATGGTCCGTGTTGCTGGTGTGACCTAGATTGTACAACTGTACAGCGAAAATGCAAGAAGTGTGTCCGACAGTGTGTTTCAAACACGAAATTCGCGTATCTGTTGGCATTTTGGAACACGTAAGTCTAAATTAATAGCAGTCCTTGGAATAATTGATAGGTTAATAGAATTGGAAGACGTCTTGGAATGGAAATAAATGTGGAAGAAACTCTGGTAATGAGAATCGCAAGGCAAACATCCTCAATAACATTAATGGTAGATCAAAAGCAACTGGAGAGTTTGCAATATTACCATTATTTGTGTAGCATTGTACCAAATGATGCAAGGCCTACACGTGAAAATAAATCCAGAATTGTCATGGCAAAAGCAGCATTTAACAACAAGAAGAGTCTTTTCGAAAGCAAATTGGACTTAAATATAAGGAAGAAACTAGTAAAGTGCTACATTTGGAGCGTAGCTTTGTGTGGTGCTGAAACGTGAACACTTGGGAAAGTTGATCAGAAGTATCTGGAAAGTTTTGAAATGTGGTGCTGGAGAAGAATGGAGAAGATTATTTGGACCGATCGTGTGAGAAATGAAGAAGTATTACACAGAGTGAAGGAGGAGAGGAATATCGTACATACAATAAAAAGAGAAAGGCTAACTGGATTGGTCACATCTTGCGTAGAAACTGCCTTCTGAAACATGTGATTGAAGGAAAGTTAGAAGGAAGGATAGAAATGACGGGAAGACGAGGGAGAAGACGTAAGCAGCTACTGGACGACCTTAAGGAAAAGAGAAGATACTGTAAATTGAAAGAGGTAGGACTAGTTCGCACTGTGTGGTGACCTCGCTTTGGAAGCGGCTACGGACCTCTCGTAAGACAGACTGCAGAATGAAATGAAAGTCTGACATATATAACGAAATATCGCTAACATATAAATCTTTGCTGACATTAGGAACTGAATTCATATTCATCCTCATAAGCAAAACATAATGTTTTATTTATAATTACTAGCCAAATGACGGTGTTACTGGTACAGTCCTGTATTTTACGAGAGTGTAACACGTCTGTGTGCAGTGTTGCAGGATGCAGCGTGTCATGCTGAAGACGTAGCACGCGGCTCTGCAGTTGTCGTTATGACAAGCAGTGCGACTGCCTACTGACAGAGCACACAGTGCCTGTCTAACGACAGTACATTATGACAAGCAGTGCGACTGCCTACTGACAGAGCACACAGTGCCTGTCTAACGACAGTACATTATGACAAGCAGTGCGACTGCCTACTGACAGAGCACACAGTGCCTGTCTAAACACAGTACATTATGCCAAGCAGTGCGACTGCCTACTGACAGAGCACACAGTGCCTGTCTAAACACAGTACATTATGACAAGCAGTGCGACTGCCTACTGACAGAGCACACAGTGCCTGTCTAAACACAGTACATTATGCCAAGCAGTGCGACTGCCTACTGACAGAGCACACAGTGCCTGTCTAACGACAGTACCGTATACTGGTGGCACTGCAGTTGTCGTTATGACAAGCAGTGCGACTGCCTACTGACAGAGCACACAGTGCCTGTCTAACGACAGTACATTATGACAAGCAGTGCGACTGCCTACTGACAGAGCACACAGTGCCTGTCTAACGACAGTACATTATGACAAGCAGTGGGACTGCCTACTGACAGAACACACAGTGCCTGTCTAAACACAGTACATTATGACAAGCAGTGCGACTGCCTACTGACAGAGCACACAGTGCCTGTCTAACGACAGTACATTATGACAAGCAGTGCGACTGCCTACTGACAGAGAACACAGTGCCTGTCTAACGACAGTACATTATGACAAGCAGTGCGACTGCCTACTGACAGAGCACACAGTGCCTGTCTAACGACAGTACATTATGACAAGCAGTGGGACTGCCTACTGACAGAGCACACAGTGCCTGTCTAAACACAGTACATTATGACAAGCAGTGCGACTGCCTACTGACAGAGCACACAGTGCCTGTCTAAACGACAGTACATTATGACAAGCAGTGCGACTGCCTACTGACAGAGAACACAGTGCCTGTCTAACGACAGTACATTATGGCAAGCAGTGCGACTGCCTACTGACAGAGCACACAGTGCCTGTCTAACGACAGTACTGTGTACTGGTGGCTCTGCATTTGTCGTTATGACAAGCAGTGCGACTGCCTACTGACAGAGCACACAGTGCCTGTCTAGTGACAGTACCGTATACTGGTGGCTCTGCACTTGTCGTTATGAAAATCAGTGCGACTGTCTACTGACAGAGCACACAGAGCCTGTCTAACGACAGTACCGTATACTGACACTGCAGTTGTCTTTATGACAAGCAGTTCCACTGCCTACTGGCAGAGCACACGGTGCCTGTCTAATGACAGTACCTTATACTGACACTGCAGTTGTCGTTATGACAAACAGTGCGACTGCCTAATGACAGAGCACACATTGCCTGTCTAACGACATTACCGTATACTGATACTGCAGTTGTCGTTATGACAAGCAGTGCGACTGCCTACTGACAGAGCACACAGTGTCTGTCTAACGACAGTACATTATGACAAGCAGTGCGACTGCCTACTGACAGAGCACACATTGCCTGTCTAACGACATTACCGTATACTGATACTGCAGTTGTCGTTATGACAAGCAGTGCGACTGCCTACTGACAGAGCACACAGTGTCTGTCTAACGACAGTACCGTATACTGTTGGCTGTGCACTTGTCGTTATGAAAATCAGTGCGACTGCATACTGACAGAGCACACAGAGCCTGTCTAACGACAGTACCGTATACTGACACTGCAGTTGTCTTTATGACAAGCAGTTCGACTGCCTACTGACAGAGCACACAGTGCCTGTCTAACGACAGTACCGTATACTGGTAAGTCTTCGTCGTCTGTCCGGATTCAGCCTATCCACTTATGACAGCTGATATCCACTTTTACGACTCATGTGACGTACTACAAGGTGGAAGTTGGTAGCAGTTTTAGGTCAGGACTTTTGAATTGTGTTTCGTTCATTCTTATTACACTTTGCAAAGCGCCACACACTGACACAGAATTTTGAGTAAGATATTGTGGAGTTATTGTGTCAGGGAAACGATGTTATGTAATGAAGTACATAAATATGGCTATGTGAAGGAGTGGCCATATTGTGATAATGCAGTGAAGTTTAGACCACGATTCGTGTGTCAGCCTAACAATTTAGTGACTCATGTGTGGAACAGTACGAAGCATTCGGCTGTATATCGGTGTGGTGTGCTGTGGTCAATGTCACAGTTAATTGTACGGTTATTTCTGTGCAGACAGTTCAGATAACAAAAGCTGTCACAGCTACACGTTCCTTGATAACTCGCAGCTCCTCATTCTTCCACATACGTGAGCAATTACCGGCTATAATGCAGCGCGCTGTGGTACCACATCAACGCTTGATACACCTCAAATGTTGTCTTATCGGCCGTCCCGCACATCTGTTTAGAAGCTTATAACTTACACACCAAATTTGGAGGTCTAGCTGTACACTTTACGTGTCCATGGCCAATTCAATAACTCTTTCTCTTCGTCATTTATTTACGTGACTAATTAATTCTACTTCATCGGGTTGAAGTTTTTTGTACCTGGTTCTAGGAGAAGAAAAATAATTCCTGTTCAGGCCTAGAGAGACCCTGAGGGTTCAAGGAGTTTGAGGCTCCATTTTTGAAGAAACTCATTACATGAAGGTGGTAAGTTTATCAGCCCTAAGCTCCAACCACATTAACCCCCAACGAAATTTACTTGGTTCCTATTTCTGTTGGGTGTTGGGTCGACACCAGAGTCACAGCGCAGCCGGAAGGATTATGTCAGTCAAACATTGCAATGACACCGACCTGACTCTAGTGACGTTCATAATTATGTCAGTGAAACATTGCAATGACACCGACCTGACTCTAGTAACGTTCATAATTATGTCAGTCAAACATTGCAATGACACCGACCTGACTCTAGTAACGTTCATAATTATGTCATTGAAACATTGCAATGACACCGACCTGACTCAAGTATCGTTGATAATTATGTCAGTGAAACATTGCAATGACACCGACCTGACTCAAGTATTGTTGATAATTATGTCATTGAAACATTGCAATGACACCGACCTGACTCAAGTATCGTTGATAATTATGTCAGTGAAACATTGCAATGACACCGACCTGACTCAAGTATCGTTGATAATTATGTCAGTGAAACATTGCAATGACACCGACCTGACTCTAGTAACGTTCATAATTATGTCAGTGAAACATTGCAATGACACCGACCTGACTCTAGTAACGTTCACAATTATGTCATTGAAACATTGCAATGACACCGACCTGACTCAAGTATCGTTGATAATTATGTCAGTGAAACATTGCAATGACACCGACCTGACTCTAGTAACGTTCATAATTATGTCAGTGAAACATTGCAATGACACCGACCTGACTCTAGTAACGTTCATAATTATGTCAGTGAAATATTGCAATGACACCGACCTGACTCTAGTAACGTTCATAATTATGTCAGTGAAACATTGCAATGACACCGACCTGACTCTAGTAACGTTCATAATTATGTCAGTGAAACATTTCAATGACAGCGACCTGACTCTAGTAACGTTCATAATTATGTCAGTCAAACATTGCAATGACACCGACCTGACTCTAGTAACGTTCATAATTATGTCAGTGAAATATTGCAATGACACCGACCTGACTCTAGTAACGTTCATAATTATGTCAGTGAAACATTGCAATGACACCGACCTGACTCTAGTAACGTTCATAATTATGTCAGTGAAACATTGCAATGACACCTACCTGACTCTAGTAACGTTCATAATTATGTCAGTGAAACATTGCAATGACACCGACCTGACTCTAGTAACGTTCATAATTATGTCAGTGAAACATTGCAATGACACCGACCTGACTCTAGTAACGTTCATAATTATGTCAGTGAAACATTGCAATGACACCGACCTGACTCTTGTAACGTTCATAATTATGTCAGTGAAACATTGCAATGACACCGACCTGACTCTAGTAACGTTCATAATTATGTCAGTGAAGCATTGCAATGACACCGACCTGACTCTAGTAACGTTCATAATTATGTCAGTAAAACATTGCAATGACACCGACCTGATTGTAGTAACGTTCATAATTTCGCAGTTGTCTACGCACGTTCTACGTATGTGTGTGGCTCTGCAGGCAGTGTTGGCTGTGTGTAAGTAGTCTTCCTCTGTTCTTGTGTCAAGGAAGACACAGACACTATCAGTCCGTAAGGAAAGGACTGTCGTGTCTGAACGGTGAACGTGTGCTTGAAATTGGAAGATGCTATTGAATGGAAATGAACTAGGTAATTCCTGAAGTAATGAGAATCTGAAGGCAACCACCCCCGTTAAAAAATTATGATAGATCAAAAACAATTGGTGAATGTAGAATATTACAATTACTTAGGTAGCATGATAACAAATGATGCAAGATATACACGTGAAATTGAATACAGAATTGTTATGGCTAAAGCAGCATTCAAAAAGAAGAAGATCTTTTCACCTGCAAACTGGACTTAAATTTAAGTAAGAAACTAGTAAAGTGCTACATTTGGAGCGTAGCTTTGTGTGGTGCTGAAACGTGGACACTTGGCAAAGTAGATCAGAAGTATCTGGAAAGTTTTGATATGTGGCGCTGGAGAAGAATGGAGAAGATCAGTTGGACCGATCGTGTGAGAAATGAAGAAGTATTACACAGAGTGAAGGAGGAGAGGAATATCGTACATACAATATCCTACATAAAATAATGTACATACAATATCGTACATACAATACATCAATATCGTACATACAGTACATACAATATCGTACATACAATACATACAATATCGTACAGACAATATCGTACATACAATAACGTACATACAATACTGTACATAGAATATAGTACATAAAATACATACAATATCTTACATACAATACATACAATATCATACATACAATATCGTACATACAATACATACAAAATCTTACATACAATACATACAATATCGTACATACAATGTCGTAAATAAAATACATAAAATATCATACCTACAATTTCGTACATACAATTCATATAATATCGTATATACAATACATACAATATCGTACATGCAATACATACAATATCGTACATACAATTTCGGTCATACAATATCGTACATACAATATCGTACATACAATACATACAATATCGTAATACAATTCATACAATATCTTACATACAATTCCGTACATACAATTACATACAATATCGTACATACAATTTCGTACATACAATACATACAATATCGTACATACAATACATACAATATCCTACATACAATACATACAATATCTTACATACAATTTCGTACATACAATATCGTTTATACAATACATACAATTTCGTAGATACAATATCGTACATACAATTTCGTACATACAATACATACAATATCGTACATACAATACATACAATATCCTACATACAATACATACAATATCTTACATACAATTTCGTACATACAATATCGTTTATACAATACATACAATTTCGTACATACAATATCGTACATACAATACATACAATATCGTACATACAATTTCGTACATACAATACATACAATATTGTATATACAATACATACAATATCGTATATACAATACATACAATATCGTATATTACAATACATGCTATATCGTACATAACATTTCGTACATTCAATACATACAATATCGTAAATACAATAACGTACATACAATTTCGTACATACAGTACATAAATATCGTACATAAAATATCTTTCATACAATACATACAATATCGTACATACAACATCGTGCATACAATACATACAATATCGTGCATACAATATCGTACATACAATACGTACAATATCATACATACAATTTCGTACCTACAATGCATGCAATATCGTACATACAATTTCGTACATACAATGTCGTACATAAGATATCGTACACACAATACATACAATATCGTACATACCATTTCGTACATACAATACATACAATATCGTACATACAATTTCGTACATACAATATATACAATATTGTACATACAACTTCCTACATACAATACATACAATATCGTACATACAATATCGTACATACAATACATACAATATCGTACATACAATACATACAATATCGTACATACAATACATACAATATCGTACATACAATTTCATACATACAATACATACAATATGGTACATTCAATACATAAATTATCGTACATACAATACATACAATATCGTACATACAATTTCGTACATACAATACATACAATATGGTACATTCAATACATAAATTATCGTATATTACAGTACATACAATATCGTACATACAATCTATACAATATTTTACATACAATACATACAATATCGTACATACAATTTCGTACGTATAATACATGCAATATCGTACATACAATTTCGTACATACAATATCGTACATATAATATCGTACATACAATACATACAATGTCGTACATACAATTTCGTACATACAATACTTATAATATCGTACATACGATTTCGTACATACAATACATACAATAACGTATATACAATATCTTACATACAATACATACAATATAGTACATACAATTCACACAATATCTTACATACAATATTTTACATACAATACATACAATATCGTACATAAAATTTCGTACGTACAGTACATACAATATCGTACACACAATACATATAATATCGTACATACAATGCATACAATATCGTACATACAATACATACAATATTGTATATACAATACATACAATATTGTACATACAATACATACAATATCGTACATACAATACATACAATATCGTACATACAATGTCGTACATACAGTACGTACAAAATATCGTACATACAATACGTACAATTTCGTACATACAATGCCCCCACATAACACATTCAAATATACATAAACATTTTGACTGCCTTACTGATGGCCTTATTACGTCATAACTTAGTAGCTCGTCAGATAATAACAAATGCCCTGCGTTACAAGGAAACCGGAAGTTCATTACCAGGTGCACAAAAGCCAACTGCATTCAGTCCACGCTGTCCCACCACATCTCTCAGATACACTATAATAATATCCTCTCACATACACCGACGACTTCCAAGCGGTGTCTTTCATTCAAGTTTCTCCCCCAAATCCCTCTAACTATTTCTATTCTCCCTGAGACGTGCCACATGCCCAGCCCATCTCATTCTTCGTACTTCGATTATGCGAATTATATTTGATGAGGTGTAAAAATAATGAAGCTGGTATGCAGAGTTACTAAATTTGATTCAGATCGCGCACACTTCAGTGACTGTGTACACTTCAGTGACTGTGTACACTTCAGTGACTGTGTACACTTCAGTGACTGTGTACACTTCAGTGACTGTGTACACTTCAGTGACTGTGTACACTTCAGTGACTGTGTACACTTCAGTGACTGTGTACACTTCAGTGACTTTGTACACTTCAGTGACTGTGTACACTTCAGTGACTGTGTAAACTTCAGTGACTGTGTACTCTTCAGTGACTGTGTACACATCAGAGACTGTGTACACTTCAGTGACTGTGTACACTTCAGTGACTGTGTACACTTCAGTGACTGTGTACACTTCAGTGACTGTGTACACTTCAGTGACTGTGTACACTTCAGTGACTGTGTACACTTCAGTGACTGTGTACACTTCAGTGACTGTGTAAACTTCAGTGACTGTGTACTCTTCAGTGACTGTGTACACATCAGAGACTGTGTACACTTCAGTGACTGTGTACACTTCAGTGACTGTGTACTCTTCAGTGACTGTGTACACTTCAGTGACTGTGTACACTTCAGTGTACTGTGTACACTTCAGTGACTGTGTACACTTCAGTGACTGTGTACACTTCAGTGACTGTGTACACTTCAGTGACTATGTACACTTCAGTGACTGTGTACACTTCAGTGACTGTGTACACTTCAGTGACTGTGTACACTTCAGTGACTGTGTAAACTTCAGTGACTGTGTACTCTTCAGTGACTGTGTACACATCAGAGACTGTGTACACTTCAGTGACTGTGTACACTTCAGTGACTGTGTACTCTTCAGTGACTGTGTACACATCAGAGACTGTGTACACTTCAGTGACTGTGTAAACCATCATCAGCGTTCCTTTGCAAGTCAGTTCCACTAGTTGCTTTTCGCTTTGTAACTAAATGCTGACATCCTAACTGACCTGTAACTAAATGCTGACAGCCTAACTGACCTGTAACTAAATGCTGACATCCTAACTGACCTGTAACTAAATGCTGACAGCCTAACTGACCTGTAACTAAATGCTGACAGCCTAACTGACCTGTAACTAAATGCTGACAGCCTAACTGACCTGTAACTAAATGCTGACAGCCTAACTGACCTGTAACTAAATGCAGACAGCCCAACTGACCTGTAACTAAATGCTGACAGCCTAACTGACCTGTAACTAAATGCTGACAGCCTAACTGACCTGTAACTAAATGCTGACAGCCTAACTGACCTGTAACTAAATGCTGACAGCCCAACTGACCTGTAACTAAATGCTGACAGCCTAACTGACCTGTAACTAAATGCTGACAGCCTAACTGACCTGTAACTAAATGCAGACAGCCCAACTGACCTGTAACTAAATGCTGACAGCCTAACTGACCTGTAACTAAATGCTGACAGCCTAACTGACCTGTAACTAAATGCTGACAGCCTAACTGACCTGTAACGATCCAGTTGCCTCCTTTAGTTGTTTCTATTTCAAAGCCCATTTACTAATCCCTTCAGAGCTGCTTTCGCTAATTGAATTTAACAATTAAGCAAAACAGTTGCTCTGTTGAGGCGTACTGCACAGATATCAATACCTAAAGTGTCCGTATACCACCGTAGACCGACTGAGCCTTCTGCTCTTCGCTGCTCTTAAAATGAACGTTCACTGTAAAAGCAGCAAGTTGCGTGAGCCGTGTTAGGCGTCGTGTTATATCATGTGCCGTGATAGGCGTCGTGTTATAGCATGTGCCGTGATAGGCGTCGTGTTATATCATGTGCCGTGATAGGCGTCGTGTTATAGCATGTGCCGTGACAGGCGTCGTGTTATATCATGTGCCGTGATAGGCGTCGTGTTATAGCATGTGCCGTGACAGGCGTCGTGTTATATCATGTGCCGTGATAGGCGTCGTGTTATAGCATGTGCCGTGACAGGCGTCTTGCCGTGACCAGTACCAAGCGTTATAGCATGTGCCGTGATAGGCGTCTTGTTATATCATGTGCCGTGATAGGCGTCGTGTTATATCATGTGCCGTGATAGGCGTCGTGTTATATCATGTGCCGTGATAGGCGTCGTGTTATAGCATGTGCCGTGATAGGCGTCTTGTTATATCATGTGCCGTGATAGGCGTCGTGTTATATCATGTGCCGTGATAGGCGTCGTGTTATATCATGTGCCGTGATAGGCGTCGTGTTATATCATGTGCCGTGATAGGCGTCTTGTTATATCATGTGCCGTGATAGGCGTCGTGTTATATCATGTGCCGTGATAGGCGTCGTGTTATAGCATGTGCCGTGACAGGCGTCTTGCCGTGACCAGTACCAAGCGTTATAGCATGTGCCGTGATAGGCGTCGTGTTATATCATGTGCCGTGATAGGCGTCGTGTTATATCATGTGCCGTGATAAGCGTCGTGTTATATCATGTGCCGTGATAGGCGTCGTGTTATAGCATGTGCCGTGACAGGCGTCGTGTTATATCATGTGCCGTGATAGGCGTCTTGTTATAGCATGTGCCGTGATAGGCGTCGTGTTATATCATGTGCCGTGATAGGCGTCGTGTTATAGCATGTGCCGTGACAGGCGTCTTGCCGTGACCAGTACCAAGCGTTATAGCATGTGCCGTGACAGGCGTCTTGCCGTGACCAGTACCAAGCGTTACAGCAATGTGTGCAACTGACAGCAGTCGTCCTGAAAGTGCTCGTTAAATGGGCCTCTGTTTGGGGCTGTTGGGTATAACTAGTCAGTGTACGTGCACTGTCAGTAGGTCAGTTGGATCTGTCAGTTGCAGTCATCAGATACAGTCATAGTCAGTTAAAGTCATCTGATACTTCGTTCCAAAGCACTATATATACTGGGAACAGTTTTGGAGACAAAACGTTTTTGGTCAAAGTAACACGATATGAAGGCGTATAGGTTCAGAACAGGCATAGCTCCAGTCATTCTTAACTTGCCTCTAGATAGAAGTGGGTAGTTAACTTGACGCCACGACGTCTGTTCTCCTTGGGAAGAACTGCCGTGAATTTAATAGGAGGTTGGGTGGGACCGAGAACAACTCTGGAGAAGAGAGAGAGAGGTCTATCGCTTCTCCAGAACACCTCTGGAGAAGAGAGAGATCTATCGCTTCTCCCGGGTATTAAAGTGGGTCTTTAAGAAAGAGGGTGTAATTAGGTGGGCTGGATTAATCTGGCTCACAATTAGTGACAAGTGGCGGGCTGTTGTTAAGGCGGTGATGAACGACATGATTTCATAAAATTTGGGAAATTTATTGAGTAGCTGAGGAACTATTTACTTTTCATGAAGAGCTTTGCTCTTTGGAGTTAGTTGTTTAGTTAGTTAGTTAGTTAGTTAGTCAGTTATGACAAATTACGTATTGCATTAGAGAGTGCTCTCGTAATATTCACTGTGTCTGAGGCTTCGAGGATTAAACTAACTAACTAACTAACTAACTAACTAACAAACAAACCAACTCCATACAGCACAGTCCTTCTTGAGAAGCTAACAGCTCCTCACCTAGTCAAGAAATTCCCCGCGTTTTATGGAACCCGAAGGTTCATTACCACACTCACAACAGCCCGCCACCTGTCCCTATCCTGAGCCATATCAATCCAGTCCATGCCCCCCCATCCCACTTCTTGAAGATCCATTTTAATATTATCCTCCCATCTACGCCTGGGTCTTTCAAGTGGTCTCCTTCCCTCAGGTCTCCACACCAAAATCTTGTATGCACCTCTCCCCTCCCCCATACGTGCTACATGCCCCGCCTACCTTATTCTTCTTTATTTGATCACTCGAATAATATTTGGTGATGACTGCAGATCGTTAAGTTAAACTGCTAGCATGAGAAGAGGAGTTAAATGACTTTCGATAAAGAAAGGAAATTAACAAAATAACAGCAAATAGAAGGCTAACAAACTTGACCTAGTTGTAGTTGCACAGTTGTTGTCTGCTGACACGTAGCGACATCTGTTCTGGTGTGTTTCGACGTTTCGCGGGATTACTGTCTTCTGGCTTGACGCCGTGCAGTCTGATAGAAATTTATCAATTTCTGGAGGAATGCTGTCAGTTTTTGTCCAGACTACGTCAGTAGTCACTCACCGCTAAGAGAGCCTGAAATTTTTGTTGCAAAGTATGAAATTAGATTAGAGCTTCTATGTTTGTGATTGGCACTAATAGAAGCACGACGGACATGGGAAAACATTTGTAATATTAGAAGCTTATTTGTTTCCAAAAGCTTTCACACTGTTAGTAATAGAAGTATGAAATACCGTCATAGAACATAGAAAGCTGTAATGTTTATATTTGATAAAATAGAAACACTTTTGGGAGCGTGAAACAGCTGCTTGAAGTGATTTAAGCAGACTGTCTTACCATACAGGCAGCAAGCAGTCAGACTCACTTGACTGAGCTGAGAGTGACTAGCACAATAGCAGGATGTCATCGCAATCATCATGGTATCATCCCAATTCGTCGGAAAAAGTCACGAAAAATCAAAACATTAGCATTACAATGGATGATTTTGAAGTATCGAAATCCCGAACATCGAGTTTCACGAACATGGAGGTTCTGCTGTATTACATATCCTAACTAAGCCACCTTTTTGGGGCAGCCTGTCGCGTTTTGTGCCGCACATCAGAGTGCTTCTGTGTGCGTGACTGCAGCGCTGCTCTGTCACTTGCGGACGATAAAGAAACCTGCAGTTTTTATGAATGCCTGTGACGGCACACGGACTACAGTTTTGTGTTACATTTTGTGTGAGCTTGTTAAAGCATTATTTTTTAAGGGGATATAAAATTGTTAAATTACTATCATTACAAGACACGAGGGCTTCAAAGTACTACAGAGTAGCTACTTTGTTTGTCTGTCTGAATGTGGAAATTGAATGCAGAATTCTGCTACTTTGAACTACTGGCTGCCTATTTTAATTCAGCCCCAAATCACAACACGGTGTGACGAATTGCTTGCGTAACATTCACTGTCAGTTGTGCGTACAATTACACGCACGTCACGTCAATCTGCGTGTGTGTACAAAGAAATATTTTGCGTGCCTTAGCTGTTACATTAGTCGTAGCAATGTAATTATATAATCAATTGAATTTACGTATGAGTGTAGCTGTACATGTGCTCTCCCTGTACGCCTTTATGGCCGGTGCAAGACAGTGTTATCATTTGTTACAATTTATTGCATAGACAATTGACTGTACTGTAATACAATGTGCATTCATTTGTGCTGTTCATTGACTGTCACATTTGTCACACAGCCGAAACGTGTGTAAATTTCCAAAGTTTCGTTCATCACATTAGACGCAGGTGCAGACATTTTGGTTACATGTAAGAGGCCATTGGGAGGACCTAGAAGTTGATGGGGGGACATGGGCTGGATTGCTCTGGCTCAGGATAGGGACAGGTGCGCTTTTATGAGTGCGGTAATGAACTTTTGGGTTGCAAAAAATGCGGGGAATTTCTCGACTAGTTAAGGAAGTGTTAGCTTTTCAAGAAGGACTCTGTCCATGGAGTTAGTCAGTCTGTCAATCAGTCAGTCTGTCTGTCTGTCCGACTGACTGCCTGACAGACAGAATGACTGACTGTCAGGCAGCCAGTCTGTATGTCAGGCAGTCTGTCTCTCAGTCAGACAGTCTGTCTGTCTCTCAGCCTCTCAGTCATTCAGTCAGTCTGTCTCTCATTCAATCTGTCTGTCTGTCAGTCAGCCTGTCAGTATGTCAGTCCGTCTATCTGTCAGGCAGTCAGTCTCTCAGTGAGTCAGTGAGTCAGTCTGTCTCTCAGTGAGTCAGTGAGTCAGTCTGTCTCTCAGTCAGTCAGTCAACACAATACACTCGGCATCACATGCACACAACTAACTCAGTACCACACCAGTACACATGCACACAACTAACTCAGTACCACACCAGTACACATGCACACAACTAACTCAGTACCACACCAGTACACATGCACACAACTAACTCAGTACC
Organism: Reticulitermes speratus; assembly: GCA_021186555.1. Classification (NCBI taxonomy): domain Eukaryota; kingdom Metazoa; phylum Arthropoda; class Insecta; order Blattodea; family Rhinotermitidae; genus Reticulitermes; species Reticulitermes speratus. The sequence continues at coordinate 25,938,531 of JAJKFL010000010.1, forward strand.
ACACCAGTACACATGCACACAACTAACTCAGTACCACACCAGTACACATGCACACAACTAACTCAGTACCACACCAGTACACATGCACACAACTAACTCAGTACCACACCAGTACACATGCACACAACTAACTCAGTACCACACCAGTACACATGCACACAACTAACTCAGTACCACACCAGTACACATGCACACAACTAACTCAGTACCACACCAGTACACATGCACACAACTAACTCAGTACCACACCAGTACACATGCACACAACTAACTCAGTACCACACCAGTACACATGCACACAACTAACTCAGTACCACACCAGTACACATGCACACAACTAACTCAGTACCACACCAGTACACATGCACACAACTAACTCAGTACCACACCAGTACACATGCACACAACTAACTCAGTACCACACCAGTACACATGCACACAACTAACTCAGTACCACACCAGTACACATGCACACAACTAACTCAGTATCACACCAGTACACATGCACACAACTAACTCAGTACCACACCAGTACACATGCACACAACTAACTCAGTACCACACCAGTACACATGCACACAACTAACTCAGTACCACACCAGTACACATGCACACAACTAACTCAGTACCACACCAGTACACATGCACACAACTAACTCAGTACCACACCAGTACACATGCACACAACTAACTCAGTACCACACCACTACACATGCACACAACTAACTCAGTACCACACCAGTACACATGCACACAACTAACTCAGTACCACACCAGTACACATGCACACAACTAACTCAGTACCACACCAGTACACATGCACACAACTAACTCAGTACCACACCAGTACACATGCACACAACTAACTCAGTACCACACCAGTACACATGCACAAACTAACTCAGTACCACACCAGTACACATGCACACAACTAACTCAGTACCACACCAGTACACATGCACACAACTAACTCAGTACCACACCAGTACACACGCTCATCTCGCCAACACATCGCCACTTTGCACCTAATTCTCTCTTTGTCTACTGCGTATCAAATGAACACGTAAACAAAATTGAAAACATGGAATTACAATAGAAGACAATCGCTGTTTTCTTCTTTCTTTCACTACATTGCTGTTTGTACGCTGTTTTAACGACCGGCTGTCTGGTACAGTCAGTCAGTCGGTCTGTCTGGCACAGTCAGTCAGTCTGTCTGTCTGGCACAGTCAGTCAGTGTCATTAACTGAGAGGCATGTCTTGTGTGATCAACTTGAAGTGCTTGAATCTTGACAGGAAATTAAAGTTTCAGTCTCACTTATTGTGTTGTTCAAAATGCTGATGCCGCGTGCAAGGATCTGTACGAGCGAGAATTACAGCATTTTACGGCACTAACATATCTCTCTCTCTCTCTTTGTCAGTCTCTCCGCGCTCTTAACAGATATTCTCTTGGGTATGTCGGTAGGGTAAAGGCACGCATCATGTGTGCTGAATATTGTACACTGCGTTCCGAGTCTCTTTGAAGCATTTCCCTTAACATTCGCTTGCAGTCTCGAGAGCATTATACAAAATGTAAGGCATGATATTGTGTCGCGGTTAATTTATGAAAACATGTCTTTAAGGGTGGCGCCTGTTGGCATGCGTCGCTTTGTCGCTAAACACTGTCACAGCGCAGGGCGTCACATCCACAGTACCGCTGTGAGCCCCTCAGACGACCCACAGTGCGACGGCTGTAGACTTCAGTGGATAATGAAGGCTCTACAGACAGCCGTGCACTACTGGAACGTAACTTATGTTATTGCACGTGTTTGGTCATAAACTAACAAACACCCGCTTGTCAGTTTTTTTGTGAAGGGCCCCGCAGCAGATGCTACGGACGCACCGCAGCCTTAAGGCTTATTGTGCAAACCTGTGATGTTTTTCCTTGTAATGAAGCACCGGTGGAATGAAACTGACAAGGGAAAACCGAAGTACTCGTGGGAAAAACCTGTCCCAGAGCCACTTTGTCCACCACAAATCCCAAATGGCCTGACCTGGGATTGAACCCTTGCCTCCGAGGTGAGAGGCCGGCGACTAAACGCGTGAGCCATGGCACATCCGAGTTCCGCTTGTCAGTTAGTTTGATATGATTCAAAACTGTTAGTGATTGCCTAAACTGGCCTTCTAAGAATGCTTTGAAATTTGTGACTTCCATCTGTGTTGTGACTTGCAAATAATGCCAATAATATAAACAAATTATAATATTTGCACTTCTGCCTTTATTGTAAGTGTTCATCTAATAACCTGATGTTTGCACTTTTGCTTTTCCTCAGTATTATTAGCTTCTTCAGTGGGAACAAGAGAGTTGCTTTTCTGAAATTGAATACTGCCTCGGTGTGTTCGGTACTGGACTGATGTTCAAAAGTCTGGAAGGAGTAACTTTATGAGGGGAAGTGTCAGAAGGCAGAGTACTTGATGAAGGTCCTGCTGAGATAGGTACCACATTTTGAGAGTTGGTTACTGAAGTTAAGGGTACAGAAATGAAAGTTATAATTGGAGGAGCTGTTTCCATAAAAGTTACAGTTTCACTGGTATCAGAAATGGAGAAGAATTATTCAGGCACTCTGTTGCGTTCGAAGGATAAGTACCCGTTGACTCAATAGCACTTACATCAACATCCATTGAAGCAGCTTTATTCCAAGCAAACACGATGAGGCGCGCCATGTTATATCGAGTGACTTTTCTTTGTGGTTCTGCTTCACCCAAGCTGCAGCTGCGTTTTTGAAATAATTCTTCTAAGGCCCAAAAAGGAACTTATCCAAAGGCTGTCATGTATCGGTACAGGTACTCGGTAGAAAATGACAGTGACGTTATTTTCAACAGCAGCCTGAAGCAGTTCGAGTTGCAGTGAGCTCTGTGGCCATCTAAAAGTAGAAAGACCTTCCTTGAAGTTTTGTGTTTGAGGAAATGCAGTGTGAACAACTTGATGAATAAGACAGTGCTAATTTACGACTATTTCCGGTTCATGTACACATCTGACTCTGGTAGTAAGATGATAGAGCAATAGAACAGATAGTTTGTCGTACTCTCTAATGTATATGCACGACGTTTCGAAGCCGATTTTAAATTGTTTAAGCGCGGAATCCCTCCCTTTTTTTTTGTGGCGTCTCTCCCAATCTTCAGGGAGAGAAGCAGCACCCCACCCCCCGCACTTGCCGAACGGAATGAAGAACATGGCGGCTACATGATGTGAAGACAAGGTCAAGAACGCCTGAAATATATAATGCATCGTGATTGCGTAGGTACTTCGTTTGGAACTAATTAAGACACATTTCGTGAACACTAGAAAAATTTCGAGCATAAAATTAATAAATTCACCTCATAAAGTCAGTCATAAGTGCCGCAAAACAACGCCGATATTCACTACGTTTACTCCATACACCTGTCTAGACTCACTGAATAAGCACACGTGCTGCGGTCTGCAGAGCATTGCCAGAACCCACCGAACTAACAAATGAGGCGTCTCTCCCACCGCGGCGTCTCTCCCGTAATTACTATACGTGTGTGGGAGGTGGAGGCAATAGAATTAACTTCAAAGTGCCAATGGAACTCTCGCTGTACGTGGCACTGTGGCACCGTGGCACTGTGCGTGCTGCAGTTACATTAGTCATAAAGAGACACCGCGGACAGTGAAACGTTAGTAATGTGATTATACGGAACAACAGCAGAATTGGATGTGGGAGGGCCGGAGCTAGTTTGTGTGGTTTGTAGAGGATTTTATAAAGGGAATGGGGAATTGGTTCAGAGACTTGGCAGAGGAAAGAGAATATAGAATATAAGAACATGAAACATTTGATAGGTATAGGAAGGGGCTGACGGCTGTGAAATAAGTCTCCATCTTTGCCATGTTCTTGCTTTACATTTTGTAGCCCTTTGCGTTGGATCATCTTGGCGAGAAATGGAGTTTCTTGGAACTGGAATTACGTAGCAGTCAGAGCGGAAACTGCGTACACGGGAAAGCAACTCTCTGCTTTGCCGATTGCTTTTGTAATTTTGCTCTGCGTCTCACGCTTTTATTTTTAAATAAAATTTGACATTTTAATTATGCTGGTTGCAACATGGCGTTAGAACGTGACGTAAACAGAAGCAGTAAAGCACATAAGGAACGGAAATACGTAGAAGTCTTCTAGAAGCTATGACGTCAGCGAAGGAAACACAAGTTGCATTCTGGGTAATGTTGACCTTTTTTATTTTTCTCTCTAAAGTGAAATTTGGATTTTAAATGGAGATGAATTTTCGCAGCGCGCATTCTTGCCTTTAATCGAAGGATGTCGACGAGGTCTGTTAGATAAGATCTCCATTTGTTTCTTGTTTAGTCCCTGAAGAGAAATTGGCAGAAGGAACAAACGGAATATCAAGAGAAATGTTAAGCACGGAGGAAAACTGATGTCGGTGGGCTTTATGGATGCTTGACTGAGACGGAAACCAATTCCCGGAAGCACATCTGAAGCTTTGTGAAATGGTTTTTGAGAAATTGCCTTCAGATTCGTTCCTTATAAATTATTCTGTGACAAAGCGACTTTCGTAGGATCCGAAATAAGTTGTGTTTCCTTCGCTGTACGAACCTTAAATGGCAGACAGAAGGAACCGCCATCTGCAATACTTGTAGCGCTGCAGTGCAGTGACTAGTACTGTGTCACGTGCTACAGCGTCAGGTGATCTAGAAACGTCCAATTAAAGCGTTGACAAACTGACTGTAAGTGATCTGCCGTGGCATTGATACACTAAGGGCTACCATAAGAGAGGACATATTGTCATTGATACTGTCATTGTTACTGTCATTGTTACTGTCATTGTTACTGTCATTGTTACTGTCATTGTTACTGTCATTGTTACTGTGTGGGCCGGGTTAGCTCAGACTGTATAGCGACTCGTTAAGAGCTGGACGGTTCGGGGATCGAATCCCGGTGAGGGCGAAATATTCAGAACCCGTCCAGACCGGCCCTGGGACTCACCCAGCCTTTATACAATGGATACCGGGTCATTCCCGGGGTTAAAGCGGCCGGGGCTTGGAGTTGACCACCCACCCCCATCTAGCGCCGAGGTTAAAGAAAGAGTAGAGCTATACCTCTACTCCCCCTCTGGGCCTTCATGGCCTTTTGTAGGGTGACCTTTACCTTTACCTTTAAGTTACCATTCTTACTGTCAATGACATTGTTATTGTTGTTATTTCATAAATATCGACAGTAACAAAACTAGTCATTACCTTCTCCGAGGAAGGCTAACAACTTTTCGCCTAAATGCCAACTTGTCTCCTGTTGTACCTCAAGCCGATACTTTGTTAAGTCCAAATAAGTTCTGCTCATCAAGCTGATAATATTTTTCCTCAGTCCTTAAAGGCTGCCTTTTCATTTTCGACTTTGATAGTTTACTGACAGTACGTTCTTCCTCTGCCACCAAAATTGTGTGAACATGTTGCGTGCAGTTTAATTAGCTGTCCGCACTGTAAACCTGTGAACGCATTCAACAGAAGCTTACAGTTCCTTATTACACTCTTCTTCTCCAAGCCCCAAATTGCTGTTCTTACGCCGATGCAATTAGCGTTTCCAAATTAACAAACTTTGCAAGGCACTGGACTTAAACTTGACGAAGTATTTGTCATTAAAGTTCTTTCTGGTTACAAATCTTGTCCTGTCCTCCTGTGTACAGCGTGTGTTTACTGTGTCCTGTGTACAGCGTGTGCTTACTGTGTCCTGTGTACAGCGTGTGCTTACTGTGTCCTTTGTACAGCGTGTGTTTACTGTGTCCTGTGTACAGCGTGTGCTTACTGTGTCCTGTGTATAGCGTGTGTTTACTGTGTCCTGTGTACAGCGTGTGTTTACTGTGTCCTGTGTACAGCGTGTGTTTACTGTGTCCTGTGTACAGCGTGTGTTTACTGTGTCCTGTGTACAGCGTGTGTTTACTGTGTCCTGTGTACAGCGTGTGTTTACAAATCTTGTCCTGTCCTCCTGTGTACAGCGTGTGTTTACTGTGTTCTGTGTACAGCGTGTGTTTACTGTGTCTTGTGTACAGCGTGTGTTTACTGTGTCCTGTGTACAGCGTGTGTTTACTGTGTCCTGTGTACAGCGTGTGTTTACTGTGTCCTGTGTACAGCGTGTGTTTACTGTGTCCTGTGTACAGCGTGTGTTTACTGTGTCCTGTGTACAGCGTGTGTTTACAAATCTTGTCCTGTCCTCCTGTGTACAGCGTGTGTTTACAAATCTTGTCCTGTCCTCCTGTGTACAGCGTGTGTTTACAAATCTTGACCTGTCCTCCTGTGTACAGCGTGTGTTTACAAATCTTGTCCTATCCTCCTGTGTACAGCGTGTGTTTACAAATCTTGTCCTATCCTCCTGTGTACAGTGTGTGTTTACAAATCTTGTCCTGTCCTCCTGTGTACAGCGTGTGTTTACAAATCTTGTACTGTCCTCCTGTGTACAGCGTGTGTTTACAAATCTTGTCCTGTCCTCCTGTGTACAGCGTGTGTTTACAAATCTTGTCCTGTCCTCCTGTGTACAGCGTGTGTTTACAAATCTTTTCCTGTCCGCCTGTGTACAGCGTGTGTTTACAAATCTTGTCCTGTCCCCTGTGTACAGCGTGTGTTTACAAATCTTGTCCTATCCTCCTGTGTACAGCGTGTGTTTACAAATATTGTCCTGTCCTCCTGTGTACAGCGTGTGTTTACAAATCTTGTACTGTCCTCCTGTGTACAGCGTGTGTTTACAAATCTTGTCCTGTCCTCCTGTGTACAGCGTGTGTTTACAAATCTTGTCCTGTCCTCCTGTGTACAGCGTGTGTTTACAAATCTTGTCCTGTCCTCCTGTGTACAGCGTGTGTTTACAAATCTTGTACTGTCCTCCTGTGTACAGCGTGTGTTTACAAATCTTGTCCTGTCCTCCTGTGTACAGCGTGTGTTTACAAATCTTGTCCTATCCTCCTGTGTACAGCGTGTGTTTACAAATCTTGTCCTGTCCTCCTGTGTACAGCGTGTGTTTACAAATCTTGTCCTATCCTCCTGTGTACAGCGTGTGTTTACAAATCTTGTACTGTCCTCCTGTGTACAGCGTGTGTTTACAAATCTTTCCTTCCCCTGTGTACAGCGTGTGTTTACAAATCTTTTCCTGTCCGCCTGTGTACAGCGTGTGTTTACAAATCTTGTCCTATCCTCCTGTGTACAGCGTGTGTTTACAAATCTTGTCCTATCCTCCTGTGTACAGCGTGTGTTTACAAATCTTGTCCTGTCCTCCTGTGTACAGCGTGTGTTTACAAATCTTTTCCTGTCCTCCTGTGTACAGCGTGTGTTTACAAATCTTGTCCTATCCTCCTGTGTACAGCGTGTGTTTACAAATCTTTTCCTGTCCGCCTGTGTACAGCGTGTGTTTACAAATCTTTTCCTGTCCGCCTGTGTACAGCGTGTGTTTACAAATCTTTTCCTGTCCGCCTGTGTTCAGCGTGTGTGTTTACAAATCTTTTCCTGTCCGCCTGTGTACAGCGTGTGTTTACAAATCTTTTCCTGTCCGCCTGTGTACAGCGTGTGTTTACAAATCTTTTCCTGTCCGCCTGTGTACAGCGTGTGTTTACAAATCTTTTCCTGTCCTCCTGTGTACAGCGTGTGTTTACAAATCTTTTCCTGTCCGCCTGTGTACAGCGTGTGTTTACAAATCTTTTCCTGTCCGCCTGTGTACAGCGTGTGTTTACAAATCTTTTCCTGTCCGCCTGTGTACAGCGTGTGTTTTACAAATCTTTTCCTGTCCGCCTGTGTACAGCGTGTGTTTACAAATCTTTTCCTGTCCGCCTGTATACAGCGTGTGTTTACAAATCTTTTCCTGTCCGCCTGTGTACAGCGTGTGTTTACAAATCTTGTCCTGTCCTCCTGTGTACAGCGTGTGTTTACAAATCTTTTCCTGTCCGCCTGTGTACAGCGTGTGTTTACAAATCTTTTCCTGTCCGCCTGTGTACAGCGTGGTGTTTACAAATCTTTTCCTGTCCGCCTGTGTACAGCGTGTGTTTACAAATCTTTTCCTGTCCGCCTGTGTACAGCGTGTGTTTACAAATCTTTTCCTGTCCGCCTGTGTACAGCGTGTGTTTACAAATCTTTTCCTGTCCGCCTGTGTACAGCGTGTGTTTACAAATCTTGTCCTGTCCTCCTGTGTACAGCGTGTGTTTACAAATCTTGTCCTGTCCGCCTGTGTACAGCGTGTGTTTACAAATCTTGTCCTATCCTCCTGTGTACAGCGTGTGTTTACAAATCTTGTCCTGTCCTCCTGTGTACAGCGTGTGTTTACAAATCTTGTCCTGTCCTCCTGTGTACAGCGTGTGTTTACAAATCTTGTCCTGTCCGCCTGTGTACAGCGTGTGTTTACAAATCTTGTCCTATCCTCCTGTGTACAGCGTGTGTTTACAAATCTTGTCCTGTCCTCCTGTGTACAGCGTGTGTTTACAAATCTTGTCCTGTCCTCCTGTGTACAGCGTGTGTTTACAAATCTTGTCCTGTCCGCCTGTGTACAGCGTGTGTTTACAAATCTTGTACTGTCCTCCTGTGTACAGCGTGTGTTTACAAATCTTGTCCTGTCCGCCTGTGTACAGCGTGTGTTTACAAATCTTGTCCTATCCTCCTGTGTACAGCGTGTGTTTACAAATCTTGTCCTGTCCTCCTGTGTACAGCGTGTGTTTACAAATCTTGTCCTGTCCGCCTGTGTACAGCGTGTGTTTACAAATCTTGTCCTGTCCGCCTGTGTACAGCGTGTGTTTACAAATCTTGTCCTATCCTCCTGTGTACAGCGTGTGTTTACAAATCTTGTCCTATCCTCCTGTGTACAGCGTGTGTTTACAAATCTTGTCCTGTCCTCCTGTGTACAGCGTGTGTTTATAAATCTTGTCCTGTCCTCCTGTGTACAGCGTGTGTTTACAAATCTTGTCCTGTCCGCCTGTGTACAGCGTGTGTTTACAAATATTGTACTGTCCGCCTGTGTACAGCGTGTGTTTACAAATCTTGTCCTGTCCGCCTTTGTACAGCGTGTGTTTACAAATCTTGTCCTATCCTCCTGTGTACAGCGTGTGTTTACAAATCTTGTCCTATCCTCCTGTGTACAGCGTGTGTTTACAAATCTTGTCCTGTCCGCCTGTGTACAGCGTGTGTTTACAAATATTGTACTGTCCTCCTGTGTACAGCGTGTGTTTACAAATATTGTACTGTCCTCCTGTGTACAGCGTGTGTTTACAAAATATTGTACTGTCCTCCTGTGTACAGCGTGTGTTTACAAATATTGTACTGTCCTCCTGTGTACAGCGTGTGTTTACAAATATTGTACTGTCCTCCTGTGTACAGCGTGTGTTTACAAATATTGTACTGTCCTCCTGTGTACAGCGTGTGTTTACAAATATTGTACTGTCCTCCTGTGTACAGCGTGTGTTTACAAATATTGTACTGTCCTCCTGTGTACAGCGTGTGTTTACAAATATTGTACTGTCCTCCTGTGTACAGCGTGTGTTTACAAATATTGTACTGTCCTCCTGTGTACAGCGTGTGTTTACAAATATTGTACTGTCCTCCTGTGTACAGCGTGTGTTTACAAATATTGTACTGTCCTCCTGTGTACAGCGTGTGTTTACAAATATTGTACTGTCCGCCTGTGTACAGCGTGTGTTTACAAATCTTGTCCTGTCCGCCTGTGTACAGCGTGTGTTTACAAATATTGTACTGTCCGCCTGTGTACAGCGTGTGTTTACAAATATTGTACTGTCCTCCTGTGTACAGCGTGTGTTTACAAATATTGTACTGTCCTCCTGTGTACAGCGTGTGTTTACAAATATTGTACTGTCCGCCTGTGTACAGCGTGTGTTTACAAATATTGTACTGTCCTCCTGTGTACAGCGTGTGTTTACAAATATTGTACTGTCCGCCTGTGTACAGCGTGTGTTTACAAATATTGTACTGTCCGCCTGTGTACAGCGTGTGTTTACAAATATTGTACTGTCCGCCTGTGTACAGCGTGTGTTTACAAATATTGTACTGTCCGCCTGTGTACAGCGTGTGTTTACAAATATTGTACTGTCCTCCTGTGTACAGCGTGTGTTTACAAATATTGTACTGTCCTCCTGTGTACAGCGTGTGTTTACAAATATTGTACTGTCCGCCTGTGTACAGCGTGTGTTTACAAATATTGTACTGTCCGCCTGTGTACAGCGTGTGTTTACAAATATTGTACTGTCCTCCTGTGTACAGCGTGTGTTTACAAATATTGTACTGTCCGCCTGTGTACAGCGTGTGTTTACAAATATTGTACTGTCCGCCTGTGTACAGCGTGTGTTTACAAATATTGTACTGTCCTCCTGTGTACAGCGTGTGTTTACAAATATTGTACTGTCCGCCTGTGTACAGCGTGTGTTTACAAATCTTGTCCTGTCCGCCTGTGTACAGCGTGTGTTTACAAATCTTGTCCTGTCCGCCTGTGTACAGCGTGTGTTTTCTCTGTGTTCGCTGCTCGGCTAAGAATTCCCTTCTGTTGGATGCATAGAGCTGCAGATTTGATCTGTGGAGAAGCAGATATATTAACTAACTAACTAACTAACTAACTAACTCCATGTAGCACAGTCCTTCTTGAGAAGCTAACAGGTCCTCAGCTAGTCAAGAAATTCCCCGCGTTTTATGGAACCCGAAGGTTCATTACCGCACTCACAACAGCCCGTTACCTGTCCCTATCCAAAGAATCAGTCCAGGTCCGAGGCTTTGTATAGTGGTTCGTAACGTCATAATTTTTTAAGGTGAAGAGTTGTTAGCACCTCGCCCAACCATCAATCTGGTGGACCACCCCTAGTCGGCTGTCCGCTACTGCTTATTCAATGTATTCGCAGTTATCCTCCATATCCACAGCCCGTTCCTCCATCCGCAACTTGAGGACGCGCCATGCCGTGGTGTCAGGGACCGACTTATCGTGGTGACAGGGACCGACTTGTCATGGTGACAGGGACCGACTTATTGTGAATGTTAAACTGGTGGTACATATAGTAACCACTGGGCCTAAAAGGTTCTCAGGCCTGTGTCTAATTTTGATCTGCGCGCAGCTAAGACGAACGACGCTCTCTACATCCACAAAAGACACTCCACTTAGCAGTCCACGTCATATTCGCATGACAGTATCAGCACTGTTTCAGACATAGCCTCACTATTGCAAGGACCAATGCGAGTGCCATTAGGGCTGGCCGCTGGTTGTTTGTGTAACCATGGTTACGTCACAGAGACGTGGGGTGGAAATCGATGGATGTTTTGAAAGTCGAAGGCCCATTAAACAAGCTGTCTTATTAAGCATCTTACTTAGAGCACCCCGACAGGGAGGGGCCCCTAAGCATGCGAGACCAGCGGCGATATTGATAACTAATGTAATGTGGACTCAAAATGGAATGGGGAAACTTGACATTTTGCATCTGCTGACATTTTGCAGCTGCTGACACAGAAATAGTCGCACGTCATCGCGAGACGACGTCTTCGTGGTTTTGCTCAGTACGTTCAGGTAACTGGTAAGGTGTACTTCGAGCTGTACACGGCTGTTTGACCCGTTGGTGCCTAACGTCTTTATGCAGCTAACACCATGAAGTTAGTTTCGGCCCCTAAACATTCATTTATTTTCAAATTCAACTTCCATTTACGAGATATATATATATATATATAATTAAACACTGTGTTAGACCGTGGAGGAAACTGAAATCTGCGTTCTTCTGGGGTATTACTCGGCGTCGTGTGGTAATTGTTTACCGACGTTTCGGGACAACGTGTCGGTCCCATCTTCACGGGTCAAGAGTAAAGATGGAACCGATACGTTATCCCGAAACGTCGGTAAACAATTAACACACTACGTCGCGTAGTACCTCAGAAGACTGCAGATTTCATCAATATCGCGGCGCAAGCCTGAAATCGTGGAGCAAACTGTTTATAAAATTACAAAATTAAACAACGATATATGTTGATTTGATCTATAATTGTAACAGCACAATGCTAATGGGATGACGTCACATCGCAGATAAATGCGTAGGCAGAAGTCACGGTGAAGTGAGCATAGCGCAGCATAATGCAAACAGTGCGTTGCTAGCTGCAGCGTGGGGATAATTTGGTGCGGGTGGAGAGAGAGAGAGCATTGACCGTCGGACCGCAGTCAGATCTGGCTGAGATGAGTGACTGGCTGAGATGAGTGACACACGTTACATGAACACGCTGTATCTGTTTACCCACGTTTATATGAACACGCTGTGTCTGTTTACCCACGTTTACATGAACACGCTGTATCTGTCCTGAAGTTTCGTATCCGCATGCCTGACATTCTTCAGGACATTTCTGCCATTTCACATGTAATGAGACCCTAAACTTTATATAGGCAGTGTGTAAAGTTTAAATAGCTCACAGAAAACACCGCGTTTTGTTATAAATTCTGATCAGCAAATACTTCATGCCTCTATAGAAGAATATTTGAGAACTAATTGGTTTCTGGACTTTGTCCATCATTCGGAAATCTACAATCACGAAGTTTCGGAAGCCGGATCTGCTTCCGTCCTCAGATGAAGAGGGAGGGAACAGATCCAGTTTTCGAAACGTCGTGATTTTAGATTTCCGGACGATAGACAAAATCCAGAAACCAATCAGTTCTCAATGACACGTACCGTCGTCAGAACCTTTTAGAATTTAATAGAAAAATTTTTGTTTATTCTAAAAATACGAGATGCTTCAATACTCTGTGAAACTGCAGATATTTGTAACATTTTAAAGCCTTGGGTAAATATATATACCACCTGCTGCGACATTAAAACAGTGTGTTTTTGTGTTCCCTTGATTCTGACACTGAATACTAATTTTCCCTGTAAACAGCGTTAGCAGTTTGTTACACACACTGTTCTCTGGGAGGTACGAATTGAGTCTTTATATTGGCCGTAATGTAGGCTAAAGCCAGTCTTCATAGCGTTAATATTTAAGCAGTCTGTATGTAGCTGCTGCTGCGATCAAACCGTTAATATAGTCAACTGGCGAGAGTCTAAAAAGAAAATGGTTTTGTGCTCTGTGCACCGCCGTAATTTGTGAGCGTTCGAACGTAAATTTCATTTATGTAACTGGTTATATTAACCACAGTAGGAGCAACAAAACCTGCCGACGAAAACATTGATAAAATTAAAATTCTTATGAACGTGTGTCAGAGTTCAAAAGGTCAAGAAGTGGTCCGAGCAGTGTGAGTCTCCAGCTGTGTTCCACCAGGCTCCCCCAGCAATAGACTGCAATGTCTAGTTGTTCGCTCTATTCAGAAACCGCATTGTGCTACAGAAAGTGGCTTTGTAATGTCATTACATAGCCACTGAAGTGTTAACATTTCCATGCGCTCAGCCACTAATCCTCATACAGACTGCAACTTCGTCTGCCTTGAACAATGGGCAGGTTTCTTATGTTTGTACTTTGTGTAGGCGCCGCGACGACAGTTAGCACGTACGCGTCCTTTTTCCGAAGGCCTCTGTTCAAATGTCAGTACTAAGGCTTCCTCCAGGCCAATTACATGAGAGTCTCTGAAATGACGTCACGAATGCTGCCGTCCGCAGCTTTCTTGTTCATTATTCACTGGCATCGACTGTCGCTAAGTATCAATATGTGAATGAATGAATAAACAAGACATGGTACACACTCGATGTCTGGAATTTCGACCTTTCGTGATCACCCATTATAATACAATTTTTTCGACCTTTCGTGATCACCCATTATAATACCATTTTTCGACCTTTCGTGATCACCCAGTATAATACCATTGTTTCGACCTTCCGTGATCACCCATTATAATACCATTTTCGACCTTTCGTGATCACCCATTATAATACTATTTTTTCGACCTTTCGTGATCACCCATTATAATACCATTGTTTCGAACTTTCGTGATCACCCATTATGATACCATTTTTGCGACCTTTCGTGATCACCCATTTTAATACCATTGTCTCGACCTTTCGTGAACACCCATTATAATACCATTTTTGACCTTTCGTGATCACCCATTATAATACCATTGTCTCGACTTTCGTGATCACCCATTATAATAACATTGTTTCGACCTTTCGTGATCAGCCATTATAATACAATTTTCGACCTTTCGTGATCACCCATTATAATACCATTGTTTCGACCTTTCGTGATCACCCATTATAATACCATTGTTTCGACCTTTCGTGATCACCCATTATAATACCATTGTTTCGACCTTTCGTGATCAGCCATTATAATCCAATTTTCGACCTTTCGTGATCACCCATTATAATACCATTGTTTCGACCTTTCGTGACTGGTTACGACGAATCGGACTGTGACCACGCGGCTGGCCAGTTGGTTTTCCCAATGGTTCAGTCAAGCCGTCTTTCATTACGCCACTTTGACTGCTCCGTGCTTTAGGCAAGCAAACTGTCAGCCATTTGATGCACTTTGTGCTTCCAAAGCACTTCAAGTACCTACTTTATTAAAAGTTAACTTTCATGCTTTCTGTGATTTTTTCGGTTTTTATTTTTTTATTACTCGCATTTCATAATTTTTCGCAACCAAATTGGTGTTTTATATAGAAAATGGATTCCGATTTTCGTGATTGTTTTATCGATCCTAACTGTTCACGAACATCGAGATGACACTGCGCAGGAGGAGCTGCATGTGACTGGCTGCGTGGGTGTGACAAGTGGCTCAGACCGTTTGTTCGATACAGGCTGTGGAGCTTGAAGGGGACTGGGGTCCCATCTCTACCAGCAGCAGACTGTACAGTAAGTACAGTCCGTGTCTGATACTGCTGTACTGACGTCACATCCGTTTCTCAAGTTTTTCTCTCGTGTTAAAAAGAGCGCTCTGCTCAGTCTTTGACGCGCCGTCTGCCGTGCCAGTTATTATTCCTTACATGTCCGTATTTAAATGACTTTCAAACCATATTTTCCTGCGCAGTTGAAGTAACGTTTGATGGGTTTGAGGCAGCGCAGTTGGAGACACGCAGTTTGAGAAGGCAGTTTGAGACAGCGCAGTTGGAGACAGACCACGTCACTCAGACCAGACGCTATCAAGACCAGACGCGTACACTCAAGACCAGACGCGTACACTCAAGACAGACCGCGTCACTCAAGACCAGACCTCGTACACTCAAGACCAGACCGCGTACACTCAAGACCAGACCGCGTACACTCAAGACCAGACCGCGTACACTCAAGACCAGACCTCGTACACTCAAGACCAGACCGCGTACACTCAAGACCAGACCGCGTACACTCAAGACCAGACCGCGTACACTCAAGACCAGACCGCGTACACTCAAGACCAGACCTCGTACACTCAAGACCAGACCTCGTACACTCAAGACCAGACCGCGTACACTCAAGACCAGACCCGTACACTCAAGACCAGACCGCGTACACTCAAGACCAGACCGCGTACACTCAAGACCAGACCGCGTACACTCAAGACCAGACCGCGTACACTCAAGACCAGACCGCGTACACTCAAGACCAGACCGCGTACACTCAAGACCAGACCTCGTACACTCAAGACCAGACCGCGTACACTCAAGACCAGACCGCGTACACTCAAGACCAGACCGCGTACACTCAAGACCAGACCGCGTACACTCAAGACCAGACCGCGTACACTCAAGACCAGACCTCGTACACTCAAGACAGACGCGTACACTCAGACCAGATCGCGTACACTCAAGTTCAGACGGTATTTCAGAAAAGGATTGTTTAAAAACATTTGAAATGCTGATACAATAAATCCAGTGCAATATTTAATTCAATGTTACTCTTATAAAGTGAGCTTGTTAGCCCATGGCCAAAAGCAAACGTTAGAGAACCACCCCTTTTCGGCCATCGATGATTGTCTTTTCTATGTGTAACCTATACCATATATATATTATGTTTCTAAACAGGATACTGTGGTCAAATTTCATGCAATCGATTATTCCAAACGCCATGTGCCACTGCCAGAACCTCACAAGAATGTATTACTTTGTAAAGAACGCCAGCACTTGTAAATCAGCGTGTTGTGTGTTTCAGGTCAAAATAACTCCGAGCAGTCCTAATTCAGTTTGTTACAAATTTGTGACCCAAGTTACTGGCTGCGCGGTCTTGTTGGTTCACTGTATGTACTGACACGTGTTCACTGTACTGACACGTGTGCAGCCGCGTTAACGCTGTTTCGTGTTTCAGAAAGACTTCTGGTGTTTGGAGTCACAACTTGGGGTCAAAAGTGGCTGACAGCATGGATAGGGACAAACCTCCCTGTCTATCGCCTATTCTTACAACCCGTTTCTGAATATCTCGTTTAATGTTATCCACGCCTCTCCGTGTAGCTGTTTCACTTGACCGTTTTGAAAGGCGCTTCTTTCTCAAAATTTCTAATGCATTTCATATTTCCTGCACCGTGTGAATCCTACGGCCTTCTCCTATCTGTAAATATCACGCCTGAATCACGAAGTTTGTCACTCTGCACCGCAGTCACTGAACTGTTTGCTAAGTACAACATTTTGCTACGCATTTTGCTGCCACGCATTGAACTGCTGCGTTACACCTCGAACTAATGTTCATGCTTATTGCGGTGGGAGGGGGGAATTTTGTTCTTTGCGTGTTGAGCGTTTTATAAGAAGTGCGTGACGAAATAATGTGAAGCGTTACCGTTAGAGATATTTGTAATGCGTTTACCTTACCGCGGTAACAAATGGTGTGATATGTCGGTAATTAAATTTACGAAATCTCCATTTAAGGATATAACGACAGGCAATAGTAATGTCTGTGACGTCACATCCTGTCCTAACCTCTGTGCAGTGAACTTCAGTTTGTATTAGTTCTCCTAACAATTATAAGCTGATTGTTATATATTGTGATTACGTTTACTTTTGTGTTGTATAAACTTTAAACAGGATTAGAAGTAAAAAATTATTTATTAGTTTTAATAATTTGTGCTGAACAAAAGGATAATTACTTGCAGAGATGAAGATCATAACGATCATGAAGATCATGAAGATCATGAAGATCATGAAGATCATGATGATCATGAAGATCATGATGATAGTAATTCCGATGGTGATTATAATAATTTTTACAACAGGTATAAAGCTCTATTTATAACTAACTCCATGGAGCAAAGTCCTTCTTGAGAAGCTAACAGTTCCTCAGCTAGTCAAACAATTCCCTTCTTTTATGGAACCTGATGGTTCATTACCGCACTCACAACAGCCCGCCACCTGTCCCTGTTCTGAGCATTAAGTCGTACCAAAGAATCAGTCCAGTTCCGAGGCTCTGTATAGTGTTTCGTAACATGGTAAGTTTTTACGGTGAGGAGTTGTTAGCACCTTGCCCAACCCCCAAGCTGGAGGACCACCCCTTGTCGGCTGTCCACGACTGCATATTCGCAGCTACCCTCCATATCCACAGGCCGTTCCTCCATCCGCAACCTGAGGACGCGCCATGCCGTGGTGACAGGGACCGACTTATCGTGGTGACAGGGACCGATTTATCGTGGTGACAGGGACTGACTTATCGTGGTGACAGGGACTGACTTATCGTGGTGACAGGGACCGACTTATCGTGGTGACAGGGACCGACTTATCGTGGTGACAGGGACCGACTTATCGTGGTGACAGGGACCGACTTATCGTGGTGACAGGGACCGACTTATCGTGCTGACAGGGACCGACTTATCGTGGTGACAGGGACCGACTTATCGTGGTGACAGGGATCGACTTATCGTGGTGACAGGGACCGACTTATCGTGGTGACAGGGACCGACTTATCGTGGTGACAGGGACCGACTTATCGTGGTGACAGGGACCGACTTATCGTGGTGACAGGGACCGACTTATCGTGGTGACAGGGATCGACTTATCGTGGTGACAGGGACCGACTTATCGTGGTGACAGGGACCGACTTATCGCGGTGACAGGGACCGACTTATCGTGGTGACAGGGACCGACTTATCGTGGTGACAGGGACCGACTTATCGTGGTGACAGGGACCGACTTATCGTGGTGACAGGGACCGACTTATCGTGGTGACAGGGACCGACTTGTCGTGGTGACAGGGACCGACTTATCGTGGTGACAGGGACCGACTTATCGTGCTGACAGGGACCGACTTATCGTGCTGACAGGGACCGACTTATCGTGGTGACAGTGACCGACTTATCGTGCTGACAGGGACCGACTTATCGTGCTGACAGGGACCGACTTATCGTGGTGACAGGGACCGACTTATCGTGGTGACAGGGACCGACTTATCGTGGTGACAGGGATCGACTAAACATGGAAGCTCTATTTATACATTTTCTTTTGCAATTTTGGCTTTATGTACCGTTCAAGTTGTAACATGCAGTCTGCACTGCAGTACACTTCTGCTGCATAAGACTGAAATATCTGAGCAGCCTCAGTCGTCGTTGTGGTAGTAGTTGTAGTTGTAGTTGTTTAGTAAACAGTAATATCAATATTACACTTTTTAGAGGCATGTTTCCGTGAAACTGATTCACATCACTGTAAACATATTCAGTATCAATTAATTTTGTTTGTTGTTACATCGCATGTTTACAATGAAGGACGTGATGTATTATGTTACGATTTGGCTCTAGGCTGTAGAGCTCTACAGGCTGCCTGCAGGCTGTAGTAGCCTACATGTGACACTGTTATGGAAATCGTGTTCAAAATGCACGTCGATAATTTAATTTTCATTGTCACTGTGTCAACGAATGGCTTCCTGCTGTCGCATTTATTTGTGTTTATTTTACTAAAAACTCGAGTTTAATCATAAAACAGTAATTACAGTAATTAAAATGCTGTTCTGGAAATTCGTGAGATTAAAGCCGAAGCATATATTTCAATATTAATTCTTTAAGATTAACCTTAGTTATATATGAATATTCAGTCCGTACCGCGCAGTAAACACACACCGTCTCGGTTATACAAACCAGTCAGTTAATGCTGTACAGTGAAATAATCGCTGTTTGTTCTGAGATCCACACAAAACACATAAATACAGTCCGTACCGCGCAGTAAACACACTCCGTCTCAGTTATACAAACCAGTCAGTTAATGCTGTACAGTGAAATAATCGCTGTTTGTTCTGAGATCCACACAAAACACATAAATACAGTCCGTACCGCGCAGTAAACACACTCCGTCTCAGTTATACAAACCAGTCAGTTAATGTTGTACAGTGAAATAATCGCTGTTTGTTCTGAGATCCACACAAAACACATAAATACAGTTCGTACCGCGCAGTAAACACACTCCGTCTCAGTTATACAAACCAGTCAGTTAATGCTGTACAGTGAAATAATCGCTGTTTGTTCTGAGATCCACACAAAACACATAAATACAGTCCGTACCGCGCAGTAAACACACTCCGTCTCAGTTATACAAACCAGTCAGTTAATGTTGTACAGTGAAATAATCGCTGTTTGTTCTGAGATCCACACAAAACACATAAATACAGTTCGTACCGCGCAGTAAACACACTCCGTCTCAGTTATACAAACCAGTCAGTTAATGTTGTACAGTGAAATAATCGCTGTTTGTTCTGAGATCCACACAAAACACATAAATACAGTCCGTACCGCGCAGTAAACACACTCCGTCTCAGTTATACAAACCAGTCAGTTAATGTTGTACAGTGAAATAATCGCTGTTTGTTCTGAGATCCACACAAAACACATAAATACAGTCCGTACCGCGCAGTAAACACACTCCGTCTCAGTTATACAAACCAGTCAGTTAATGTTGTACAGTGAAATAATCGCTGTTTGTTCTGAGATCCACACAAAACACATAAATACAGTTCGTACCGCGCAGTAAACACACTCCGTCTCAGTTATACAAACCAGTCAGTTAATGCTGTACAGTGAAATAATCGCTGTTTGTTCTGAGATCCACACAAAACACATAAATACAGTCCGTACCGCGCAGTAAACACACTCCGTCTCAGTTATACAAACCAGTCAGTTAATGTTGTACAGTGAAATAATCGCTGTTTGTTCTGAGATCCACACAAAACACATAAATACAGTCTGTACCGCGCAGTAAACACACTCCGTCTCAGTTATACAAACCAGTCAGTTAATGCTGTACAGTGAAATAATCGCTGTTTGTTCTGAGATCCACACAAAACACATAAATACAGTCCGTACCGCGCAGTAAACACACTCCGTCTCAGTTATACAAACCAGTCAGTTAATGTTGTACAGTGAAATAATCGCTGTTTGTTCTGAGATCCACACAAAACACATAAATACAGTCCGTACCGCGCAGTAAACACACTCCGTCTCAGTTATACAAACCAGTCAGTTAATGTTGTACAGTGAAATAATCGCTGTTTGTTCTGAGATCCACACAAAACACATAAATACAGTCCGTACCGCGCAGTAAACACACTCCGTCTCAGTTATACAAACCAATCAGTTAATGTTGTACAGTGAAATAATCGCTGTTTGTTCTCAGATCCACAGAAAACACATAAATACACTGTGTGGGCAGAACGTAGAATTTGTGAATGTTAAACATGGCGGTACATATAGTAACCACTGGACTTTAGAGCATTAAATGTCTAGAAGTGATGACGCACCTGTGCACTCATTGCACTATTACATACAGGTTGCCCTGTATTACAGCAATTAATGCAGTGCAGTTTGTCATACTCAGCGGTCGTGTCATCAAACACAGACTACTGCGGTGACACCTGATAAGCAGATTATATCGGTCTAGGCTACTGCGTTATATTAACTCTGTTTCGCATCCCTCATTTTCAGCTGAACTCTAAATTCTGTGACTTTTGTGAGATACGAAATTCTGCTGCTTGTGGGGAGTGACACCTTGTAGTCTGTTATAAACCTACCGACGTTTCACAGGATCCTACTGCTTGAGTCATTGATGATTTTTACCCTGATGATGGAGGCAGCAGGCTGCTTTGAAATGTCGATAGGTTTATACCAATATATAAGTCGTCTATCCCAAAAGTCCAGCGTCTGTTTAACGTTTTATATAAAACAATATTTTTACACAGAATTAGACGGAACATTGCCACTGAAAGGGGGAGTAGTTAAATAGGAAAACAGGACGGATGTTTGACAGGTAAAGTTCGGTTTTTTTGGTGACGTTGATGAACTTTTCGTTACATAATTCAATATCGCTCAGCCGTCACTGAATTTCGGGCGGCAGCCAGTTCAATATGTGCAGATATGCTCAGATGTTTTCGGAATCAATGACACTGAGGATACAATGATGAAGCTATATCGTTGTGGTTCCCGAAGTTTCGCGTCACGATCCTTCGAAACGTCGGGAACCATTCACGTAACGACACAGTCACTTTCAGAATACTTGAGGTCTCAGCAGCACCGCTGTCAGAACCTAAAATATTCCGTAAGTTGTATCAAGTCGTCATGTTGCAGTCTCGCCATAGTGACTGGGATTGGGTGGTCGGTTAGCACGTGCATGTAGCGTGTGGGTGCTAGAAGACTGCGAGAATTGTGCACTGTCTTGTGGTAACACGTACGGTTACATGAGCGTTAAGCTTCTCACAGCTGACAGCAGCTGACATCTGGCGCCGTTTATTGTGGTAGGACTTTGCCATTGTCTCAGACGAACCCTGAATGTGTATTGTCAATTCATTTAGAAACTTATTTCGACTTCTCGCCACTCCGCGTGTAGCTGCTTGCTCATTTAATGTCTGTTTATCACAAAGACAGTGTGATCTGCCCCCATTTCATGCTCATTTAATGTCTGTTTATCATAAAGACAGTGTGCTCTGCCCCCCATTTCATGCTCATTTAATGTCTTTTATCACAAAGACAGTGTGCTCTGCCCCCCATTTCATGCTCATTTAATGTCTGTTTATCACAAAGACAGTGTGCTCTGCCCCCCATTTCATACTCATTTAATGTCTTTTATCACAAAGACAGTGTGCTCTGCCCCCCATTTCATGCTCATTTAATGTCTGTTTATCACAAAGACAGTGTGCTCTGCCCCCCATTTCATACTCACTTAATGTCTGTTTATCACAAAGACAGTGTGCTCTGCCCCCATTTCATACTCACTTAATGTCTGTTTATCACAAAGACAGTGTGCTCTGCCTCCCATTTCATACTCACTTAATGTCTGTTTATCACAAAGACAGTGTGCTCTGCCTCCCATTTCATACTCACTTAATGTCTGTTTATCACAAAGACAGTGTGCTCTGCCCCCCATTTCATACTCACTTAATGTCTGTTTATCACAAAGACAGTGTGCTCTGCCCCCCATTTCATGCTCACTTAATGTCTGTTTATCACAAAGACAGTGTGCTCTGCCCCCATTTCATGCTCATTTAATGTCTTTTATCACAAAGACAGTGTGCTCTGCCCCCATTTCATGCTCATTTAATGTCTTTTATCACAAAGACAGTGTGCTCTGCCCCCCATTTCATGCTCATTTAATGTCTTTTATCACAAAGACAGTGTGCTCTGCCTCCCATTTCATACTCACTTAATGTCTGTTTATCACAAAGACAGTGTGCTCTGCCCCCCATTTCATACTCACTTAATGTCTGTTTATCACAAAGAGAGTGTGCTCTGCCCCCATTTCATACTCACTTAATGTCTGTTTATCACAAAGACAGTGTGCTCTGCCCCCCATTTCATACTCACTTAATGTCTCTTATCACAAAGACAGTGTGCTCTGCCCCCCATTTCAGCGACCAGCGCTACATCCATTGTTCAACTTAAGTTCAGGTTGTGCGCTTTGCAGGTACGTTGTAACTTTAAGAACTAATTGTTTTCTAGGCTTTGTCCATCGTCCGGATAAAAAATTACGACGTTTCGGAAGCTGGATCTGCTTCCTTCCTCAGGTGAAGGAAGAGGGAGACACCTACTGTGTTGGGTCCCTTAGATAGAGCTAATCTCAATCACTGGTTAGCTCTATCTAAGGGACCCAACACAGTAGGTGTCTCCCTCTTCCTTCACCTGAGGAAGGAAGCAGATCCAGCTTCCGAAACGTCGTGATTTTAGTTTTATCCGGACGATGGACAAAGTCCACAAACCAGTTAGTTCATAAAGCTACAAACAGTCGTCAGAAACTTTCAGTATTTACGTTGTGACTTCTAACGTATTGTGTCATAATACAGTGCACGATTGTCTTTCCTTGGACTAAGACAGACGCAGCCTGACCATTAAAACCATGAAGAATTGTGTAAACACCAACCGACACACAATTTCGGTGTTTATTGAGGTTTGTGCTAGAAACGCTTGGGGTCAACGTACAAAACTCAAATAATTATTTCCAAACTTATTATCAGACCCACCGACAATAAACACACGACCTTCCATTACGCCTAAAATAAAATAATTTTTAAGGTTCGCGCCTGCTTCGAATGTTGCGCCGTGTTGACTAGTAAATAGGTACCGACGTTTCGGGGAGACATAGTGACTTAGAAATGTTCGGTAACTATTTACCAGTCGACACGGCCTTAACACGCCAGCGCAATTGATTCTTCCACGTCACCGCTGAGAGAACCCCTAAACTATCGCAAACGCATTCTTAGTCATGTTTCACATTAATTAGCAACATAAATATAATACTGAGCCAATTAATGCTCTAAAGCCCAGCGGTAAATATGTGTACCGCTAGCTGTAAAACTACAATACATGCACAGTGCAGTCATGTACAGCTGTAAGGCGGGCCTTTGTGGGCCGAAAGGGCACAAGCTGTGCGCTGTGTCAGGTGCGGACTGAGTCTGTGTCTAAAGGGCACAAGCTGTGCGCTGTGTCAGGTGCGGACTGAGTCTGTGTCTATTAGGCTGTTGTGATTTTAAAGGTTTAAGGCGTTGCTGGTAGTTATTTGTACCACGTAACGAATTGTGTTGTAAACAGGCAACGAAATGGCCTTAATTAGTATGCGTTACGTATTTGAAACAACAAATACAAATTAAAATACCCATAAGCAAGTAACAGGGAATAAATTTAAATTAATTATGGTAGGTAATAAATTTTATAATTAACGTAATTCTGATTTCAATGAGTGGAAATTTTTGTTGTAAATAAAATGTGAATTGTTTTAGTAGCGTAACACTGGTGTACGGTGTCACAGGGTGATAACAGTAAATGGTGACATTATGTGGAGAGAAACGTTCGGAATATCGTGTTAAAGGCATTAATGTATTGAGTTGCTGATATATATATATATACATGTATGTAGCGCTATTGAGCACTGCTGTCGCTGTACATAACATTTGTTTTGTTATATACATATATACATGTGTGTAGCGCTATTGAGCACTGCTATCGCAGTACATAACATTTTTTTGTTATATACATATATGTAGCGCTGTTGAGCACTGCTATCGCAGTACATAACATTAGTTTTGTTATATACACGTGTGTAGCGCTATTGAGCACTGCTATCGAAATACATAACATTTGTTTTGTTATATACATGTGTGTAGCGCTATTGAGCACTGCTATCGCAGTACATAACATTTGTTTTATTATATACATATATGTAGTGCTATTGAGCACTGCTATCGCAGTACATAACATTTGTTTTATTATATACATATATGTAGCGCTATTGAGCACTGCTATCGCAGTACATAACATTTGTTTTGTTATATACATGTGTGTAGCGCTATTGAGCACTGCTATCGTAGTACATTACATTTGTTTTGTTATATACATGTGTGTAGCGCTATTGAGCACTGCTATCGTAGTACATAACATTAGTTTTTTATATACATGTGTGTAGCGCTATTGGGCACTGCTATCGCAGTACATAACATTTGTTTTGTTATATACATATATGTAGCGCTGTTGAGCACTGCTATCGCAGTACATAACATTAGTTTTGTTATATACAGTTGTAGCGCTATTGAGCACTGCTATCGAATACATAACATTTGTTTGTTATATACATTATGTAGCGCTATTGAGCACTGCTATCGTAGTACATAACATTTTTTGTTATATACATATATGTAGCGCTATTGAGCACTTCTATCGTAGTACATAACATTTGTTTTGTTATATACATTAGTGTAGCGCTATTGAGCACTGCTATCGTAGTACATTACATTTGTTTTGTTATATACATGTGTTGTAGCGCTATTGAGCACTGCTATCGTAGTACTTTAACATTTGTTTTGTTATATACATGTGTGTAGCGCTATTGAGCACTGCTATCGTAGTACATAACATTGTTTTGTTATATACATGATTGTAGCGCTATTGAGCACTGCTATCGTAGTACATAACATTTGTTTTGTTATATACATTATGTAGCGCTATTGAGCACTGCTATCGCAGTACATAACATTAGTTTTGTTATATACATGTATGTAGCGCTATTGAGCACTGCTATCGTAGTACATAACATTGTTTTGTTATATACATGATGTAGCGCTATTGAGCACTGCTATCGTAGTACATAACATTCTTTTTGTTATATACATATATGTAGCGCTATTGAGCACTTCTATCGTAGTACATAACATTTGTTTTGTTATATACATGTAGTTGTAGCGCTATTGAGCACTGCTATCGTAGTACATTAAACATTGTTTTTGTTATATACATGTGTGTAGCGCTATTGAGCACTGCTATCGTAGTACATAACATTTGTTTTTTATATACATGTGTGTAGCGCTATTGAGCACTGCTATCGCAGTACATAACATTTGTTTTTTATATACATATATGTAGCGCTATTGAGCACTGCTATCGCAGTACATAACATTAGTTTTGTTATATACAGTATGTAGCGCTATTGAGCACTGCTATCGAATACATAACATTGTTTTGTTATATACATGTATGTAGCGCTATTGAGCACTGCTATCGATACATAACATTTGTTTGTTATATACACGTTGTAGCGCTATTGAGCACTGCTATCGTAGTACATAACATGTTTTGTTATATACAGTTGTAGCGCTATTGAGCACTGCTATCGTAGTACATAACATTTGTTTTGTTATATACATATATGTAGCGCTATTGAGCACTGCTATCGCAGTACATAACATTAGTTTTGTTATATACACGTATGTAGCGCTATTGAGCACTGCTATCGAAATACATAACATTTGTTTTGTTATATACATGTGTGTAGCGCTATTGAGCACTGCTATCGTAGTACATAACACTTCTTTTGTTATATACATATATGTAGCGCTATTGAGCACTTCTATCGTAGTACATAACATTTGTTTTGTTATATACATATATGTAGCGCTATTGAGCACTTCTATCGTAGTACATAACATTTGTTTTGTTATATACATGTGTGTAGCGCTATTGAGCACTGCTATCGTAGTACATAACACTTGTTTTGTTATATACATATATGTAGCGCTATTGAGCACTGCTATCGCAGTACATAACATTTGTTTTGCTATATACATATATGTAGCGCTATTGAGCACTGCTATCGCAGTACATAACATTTGTTTTGTTTGCTCTTAAAACTGTGATTGGCCGCCGATATTACACTCTAATGTAATTCTCCAAATGTTAGACGGCAAACAACAAAGGTTACGTTTGATGTCTAGCAAAGTGTCTAACGCACTGGCTATTGTGTTCGCGTGGACAAGGGAACACTGCGGGGCGTTTTGTTTGGCTGTGCGTGCAGTATAGCAGACTGATCGAGCGTAATTAGCACTGATGGCAGATGGCAGCACTGTGCAGTTCAAATATAAACATTTACTGATTGCAGATGGCAGCACTGTGCACTTCAAATATAAACATTTACTGATTGCAGATGGCAGCACTGTGCACTTCAAATATAAACATTTACTGATTGCAGATGGCAGCACTGTGCACTTCAAATATAAACATTTACTGATGGCAGATGGCAGCACTGTGCACTTCAAATATAAACATTTACTGATTGCAGATGGCAGCACTGTGCACTTCAAATATAAACATTTACTGATTGCAGATGGCAGCACTGTGCACTTCAAATATAAACATTTACTGATTGCAGATGGCAGCACTGTGCACTTCAAATATAAACATTTACTGATGGCAGATGGCAGCACTGTGCACTTCAAATATAAACATTTACTGATTGCAGATGGCAGCACTGTGCACTTCAAATATAAACATTTACTGATTGCAGATGGCAGCACTGTGCACTTCAAATATAAACATTTACTGATTGCAGATGGCAGCACTGTGCACTTCAAATATAAACATTTACTGATGGCAGATGGCAGCACTGTGCACTTCAAATATAAACATTTACTGATTGCAGATGGCAGCACTGTGCACTTCAAATATAAACATTTACTGATGGCAGATGGCAGCACTGTGCACTTCAATATAAACATTTACTGATGGCAGATGGCAGCACTGTGCACTTCAATTATAAACATTTACTGATTGCAGATGGCAGCACTGTGCACTTCAAATATAAACATTTACTGATGGCAGATGGCAGCACTGTGCACTTCAATTATAAACATTTACTAATATTATCACCTTTAGTTTTTTTTAAATGGCCCAACAGCCCCTTGAGGGCCTAGGCCGCCTCATTTTTTGAGACTTCACGATCACACTCAGGCACATCACACTCGGTAGGACTCCTCTGGACGAGTGATCAGCCCGTCGCAGAGACCTCTACTTGACAACACACAACACTCACAACAGACAGACATCCATGCCCCCGGTGGGATTCGAACCCACAATCCCAGTAAGCGAGCGGCCGAAGACCCACGCCTTAGACCGCGCGGCCACTGCGATCGGCCTCCCCTTTATTTCCTATTGTAAAATTTAATTTGCTGCGAAAACTAATATTTGTAATAAGACTGTATGTTGCTTAGCTTATAAAACTTTAAAAGCTAAGGAAAGTACTTAACAAGATGGTTAGTTTGTGAAACCACCTGCTGAAGGAAAATTCAGGATATTAGTGAATGAAGAACTCTGTAAAATCTGCTGAGTTTATCCCGTTTAGGGTGGAGAGTTAAAGGGTTTTCGAAATGTGCGTGAGTAGGTCTGTCAGTGCTTTATTACTTTCAAATTGTGCGTGAGTAGGTCTGTCAGTACTTAATTACTTTCAAATTGTGCGTGAGTAGGTCTGTCAGTGCTTAATTACTTTCAAATTGTGTGTGAGTATGTCTATCAGTGCTTATTTACTTACAAATTGTGCGTGAGTAGGTCTGTCAGTGCTTAATTACTTTCAAATTGTGCGTGAGGATGTACATGAAAAAAAAACTGAAGTTTATATTAAATTTTGAGTTAAGTTTTCTGTTACAATTGTGTCAGAACACGAACACATACACAAAACTGACGTCATGTGAACACAAAGTCCTAACACATACACAATATTGACGTCATGTGAACACAAAGTCCTAACACATACACAAAACTGACGTCATGTGAACACAAAGTCCTAACACATACACAATATTGACGTCATGTGAACAAAAGTCCTAACACATACACAATACTGACGTCATGTGAACACAAAGTCCTAACACATACACAAAACTGACGTCATGTGAACACAAAGTCCTAACACATACACAATACTGACGTCATGTGAACACAAAGTCCTAACACATACACAATACTGACGTCATGTGAACATAAAGTCCTAACACATACACAATACTGACGTCATGTGAACACAAAGTCCTAACACATACACAAAACTGACGTCATGTGAACACAAAGTCCTAACACATACACAAAACTGACGTCATGTGAACACAAAGTCCTAACACATACACAAAACTGACGTCATGTGAACACAAAGTCCTAACACATACACAATACTGACGTCATGTGAACACAAAGTCCTAACACATAACAATACTGACGTCATGTGAACACAAAGTCCTAACACATACACAAAACTGACGTCATGTGAACACAAAGTCCTAACACATACACAAAACTGACGTCATGTGAACACAAAGTCCTAACACATACACAAAACTGACGTCATGTGAACACAAAGTCCTAACACATACACAATACTGACGTCATGTGAACACAAAGTCCTAACACATACACAAAACTGACGTCATGTGAACACAAAGTCCTAACACATACACAAAACTGACGTCATGTGAACACAAAGTCCTAACACATACACAAAACTGACGTCATGTGAACACAAAGTCCTAACACATACACAAAACTGACGTCATGTGAACACAAAGTCCTAACACATCAAACAAATTAACAAGTCAGTTATATTACTTTCCTGTTTTTTTCCTGGAGAACTTTGTACAAAAACGTAACATCAAAATGTATTATAAGTTTCCTGTTGCTTATTTCCTTCACGTAACTAAACAAATGTTTTGTAAATGCAAGTATACTTAATGTTGCATTTTGTGTAACTGCAAGTATACTTAATGTTGCATTTTGTGTAACTGCAAGTATACTTAATGTTGCATTTTGTGTAACTGCAAGTATACTTAATGTTGCATTTTGTGTAACTGCAAGTATACTTAATGTTGCATTTTGTTAACTGCAAGTATACTTAATGTTGCATTTTGTGTAACTGCAAGTATACTTAATGTTGCATTTTGTGTAACTGCAAGTATACTTAATGTTACATTTTGTGTAACTGCAAGTATACTTAATGTTACATTTTGTGTAACTGCAAGTATACTTAATGTTGCATTTTGTGTAATTGCAAGTATACTTAATGTTACATTTTGTGTAACTGCAAGTATACTTAATGTTGCATTTTGTGTAATTGCAAGTATAATTAATGTTACATTTTGTGTAACTGCAAGTATACTTAATGTTGCATTTTGTGTAATTGCAAGTATACTTAATGTTGCATTTTGTGTAACTGCAAGTATACTTAATGTTGCATTTTGTGTAACTGCAAGTATACTTAATGTTACATTTTGTGTAACTGCAAGTATACTTAATGTTGCATTTTGTGTAACTGCAAGTATACTTAATGTTGCATTTTGTGTAACTGCAAGTATACTTAATGTTGCATTTTGTGTAACTGCAAGTATACTTAATGTTGCATTTTGTGTAACTGCAAGTATACTTAATGTTGCATTTTGTGTAACTGCAAGTATACTTAATGTTGCATTTTGTCTCATTTCCCTGCAGAACGTCTCATTCTTCTTGCGTTTATTATTTTGCTTTGCACAGTGCAGCATTACAATTTAACGCGACGCCACTGTGCGTCTCTCTGCAGACGCTCGATCAGCATTCCAATAATCATTCTGTTTAATCTCGCCCTTTTCATATGCTGCATAAAAATCCGTTCGGGTTTCGCTCTAAAGGAAAAATTCGTTTAAAATGCAAAAAAAAAACAGATTACTTCTATTTTCAATAATAGGGTTTTGTAGGCGTCTTCAAACAGATGAACTTATATTGGAGAAGAGGTTAAGGGGAGGTTTGTGTACGTTTGAGATTATTACTAACGTTACGCGGACCAGGAGGTTACCTGTCTTAATTAAATGTAACTATAGACACAACTGCTCCCTGTTTCACGCACATTTTAAATACGCTCTTTCTATTCCTTTTAGAGTTGCTTTAATTTCTACAGCAAACTGGACTGCAGAATTGTTAGCTACAAAATGCAGTAATTTGTTAGTTTTGTGCAGCGTATGTCTGTAATGCTGTTACAGTGTGAGCTTTGCCGGCACCACTGGCACATAACTAATGGTACAAAACGCTGTATAAGTCGCGTCTTTACACAGAAAGCTGTCACAGATAATTTCGAAGCGTCTAACGCGGGGACAGAGGCGCGTCGCACTCAGCTGGTCAGCAGTTTGCAGTCTGCAGTCTCGGACACCGTCGCTAGATAAAGCGTCAATAAATTGTCACAGTGACGGCCCTAACGTTTATGCTTGCCTGCACACACAGTGTCCCTTTTATCTTGTCCCTGAGCTGTGCAGCTAACATGAGACATTCCGCCGTGTTCAGGCGTCATGTGCGATAAAACTGCTA
The DNA here is from genome assembly GCA_021186555.1 of Reticulitermes speratus. Taxonomy (NCBI): domain Eukaryota; kingdom Metazoa; phylum Arthropoda; class Insecta; order Blattodea; family Rhinotermitidae; genus Reticulitermes; species Reticulitermes speratus. Next base: position 25,969,465 of record JAJKFL010000010.1, read on the forward strand.
CATGAGGGACACGATAAAAGGGACACTGTTACAGAGAAAGTAAAATCAGGAATTGCTGACTGCGCAGGCCTGTGCTGAACTGAGCGGTACAGAGCCAAGCGCCTGTTGCCTTTCTGACCCGAACGCTGACATTTACTGGCAGATTGATGCAACTGCCGTTGTATTGCGAAGGACAGGACTCAATAACATTCAGGACTCAATAACATTCAGGACTCAATAACATACAGGACTCAATAACATTCAGGCCTCAATAACATTCAGGACTCGATAAAATTCAGGACTCAATAATATTCAGGCCTCAATAACATTGAGGCCTCAATAACTTTCAGGACTCAGTAACATTCAAGCCTCAATAACATTCAGGACTCAATAACATTCAGGACTCAATAACATTCAGGACTCAATAACTTTCAGGTCATCTGATCTTCTGTTGGATATTTTGGTCGACGCTTTATTGCAGAAATTGCCAAACGCTTCGTCCAAACTTACGTCATAGCTCAGTCAGTGTAGTGACTGGACTACGGACTGGAAGGCAAGGGTCAGAGTCCAGGCAGGGGCAAATGTCAGGACCAACTACGGGCCCCCCAGCCCATTATTCAGTGGATACCAGTGTCTCTTTCCTCGCGGTTAAAGTGGCCGTAGCGTCAGGCTGACAACTCAACTCCATCTAATGCCGAGGTTAAGACCGAGCGAAGGTATAATTGCACTCCCCCTATATGACGTCTTGGCGTACATACTCTTCTCTTACCTTTACCTTTACCTTAACTTCAACTCTACGGACTCACGCAGGCGCCTCCCTGCCGACGGCCCGCCAAGCAGGCGCCTGTCAACACCTCGCGTCGCTGCGGGTGCTGTAGCAAGAGTTACACGCAACGACATTTGCTTTTAAAGGTGTGAAGAGTGCGAAGAGCTGCACTCATCCCCACAGTTTATTCTAATATTAGCATAATCACAAATGACGCATATCACATTTGCAAAGAAACCAGGATGTTCTTGGAAATCCACTAGAAAAGAGCGTCCGCCTGGCCCCTGGCTGAACTATAAATATCTGTATTATACAGCTCGATACAGACATCAATCATGTCGGGGGACATTTCGCCGTTTTCTGTTCTTCTTTACATTCCTGTCAACAGCAAACGTAGGCGGGATTTACATTAGGGACAGAGTTGAGCGTACATTTGTAATGTGTCAGACATGTGTTGTGGCAGCTTTAGAGACGAAAACTTACCTGGCCTTTATTTAAATACTCAGTCCGTACCGCGAAGTAAACACACTCCGTCTCAGTTATACAAACCAGTCAGTTAATGTTGTACAGTGAAATAATCGCTGTTTGTTCTGAGATCCACACAAAACACATAAATACAGTCCGTACCGCGCAGTAAACACACTCCGTCTCAGTTATACAAACAGTCAGTTAATGCTGTACAGTGAAATAATCGCTGTTTGTTCTGAGATCCACACAAAACACATAAATACAGTCCGTACCGCGCAGTAAACACACTCCGCCTCAGTTATACAAACCAGTCAGTTAATGCTGTACAGTGAAATAATCGCTGTTTGTTCTCAGATCCACACAAAACACATAAATACAGTCCGTACCGCGCAGTAAACACACTCCGTCTCAGTTATACAAACAGTCAGTTAATGCTGTACAGTGAAATAATCGCTGTTTGTTCTGAGATCCACACAAAACACATAAATACAGTCCGTACCGCGCAGTAAACACACTCCGCCTCAGTTATACAAACCAGTCAGTTAATGCTGTACAGTGAAATAATCGCTGTTTGTTCTGAGATCCACACAAAACACATAAATACAGTCCGTACCGCGCAGTAAACACACTCCGTCTCAGTTATACAAACCAGTCAGTTAATGCTGTACAGTGAAATAATCGCTGTTTGTTCTCAGATCCACACAAAACACATACAGTCCGTACCGCGCAGTAAACACACTCCGCCTCAGTTATACAAACCAGTCAGTTAATGCTGTACAGTGAAATAATCGCTGTTTGTTCTCAGATCCACACAAAACACATAAATACAGTCCGTACCGCGCAGTAAACACACTCCGTCTCAGTTATACAAACCCGTCAGTTAATGCTGTACAGTGAAATAATCGCTGTTTGTTCTCAGATCCACACAAAACACAAATACAGTCCGTACCGCGCAGTAAACACACTCCGCCTCAGTTATACAAACCAGTCAGTTAATGTTGTACAGTGAAATAATCGCTGTTTGTTCTGAGATCCACACAAAACACATAAATACAGTCCGTACCGCGCAGTAAACACACTCCGTCTCAGTTATACAAACCAGTCAGTTAATGCTTTTACAGTGAAATAATCGCTGTTTGTTCTGAGATCCACACAAAACACATAAATACAGTCCGTACCGCGCAGTAAACACACTACGTCTCAGTTATACAAACCAGTCAGTTAATGTTGTACAGTCAAATAATCGCTGTTTGTTCTGAGATCCACACAAAACACATAAATACAGTCCGTACCGCGCAGTAAACACACTCCGTCTCAGTTATACAAACTTTTTTGTTTGATTTTTAGCTTCGGTCTTTTTTGATTAACTTCATAAAAATCATTTTTGTTTTGTAAAAATAAAAGTTAAACACGTTCTCCTTAGAACAGGCCACGAAGGCCCAGAGGGGAGTAGAGGTATAGCTCTACTCTTTCTTTAACCTCGGCGCTAGATTTTTGTGGTTGGTCAACTCCACGCCCCGGCCGCTTTACTCCCGGGAAATAGATCCGGTACCCATTGTATAACAGGCTTTGTGGGCCCCAGGGCCGGTCTGGACGGGTGCGGAAAATCTCGCCCCCACCGGGATTCGATCCCCGGACCGTCCAGCCTGTAGCTTAATCGCTATACCGATTGAGCTATCGCAGCCCACTTTTTGTTTTGTAACTGTTTTACACAGCCATTACACTCCTTTCTGCCTACTCTTAAGGGACATTAAGTTAACTATTTTAAAAATTACTGCGTTGAGAAGAAATGGATATCGAATTTGAACATAGCTGTGTGGGGGGCAACACAGAGACATAAATAAAACAGTGCCTTCGAATTTGAAACATAGCTGTGTGGGGGGCAACACAGAGGCATAAATAAAACAGTGCCTTCAAATCCATTTGATATTCTCAACTCGCGTCTGGTCGGACGAATGCATTAGCATTCCACTTCTCACTCGTTTGGAGCCGACAGCTGGAATACTTCCAGTGGGGTTGGTTCATGGAACTGATTCAAATGCCGTATATTGCACGATAAATTTCGCGGAATATTTCATAACTTTTGTTTTCTCTGTTTAATGATTTCTCTTAATGATTTTGAAACTAGCGAATATTTCAAACAATTTAAAAATGCAAACAACGGGCATGGTTACAGTGTTACAGTGTTACAGTGTTCCAGTTTTACAGTGTTACAGTGTTCCAGTTTTACAGTGTTACCACTCTTTTTAAGTTTTAGACCCAGATGACGCTGTTATAAAACTCTTATTTTCATCACAAATTGCATCTAGAAAACCATATTGCAATATAATCTGCTGCAGTATTATCTGTTGCAATATTATCTGCTGCAGTATTATCTGTTGCAGTATTATCTGTTGCAATATTATCTGTTGCAATATTATCTGCTTATTATTATCTGTTGCAATATTATCTGTTACAATATTATCTGCTGCAGTATTATTTATTACAATATTATCTGTTGCAATATTATCTATTGTAGAATTATCTGTTTATTACTATATGTTTCAGTATCATCTTTTGAAATATTATCAGTTGCAATATTATCTGCTGCATTATTATCTGTTGCAATATTATCTGCTGCAGTATTATCTGTTGCAATATTATCTGCTCATTATTATCTGTTGCAATATTATCTGCTGCAGTATTATTTATTACAATATTATCTGTTGCAATATTATCTATTGCAGTATTATCTCTTTATTACTATCTGTTTCAGTATCATCTTTTGAAATATTATCAGTTACAATATTATCTGCTACATTATTACCTGTTGCAATATCTGCTGCAGTATTATCTGTTGCAATATTATCTGCTACATTATTATCTGTTGCAATATTATCTGCTGCAGTGTTATCAGTTGCAATATTATCTGCTTCAATATTATCTGTTGCAATGATATCTGTTGCAATATTATCTATTGCAGTATTATCTGTTTATTACTATATGTTGCAGTATTATCTGTTGCAATATTATCTGCTGCAGTATTGTCTATTGCAATATTATCTGTTGCAATATTATCTATTGCAGTATTATTTGTTTATTACTATTTGTTGCAGTATTACCTGTTGCAATATTATCTGCTGCAGTATTATCTGTTGCAATATTATCTGCTGCATTATTACCTGTTGCAATATTATCTGCTGCAGTATTATATGTTGCAATATTATCTGTTGCAGTATTATCTGTTGCAATATTATCTGCTGCATTATTATATGTTGCAATATTATCTGCTGCAGTATTATCTATTGCAATATTATCTGCTGCAATATTATATATTGCTGTATTATCTGATTATTGCTATCTGTTTTATTATTATCTGTTGCAATATTATCTGCTGCAGTATTATCTGTTGCAGTATTATCCGCTGCATTATTATCTGTTGCAATGTTATCTGCTGCAGTATTATTTATTACAATATTATCTGTTGCAATATTATCTATTGCAGTATTATCTGTTTATTACTATATGTTGCAGTATTATCTGTTGTAATATTATCTGCTGCAGTATTATCTATTGCAACATTATCTGTTGCAATATTGTCTATTGCAGTATTATTTGTTTATTACTATCTGTTGCAGTATTACCTTTTGCAATATTATCTGCTGCAGTATTATCTGTTGTAATATTATCTGCTGCAGTATTATCTATTGCAATATTATCTGCTGCAATATTATATATTGCTGTATTATCTGATTATTGCTATCTATTTCAGTATTATCTGTTGCAATATTATCTGCTGCAGTATTATCTGTTGCAATATTATCTTCTGCAGTATTTTCTGTTGCAATATTATCCGCTGCATTATTATCTGTTGCAATATTATCTATTGCAATATTATCTGTTTATTACTATCTGTTGCAGTATTATCTTTTGCAATGTTATCTATTTCATTATTATATTTTACAATATCTAATGCATTATTACTGTTACAATATTATCTGTTGCAGTATTATCTGTTACAGTATTAATTATTACAATATATGTTGCAATAATATCTATTGCAGTATTATCTGTTGCAATATCTGTTACAGTATAATGTTACAATATTGTATGTTGCAGTATTATCTGTTACAATATTATTTGTTGCAGTATTATCTCTTACAGTATAATCTATCGCAATACTATGTGTTTCAGTATTATCTGTTAGTGTTATCTCTTACAATATCATTTGTTTGCAGTATTATCTCTTACAATATTATTTGTTCCAGTATTATTTGTTACATTATTATCCATCGCAATACTATCTGTTACAGTATTATCTGTTACAGTATCATCTGTTACAATATTATTTTTGCAGTATTATCTGTTACAGTATTATCTATTACAATACTATCCGTTGCAATATTATCTGTTTCAGTATTATCTGTTGCAATATTATCTATTACAGTAATATCTGTTACAATATTATCTGTTGCATTATTTGTTACAGTATTATCTGTTACAATATTATCTGTTGCGGTATTATCTGTTAACATATTATCTGTTACAGTATTATCTATCACAATACTATCCGTTGCAATATTATATGTTACAGTATTATCTGTTGCAATATTATCTATTACAGTATTATCTGTTACAATATTATCTGTTGCAATATTATATTTTGCAATATTTGTTACAGTATTATCTGTTACAATATTATCTGTTGCGGTATTATCTGTTGCAATATTATCTATTACATTATTATCTGTTACAATATTATCTGTTGCAATATTATCTGTTGCAATATTTGTTACAGTATTATCTGTTGCAATATTATCTGTTGCAATATTATCTTCCTAAATATTGTATGTTTACGTTTCCCTTAATGACACATGTTTTGTGTCAACTAACTAACTAACTCCACGCAGCACATCCTTCCAGACAAGCCAACAGGTCGTCAGCTAGTTCCCCGCGTTTTATGCGACACAAATTTTCATTTCCGTGTTCACAACACTCTGGCACTTGCCTCTATCCCGAGCCAGATCAATCCTCGTTCCTCTCCTCCATTCTGTTTCTTCACGATAAGTTTCAATATTATCCTCTCATTTACGCAAATCGTCTCTTTCCTTGAGAATTCCCTATCAAATTTGTCCCGTAAAGTCGGCAAATAATTGCCACTCGACACTATGTAACATCCCAGAAGAGCGCAGACCTCAAATTTGTGTATGTTTTTCTTTATTCCCCTTACGTGCCACATGCCCCGCCCATCTCATTCTTCTTGATTTCCTAACCCTAATAACATTTTTGGTGAACAAAATTACACTAACACTCGTTTCTCTGTCAGTAATTCTCTTTCCCCTGTCAGTAAAGTTCCATGAATTCTCTGTGTACATTCAGTGTAACCGACGCTATATAAACTTAGCAACTGAGAGCGTCGTTACATAAACACCCCGCCCAACAAGTAACAAACTAACTATTTATAAATTACTGTAGATTTACAAAAGTTTTTTTCTTCCTGGCGGTTGTGTCTCAACGTCTAGCGTTGTGCTGTGCAATTAAAAGCACGATATGAAAATTCCGATATCAAAACGAATCTTGATTTTATTTATAGTACAAAAACCGATAAGGGCGAAAATTCTTTTATATAATTAAATACTTGAGGAAATGAGGAATTTGTGTTATTTACGTCGCGCTACAGGGTGTGTGTAAGCAGAGCAGCTGTGTGTATGCAGAGCAGCTGTGTGTATGCAGAGCAGCTGTGTGTATGCAGAGCAGCTGTGTGTATGCAGAGCAGCTGTGTGTATGCAGAGCACTGTGTGTATGCAGAGCAGCATGTAGCAAGCAACCATGACTTAAGTTGTGCGAGGTAGCAGCTGTGTGTATCGAAACGTCCAAATGTTAGTAGTCAACGAAGGAACAAACAGACAGAATGTAAAGGTGCGTCCGCATCACCATAGTAACAGTGAGAACTGGTAACCTAGTAAAAATGGCAACCATGGTAATTTTAGTAACCAAATTGGTAAATATTCCTTTGTGTTGGACAATATTCCTTTGTAAATAGCTGTAACCAATTACCTCCAAGCGTACTAGAGACTTTACACTGTAAATTAAGCACTTTTAGAAAAAGGGTCACGAAAGTAATTACAAGGTAAGGGATTTTAAGTGGGGATTAAATAGAACTAAGGGAAGTGATGTGAAGTGAAGGGGCGTGAAGTGATGTGAAGTGAATTAAGTTCTTGGGGATAAAAGTATCATGTATTTTGGTCTTACTTGATACTGAGGATACTCTAACTTATTGAGATTATTTAATGTGTGGGTGTTTTTGTAATTTACGTGTGTACTTTTTGTATTGTTTGTGGGTGATTTTGTTAAGGTGTGGATGTTTTTGTAATGTGTGGATGTATTTGTAATGTGTGGATGTTTTTGTAATGTGTGTACTTGTATTTACTGTATGTATTTTGTTTTGTAATTGTGTATAGTTTGTTTTGTATTGTTATTCTTATGTATATTATATGTCATTTGTGTGTACTAGTGTAAGGACTACTGCCACCGGGTGAAAACATTTGTATTGTGTGTACTAGTGTAAGGACTACTGCCACTGGGTGAAAACATTTGTATTGTGTGTACTAGTGTAAGGACTACTGCCACCGTGTGAAAACATTTGTATTGTGTGTACTAGTGTAAGGACTACTGCCACCGGGTGAAAACATTTGTATTGTGTGTACTAGTGTAAGGACTACTGCCACCGGGTGAAAACTTTGTATTGTGTGTACTGTGTAAGGACTACTGCCACTGGGTGAAAACATTTGTATTGTGTGTACTAGTGTAAGGACTACTGCCACCGGGTGAAAACATTTGTGTTGTGTGTAATATGTAAGGACTACTGCCACCGGGTGAAAACATTTGTATTGTGTGTACTAGTGTAAGGACTACTGCCACCGGGTGAAAACATTTGTATTGTGTGTACTAGTGTAAGGATACTGCCACCGTGTGAAAACATTTGTATTGTGTGTACTAGTGTAAGGACTACTGCCACCGTGTGAAAACATTTGTATTGTGTGTACTAGTGTAAGGACTACTGCCACCGTGTGAAAACATTTGTATTGTGTGTACTAGTGTAAGGACTACTGCCACCGTGTGAAAACATTTGTATTGTGTGTACTAGTGTAAGGACTACTGCCACCGGGTGAAAACATTTGTATTGTGTGTACTAGTGTAAGGACTACTGCCACCGGTGAAAACATTTGTATTGTGTGTACTAGTGTAAGGACTACTGCCACGGGTGAAAACATTTGTATTGTGTGTACTAGTGTAAGGACTACTGCCACCGGTGAAAACATTTGTATTGTGTGTACTAGTGTAAGGACTACTGCCACCGTGGGTGTGAAAACATTTGTATTGTGTGTACTAGTGTAGGACTACTGCCACCGGGTGAAAACATTTGTATTGTGTGTACTAGTGTAAGGACTACTGCCACTGGGTGAAAACATTTGTATTGTGTGTACTAGTGTAAGGACTACTGCCACCGGTGAAAACATTGTATTGTGTGTACTAGTGTAAGGACTACTGCCACGGGTGAAAACATTTGTATTGTGTGTACTAGTGTAAGGACTACTGCCACTGGGTGAAAACATTTGTATTGTGTGTACTAGTGTAAGGACTACTGCCACGGGTGAAAACATTTGTATTGTGTGTACTAGTGTAAGGACTACTGCCACCGGGTGAAAACATTTGTATTGTGTGTACTAGTGTAAGGACTACTGCCACCGGGTGAAAACATTTGTATTGTGTGTACTAGTGTAAGGACTACTGCCACCGGGTGAAAACTTTGTATTGTGTGTACTAGTGTAAGGACTACTGCCACCGGGTGAAAACATTTGTATTGTGTGTACTAGTGTAAGGACTACTGCCACCGGGTGAAAACTTTGTATTGTTTGTACTGTGTAAGGACTACTGCCACGGGTGAAAACATTTGTATTGTGTGTACTAGTGTAAGGACTACTGCCACCGGGTGAAAACATTTGTATTGTGTGTACTAGTGTAAGGACTACTGCCACCGGTGAAAACATTTGTATTGTGTGTACTAGTGTAAGGACTACTGCCACCGGGTGAAAACATTTGTATTGTGTGTACTAGTGTAAGGACTACTGCCACCGGGTGAAACATTTGTATTGTGTGTACTAGTGTAAGGACTACTGCCACCGGTGAAAAACCAATTGCAGTTAAATAATATACTAAAGTGTAATTTAGGGTCATTAGATTTGGATTGTTTAGATATTATTTCCACAGCAAAATATTGTAGTGTGACACAACGTTCGTAACATGTTCGACTTTAGACAACGTGTCCGTCTTTGGGCAATGCTGTTAAATTGAAACAGCCGCTCCTTCGAACGTCTGTACGACACTACAGAGTCTGTACGAAGCGACGCTGTATTTTGTGATGATTATACCCGACGTTTCGGATATTACCTTTGAAGGTTAAGTTATATCATCGAAACGTCGGGTACTAGAACACCAGCAACAGCAACTAGCACGTCAAGTGTCACATGGTGTGCACTGACATTTGGCAGCACACTGATCGTATTGGTGCACCTGTAGTGACGTCAGCAGTGCCGTGTACTCCGGAGGTACTTACTTCGATTTCCGTCTCCACACCACTTGCTGACTTCACTGTCGTCGAGCGCTTAGTGTGACTGTTTTTGACAGACACGACTGTCAGTTTGTTTACAAGAACAGTCGCTGTTGCCATCTGTTTTCGTTTATCGATAGCTGAAATGTGTTTGTGGGCTAAACGCTTGAGCTGACACCTACACGGCAGTTATGAAACGGAACGTCTGCTGCTGTGACATGTCACCGCGTGACACACTGCAACATGCGGGGGCATGAAATTGGATTTTTTTTTTCCATTCAATGCTACTCGATTTCCGAAAGAACATTGCTTTCTGAAGTATACCAGGCTTCGCTCTCTTGTAATTCTGTCAATGTAAGCATGTGTATGACGTGGGTATGGAGCATTGGTGGGACGAAGCAACAGAGTTGTGTAACTTGTGTTTATAATTTGTGTTCATGTCTCGAATTAGACGACTTGCGTCTGTGTTAGATACACAGTAAATAAGTACGTTTGGCAATTTAAACTGTACGAGACACACAACACTGTGAGGAGAAAGTAAAGTGTACTGACCCTCTAAAGTCCAGTGGTTACTATATGTACCGCCATGTTTAACATTCACAAATTCTACGTTCTGCCCACACAGTGTATTTATGTGTTTTGTGTGGATCTCAGAACAAACAGCGATTATTTCACTGTACAACATTAACTGACTGGTTTGTATAACTGAGACGGAGTGTGTTTACTGCGCGGTACGGACTGTATCTTTATATGTACACACCTAAAGCCCAGTGGTTACTATATATACCACCATATTTAACATTCACAAATTCTACGTTCTGCCCACACACTGTATTTATGTGTTTTGTGTGGATCTCAGAACAAACAGCGATTATTTCACTGTACAACATTAACTGACTGCTTTGTATAACGGAGACGGAGTGTGCTTACTGCGCGGTACGGACTGTATCTTTATATGTACACAACCTAAAGCCCAGTGGTTACTATATGTACCACCATGTTTAACATTCACAAATTCTACGTTCTGCCCACACACTGTATTTATGTGTTTTGTGTGGATCTGACAACAAACAGCGATTATTTCACTGTACAACATTAACTGACTGGTTTGTATAACTGAGACGGAGTGTGTTTACTGCGCGGTACGGACTGTATTTATGTGTTTTGTGTGGATCTCAGAACAAACAGCGATTATTTCACTGTACTGCATTAACTGACTGGTTTGTATAGCTGAGACGGAGTGTGTTTACTGCGCGGTACGGACTGTATTTATGTGTTTTGTGTGGATCTCAGAACAAACAGCGATTATTTCACTGTACTGCATTAACTGACTGGTTTGTATAGCTGAGACGGAGTGTGTTTACTGCGCGGTACGGACTGTATTTATGTGTTTTGTGTGGATCTGAGAACAAACAGCGATTATTTCACTGTACAACATTAACTGGCTGGTTTGTATAACTGAGACGGAGTGTGTTTACTGCGCGGTACGGACTGTATTTATGTGTTTTGTGTGGATCTGAGAACAAACAGCGATTATTTCACTGTACAGCATTAACTGACTGGTTTGTATAACTGAGACGGAGTGTGTTTACTGCGCGGTACGGACTGTATTATGTGTTTGTGTGGATCTGAGAACAAACTCGATTATTTCACTGTACAACATTACTGACTGTTTGTATGACTGAGACGGAGTGTGTTTACTGCGCGGTAACGGTCTGTATTTATGTGTTTGTGTGGATCTCAGAACAAACACGATTATTTCACTGTTACTGCATAACTGACTGGTTTGTATAGCTGAGACGGAGTGTGTTACTGCGCCGGTACGGACTGTATTTATGTGTTTGTGTGGATCTCAGAAAAACAGCGATTATTTCACTGTACGCATTAACTGACTGGTTTGTATAGCTGAGACGGAGTGTGATTACTGCGCGTACGGTTGTATTTATGTGTTTTGTGTGGATCTCAGAACAAACAGCGATTATTTCACTGTACTGCATTAACTGAGGGTTTGTATAAGCTGAGACGGAGTGGGTGTTTACTGTGCGGTACGGACTGAATTTGTGTTTTGTGTGGATCTCAGAACAAACAGCGATCTTACACTGTACTGCATTACTGACTGGTTTGTATAGCTGAGACGAGATGTGTTTACTGCGCGGTACGGTCTGTATTTATAGTGTTTTGTGTGGATCTCAGAACAAACAGCGATTATTTCACTGTACTGCATTAACTGATGGTTTGTATAGCTGAGACGGAGTGTGGTTTACTGCGCGGTACGGACTGTATTTATGTTTTGTGTGGATCTCAGAACAAACAGCGATTATTCACTGTACTGCATTAACTGACTGGTTTGTATAGCTGAGACGGAGTGTGTTTACAGCGCGCGTACGGTCTGTATTTATGTGTTTTGTGTGGATCTCAGAACAAACAGCGATTATTTCACATGTACTGCATTAACTGACGTGTTTGTATAGCTTGAGACGGAGTGTGTTACTGCGGGGTACGGACTGTATTTATTGTTTTGTATGGATCTCCAGAACAAACATGCGATTATTTCACTGTCACTGCATTAACTGACTGGTTTGTATAGCTGAGACGGAGTGTGTTTACTGCGCGGTTACGGACTGTATTTATATGTTTTGTGTGGATCTGAGAACAAACTAGCGATTATTTCACTGTACAAACATTAACTGACTGGTTTGTATAACTGAAGGAGTGTGTTTACTGCGCGTACGGACTGTATTTATGTGTTTTGTTTGGATCTGAGAACAAACAGCGATTATTTCACTGTACAGCATTAACTGACTGGTTTGTATAACTGAGACGGAGTGTGTTTACTGCGCGGTACGGACTGTATTTATGTGTTTTGTGTGGATCTGAGAACAAACAGCGATTATTTCACTGTACAACATTAACTGACTGGTTTGTATAACTGAGACGGAGTGTGTTTACTGCGCGGTACGGTCTGTATTATGTGTTTTTGTGGATCTCAGAACAAACACGATTATTTCACTGTACTGCATTAACTGACTGGTTTGTATAGCTGAGACGAGTGTGTTTACTGCGCGTACGGACTGTATTTATGTGTTTTGTGTGGATCTGAGAACAAACAGCGATTATTTCACTGTACAACATTAACTGACTGGTTTGTATAACTGAGACGGAGTGTGTTTACTGCGCGGTACGGTCTGTATTTATGTGTTTTGTGTGGATCTCAGAACAAACAGCGATTATTTACTGTACTGCATTAACTGACTGGTTTGTATAGCTGAGACGGAGTGTGTTTACTGCGCGGTACGGACTGTATTTATGTGTTTTGTGTGGATCTTGAACAAACAGCGATTATTTCACTGTACAACATTAACTGACTGGTTTGTATAACTGAGACGGAGTGTGTTTACTGCGCGGTACGGACTGTATTTATGTGTTTTGTGTGGATCTGAGAACAAACAGCGATTATTTCACTGTACAAGCATTAACTGACTGGTTTGTATAACTGAGACGGAGTGTGTTTACTGCGCGGTACGGACTGTATTTATGTGTTTTGTGTGGATCTCAGAACAAACAGCGATTATTTCACTGTACAGCATTAACTGACTGGTTTGTATAACTGAGACGGAGTGTGTTTACTGCGCGGTACGGACTGTATTTATGTGTTTTGTGTGGATCTCAGAACAAACAGCCATTATTTCACTGTACAGCATTAACTGACTGGTTTGTATAACTGACGCAGTGTGTTTACTGCGCGGTACGGACACAGTCCTTACCTAACAAGACACATTTCGCCTTTAAGACTTAATGCTACAATAAACCATTCTGTGTGACTGAAAATTTCCAATTTTTCTTTCCCATTAAACAGTCTGTAAATTCAAAGTCATTCTCACGTCTGTGCTGTACGCTGTGCCATCTGTGGATAAAGACGTAACTAAAGGCACATCAGAGATACGAAGCAAACGTCAGAAATGCAATACGCACAGCGGTAATACAGAAAGGCGTTAAGAGTGAAGTATGACACAGGTGATTCCCCGCAGAATTTCAGCGGACCGTCTATCAGTTCGCGTTCCCCAGATTCTGCTACTTCTCAGTAAATTTTCGTCTTACAGAATTTTTCGCAATTTGATAAGAACGTGATGGCATTAGAGGCGCTGACATCTTTGTAACTGTCAATTTCGTAGCCGTAAAGTTTACAAATATGTCGACGTTACAACAAACCCATAAATACTTCCACCTTTACAAATTCCAAACGTATGCAGCTGTCTTTATGGCAGCTGTTTGTACAATGTTATTCTGCATTGTTTAAAGCAGGCGCAAGTCGCACAACGCAACATATAAAGACGGCACAAGGCGCTGTCTGCTCTAAGGATCCGAGACGCCACCATAATTTAAATTTTTTCTTTTAGATTGTTTAATTTTCTGTCGGTACAAAAACCAAGTGTAAAGAAGAGAAAACTTTGTTGATAAAGAATAAAGGTTGTTGTCTAAGTATTTCGTTCCACTGTCCTCTTCTTTTAAACTGTACATAACGAAATGCATTCTTCAGAGGTCCATACAGGAACTCAAATTCTTTTGTCATTTAAATCACGCGCATATATGTATGTCTTACATATATGCATTCAGGTCTGTGTCTTGCCGTTCCTCTCACATGTGGCTTGGCTCGATAAAGCTTCTCTAGAGAATTCGCTTTTCCACCGAGACTTTGCAGCATGACTGATCTAAAGGCCCTGTCAAACCCTGCGTGACGCTTTTTTTTAGAAGACTTCAAATAACCAAGAGATGTGCTTTCAAAGCAGAGTTAAGTGACGTCAGCTGTCGTAGTAATTCATATGTTTGTGGCGCTTGGTTCTTTTGTAGCACTAATAAGTGTCACAGCTGGAATACGTAGATATATACGTCTGGTGTTCGCCTGCAGGCACATAGCACTTGTACAGCATTAACACTGTAAAGATGAAGAGTAAACTGTTTTATTTAAAGACCCACTTCGTACCGCGCAGTAAACACTTTTCATCTCGTTTAAAAAACAAATCAACCTCTGAACTCAGTTGCTGTCAATAGCGGCACAATATTTAGTGTTTACTTTACAAATGTGAAAGTTATTTGTGTTTGGAGTCAAAACGTTTAAAGTTGAGACTGCAGCAGAGGTTGTACAGAGCGACTTTGTGTAGTGTTGTGTTTCGTTTTTGTTTCAAGAAACACAAAAGCGAGAGTTTCAGAAGAACGTTGCTCTCATTCTGTTGTTGTATCCCGGCTCGTGCCCGGAGTCCTGCGGCGACGTATCGTTGATGTTGTCGTGCGTAGGCGATACTCCTCTGTATCTACCGCAGGCAGACACGTCGCATTAGTGGTGGTGGCCGTGATGTGTTAGCAAGGATAAAGAGCTGTTTGCTTGAAAGCTCTATTTCCCAGAGTCGGGAGGTTCCAGTACAGTACCCGGGCGGGTCAGGCCCAGTGAGAAGAGTCGCGAGCAAGGCCGCCCACGGCCTGCGTTCCTTGATGCGTAATAGTCACCACAGCAGACAAGAAGACAAGAGAAGAGAGTGTGGGGCGCAACCCACGGTTATATATCTGGTGCGCTGGGCGTGGCCCTCTCCAAAGAGATCACTAGTCACGCGTTACAGATTATCATATTTCCTTCTCGTTAATTCCCACAGTCGTCCAAACGCAATGTCCAGACCTGACTCACACTGGCGTGAGCAGGGCGACCCTTGAACAGTCCGGAGTTCACCAGACCAAGTCAGTCTCTTGTGATGCTGAGGCAAGGAGGAATTATCGAGTTACATGTGTGTACATTTCAAAACTCTTATACCAAAATTATACCCAACACAACCTTAACTTAATACCATTTTAACAAAATACTTATATACCTTTGCCATATGCAACACTGTCTCAGAAAGCAGGCAGCTGTGCTATCCGTGGTTTCGGGCTTCCGCCGCGATGTAGATGATGAGATCTGCGCTTCTAGGATATTACGCAGCGTAGAGTGGTTCTTGTTGGAATTCTTAACCCTTGAAGATGGGACCGATAGGTTGTCCCGAAACGTCGGTGCAGAACTACCTTTCAACCCTGCGTAATATCCCAGAAGATCGCAGGTCTCAGGTCGCTGTGTGTGTTATTCGTCCTTCTTGTTTTGGTGTTCGTACATCACTGTAAACCTTTGACATTGAATAAACAGGACTAACTAACTAACTAACTTACTAACTATCTAACTAACTAACTCCATGGAGCAGAGTCCTCAGCTAGTCAAGAAATTCCCCACGTTTTATGGAACCCGAAGGTTCATTACCGCACTCACAACAGCCCACCACCTGTCCCTATCCTGAGCCATATCAATCCAGTCCATGCCCCCCATCCACTTCTTGAAGGCCCCTTTAATATTATCCTCCCATCCATGCCTAGATCTTCCAAGTTGTCTCTTTCCCTCAGGTTTCCCCACCAAAACTCTGTATACATCTCCTCTCCCCTTACCAGCTACATGTCCTACTCAGCTGTCTAATTATGTAACTAACTAACTAACACTATGAAATAGAGCCTTTTATTGCACACTGATAGTTCCTCATCCTGTCAATAAATTCCCCGCATTTCATGGAACCTAATTGTCCATTACCGCATTCACAACAGCCCGTCATTTGTCCCTATCCTAAGCCAGATGATTCCTCTCCGCTTCTTCTCATGTCATTACTGTAAGATCCATTTCAACACTGTGCTCCCATCTACGACTCTGTCTTCCATCTTGTCTTTTTCCTTCATGCTCCCCACCAAAGTCCTGTAGAAATTCCTGCCCCATGCGTGCCACATTCCCGCCCATCGTACTGTATTTGACTTCATCGTCCTAATATTTCGTGATGAGTACGCGTGATGAAGCTCTTTATTATGTAATTTTCTCCATTCTCCTGTTGGTTCCTCCCTCTTAGACACCAGTAATGTAAACTTTTAGTATTTCGTTTTCGTTAAAATACGATGTTTGTGGTTGTCACAGTAGTTCTCGACGTTTCGGAGAATCATAATACAGTTCAAGATGTCAAGTTTAGAATGCTTGGTCCTGAAGATGAAGACATTACAATCCTCCGAAACGTCGGAAGCCACTGACCTAACCACAGCGTAACATCACTGAAGACCTCAATACTTGTGATGTGTCACGTTGTTAGACGTGACACCTGGTGCTGCTGTCACATTCGTCAGTCCCTGTCACAAATCGGCCCTGTTTGACGTCACGTTAGACGTGACACCTGGTGCTGCTGTCACGTTCGTCAGTCCCAGTCACACAGCAGCCCTGTTTGACGTCACGTTAGACGTGACACCTGGTGCTGCTGTCACATTCGTCAGTCCCAGTCACACAGCAGCCCTGTTTGACGTCACGTTAGACGTGACACCTGGTGCTGCTGTCACATTCGTCAGTCCCAGTCACACAGCAGCCCTGTTTGACGTCACGTTAGACGTGACACCTGGTGCTGCTGTCACATTCGTCAGTCCCAGTCACACACAGCCCTGTTTGACGTCACGTTAGACGTGACACCTGGTGCTGCTGTCACATTCGTCAGTCCCAGTCACACAGCAGCCCTGTTTGACGTCACGTTAGACGTGACACCTGGTGCTGCTGTCACATTCGTCAGTCCCAGTCACACAGCAGCCCTGTTTGACGTCACGTTAGACGTGACACCTGGTGCTGCTGTCACGTTCGTCAGTCCCAGTCACACAGCAGCCCTGTTTGACGTCACGTTAGACGTTACACCTGGTGCTGCTGTCACATTCGTCAGTCCCAGTCACACAGCAGCCCTGTTTGACGTCACGTTGTTAGACGTGACACCTGGTGCTGCTGTCACATTCGTCAGTCCCAGTCACACAGCAGCCCTGTTTGACGTCACGTTGTTAGACGTGACACCTGGTGCTGCTGTCACATTCGTCAGTCCCAGTCACACAGCAGCCCTGTTTGACGTCACGTTGTTAGACGTGACACCTGGTGCTGCTGTCACATTCGTCAGTCCGTCACACATCGGCCCTGTTTGACGTCACGTTGTTAGACGTGACACCTGGTGCTGCTGTCACATTCGTCAGTCCGTCACACATCGGCCCTGTTTGACGTCACGTTGTTAGACGTGACACCTGGTGCTGCTGTCACATTCGTCAGTCCGTCACACATCGGCCCTGTTTGACGTCACGTTGTTAGACGTGACACCTGGTGCTGCTGTCACATTCGTCAGTCCGTCACACATCGGCCCTGTTTGACGTCACGTTGTTAGACGTGACACCTGGTGCTGCTGTCACATTCGTCAGTCCGTCACACATCGGCCCTGTTTGACGTCACGTTGTTAGACGTGACACCTGGTGCTGCTGTCACATTCGTCAGTCCGTCACACATCGGCCCTGTTTGACGTCACGTTGTTAGACGTGACACCTGGTGCTGCTGTCACATTCGTCAGTCCGTCACACATCGGCCCTGTTTGACGTCACGTTTTTCTGCTTCACAAATTCAACCGCTTTTGTCCGTGTAATTGATTCGTTGTATAACTGTGCCTCACGTTGTGCCTTCTTGTGTGTGTAAAACCATATATCGTGAGTTCGTGCCTCTCACCTTGTCGCTGCTCGTGTCTTTACTACGACAGCTCAGAGCACTTAACGTTGCTAGTGTACAAAGGGCAGACAGCAAATACACTTTTGCTCTATATCGACGCCCCTCTTTACACGAAGCTTAGATCAAAAGCTACTTCATCGCCTCATATCAGACAGCGACGTACAATGTAAATATGCAAACACGACGGTCTGTACTGTGCTCTTGTGTGAGGACTAGAGGGACAGAGAATTGCAATAATATTCGTCAGACATTGATGACAATGCACTGTATGAATAATATAAAATGTATTTGTGTTGTGTAAATATATTTATCTTTTAAATATATAAAACGTAAAGCAATCCCCTTACAGACCTGGACAGGCCCTTAGGCTTCCAGGAGGTTGAGGCTCCCAGATTTATAGACAATCGGCTCATGAAGGTGGTAAGGTTGTCAGCCCTAGGCACCGGCCGCCTTTGCCACCAAGGATATATTCCTGGTACTCATTTCTGCTAGAGGCTCATTTGACCCCATAGCCATAGTGCGGCCGAAAGGATTATGTCAAAGAAAAATTGTAATGACACCATCGAATACTATTTCTTTTTGTAGTATTGTGTTTTATTGTTTTTGTAAGTTTGTATTGTTGTGTATTGTTTTGAGTATTGTGTGTTATTTTTAGTAATGTGTGTTATTGTGTGTTGTGTGTCACTGTAGTACCACTGCCACCGGTATAAACCCACTTGCAGTAATAAATATATATATATCTAAATACATTTACTTCCGAGTTGAAGTACATTTTCTGTTTTTCTTCAGAATATTAAACCCCAAATATTTGTGACATAATTAAGTTCTTTCGATATAAGCTTGCTGTCTTAAAGTACAGTAAATGCTTAATCAGTTAACTAAACTACACAAAACGTAAGGACTAAGTTCGTACCGCACAGAGAACAGTTAATGCTGTGTAATGACAGTCGCTGTATATTGCGTCATATGCAATACATAAATACACAGTGCGGGCCGTGTTTAGTGTTTAGTGCTTAGTGTTCAGTGTTTAGTGTTTAGTGTTCAGTGTTTAGTGTTCAGTGTTTAGTGTTTAGTGCTTAGTGTTCAGTGTTTAGTGTTTAGTGTTCAGTGTTTAGTGTTTAGTGTTCAGTGTTTAGTGTTTAGTGTTCAGTGTTTAGTGTCCTACCTGCCGGCATGTGTACTTACCACCAGGTCTTAAAGTTACCGTGCCCGTGTGTACAAGGCATAACGAGGAGCAGAAGTTCGGAAAGCTGTTGTGTGTAGCACTGAACTTTGTTCGAAGTTCATGCAAAGGGCTTAGTTAAGTAGTCTTTCACATGTGTTACCTGCAGAGACACTGTAGTCAGCTCTGAATGTGTAAAGGCCATTAAACAGACTGTAGTTACTTTGCATGCTGACGATTTGTAAGCCAGCGCGGTTGTCGGTGGATTTTCAAAGTGCCTCTACACAAATAACAGGCCTGTGATAACAGAAGAGACAGCATCCCAACTCCTTCCCGAATCATTACCCCTAATTATACCGCTATCACCCGTCCAACTGCACGTGACGCAGAATTCGATGTTTTCCTTCACTTCCCTCCCATTTACTAAATTGCTTTCGTCGTAATTGCTCCAAGTACACTTCGCAGTAAATACTGTCTTTGCACAAAAGCAGTTTGAACTTTGCACTAACTAATTAAAGCTAACGCTCTGTCAAAGATGCTGCTAATAGCAATGCTATCTATCATACAGATTGTTTGTGGATGATTGGACGTGTGAACTGGACGTGCAGAACAACTGGGCCGGGTCAGAGCTCATTGTTGCAGCTGACAGGGTTCGTAATGCCTTGGGGTTGGATATTACACAGATGGCATGTGCTGTGTTTGGGCTGAAATAGAGGGCTTTGGAACAATTGGTGGTAAGTGCTTAGCTGAAACACGAAACGTTCTGAATCTTATTTGAATATCAGCTGTAAAGTCAGTCAAAGTAAATGGTGCTGAAGTGACGAACTTGCTTACCTAACGGACACACACGTTAACGGTTTGAAGTGGAAGTTTAACCTGACGTATATAAAGATTCAGTCCGAACCGCCCAGTAAATACACTCCGTCTCAGTTATACAAACCAGTCAGTTAATGTTGTACAGTGAAATAATCGCTGTTTGTTCTGAGATCCACACAAAACACATAAATACAGTCCGTACCGCGCAGTAAAACACACTCCGTCTCAGTTATACAAACCAGTCAGTTAATGTTGTACAGTGAAATAATCGCTGTTTGTTCTGAGATCCACACAAACACACATAAATACAGTCCGTACCGCGCAGTAAACACACTCCGTCTCAGTTATACAAACAAGTCAGTTAATGTTGTACAGTGAAATAATCGCTGTTTGTTCTGAGATCCACACAAAACACATAAATACAGTCCGTACCGCGCAGTAAACACACTCCGTCTCAGTTATACAAACCAGTCAGTTAATGTTGTACAGTGAAATAATCGCTGTTTGTTCTGAGATCCACACAAAACACATAAATACAGTCCGTACCGCGCAGTAAACACACTCCGTCTCAGTTATACAAACCAGTCAGTTAATGTTGTACAGTGAAATAATCGCTGTTTGTTCTGAGATCCACACAAAACATATAAATACAGTCCGTACCGCGCAGTAAACACACTCCGTCTCAGTTACACAAACCAGTCAGTTAATGTTGTACAGTGAAATAATCGCTGTTTGTTCTGAGATCCACACAAAACATATAAATACAGTCCTCACCGCGCAGTAAACACACTCCGTCTCAGTTACACAAACCAGTCAGTTAATGTTGTACAGTGAAATAATCGCTGTTTGTTCTGAGATCCACACAAAACACATAAATACAGTCCGTACCGCGCAGTAAACACACTCCGTCTCAGTTATACAAACCAGTCAGTTAATGTTGTACAGTGAAATAATCGCTGTTTGTTCTGAGATCCACACAAAACACATAAATACAGTCCGTACCGCGCAGTAAACACACTCCGTCTCAGTTATACAAACCAGTCAGTTAATGCTGTACAGTGAAATAATCGCTGTTTGTTCTGAGATCCACACAAAACACATAAATACAGTCCGTACCGCGCAGTAAACACACTCCGTCTCAGTTATACAAACCAGTCAGTTAATGTTGTACAGTGAAATAATCGCTGTTTGTTCTGAGATCCACACAAAACACATAAATACAGTTCGTACCGCGCAGTAAACACACTACGTCTCAGTTATACAAACCAGTCAGTTAATGCTGTACAGTGAAATAATCGCTGTTTGTTCTGAGATCAACACAAAACACATAAATACAGTCCGTACCGCGCAGTAAACACACTCCGTCTCAGTTATACAAACCAGTCAGTTAATGTTGTACAGTGAAATAATCGCTGTTTGTTCTGAGATCCACACAAAACACATAAATACAGTTCGTACCGCGCAGTAAACACTCTCCGTCTCAGTTATACAAACCAGTCAGTTAATGCTGTACAGTGAAATAATCGCTGTTTGTTCTGAGATCCACACAAAACACATAAATACAGTTCATACCGCGCAGTAAACACACTCCGTCTCATTTATACAAACCAGTCAGTTAATGCTGTACAGTGAAATAATCGCTGTTTGTTCTGAGATCCACACAAAACACATAAATACAGTTCGTACCGCGCAGTAAACACACTCCGTCTCAGTTATACAAACCAGTCAGTTAATGCTGTACAGTGAAATAATCGCTGTTTGTTCTGAGATCCACACAAAACACATAAATACAGTCCGTACCGCGCAGTAAACACACTCCGTCTCAGTTATACAAACCAGTCAGTTAATGTTGTACAGTGAAATAATCGCTGTTTGTTCTGAGATCCACACAAAACACATAAATACAGTTCGTACCGCGCAGTAAACACACTCCGTCTCATTTATACAAACCATTCAGTTAATGTTGTACAGTGAAATAATCGCTGTTTGTTCTGAGATCCACACAAAACACATAAATACAGTTCGTACCGCGCAGTAAACACACTCCGTCTCAGTTATACAAACCAGTCAGTTAATGCTGTACAGTGAAATAATCGCTGTTTGTTCTGAGATTCACACAAAACACATAAATACACTGTGTGGGCAGAACGTAGAATTGTTGAATGTTAAACGTGCTGGTACATATAGTAACCACTGGGCTTTAGGTGTGTACATATAAAGGTACAGTCCGTACCGCGCAGTAAACACACTCCCTCTCAGTTGTACAAACCAATCAGTTATTCCTAGATGGATAATATTTAATTAGGAATGTTAGACAAACAGTGCGGTAGGTCAACAAACAGCAGCTCCTGTCAGTGCTTTGTGTCCCTCCCACGATAGTATTCCGATAGCCTGGAGTGGCGTAAGAATAGTGTCAAGTGTCGTGACAATTGTCAACTCATTAATTGCAGGCGCTGTATTTTGCACGTTGTAGTAGGCATCGGACTCTTTGCATTTCAATCAGCAATGTCTTATTAGTGTTTTAACACAGTAACAAATTGTAATGTTATTAACTACATAAAGAGAGTACAACACAGTTTTTAGAATGGATGTGTGTTACGCCATTCATGCACTGAGGTGTTCTTGTTAATGCGGATTGTCGATAAACTGAGTACACATTTGGCCTGTTCATTACGCAGCGTCTGCATTCCTGTTGCGAGTCACATTGCGAGGCTTCAGACTTACGCCGCGGTGTAAGTAGGACCTTCGCTCTACTGGACTGATACGTAGTCTACCTCGCCACTCAGCGCAATGTTCCATAAGCTCGAAGGCCCCAGCAGTTTTTTTTAAAAGGGCCCCGCAGCAGATGCTGGGGACGCACCGCAGCCTTAAGGCTTAATGTGCAACCCTGTGATGAAGATGATTCATTCATATTTTCGTTTTCCCTTGTAGTGAATCACCGGTGGAATGAAATTGACAGAAAAAAACCGAAGTACTCGGGGAAAAACCTGTCCCAGTGCCACTTTGTTCACCACAAATCCCACATAGACTGACCCGGGATCGAACCCGAGCCCCCGCGGTGAGAGGCCGGCGACTAACCGCCTGAGCCATGACACAGCGGCCCCAGTATTTACAATGTGAATATCAAACGTCGATACATTTCAGTTTGTAATCGAAGCAAATTTCGGATTTTTGGAACTAAGTCTCGAAATTTTACTTTCAGATGTCA
The DNA here is from genome assembly GCA_021186555.1 of Reticulitermes speratus. Taxonomy (NCBI): domain Eukaryota; kingdom Metazoa; phylum Arthropoda; class Insecta; order Blattodea; family Rhinotermitidae; genus Reticulitermes; species Reticulitermes speratus. Next base: position 25,993,017 of record JAJKFL010000010.1, read on the forward strand.
ACATCAATATATGTTGTGCCCACTAACACGTGTGGAAGAGCTGTCACAAGAAATAGTGCCGTCTGTATGCTGCCTTGTCACGCCATGCACCTTAAGGCCGCGTTCTCACGGGCGTGAACCACGCGCGTGAATCACAATGGCGTGCTCACTCGTGTTGCCTCCACGCTTGGTGGAAAGCGTGAGCTGTTCACACGGACAAAAGGTTTCAGTACAATCGTGACCATGGACGGGACAGTTGCTGAGGGCTGTGTCGTAGTGTGCTCTGTGTTTTGTGGAATTTTAGCATATCAAATTGTTCGCGCACTACACAAAAGACAAGAAAAACGTCGGAGAAAGCGTTGGTGGGTTAAGGAGTGGATAACACGGCGCCCACTTGTGGGAGCATCCAGATTTGTTGATACCGAACTTAAACATCGCTATCCAGATGACTTCAAAAATTTACTGCGAATGACAGAAATACAGTTTGAATACTTGTTAAGCAGAGTTAAGAAACGTAAAGTTTCGCTGTCACTGAGTCTTAGCATTTGTGACGACATCTTACCTCACGAACGCCAGCACCACGACTGAAAATCTAACTTGGTTTGATCCTGCCACGACAGGATCGTGGACTGCTGACGTCACACGCAAGGTCCACGACTCCGCGTTCACACGGGTAGTGGCCCACGAAAGTGTGATTCACGCGCGTGGTTCACGCCCCGTGAGAACGCGGCCTAAGGCTTGGTGCCCAGAGCCAGCTTTACCTTCTGCGATTGTCACAGCTGCGGCCAGTAATGACACGTTGGCCCGATAATTACGTCTGGTCACAAGGACACGTGCACTGACGGCGTGTCTTGCTGAACTTGAGGGTAAGTCCGGATTGATTTTATTGGGAATTAGTTCGTACAGTTTATGATTAGTTTGGCAGCTCTCGTTATTGGAGTGTTTGTGAACTGTTGACACACCGACCGCAGTGGTGTGCATTGGAACAACGGAAGTTGGTTAGACCGCAGTGGTGTGCATTGGAACAACGGAAGTTGGTTAGACCGCAGTGGTGTGCATTGGAACAACGGAAGTTGGTTAGACCGCAGTGGTGTGCATTGGAACAACGGAAGTTGGTTAGACCGCAGTGGTGTGCATTGGAACAACGGAAGTTGGTTAGACCGCAGTGGTGTGCATTGGAACAACGGGAGTTGGTTAGACCGCAGTGGTGTGCATTGGAACAACGGAAGTTGGTTAGACCGCAGTGGTGTGCATTGGAACAACGGGAGTTGGTTAGACCGCAGTGGTGTGCATTGGAACAACGGAAGTTGGTTAGACCGCAGTGGTGTGCATTGGAACAACGGAAGTTGGTTAGACCGCAGTGGTGTGCATTGGAACAACGGAAGTTGGTTAGACCGCAGTGGTGTGCATTGGAACAACGGAAGTTGGTTAGACCGCAGTGGTGTGCATTGGAACAACGGAAGTTGGTTAGACCGCAGTGGTGTGCATTGGAAAAACGGAAGTTGGTTAGACCGCAGTGGTGTGCATTGGAACAACGGGAGTTGGTTAGACCGCAGTGGTGTGCATTGGAACAACGGGAGTTGGTTAGACCGCAGTGGTGTGCATTGGAACAACGGGAGTTGGTTAGACCGCAGTGGTGTGCATTGGAACAACGGGAGTTGGTTAGACCGCAGTGGTGTGCATTGGAACAACGGAAGTTGGTTAGACCGCAGTGGTGTGCATTGGAACAACGGAAGTTGGTTAGACCGCAGTGGTGTGCATTGGAACAACGGAAGTTGGTTAGACCGCAGTGGTGTGCATTGGAACAACGGAAGTTGGTTAGACCGCAGTGGTGTGTATTGGAACAACGGAAGTTGGTTAGACCGCAGTGGTGTGCATTGGAACAACGGAAGTTGGTTAGACCGCAGTGGTGTGCATTGGAAAACGGAAGTTGGTTAGACCGCAGTGGTGTGCATTGGAACACGGAAGTTGGTTAGACCGCAGTGGTGTGCATTGGAACAACGGAAGTTGGTTAGACCGCAGTGGTGTGCATTGGAACAACGGAAGTTGGTTAGACCGCAGTGGTGTGCATTGGAACAACGGAGTTGGTTAGACCGCAGTGGTGTGCATTGGAACAACGGAAGTTGGTTAGACCGCAGTGGTGTGCATTGGAACAACGGAAGTTGGTTAGACCGCAGTGGTGTGCATTGGAACAACGGAAGTTGGTTAGACCGCAGTGGTGTGCATTGGAACAACGGAAGTTGGTTAGACCGCAGTGGTGTGATTGGAACAACGGAAGTTGGTTAGACCGCAGTGGTGTGATTGGAACAACGGAAGTTGGTTAGACCGCAGTGGTGTGCATTGGAACAACGGAAGTTGGTTAGACCGCAGTGGTGGCATTGAACAACGGAAGTTGGTTAGACCGCAGTGGTGTGATTGGAACAACGGAAGTTGGTTAGACCGCAGTGGTGTGCATTGGAACAACGGAAGTTGGTTAGACCGCAGTGGTGTGCATTGGAACAACGGAAGTTGGTTAGACCGCAGTGGTGTGATTGGAACAACGGAAGTTGGTTAGACCGCATGGTGTGCATTGGAACAACGGAAGTTGGTTAGACCGCAGTGTGTGCATTGGAACAACGGAAGTTGGTTAGACCGCAGTGGTGTGCATTGGAACAACGGAAGTTGGTTAGACCGCAGTGGTGTGCATTGAACAACGGAAGTGGTTAGACCGCAGTGGTGTGCATTGGAACAACGAAGTTGGTTAGACCGCAGTGGTGTGATTGGAACAACGAAGTTGTTAGACCGCAGTGGTGTGCATGGAACAACGGAAGTTGGTTAGACCGCAGTGTGTGCATTGGAACAACGGAAGTTGGTTAGACCGCAGTGGTGTGCATTGGAACAACGGAAGTTGGTTAGACCGCAGTTGTGTGCATTGGAACAACGGAAGTTGGTTAGACCGCAGTGGTGTGCATTGGAACAACGAAGTTGGTTAGACCGCAGTGGTGTGTGCATTGGAACAACGGAAGTTGGTTAGACCGCAGTGGTGTGCATTGGAACAACGGAAGTTGGTTAGACCGCAGTGGTGTGCATTGGAACAACGGAAGTTGGTTAGACCGCAGTGGTGTGCATTGGAACAACGGAAGTTGGTTAGACCGCAGTGGTGTGCATTGGAACAACGGAAGTTGGTTAGACCGCAGTGGTGTGCATTGGAACAACGGAAGTTGGTTAGACCGCAGTGGTGTGATTGGAACAACGGAAGTTGTTAGACCGCAGTGGTGTGCATTGGAACAACGGAAGTTGGTTAGACCGCAGTGGTGTGCATTGGAACAACGGAAGTTGGTTAGACCGCAGTGGTGTGCATTGGAACAACGGAAGTTGGTTAGACCGCAGTGGGTGCATTGGAACAACGGAAGTTGGTTAGACCGCAGTGGTGTGATTGGAACAACGGAAGTTGGTTAGACCGCAGTGGTGTGCATTGGAACAACGGAAGTTGGTTAGACCGCAGTGGTGTGCATTGGAACAACGGAAGTTGGTTAGACCGCAGTGGTGTGCATTGGAACAACGGAAGTTGGTTAGACCGCAGTGGTGTGCATTGGAACAACGGAAGTTGGTTAGACCGCAGTGGTGTGCATTGGAACAACGGAAGTTGGTTAGACCGCAGTGGTGTGCATTGGAACAACGGAAGTTGGTTAGACCGCAGTGGTGTGCATTGGAACAACGGAAGTTGGTTAGACCGCAGTGGTGTGCATTGGAACAACGGAAGTTGGTTAGACCGCAGTGGTGTGTATTGGAACAACGGAAGTTGGTTAGACCGCAGTGGTGTGCATTGGAACAACGGAAGTTGGTTAGACCGCAGTGGTGTGCATTGGAACAACGGAAGTTGGTTAGACCGCAGTGGTGTGTATTGGAACAACGGAAGTTGGTTAGACCGCAGTGGTGTGCATTGGAACAACGGAAGTTGGTTAGACCGCAGTGGTGTGCATTGGAACAACGGAAGTTGGTTAGACCGCAGTGGTGTGCATTGGAACAACGGAAGTTGGTTAGACCGCAGTGGTGTGTATTGGAACAACGGAAGTTGGTTAGACCGCAGTGGTGTGCATTGGAACAACGGAAGTTGGTTAGACCGCAGTGGTGTGTATTGGAACAACGGAAGTTGGTTAGACCGCAGTGGTGTGCATTGGAACAACGGAAGTTGGTTAGACCGAAGTGGCTTTTGGACGTCCGGTAATAGAAATGCAAACAGGTGATGCTGAAACCAAGAACGACCTATGTGAAGCGAGTTGCTGTTAACTGCGGCATGTAGATAGCGTGCAGATGGGCAGGACAAGCAGCATGTTGTGAAATATTACACATGATTTCAGGTTTTGAATTCTGGCTTTTATTGACGCGGTAATGAACTTTCCGGTTTCATAAAATGCAGCCAACTTAATGACAAATTGAATGACCAATTTTTTTAGTATTCAGTGTGTAACTACAAGACGCTAATACGTCGATGTCATAATTATTTTCTGAAGTTTTTTAGAACTGAAGTACAATGTATGTTCAGGAGTCGTACATGTCAGTACGTACATGTCAGTACGTAGATGTCAGTAAAGTCCTTCTTTACGTTACTTGTTCCGCGCATTCTTTTTGATTACAATAAATCTCACCCCGACAAACGTACAGCAGCAACCCAACAGTGAACAGGAAGTAACTGACAGAATTCAAAATACTACACAGTTGCTGACATTTGTTTAGACCATTAGTAGTTCAGCAAGTCGTCAGTAAGTTCCTTGTGCCATCGTTAGTGTGTACACCCCTGACTATCAAGTTCCTTGTGTCATCGACAGTGTGTACACCCCTGACTATCATAAGTTCCTTGTCCCATCGACAGTGTGTACACCCCTGACTGTCATAAGTTTCTTGTGCCATCGACAGTGTGTACACCCCTGACTGTCATAAGTTCCTTGTCCCATCGACAGTGTGTACACCCTGACTGTCATAAGTTTCTTGTGCCATCGACAGTGTGTACACCTTGACTATCATAAGTTCCTTGTGCCATCGACAGTGTGTACACCCCTGACTATCATAAGTTCCTTGTGCCATCGACAGTGTGTACACCCCTGACTATCACACACAAGAGCAGAGATATATCTAGACGGTAGCAGAGCGTCGTTACAAATTCATGGAAAGTTTTATACTTGCAGCGGACGATAAAATGTTAAATTATGCAGAAAATTAGGTTATAGGACGGCGGTGTGAACAAGAATGTTGATATTTGGTTGGCATAATGCGGGGGCTTAGGGCCAGCGGGGAAGGCTTGCATGATGATTGATGACACCGACCGGTTTACTGCTTTTACAGTTGCCTCTATTTGTGACGTAACGCTCTTATTTCTGTTTTTAAAATCCTTCTAGCCGGTCCTTATACCATTTCCTGTAATTATGCAGGAACTGCCTTTAAAATGTGTATATCGATTGTAACGTTAAGATATGCAGCCCGCACAGCGGCAGCAACTGCAGCAGTGCTTGATACCTTAAAGCGGAAAGTACACGCTGCATCTGATTGGAATGTCGTTTGAAGTGTCGGTGTCTTCGACTGACGATTCTAGTCGCGTTTTCAGGTTATTAGCTTTATTAACGCAGCATAATTTTATATTTTCTTGTTTCTTACAAGGAAAGAACGCAACACATTTTCAATAAACTTCTGTTAAAGAAGGTGACATTTTCGGCTACGTGTTAGTGCTTAAAGTACTTGGAAATGTAAAATGTCTTTACACTCGTTGAAGGAATATGGGATAGTGGAGGTGCGGCTCCACTCATTTTTAACCCCAGCACTAGACGAGGTGAATGGTCCGCTTTAGGCTGCGGCCGTTTTATCGCCAACCCGCTAAATAGGAAGCTGGATCTGCTCCAGAACCAATGTGGATGCGTTTGAAAAGTGCACGTGCTGGGAAGTGAAACACGGTCCGTAGGAAGTGCAACCAGTAGCTAGCCACTATACCGACTGAGCTGTGCCGGCACTGTGCACACTAAAACTAAATGTTGCGATGTCAACACGGTCCGTAGGAAGTGCAACCAGTAGCTAGCCACTATACCGACTGAGCTGTGCCGGCACTGTGCACACTAAAACTAAATGTTGCGATGTCAACACGGTCCGTAGGAAGTGCAACCAGTAGCTAGCCACTATACCGACTGAGCTGTGCCGGCACTGTGCACACTAAAACTAAATGTTGCGATGTCAACACGGTCCGTAGGAAGTCCAACCAGTAGCTAGCCACTATACCGACTGAGCTGTGCCGGCACTGTGCACACTAAAACTAAATGTTGCGATGTCAACACGGTCCGTAGGAAGTGCAACCAGTAGCTATCCACTATACCGACTGAGCTGTGCCGGCACTGTGCACACTAAAACTAAATGTTGCGATGTCAACACGGTCCGTAGGAAGTGCAACCAGTAGCTAGCCACTATACCGACTGAGCTGTGCCGGCACTGTGCACACTAAAACTAAATGTTGCGATGTCAACACGGTCCGTAGGAAGTGCAACCAGTAGCTAGCCACTATACCGACTGAGCTGTGCCGGCACTGTGCACACTAAAACTAAATGTTGCGATGTCAACACGGTCCGTAGGAAGTGCAACCAGTAGCTAGCCACTATACCGACTGAGCTGTGCCGGCACTGTGCACACTAAAACTAAATGTTGCGATGTCAACACGGTCCGTAGGAAGTGCAACCAGTAGCTAGCCACTATACCGACTGAGCTGTGCCGGCACTGTGCACACTAAAACTAAATGTTGCGATGTCAACACGGTCCGTAGGAAGTGCAACCAGTAGCTAGCCACTATACCGACTGAGCTGTGCCGGCACTGTGCACACTAAAACTAAATGTTGCGATGTCAACACGGTCCGTAGGAAGTGCAACCAGTAGCTAGCCACTATACCGACTGAGCTGTGCCGGCACTGTGCACACTAAAACTAAATGTTGCGATGTCAACACGGTCCGTAGGAAGTCCAACCAGTAGCTAGCCACTATACCGACTGAGCTGTGCCGGCACTGTGCACACTAAAACTAAATGTTGCGATGTCAACACGGTCCGTAGGAAGTCCAACAAGTAGCTAGCCACTATACCGACTGAGCTGTGCCGGCACTGTGCACACTAAAACTAAATGTTGCGATGTCAACACGGTCCGTAGGAAGTCCAACCAGTAGCTAGCCACTATACCGACTGAGCTGTGCCGGCACTGTGCACACTAAAACTAAATGTTGCGATGTCAACACGGTCCGTAGGAAGTGCAACCAGTAGCTAGCCACTATACCGACTGAGCTGTGCCGGCACTGTGCACACTAAAACTAAATGTTGCGATGTCAACACGGTCCGTAGGAAGTCCAACAAGTAGCTAGCCACTATACCGACTGAGCTGTGCCGGCACTGTGCACATTAAAACTAAATGTTGCGATGTCAACACGGTCCGTAGGAAGTCCAACCAGTAGCTAGCCACTATACCGACTGAGCTGTGCCGGCACTGTGCACACTAAAACTAAATGTTGCGATGTCAACACGGTCCGTAGAAGTCCAACCAGTAGCTAGCCACTATACCGACTGAGCTGTGCCGGCACTGTGCACACTAAAACTAAATGTTGCGATGTCAACACGGTCCGTAGGAAGTGCAACCAGTAGCTAGCCACTATACCGACTGAGCTGTGCCGGCACTGTGCACACTAAAACTAAATGTTGCGATGTCAACACGGTCCGTAGGAAGTCAACCAGTAGCTAGCCACTATACCGACTGAGCTGTGCCGGCACTGTGCACACTAAAACTAAATGTTGCGATGTCAACACGGTCCGTAGGAAGTCCAACAGTAGCTAGCCACTATACCGACTGAGCTGTGCCGGCACTGTGCACACTAAAACTAAATGTTGCGATGTCAACACGGTCCGTAGGAAGTCCAACAGTAGCTAGCACTATACCGACTGAGCTGTGCCGGCACTGTGCACACTAAAACTAAATGTTGCGATGTCAACACGGTCCGTAGGAAGTCCAACCAGTAGCTAGCCACTATACCGACTGAGCTGTGCCGGCACTGTGCACACTAAAACTAAATGTTGCGATGTCAACACGGTCCGTAGGAAGTGCAACCAGTAGCTAGCCACTATACCGACTGAGCTGTGCCGGCACTGTGCACACTAAAACTAAATGTTGCGATGTCAACACGGTCCGTAGGAAGTGCAACCAGTAGCTAGCCACTATACCGACTGAGCTGTGCCGGCACTGTGCACACTAAAACTAAATGTTGCGATGTCAACACGGTCCGTAGGAAGTCCAACCAGTAGCTAGCCACTATACCGACTGAGCTGTGCCGGCACTGTGCACACTAAAACTAAATGTTGCGATGTCAACACGGTCCGTAGGAAGTGCAACCAGTAGCTAGCCACTATACCGACTGAGCTGTGCCGGCACTGTGCACACTAAAACTAAATGTTGCGATGTCAACACGGTCCGTAGGAAGTCAACCAGTAGCTAGCCACTATACCGACTGAGCTGTGCCGGCACTGTGCACACTAAAACTAAATGTTGCGATGTCAACACGGTCCGTAGGAAGTCAACCAGTAGCTAGCCACTATACCGACTGAGCTGTGCCGGCACTGTGCACACTAAAACTAAATGTTGCGATGTCAACACGGTCCGTAGGAAGTCCAACCAGTAGCTAGCACTATACCGACTGAGCTGTGCCGCACTGTGCACACTAAAACTAAATGTTGCGATGTCAACACGGTCCGTAGGAAGTCCAACCAGTAGCTAGCCACTATACCGACTGAGCTGTGCCGGCACTGTGCACACTAAAACTAAATGTTGCGATGTCAACACGGTCCGTAGGAAGTCAACCAGTAGCTAGCCACTATACCGACTGAGCTGTGCCGGCACTGTGCACACTAAAACTAAATGTTGCGATGTCAACACGGTCCGTAGGAAGTCAACCAGTAGCTAGCCACTATACCGACTGAGCTGTGCCGGCACTGTGCACACTAAAACTAAATGTTGCGATGTCAACACGTCCGTAGGAAGTCAACAGTAGCTAGCCACTATACCGACTGAGCTGTGCGGCACTGTGCACACTAAAACTAAATGTTGCGATGTCAACACGGTCCGTAGGAAGTCCAACCAGTAGCTAGCCACTATACCGACTGAGCTGTGCCGGCACTGTGCACATAAAACTAAATGTTGCGATGTCAACACGGTCCGTAGGAAGTCCAACCAGTAGCTAGCCACTATACCGACTGAGCTGTGCCGGCACTGTGCACACTAAAACTAAATTTGCGATGTCAACACGTCCGTAGGAAGTCAACAGTAGCTAGCACTATACCGACTGAGCTGTGCCGGCACTGTGCACACTAAAACTAAATGTTGCGATGTCAACACGGTCCGTAGGAAGTGCAACCAGTAGCTAGCCACTATACCGACTGAGCTGTGCCGGCACTGTGCACACTAAAACTAAATGTTGCGATGTCAACACGGTCGTAGGAATGCAACCAGTAGCTAGCCATATACCGACGACTGTGCCGCACTGTGACACTAAAACTAAATGTTGCGATGTCAACACGGTCCGTAGGAAGTGCAACCAGTAGCTAGCCACTATACCGACTGAGCTGTGCCGGCACTGTGCACACTAAAACTAAATGTTGCGATGTCAACACGGTCCGTAGGAATGTCAACCAGTAGCTAGCCACTATACGACTGAGCTGTGCCGCACTGTGCACACTAAAACTAAATGTTGCGATGTCAACACGGTCCGTAGGAAGTCCAACCAGTAGCTAGCCACTATACCGACTGAGCTGTGCCGGCACTGTGCACATAAAAACTAAATGTTGCGATGTCAACACGGTCCGTAGGAAGTCCAACCAGTAGCTAGCCACTATACCGACTGAGCTGTGCCGGCACTGTGCACACTAAAACTAAATGTTGCGATGTCAACACGGTCCGTAGGAAGTCCAACAGTAGCTAGCATATACCGACTGAGCTGTGCCGGCACTGTGCACACTAAAACTAAATGTTGCGATGTCAACACGGTCCGTAGGAAGTCCAACCATTAGCTAGCTATTATACCGACTGAGCTGTGCCGGCACTGTGCACACTAAAACTAAATGTTGCGATGTCAACACGGTCGGTAGGAAGTCTAACCAGTAGCTAGCCACTATACCGACTGAGCTGTGCCGGCACTGTGCACACTAAAACTAAATCTTGCGATGTCAAGACTAAATTTAACATGATCCAGCCGGCTGCTCACTTACAATCAGACAACACAACACTTTCCGCTCGGCACACCTATATCTAGTTTGTACTAATATGCGACACGTTTCGGCCCTTAGAACATCATCAGGTGTGTCATATAAGACAGCTTTGTACAAGGTAGAATTGTAAATTTTGTGAGATGTCACAAAATATCGATTACTCGCTTATTAGGCTATATCACAATATATCGATTACACCCATATTATCTGATATTCTGTGACATGTCACAAAATTTACAATTCAACCTTGTGCAAAGCTGCCTTATATGACAAACCTGATGATGGTCTAAGGGCCGAAACGTGTCGCATATCAGTAGATACTAGATATAGGTGTGCCGAGCGGAACGTGTTGTGTTGTTTATTTGGTCACTAGATTCGGCAGGGAGCTGTGACGTCACGGCTGTTGGAAGACGATGACGGATGACATTAGTAGCGTGTTAGATAGAAATGGATAGAAATGACGGGAAGACGAGGATAAGAGAAGATACTGTAAATTGAAAGAGGAAGCACTAGTTAGCAACCTGAGAAGAACTCGCTTTGGAAGAAGCTATTGACTTGTCATAAGATAGACTGCAGAATGAAAGAATGAATGGCATGTATACCGATAGATCGCTAACATATAAAATTTGGTGATATTTGGAACTGAATTTATTTCCTTTCTCATAACGAAAACATAATGTTTAATTTATAATTACTAGCCAAATGACGGTGTTACTGGTACAGTAGCTGAAAGTTACGAAAGTGTAACACGTGAGTGTGCAGTGTTGCAAGATGCTGCGTGTCATGCTGATGACATAGCACGTGACTCTGCAGTTGTCTTTATGACAAGCAGTGCGACTGCCTACTGACAGAGCACACAGTGCCTGTCTAACGACAGTACCGTATACTGGTGGCTCTGCAGTAGTCATTATGACAAGCAGTGCGACTGCCTACTGACAGAGCACACAGTGCCTGTCTAACGACAGTACCGTATACTGGCACTGCAGTTGTTATGACAAGCAGTGCGACTGCCTACTGACAGAGCACACAGTGCCTGTCTAACGACAGTACCGTATACTGGCACTGCAGTTGTTATGACAAGCAGTGCGACTGCCTACTGACAGAGCACACAGTGCCTGTCTAACGACAGTACTTACTGACAGCAGACCGTCGACTGCCTACTGACAGAGCACACAGTGCCTGTCTAACACAGTACCGTATACTGGCCTTGCAGTTGTCGTTATGACAAGCAGTGCGACTGCCTACTGACAGAGCACACAGTGCCTGTCTAACAACAGTACCGTATACTGGTGGCTTGCAGTTGTCATTATGAAAAGCAGTGCGACTGCCTACTGACAGAGCACACAGTGCCTGTCTAACAACAGTACCGTATACTGGTGGCTCTGCAGTTGTCATTATGACAAGCAGTGCGACTGCCTACTGACAGAGCACACAGTGCCTGTCTAACAACAGTACCGTATACTGGTGGCTCTGCAGTAGTCATTATGACAAGCAGTGCGACTGCCTACTGACAGAGCACACAGTGCCTGTCTAGGACAGTACTGTATACTGGTGGCTCTGCAGTAGTCATTATGACAAGCAGTGCGACTGCCTACTGACAGAGCACACAGTGCCTGTCTAACAACAGTACCGTATACTGGTGGCTCTGCAGTAGTCATTATGACAAGCAGTGCGACTGCCTACTGACAGAGCACACAGTGCCTGTCTAACAACAGTACCGTATACTGGTGGCTCGTGCAGTAGTCATTATGACAAGCAGTGCGACTGCCTACTGACAGAGCACACAGTGCCTGTCTAACGACAGTACCGTATACTGGTGGCTGTGCAGTAGTCATTATGACAAGCAGTGCGACTGCCTACTGACAGAGCACACAGTGCCTGTCTAACGACAGTACCGTATACTGGTGGCTCTGCAGTTAGTCATTATGACAAGCAGTGCGACTGCCTACTGACAGAGCACACAGTGCCTGTCTAACAACAGTACCGTATACTGGTGGCTCTGCAGTTGTCATTATGACAAGCAGTGCGACTGCCTACTGACAGAGCACACAGTGCCTGTCTAACGACAGTACCGTATACTGGTGGCTCTGCAGTAGTCATTATGACAAGCAGTGCGACTGCCTACTGACAGAGCACACAGTGCCTGTCTAACGACAGTACCGTATACTGGTGGCTCTGCAGTATGTCATTATGACAAGCAGTGCGACTGCCTACTGACAGAGCACACAGTGCCTGTCTAACACAGTACCGTATACTGGTGGCTCTGCAGTTGTCATTATGACAAGCAGTGCGACTGCCTACTGACAGAGCACACAGTGCCTGTCTAACAACAGTACCGTATACTGGTGGCTCTGCAGTAGTCATTATGACAAGCAGTGCGACTGCCTACTGACAGAGCACACAGTGCCTGTCTAGTGACAGTACTGTATACTGGTGGCTCTGCAGTAGTCATTATGACAAGCAGTGCGACTGCCTACTGACAGAGCACACAGTGCCTGTCTAACAACAGTACCGTATACTGGTGGCTCTGCAGTAGTCATTATGACAAGCAGTGCGACTGCCTACTGACAGAGCACACAGTGCCTGTCTAACGACAGTACCGTATACTGGGGCTTGCAGTTGTTATGACAAGCAGTGCGACTGCCTACTGACAGAGCACACAGTGCCTGTCTAACGACAGTACCGTATACTGGCACTGCAGTTGTTATGACAAGCAGTGCGACTGCCTACTGACAGAGCACACAGTGCCTGTCTAACGACAGTACCGTATACTGGGGCTGTGCAGTAGTTTTATGACAAGCAGTGCGACTGCCTACTGACAGAGCACACAGTGCCTGTCTAACGACAGTACCGTATACTGGCACTGCAGTTGTTATGACAAGCAGTGCGACTGCCTACTGACAGAGCACACAGTGCCTGTCTAACGACAGTACCGTATACTGGTGGCTGTGCAGTAGTCATTTATGACAAGCAGTGCGACTGCCTACTGACAGAGCACACAGTGCCTGTCTAACGACAGTACCGTATACTGGCACTGCAGTTGTTATGACAAGCAGTGCGACTGCCTACTGACAGAGCACACAGTGCCTGTCTAACGACAGTACCGTATACTGGTGGCTGTGCAGTAGTCATTTATGACAAGCAGTGCGACTGCCTACTGACAGAGCACACAGTGCCTGTCTAACGACAGTACCGTATACTGGCACTGCAGTTGTTATGACAAGCAGTGCGACTGCCTACTGACAGAGCACACAGTGCCTGTCTAACGACAGTACCGTATACTGGCACTGCAGTTGTTATGACAAGCAGTGCGACTGCCTACTGACAGAGCACACAGTGCCTGTCAAACGACAGTACCGTATACTGGCACTGCAGTTGTTATGACAAGCAGTGCGACTGCCTACTGACAGAGCACACAGTGCCTGTCAAACGACAGTACCGTATACTGGCACTGCAGTTGTTATGACAAGCAGTGCGACTGCCTACTGACAGAGCACACAGTGCCTGTCAAACGACAGTACCGTATACTGGCACTGCAGTTGTTATGACAAGCAGTGCGACTGCCTACTGACAGAGCACACAGTGCCTGTCTAACGACAGTACCGTATACTGGTGGCTCTGCAGTTGTCTTATGACAAGCAATTCGACTGCCTACTGACAGAGCACACAGTGCCTGTCTAACGACAGTACCGTATACTGGTGGCTCTGCAGTTGTCTTATGACAAGCAATTCGACTGTCTACTGACAGAGCACACAGTGCCTGTTTAACGACAGTACCGTATACTGGTAAGTGTTCGTCGTCTGTCCTTGTTCAGCCTTTCCACGTATGACATCTGACATCCACCTTTACGACGCACGTGTCATACTACAAGTTGGAAGTTGGTAGCAGTTTTACGTCAGCAATTTTGAATTGTGTTTCGTTCATTCTTAAACGACTTTGCAAAGCGCCACACTGACACAGAATGTCGAGAAAGATATTGTGGAGTTATTGTGTCAGGAAACGATGTTATGTAATGAAGTACAGAAATATGGCTATGTGAAGGAGTGGCCATATTGTGATAATGCAGTAAAGTTTAGACCACCATTCGTGTGTCAGCCTAACAATTTAGTGACTCATATGTGGAACAGTAGGAAGCATTAGCTGTATATCGGTGTGACGTCATGTGGTCAATGTCACAGTTAATTGTACGTTATTTCTGTGCAGACAGTTCAGATAACAAAAGCTGTCACAGCAACACGTTCTTGATATCTCGCAGCTCCTCATTCTCCCACACACGTCAGCAATTACTGGCTATAATGTAGCGCCTTGTGGTACCACAAGCTATACTTCACGCACCGCACATGTTGTCTTATCGGCCGTCCAGCACCTGTGTTTAAAAGATAAAATTTTACACACCAAATATCGAAATCAAACTGTAAAAGTTCACTTGTTCACTTCAATAATTCATTTTCTCGTTCATTTATTTCCGTGACTAATTAAATCTACTTCCTCGTCTTCAAGTATTTGTACCTGATTCTAGGAAAAGTTAAATATTCCCTGTTGAGGCCCAGAGAGAACCTGACGGTTCAAGTAGTTTCAGTCTCACACTTATGAAAGAAATCATTACATGAAGGTGGTAAGTTTGTCAGCCCTACGCACCAACCACATTAACCCCCCAGGAACTTTACCTGGTAACGATTTCTGTTGGGGGTTAAGTCGACCCCAGAGTCACAGCCCAGCCGGAAGGACTATGTCAGTGAAAACATTGCAATGAACACCGACCTGACTCTAGTAACGTTCATAATTATGTCATTGAAACGTTGCAATGACACCGACCTGACTCTAGTAACGTTCATAATTATGTCAGTGAAACATTGCAATGACACCGACCTGACTCTAGTAACGTTAATAATTATGTCAGTGAAACATTGCAATGACACCGACCTGACTCTAGTAACGTTCATAATTATGTCAGTGAAACATTGCAATGACACCGACCTGACTCTAGTAACGTTAATAATTATGTCAGTGAAACATTGCAATGACACCGACCAGACTCTAGTAACGTTCATGATTATGTCAGTGAAACATTGCAATGACACCGACCTGACTCTAGTAACGTTCATAATTATGTCAGTGAAACATTGCAATGACACCGACCTGACTCTAGTAACGTTCATAATTATGTCAGTGAAACATTGCAATTACACCGACCTGACTCTAGTAACGTTCATAATTATGTCAGTAAAACATTGCAATGACACCGACCTGACTCTAGTAACGTTCATAATTATGTCAGTAAAACATTGCAATGACACGACCTGACTCTAGTAACGTTCATAATTATGTCACTGAAACATTGCAATGACACGGAACTGACTCTAGTAACGTTCATAATTATGTCAGTGAAACATTGCAATGACACCGACCTGACTCTAGTAACGTTCATAATTATGTCAGTGAAACATTGCAATGACACCGACCTGACTCTAGTAACGTTCATAATTATGTCAGTGAAACATTGCAATGACACCGACCTGACTCTAGTAACGTTCATAATTATGTCAGTGAAACATTGCAATGACACCGACCTGACTCTAGTAACGTTCATAATTATGTCAGTGAAACATTGCAATGACACCGACCTGACTCTAGTAACGTTCATGATTATGTCAGTGAAACATTGCAATGACACCGACCTGACTCTAGTAACGTTAATAATTATGTCAGTGAAACATTGCAATGACACCGACCTGACTCTAGTAACGTTCATAATTATGTCAGTGAAACATTGCAATGACACCGACCTGACTCTAGAAAACGTTAATAATTATGTCAGTGAAACATTGCAATGACACCGACCAGACTCTAGTAACGTTCATGATTATGTCAGTAAAACATTGCAATGACACCGACCTGACTCTAGTAACGTTCATGATTATGTCAGTGAAACATTGCAATGACACCGACCTGACTCTAGTAACGTTCATAATTATGTCAGTGAAACATTGCAATGACACCGACCTGACTCTAGAAATGTTTATAATTATGTCAGTGAAACATTGCAATGACACCGACCTGACTCTAGTAACTTTCATAATTATGTCAGTGAAACATTGCAAAGACACCAACCTGACTCTAGAAAACGTTAATAATTATGTCAGTGAAACATTGCAATGACACCGACCTGACTCTAGTAACGTTCATGATTATGTCAGTGAAACATTGCAATGACACCGACCTGACTCTAGTAACGTTTCATAATTATGTCAGTGAAACATTGCAATGACACCGACATGACTCTAGTAACGTTTATAATTATGTCAGTAAAACATTGCAATGACACCGACCTGACTCTAGTAACGTTCATGATTATGTCAGTGAAACATTGCAATGACACCGACCTGACTCTAGTAACGTTCATAATTATGTCAGTGAAACATTGCAATGACACCGACCTGACTCTAGTAACGTTCATAATATGACAGTGAAACATTGCAATGACACCGACCTGACTCTAGTAACGTTCATAATATGACAGTGAAACATTGCAATGACACCGACCTGACTCTAGTAACGTTCATAATATGACAGTATGTCTACGTAAGACTGTGGCTCTGCAGGCAATGTTGGCTGTGTGTAAGGAGTCTTCCTCTGTTCTTGTGTCAAGGAAAACACAGACACTATCAGCGTGTGCAGCTAACGTTTTGTGGGACACCTAGAGAGCTTAACAGCGCTGCGACGGAGTTGTGCTGAACTGCAGAGCGCACACGTGAGACACTGTTGAATGAGGCAGTTTGTAAGGGCCCATTTTAGTTACGCCGTTTGGCAAGGGGCAGTAGAATTAAAGGATATTTCTTTGTGTTCGAACTGATTTCCCCAATTCACCGTGAAACTGAAAACTAAGCAAATATTTTCACTACATCCACGTTCCCACTTACCATCCACAAATAAATACCGGTCACGTCTCTGCACGTCTTCATAACATAAACACACGCACGTAGCACATAACTGCAAATTATCGAAGGTGTCCCTGCAATACCGAAAGGCTGCAGTGCTATATTGTACTGACTGTACACATTGCAACGTGTTCAGTGTTCACGTGTATCCTTCTGAACACGTGTCAAAACACAAATTACAAAAAAAGTTACCGGAATTCCTACCCTCAAATTATGTCATTCCGATTGGAGTGAGTGATTTAATGAGCGAGTGACACACATACGGGTTGGTAACAATCGACATTAATCATTAACAATCGATAGCAGTCCAATTGGGAAGTCAATAATCGACAGTAATTTGAATAGGACAAAACATTGTGCTGTAGCAATGGTTAGGATGTAGGTTGACAAACTGTGTGTTTACTGTGAGATAAGCACTCTTTGCGAAGTAACAATTTGTGTAATCATTAGGTACAAGCTGGGGCTGAAGAAGTAGTTGACCATATTTCATATGGAATAACATAAGACAACCTGCTGTAACATTCCGTTGGAAGAAATATATTCTTTGTTTTAGTGTGAAGATAAGGAAAGCATTTGTGAACAGTCTGTAATATTATACAGTATGTCCTTTCCTGGTAACTTGACTGTTCTGCATAAATCGTCGTGCCTCCTGATACAGCCTCCCGTGTCACCGTCTTGCAAGCCACACACAACCCTGAACCACGTGACTTACATCATTGCCGTCACAACACAACAAAACGACACAGCTGTGTACTGTTGAACTACTCGCTATCAATCTGTCGTTCCGCGACTGCAGCGCTGCGCTCTGCCTTACTGCAGCTGTCAGTATAACAGTACGTAGGTCGTCTGCTGGAATTATTGCATCTGTCAGTATAACAGTACGTCTGTCTTCTGCCTGGAATTACTGCTGCTGTTAGTATGAGAGTACGTCTGTCGTCTGCCTGGAATTACTGCAGCTATCAGTATAACAGTACGTCTGTCATCTACCTGGAATTAGTGCAGCTGTATAACAGTGTAACAGAAAGTATGTCGTCCACCTGTAATTACTGTAGCTGTCAGCATAAGAGTACGTCTGTCGTCTGTCTGGAATTATTGCAACTGTCAGTTATAACAGTACATTTTGTCGTCCACCTGGAATTACTGCAGGTGTCTGTTAGTATAAGAGTACGTCTGTCGTCTGCCTGGAATTATTGCAGCTGTCAGTATAACAGTACGTCTGTCGTCTGCCTGGAATTACTTCAGCTGTCAGTATAAGAGTACGTCTGTCGTCTGCCTGGTATTACTGCAGCTGTCCATATAACAGTACATCTGTCGTCTGCCTGGAATTACTGCAGCTGTATAACAGTACGTCTGTCGTCTGCCTGGAAATACTGCAGCTGTATAACAGTATAACAGTACGTCTGTCGTCTGCCTGGAAATACCCGAAACTAAGTACGGATCTGTGCGTGCCAGTTTCCCTGAATTCAGTGACTGCGAGGTGACTGTCCCGCTCTGCCTTACTGCACAGCTGCCACTGACACTGCATAACAGTTCGTTTCGATTACGCTGGATACAAATTGGCCAGGCCAGTGTATTTGTGACAGAGAGAGGAAGCTGAGTGGCCAGCCACGAATTGTCCTCCAGATTCGTAGGAAACAGTCACGAAACGTCGAACCAATGACATTAACGACCGTTATATCTATCACTGAAGCTCACAAACATCTGGGCTTTATTTGTATTTGTATGTGGGTCACGTAATTGTCTGTGTCACGGGCTGCAGAGTTCCGAGGGGGAGGATTGCTTGGTGAGAAATGAATTGGAAAGATTGTGGCAGTGAGCTGTGGTTGCACAGTTCGAGGTTTTCTACCGCAGTAGTTCTAAAGGGACTGCGAAAACAGAGAAAAACTCTGTCCGTGTTTCGGTGGTTTCTCGCCCCCAAAAATGTGTAAGAAGTTTAGTTATGATATACGAAATGATAATATTAAAAAGGTTGCAGTTAAGCTCAGTTGGACTTACCTGCCTGTTGCATTGATTGGCACTGTGTTCAGGACACGACAATAAAACGTCATAAAGGTACTGTTGAAGAACGTAGCAACTGTAAAGTACACAAATCAGGCGTTACGTTTTACAACTGACACGGCCTTGGAAACGCTTACTGTTGTCGAATTACTTTCTTCAAGTTTACATTGACGGTGCTTACACAGGGCAGTCACACCGCTGCATGTGTGTGAGCAGTAACAGAAGTGTTTCGTTTAGAGTACTTTGAGTCCTGTCTTGTGTGTGCCAGTTGTATTTGTTATTTTGTATTTTGTTCTGTGTGCTTGGATCTCAGCAAACTTTCGAATTTAGGCTTCTTATGAACAGAACACATAGCAGATGGCGACTGCTGTACACTGACAGTGCAGAGACAGAGATGGGTCTGTGTCAAAGGAACTTTATTTTCCTCTGGATATTTAGACCAGTGAGAATATATCCTAACCATGCTGACAAGGTCAAATCTGTTCTCGTAAGTCGATGACAGTAGCGAAACCTGTCTGAAGTTGCCGTGATGTCAGACCCCTATGAACCTCAGTCGCCTTATAAATCCGCTGTTTGTGGCACTCAGACAGCTGTCATGGCCTGTCTTGTGATCGCAACACAGACAATGTAGCCTAATTAATACAGCACAGCGAGGTTGTGCGTGTTATAGTGTGGCACAGTGTGAGCATTATGACAGAACAGCGTGCTGTGCGTAACAAAGCTAGTACAGACTTCGTACAAGTCTGTGTACACAGTCCGACATGACAAGCTGTTAGTCGTCGTTACATCGCCACCGTATGACCACTCAGTCCATATCCCCATCGTATGACCACTCAGTCCACATCGCCATCTTACGACCACTCAGTCCACATCGCCATCTTACGACCACTCAAAATCACTTTTACTATTATCATCCCCCGTAGTACAGGACTAGCAATTGAGCTGCCCTAATAAGTAAGACTTACTTACTGAAACATTTGTGAAATTCTTGTCTCTGTTATTTGTGCTGCAAGCTTCGCCCCTCTCAACATTGAGATCTTAACAACAGTCGGTAAGACGGAGACATTGTGAAGTTCCTCTTTAGTCCGGCTGTCCGTCATGTTGTGTTTGTGCTGTGACGTGTCCGGATATACACTGACAGAGGCAGATCTAAATCATTTATTTGGCTGACAGACTGACTGACTTATTACTTACTGACTAACAGAATCAATCACAGATTGACATACTTACTTACTTACTTACTGACTCACGGATGGTCTAACTACCTAACTACCTAGCTAACTAACTAACTAACTAACTAACTAACTAGCTAACCACTTGTCTTAACGTCTAACTGCTTGAGTCACAGTCATTCATGGGAAAATAAAGTTTCCTGAACTACTCAAGAAATTTCCTGCTTTCTATGGATCCTGAAAGCTCATTACCGTGTAAAAACAGACAGCTAATTTTTTCTATCCTGAGCCAGATTAATCCACTCCATGCCCTCCCATCCCATTCATTTTAAAGTACACTTTAACATTATCCTCCCATTTACCACTAGTTCATCCAACTGGTTTTCTTTCCTTCAGTTTTCCCAGCCAATGTCTACTATGTATTTCTCGTCTCCATCATACATGCTACATGCACGACCCATTTCATCCTCGTTCATTTCGCAAGTTCGACATGCCTCATAGTGCTGTTGCTTATATTAAATGTAATCGCACTGAATGACGCTAGCGCCGCCCACAGGCCACACTTGTGACGCTTCATGACGCACTACGACGTGCAGCACTAAGCTTGCAGTGCGTTAGCAGTGCGTAAGATTATATAGGTAGGCTGCGTTAAACAGAAGCAGCCTGTTTATTGGCTGTTTTGTTGTGTCATTTTGTGACGCTGTATCTGTTACTGGTGTTATGTACCGTCACATTAAATGGTAGAATTACCATGTACGGAGAATATCGTTGTTCTGTGAGATCAGCACGGCTTTGTCAAATTTGATGTCTCGAGGTCAGTACAGTGACTGTGCTACACGATAGGGGTTCATGGTTTGAATCCCAGCAGTGGCAAGAGAATAATTTTTCATATTTTCCAAATCAACTCTGGAATCTTTGGAGGTCTTGTTTCAGTGTGTAAATGAGGTTTTGTCATTGGCACGAATTGACCTCACACTTCACATATTGGCGAGGTTGAGAAAGAGTGGAGTTGTGCCTTATCATCTCCATACGCCCTTATGGTTCGTACAGTGTCAGAACTACCCTTGTTCCCCACTGTGTTCAATGTGACGGTGATGAAACCAAAAATCCCACATGTCGGTGTTCACGACACGCTGGCTGCTTGAGTAGCTGGAATG
Source organism: Reticulitermes speratus (assembly GCA_021186555.1). Taxonomy (NCBI): domain Eukaryota; kingdom Metazoa; phylum Arthropoda; class Insecta; order Blattodea; family Rhinotermitidae; genus Reticulitermes; species Reticulitermes speratus. Next base: position 26,014,511 of record JAJKFL010000010.1, read on the forward strand.
CAGACACTGGCTGAGTGTCAGTGTCAAGGACATCGGCCTTGAGCGGCTTGTCAGTAGGTCTTTTGTTTAACGAAATTGACAGTGAGACATAGAGGGCAATGTTGTCGGTGGAGGTGAAGGAAACACAACTGTCAGGACACATGCAGCTGGAACGTCGTCTTTAAACAAGTAACAAGCTGCATCATTTGCAGTGCTTCACAATTTATTCAGTACAGTGTGCATAAGAATGTATACATTGTGCTAATTGTGCGTAGGAAAGTTTACAGTGCGTTACAACAGTGTGTTTACATCCACAAACAACAGTTTGCCGTCGTTCAAACCAAGTGCAGCGCTCGGTCAGTGCGACACTTGTGCTGTGCCTTGCAGACAGTTAGACGTGTTGTGTTGTGGCGGTACTGACAGCTGACTGCTTGCTGGTGTGGTGCTGAAGGCTGACACGAGTTGTGTTGTGGCGGTACTGACAGCTGACTGCTTGCTGGTGTGGTGCTGAAGGCTGACACGTGTTGTGTTGTGGCGGTACTGACAGCTGACTGCTTGCTGGTGTGACGCTGAAGGCTGACACGTGTTGTGTTGTGGCGGTACTGACAGCTGACTGCTTGCTGGTGTGACGCTGAAGGCTGACACGAGTTGTGTTGTGGCGGTACTTGACAGCTGACTGCTTGCTGATGTGACGCTGAAGGCTGACACGAGTTGTGTTGTGGCGGTACTTGACAGCTGACTGCTTGCTGATGTGACGCTGAAGGCTGACACGAGTTGTGTTGTGGCGGTACTGACAGCTGACTGCTTGCTGGTGTGGTGCTGAAGGCTGACACGAGTTGTGTTGTGGCGGTACTTGACAGCTGACTGCTTGCTGATGTGGTGCTGAAGGCTGACACGACGGCACTGTACGAGATTTGTCCGGGAACAGAGCGATGTGGTGGGTCATATAGGGGAGACATGTCGGTAGTTTCGGTAGGAGCGGACGATCACAATCCTACAGGTAACCCAGTAGGAACTCAACCTTCCTCAATTGGCCCCAAAACTCCATCAAGGAGGGATCCAAAAAGACCGCCGAGTTCTAGTAGAGGCGCGCTGCTGCCGATATCTGTAAATAAATGCAATTTGTGATGCTGTTACATGCAGTGTGAACAGTTGTTGTGCTGAGCAGAGATATAGTTACAAGATAGTGACAGGATAGTGACAGGATAGTGACAGGATAGTGACAGGATAGTGACAGGATGGTGGAAAAGTTATGAAAAAGTATTCAGTGTCATTTGGACACTTTCTTACTGCTGTCAGTAAACAGCATTTTGTGTCAGTGAAGAGGAAACAAATCCAAAAATGTCGATATACAAATTCGATGGAAATGTACAGCTTGGAACAAATTTGTCGTGGCTGGATTGATAAGGTACAAATTTGCTTAAGCAAAGGCGAAGGCATATTGTGTACCGATTTGTATGGTCCAGGAAAGGGGAAACTGGGAGGGGGGGCATTGTGAACGTGAGAGTGGGCCATTGGTTGGTGTAGTATGTGGGGGACTTTTGGCTATCTGGAAAGTTTGTAGCTGGAAAAGAAGGAATAGCTCCACGAGTTGATGTGGTCATTTTTTTCTTGTTTCGATTTTTTCAAAATAATTAGAATGTCTAATGCACATGCAAATGTATCATATTAGTATATAAGCTACATATAATTTAGCCACAATTATAAGACCTGTATAGACAGTAAGTGCCCAGTTCAGATAGCACATATACTTGACATCGAAACACAACTGTGACAACTGTCAACACAAACACTAACACAGACACTGTAATGACACGTTACAGGAATGTGTGTAGGTTATAAAATGCAATTGTGTCACTTGTCATAAAGAGTACAGTCGTAAGGTTTGTAAACTTACGTTGACGTGTGCACAGGCAGATACGAATGACAGTGATAATAAAACTGTACAACACAGTTTTCAAATTATGTCCGTTGTAATCTGCAGGGTCACAGTTACCAAATGTTTCACAAAAAAACTATATAACTAAAGAAGAACGTATAATGTTAATTCAATATATACAAAGATATCCCTGCAGAAGACAACAGCTGTCGGTGTCAAAACGTACCAAACACCAGATGGTGCAGCAAACATCGTGTGCATTGCATTGTGGTCTGACGGAAGGACAGGACAATTGATACATTTACATGTGACATGTGCTAATGGCAGAACAGCAAACGGTATTGTGTGGTACACAGCAGTGATGTGTCTACTGCTGAGTGGCACACAGAGTATTGTACATGTACAATACAGTGATGTGTCTACTGCTGAGTGGCACACAGAGTACTGTACGTGTACACTACAGTGATGTGTTTACTGATGAGTGGCCCACAGAGTACTGTACGTGTACACTACTGTGATGTGTCTACTGCTGAGTGGCACATAGTGTACTGTACGTGTACACTGCAGTGATGTGTCTACTGCTGAGTGGCACATAGTGTACTGTAGTGTAAACTACAGTGATGTGTGTACTGCTGAGTGGCACATAGTGTACTGTACGTGTACACTGCAGTGATGTGTCTACTGCTGAGTGGCACATAGTGTACTGTACGTGTACACAGCAGTGATGTGTCTACTGCTGAGTGGCACAAAGAGTACTGTACGTGTACACTACAGTGATGTGTCAACTGCTGAGTGGCACACAGAGTACTGTACGTGAACACTACAGTGATGTGTCTACTGCTGAGTGGCACACAGAGTAATGTACGTGAACACTACAGTGATGTGTCTACTGCTGAGTGGCACACAGAGTACTGTACGTGTACACTACAGTGATGTGTCTACTGCTGTGTGGCACAAAGAGTACTGTACGTGTACACTACAGTGATGTGTCTACTGCTGAGTGGCACATAGTGTACTTTACGTGTACACTAAAGTGATGTGTCTATTGCTAAGTGGCACAAAGAGTATTGTACGTGTACACTACAGTGATGTGGGTACTGCTGGGTTGCACACAGAGTACTGTACGTGTACACTACAGTCATGTGTCTACTGCTGAGTGGCACACAGAGTACTGTACATGTACAATACAGTGATGTGTCTACTGCTGTGTGGCACACAGATTACTTTACGTGTACACTACAGTGATGTGTCTACTGCTGATCGCACACAGAGTACTGTACGTGTACACGAAAGTGATGTGTCTACTGCTGAGTGGCACAAAGAGTACTGTACGTGTACACTACAATAATGTGTCTACTGCTGAGTGGCACACAGAGTACTGTACATGTACACTACAGTGATATGTCTACTGCTGAGTGGCACAAAGAGTACTGTACGTGTACACTACAGTGATGTGTCTGCTGCTGAGTGGCACACAGAGTACTGTACGTGTACACTTCAGTGATGTGTCTACTGCTGAGTGGCACACAGATTACTGTACGTGTACACTACAGTGATGTGTCTACTGCTGAGTGGCACAAAGAGTACTGTACATGTTAACTACAGTGATATGTCTACTGCTGAGTGGCACACAGAGTACTGTACGTGTACACTACAGTGATGTGTGTACTGCTGAGTTGCACACAGAGTACTGTACGTGTACACTACAGTGATGTGTGTACTGCTGTGTGGCACACAGATTACTGTACGTGTACACTACAGTGATGTTTCTACTGATGTGTGGCACATGGAGTACTGTACGTGTACACTACAGTGATGTGTTTACTGCTGTGTAGCACACAGAGTACTGTACATGTACACTACAGTGATGTGTCTACTGCTGCGTGGCACACAGTGTACTGTACGTGTACACTACAGTGATGTGTCTACTGCTGAGTGGCACACAGAGTACTGTACATGTACCCTTCAGTGATGTGTCTACTGCTGAGTGGCACACAGAGTACTGTACGTGTACACTACAGTGATGTGTCTACTGCTGAGTGGCACATAGTGTACTGTACGTGTACACTACAGTGATGTGTCTACTGCTGAGTGGCACATAGTGTACTGTACGTGTACACTAAAGTGATGTGTCTACTGCTGAGTGGCACACAGATTACTGTACGTGTACACTACATTAATGTGTCTACTGCTGAGTGGCACACAGATTACTGTACGTGTACACTACATTAATGTGTCTACTGCTGAGTGGCACACAGATTACTGTACGTGTACACTACATTAATGTGTCTACTGCTGAGTGGCACACAGATTACTGTACGTGTACACTACAGTGATGTGTGTACTGCTTAGTGGCACACAGACTACTGTACGTGTACACTACAGTGATGTGTGTACTGCTTAGTGGCACACAGACTACTGTACGTGTACACTACAGTGATGTGTCTACTGCTGAGTGGCACATAGTGTACTGTACGTGTACACTACAGTGATGTGTCTATTGCTGAGTGGCAATTGAAGATGCAGAAGTACAAACGTTACGCTATATACATAGCAATAGCACAAATAGTATTTCACAATTGCTCATTGTATAGTCAAAACAAACAAAGCACATCTAACTGTGACTATCGACTGACAAACACAGCCTGCTGTTTATACTGCCCGCTGAGCTGAACAATGTTACACTTCAGTTCCGCAGTTCTAACGTCGGTACGTCACACGTCGGATTGCGCGGTCGATTTTAACAGCAATCTCACTGTCACAGGACCTGCTCCTTCCCAGTCCTACGCTGTAATGTTGCGGTGCGCTTTACACTGTGTTCTGTATATATATGTATATATATGACAGGATGGACAGACTGCATGACATTGTCACTCCACATAACCCCGCGCTGAACAGCGATCTCTGCATGCTACACAGCCTAGCAGCGCCAATCATATCATATCCGGTAGCTTCAGTAACAGCAGTCGGACTGACCTTCAGTAACTGCAGTCGGACTGCCCTTCAGTAACTGCAGTCGGACTGACCTTCAGACAACAAATCGAAATTCAGGAATCTGAGTGATGCTTTTTGGTTGTCTCACAAACCGGAAGATCTGCATTTGTTTGAGCGGATGTGACGTCACTGCGTGGTTTTTCGTAGGGATTTGGTTTTCGAGGAACTTCGTTTGTACTATTGTACATCCTTACGGACACATTTAAGTGTACAACTTTGTGCTATGCTGTACACACGTAATCATAAGCCGGTGATTTGTGTCGCCAAGCCAAGTTTGGGAATTCGGTATAGCGAGACCGCTTTACGTCTTACAGCTTCAAAGTGTCTATCGTCGATATCAACAGACAATGGACGGTATATCCCGCTGTGACGTAGCTCTCTTGGCAGTGTCCTCGCCTACTCTTTTTGTTGACCGTCAGACGTTACACATTTGTATAATCGCAATGTTCGTTTTTGTCTAGTTCTAAAACCGTGATACAAATCATTTATACAATTAGTCAGTGTTTCTAGATGTCTATAGATGATTAATTTCTGTATTAGATCGCGAAAGAAATGTCTTGAATTCTACATAAACACCGGTGTTAAGAATGTGCGACCGAACTGTCAATGACAACAACTAAACACACAAAAGCTTGCTACATTACAATTATTATTCCCACACTTTGAGCCACGTGCAAACATTTGCCGTTACATTGAAGGTCCCAATATTTGGGCAATATCGTGCATCGAACTTGCATTGGGCATGCTACGAAAATAACAAAGCTGAAATGAATCATTCCGCAAGTGTCCATATTCGTTATAAATATTGACGTTACAACTGACAGGCCTGCTGTCGTTTTCTTGTTCTCTGCATAAAGTATTTCTTGTTTGTTTAGCGTGAAACCTAAATAGGTCTGTTGGCTTTCCTGTTAGAATGTTCCATAACAGCAAATAACTTGACTGAGGCCGCTCAAAGCAGTTCCAATCGTGTTGTGTGCCTGACTTCCGCCTGTCTCTGCACTCTCACATTACTCCGAATGTACTTGTGACGTAAGGTAAGCAGAGAGCAGCGCTTGTCAGCGTAGGTTGTCACTGTGTTATTAGCACCAGAATTAATGTGACATGAGTGACTAGATTACTGGAGAAAGTACGCGGAACCTGAAGGGAAACATTTAGAGGGAAATATGGAGAGACTTGTCCGTAGGAACCGTGATTGCTGCCTCAATGTCGGGTGTAGTTTGTCACAAATTCGTATCAATAAGTACTCGGTCCACAACCTTATAACCATTGTCTCAACAGTCATACACAGACATGATGACGAAGTGCAGGGCTCGAAATTCAGGAAGGGAATTAGTCAGAGCTCAATAACGCAGACAGTCAACACGATGCACTGTACACAGTACACGGATGTGCACGGTCCATATAAGACAGTCAACACGATGCACTGTACACAGTACACGGATGTGCACGGTCCATATAAGACAGTCAACACGATGCACTGTACACAGTACACGGATGCTGCATGGTCCATATAAGACAGTCAACACGATGCACTGTACACAGTACACGGATGCTGCATGGTTCGTGGTGCTGGTGTGACCTAGATTGTACGGCTGCTGAAACTGTGAAGATGGAAGAAGTGTGTCCGACAGTGTATTTTCAAACAAGAAATTCGCGTATCTGTCGGCATTTTGGAATTCGTAAGTCATAATTAATAGCAGTCGTTGGCATAATTGATAGGTGTGCCGGGATTTGGTCCCAGCACCCTCTGCGAGAATCGAACCTTGGACTTTCGACGTCGCATCACTCCCTCCTACTTGATTCCTTCCATTTCCCCTCCTGTCCCGAGTTTACTTCCTACCTGCGTATGATTGAGGTAATCACTCTGATCCTAGCCGTCTTCAAGTTTGGTACAAATTTCGTCTCAGCCATGGGGGCTAAATTCCGTCTGGCGGTGAGCTGGACGGTTGGAGTCCCTTGGCGGTCGTCGTGGTCCCAGGTGTTTGGTTTTGTTGGGTTTAGCCCCACGACGACGCCAAGGTAACTTTAGTTTGGTATGTATGGAGACAAGTAATTGCTTGGTCAGTCTCACGTTTGGTATCTTTTGTAACTTTGTATATGATTGTGTTTAGTGTATCTTATTTAATTTGTGTGTTACAATATATGATTTCTTTGGTATATTGTATGTTTGTTGTGTGCGCCAAACGGCTTATCTGCGGGGCCAAGCATAGTAAAGCAGATATAGCAGAGAGGGGTAGGGCAGCCGTGATTTATCTAGGGGGCACCAAAAAAGAGCACCCCCGTGGCATAGGTTAATTGAATTGGAAGACGCCTTGGAATGGAATAAATGTGGAAGAAACTAAGGTAATGAGAATTGCAAGGCAACCGTCCGTAATAACAATTATGTTTATTTCCATTATTTGGGTAGCACTATACCAAATGATGCAAGGCGTACATGTGAAAATAAATCCACAATTGTCATGGTAAAAGCAGCATTCAACAACAAGAGGAGTCTTTTCAAAAGCAAATTGGACTTAAATTTAAGGAAGAAAGTAGTGAAGTGCTACATTTGGAGCATAGCTTTGTGTGGTGCTGAAACGTGGACACTTGGGAAAGTAGATCGGAAGTATCTGGAAAGTTTTGATATGTGGTGCTGGAGAAGAATGGAGAAGATCAGTTGGACCGATCGTGTGAGAAATGAAGAAGTATTACACAGAGTGAAGGAGGAGAGGAATATCGTACATACTATAAAAAGAAGAAAGGCTAACTGGATTGGTCACATCTTGCGTAGAAACTGCCTTCTGAAACACGTGATTGAAGGAAAGTTAGAGGGAAGGATAGAAATGACGGGAAGACGAGGAAGAAGACGTAAGTAGCTACTGGATGACCTTAAGGAAAAGAGAAGATACTGTAAATTGAAAGAGGTAGGACTAGTTCGCACTGTGTGGTGACCTCGCTTTGGAAGAAGCTATTGACGTGTCGTAAGACATACTGCAGAATGAAATGAATGTCTGGCATGTATACCGAAAGATCGCTAACATGTAAACCTTTGGTGATATTTGGAACTGAATTTATTTCCTCTCTCATAAGGAAAACATAATGTTTCATTTATAATTACTAGCCAAATGACGGTGTTACTGGTACAGTCCTGTATGTTACGAAATTGTAACACGTCAGTTTGCAGTGTTGCAGGATGCAGCTTGTCATGCTAATGACGCAGCACGTGGCTCTGCAGTTGACGTTATGACGCCGTGTCTGTTACTGGTGTTATGTACCGTCACATTAAATGGTAGCATAATCATGTATGATGAATATCGTTGTTCTGTGAGATTAGCACTGCTTATTCAAATTTGATGTCTCAAGGTCAGTACAGTTACTTTGCTACACGATGGGGGATTCGTGGTTCGAATCCCAGCAGTAGCAAAACATTCCTTTTTTTATACAGTTCCTGACCGGCTTTGGCGCCATTAAGGGCCCTGTTTCAGTGTGTAAAGGGGTTTTTGCCCTGGGCGCGAAATTGACCACACACCTTCATATATTAGCGAGGTTGAGAAAAAGCGGAGTTGTGCCTTATCACCTCTATACGCCCTCGTGGCTTGTACCGCACTGTGTTCATTGTGACGGTGATGAATCCAAAAATCCCACATGTCCGTGATCGCGACACACTGGCTGCTTGAGGAGCTAGAATGCAGACACTGGCTGTGTGTCAGTGTCAAGGACATCGGCCTTGAGCGACTTGTCAGTGGGTCTTTTGTTTAACGAAATTGACAGTGAGACACAGAGGGCAGGGTTTTCGGTGGAGGTGAAGGAAACACAACTGTCAGGACACATGCAGCTGGAACGTCGTCTTTAAATAAGTAACAAGCTGCATCATTTGCAGTGCTTCACAATTTATTCAGTGCAGTGTGCATGAGAATGTATACATTGTGCTAATTGTGCGTAGTAAAGTTTACAGTGCGTTACAACAGTGTGTTTACATCCACAAACAACAGTTTGCCGTCGTTCAAACCAAGTGCAGCGCTCGGTCAGTGCGACACTTGTGCTGTGCCTTGCAGACAGTTAGACATGTTGTGTTGTGGCGGTACTTGACAGCTGACTGCTTGCTGGTGTGATGCTGAAGGCTGACACGAGTTGTGTTGTGGCGGTACTGACAGCTGACTGCTTGCTGTGTGATGCTGAAGGCTGACACGAGTTGTGTTGTGGCCGTACTGACAGCTGACTGCTTGCTGGTGTGATGCTGAAGGCTGACACGTGTTGTGTTGTGGCGGTACTTGACAGCTGACTGCTTGCTGTGTGATGCTGAAGGCTGACACGACGGCACTGTACGAGATTTGTGGGGAACAGAGCGATGTGGTGGGTCAGATAGGGGAGATATGTCGGTAGTTTCGGTAGCAGCAGTTGATTACTTCCCTACTATGGGTAACTCAGTAAGTAGACCTCCAACTGGAACCTCGCTCACGATTGGTCCAACGATTGGTAGACCGCCGAGAAGACCGCCGAGTTGTGGTTCAGGCGCGCTGCTGCCGATATCTGTAAAGAAATGCCAATTTGTAATGCTGTTACATGCAGTGTGAACAGTTGTTGTGCTGGGCAGAGATATAGTTACAGGATAGTGACAGGATAGTGACAGGATAGTGACAGGATGGTGACAGGATAGTGACAGGATAGTGACAGGATAGAGAAAAAATAATGAAACCGTATTCAGTGTCATTTGGACACTTTGTTACTGCTGTCAGTAAACAGCATTTTGGGTAAGTAAAGAGGAAACAGACCTGAAAATGTCGATATACAATTTGATGGAAATGGACAGCTTGGAACAAACTTGTCGTGGGTCGATTGATAAGGTTCACATTTGCTTAAGCAAAGGCGAAGGCATCTTGTGTACCGATTTGTATGGTCCAGGAAAGGGGAAACTGAGGGGCGGGCCGTTGTGAAATAGACAGTGGGCCATTGGATGGTGTAGTATGTGGGGACTTTTGGTTATCTGGAAAGTTTGTAGCTGGAAAAGAAGGAATAACTCCACGTGTTGATGTGGTCATTTGTTGTTGTTGTTGTTTTGTTTTCTTCCAAAATAATGAGAAAATCTAAGGCACATAATGATGTATCACATTATTATACAACCTACATATAATTTAGCCACAATTATAGGACCTATATAGACAGTAAGTGCCCAGTTCAGCTAGCTGCATATTCTTGACATCGAAACACAACTGTGATAAGTTTCTCTAATGACACATGAGATTGTAAAATGCTGTGGTGTAATGTGATGTGATGATCAGAACGCGTCTCCGGGTTATACGTAGGGCTACATTCCGTCTTGTAGTGTAGTTAACGTGTATATGTAATGTGCAGCCGGGTTTACCTTTCACGAGTTGCTGATTTTCATGTCTTATTCTTCTTGAGGCTTCTGTTACATACGTGCATGTTACGTGCATATTACGTGCATGTTACGTGCATTTACGTGCATGTGGTCACACCCTATAGGACTGCTTATTGTGATTGAATATGCCCATGAACTAGCTTCAGAGTATTTCTTTACTTTGTTGAAGTCACTGCTGTGTTTACACAATGATGTCACTGCTGTATTTACACAATGATGTCACTGCTGCATTTACATAATGATGTCACTGCTGTATTTACACAATGATGTCACTGCTGTATTTACACAATGATGTCACTGCTGTATTTACACAATGATGTCACTGCTGTATTTACACAATGATGTCACTGCTGTATTTACACAATGATGTCACTGCTGTATTTACACAATGATGTCACTGCTGTATTTACACAATGATGTCACTGCTGTATTTACACAATGATGTCACTGCTGTATTTACACAATGATGTCACTGCTGTATTTACACAATGATGTCACTGCTGTATTTACACAATGATGTCACTGCTGTATTTACACAATGATGTCACTGCTGTATTTACACAATGATGTCACTGCTGTATTTACACAATGATGTCACTGCTGTATTTACACAATGATGTCACTGCTGTATTTACACAATGATGTCACTGCTGTACTTACACAATGATGTCACTGCTGTATTTACACAATGATGTCACTGCTGTACTTACACAATGATGTCACTGCTGTACTTACACAATGATGTCACTGCTGTATTTACACAATGACGTCACTGCTGTATTTACACAATGACGTCACTGCTTTTATGGTTCTAACCTAATTAATGTCACAAGTGTCCCATTTAACATCACTGCAGAAACATTTTGTGGCTCTTAATACTAACCTCAAATGTTACCACTGCTTCAGTATGTGAATCTCAGTTCATATGTGATAATTGATTCTACTGGATTGTGATTTAGGCTTCTTCTTCTTCCTCATTTGGAGATGCTGTGAGCAGCTGGATGAGCTTTGCTGTGTTCATCAAGCCCTTGTCATCAATTTCAAGGTTATCATTAGCGTCATTCACTTCAGATGCAGAGATCTTGTCACCCCAAGTCAGTAGGGCATGTCTCAATCTGGACAGACCACACAGTAACATCATATCTGCTGCACTGGTAGATAGGATTATGCGAAGTACAGACATATCTAGTGCTTACCTTTCACCGTCGATCTTGCCTTCCTCATCAAATGATTTTAAAGCAGCAATGACAACATCATCATCATCAGATCCTGAAACTTTGAAGAAAAATATCTTCAGCATCAATGCCATTATGCCGTGGACTACTGGAATCGAATACTAGAAGTAGAGGGAGAGAGAGAGAGAGAGAGAGAGAGAAGTGTTTTATTTTACGGTACCGTAAATTCATAAAATATATAGCCTGGGTAGTAAATGAAATACGAGTATGTTTCGTCGGTAGCAGTGTGACTGGTAGGACGTACGATACGCTGTGCTTGACGAGTGCTAGTGGGAGTGTTGTGTTGTGTTTCGTAGTGCCGGTGGCAATCGAGTGATTGTACGCCGGGACCAGTACCTAGTGATAGATAGTGCAAGTGCAGTGGACAAAATGAGGCTAAAGGGAGTAATGCCTCCAGACTACCGTCTCGACCAGGGATCCAAAAGGAAACGAGGCAGACGAAAACATGAGGACGAAGCAGGGACTTTACTTGAATCCCCTAACTACTTCGAAGTTTTATCAGACAGTGCTTCCGAAACAGAGAACACCGAATCAGTGACTTCAACCCCAAAACGTAAGACCAGGATTCCTCCAATAGTCCTGTATAGTTATCTGACCCTTCATTTAACCACACTCAAAACATTAAATGTAAAACTAACAGCACCTGTAGAAGTAAAAACCAAGGTAAATCGGTCATTACTATACACGAAAACAGAAGCAGACTGTAACATCCTACTTCAAGAAATTAAAAAGGCTAATTTAGCATATCACACGTACCCACTTCCAACGGAGGTACAACCGAGAGTGGCCCTGAAGGGGGTTCCGCCTACAGTAGAAGTAGAGGAAATTCAGCAAGAGCTGGAATTCAAAAACCTCAAAGTGGAAAAAAATAAGGCAAATTGTCCGAACGGATAATTCAACGGCGCAGGTTCAACATAAATATCCTGTGTTTATAGTAACTTTCCAGACCGGCACGGACCTCCGTGAAGTGTATAAGATCACAAACGTTTGTCACTGTATCGTCCAATGGGATAAGTACAAAAATCAGAGACCGAACCAACAATGCTTTAAGTGTAACAGTTTGGTCATTCTTCTGCCTACTGTGGCCGTCCAACCAGATGCGTCAAATGCGACAAATCACATTCAACGCAGGACTGCCAGAAGCCAGCTACAGCCCCACCCAAATGCGTGAACTGCGGAGGGGAACATCCGGCAAATCATACGGGATGTCCGGTGTACATTAAACAGCTGGAATCGCGGAACCGCCGACTGCCTCGTCCATCGACCAGAACCAATCACCAACCACTGACACAATCGCAGCTTCCGCCGCTTCGACTGCCGTCCGAGGCAAAACGCCAAGCTCCAACTTGGGCTCAAGTGACATCAAAATAACCTAGTCCACAGGACACCAAAACATTACCTTCGATAATCGACTCTCTCAAATCGATTCTCTCCACACTGAATCTACAACGGGTATGTGTAGCTCTGCGAACGCTGGCAAATCAACTTCAGACCGCACAAAACCCAATGGATAAAACACTGATCATCGTAGACACCATAATGGGGTTCTTTACGCAATCTCCGTAAACCGAAATCTAAGACTACTAAACTGGAACGCAAATTCCATCGCACTGAGAAAAACAGATTTATTGCACTTCTTAACTCTCAATAATATCGATGTGGCAGCCGTCTGTGAAACAAAACTCAATTCCAAACGCAAATTCTCTGCCCCTGGATTCAACATCTATCGTACAGATAGGAATCAATACGGGGGAGGAATCATGCTACTCGTAAAACACTGCGTAAGGCACGACCACTTTATTCTACCTGAAACATCAACACTAGAAACGGTGGCGGTGTATATCCATCTTCCACAGCGACAGCGGATACTGATCGTCTAAGGGTACAATCCTCCAGGCGATACGCTCTGCCGCGAATATCTGGAGACAGTTTTCTCCAACGAAAGCCCGGTCGTCCTCCTTGGCGATTTCAATAGTAAACACCCTGCTTGGAACTGTACCACAACAAACAGGAACGGTAGAGTACTGCTGGACTACTGTATAGAACGATCGGTGACAATCTATCCCCCGGAACTCCCTACATATGTGCATCCCAGGGGGAAAGGAAGTGTCCTTGATATTGCCCTGTCACGAGGGTGCCACATGTCGACACCCCACTCCATACCGGCATTATCATCAGATCACCACCCGGTGGTGTGTAAACTACATGTGTGCCCATCCTAGGACAAAAGAGAATCGAACGGTCCTGGATTATGGACAAGCAAACTGGCCTCTTTACTGCGCACGGTTAAACCACTTTCTCGCTCATCGCCCCCAAATCCGCGATGATACAGATCTCGACATGGCAGTACACTACTTTACGGCATCGGTATTACAGGCGGCGGCTGCAGCTATACCAAGGAAAGAAATCAAACGGCAGCATATCTGTTTCCCACCGTCCATCGGAGCGATTGTGAAGTTCCGAAACTATCTCCGCCGGCAATTTCAGAGATCTCGAATACACGTGTTTGCTATACTTCACTCCATCCTCAACCGGCTGGTCGTAACCCTCCTTCAAAGGTATCAAAATGAAAAGTGGGCCTCCTTCTGAGAACACTACATCCACAAAAAGCGACATTATGGAAAATAGTGAAATACTTTCAAAAAGCACCCGCCCCCATATCGCCCTTTTTCGACAACGAAGTGCAGATTTACACAGCTGCAGACAAAGCAGAAATACTCGCTGACAGGTTTGAGCGCATTCACAGTCAAACAATACCGATGGAACCTACGCCCCACGCTAGAGGAGTGGATCGTGTGCTTGATACCTTTATCAAACGACATAGGCTCGGCGTCTCAGACTTTCCTCACGTCAGCATCACGGAAATACGAAGATATATCTCATTCCTTAAACGCCGCACGGCCCCGGATGAGGACGGAATAACACCCAGCTTGATGCGTCACTTTCCTACAGCCACAATAAGTCATCTGGCCTCATTATTTAACTCCGCAGTGACCCTCGGCCATTTTCCAAGGACATGGAAATAGGCCAAAGTTATAGCCATCCGGAAGCATCAGAAGCCTCCAGCTAACCCAGACTCATACAGACCAATCAGCCTCCTTAGCGCACTGAGCAATCTACTGGAACGAGTGATATTACAACGCCTGGACGGACAGGCACGTAGGAATAGTCTTATTCCGAATGAGCAATTCGGTTTCCGAAAAAGTCATTCAACCGTTGCGCAACTGGCACGAATTGTTGACCACATCACGCATGGGTATAATGTCAAAAAACATACGGGCATGGCACTGCTGGATATAGAAAAGGCGTACGATACAGTATGGGCCCGGGGTCTGCTCAACAAACTCATCAAATACAACTTCACGGCATAACTAATCGCCTTTCTCCATTCATACCTCACAGACCGCTCTTTTGTGGTGGTCGTAGACGGAGCACCCTCTTCCTGTAGAATACAACTAGCCGGGCTCCCGCAGGGTGCTGTCCAATCTTCCATTCTTTTTACGTTATACATCTCCGATATTCCACGCGTCCCACATGTCCAAACTGGCTCTCTATGCAGACGATACAGCACTACTCACGCAGTCCTGGCGCACGGATACTATCGCTCGCAGGCTCAACATAGCAGTGGACCGGATCATAAAGTACTGTACGAGATGGCGGTTCCGGGTAAATACCACCAAGACGGAAGCTATCATTTTCACCAAGAGAAGGCCGCTGCCCCCTGCCAGATTCTTTATAGATGAACAGGAGTTTCCATGGTCGCCGAAGTCAAATACTTGGGACTACATTTAACTCCTACTCTTACCTTTACAACGTCACTGTGTTATTAGCAACAGAAATCTTGTGACAAGAGTGACTAGACTACTGGACGAAGTACGAGGAGCCTGAAGGAAAAGCGTTAAAGGGAAATATGGAGAGACTTACCGTAGGAACTGTGAGTGCTGCCTCAATGTTGGTGCAGTTTGTCACAAATTGACATCAATAACGATTTGGGCCACAAACTTATAACCGTTGTGTCAACAGTTATATATAGACATGATGTATGAAGTCCAAATTTCGGAATTCAGGAAGTGAGTAAATCAAAGCTCAAAAACGGAGACAGTCAACACGATGCACTGTACACAGTACACGGATGTGCACGGTCCATATAAGACAGTCAACACGATGCACTGTACACAGTACACGGATGTGCACAGTCCATATAAGACAGTCAACACGATGCACTGTACACAGTACACGGATGTGCACGGTCCATATAAGACAGACAACACGATGCACTGTACACAGTACACGGATGTGCACGGTCCATATAAGACAGTCAACACGACGCACTGTACACAGTACCAGGATGCTGCACGGTCCATATAAGACAGTCAACACGATGCACTGTACACAGTACACGGATGTGCACATTCCATATAAGACAGACAACACGATGCACTGTACACAGTACCAGGATGCTGCACGGTCCATATAAGACAGTCAACACGATGCACTGTACACAGTACACGGATGTACACGGTCCATATAAGACAGTCAACACGATACACTGTACACAGTACACGGATGTGCACGGTCCATATAAGACAGTCAACACGATGCACTGTACACAGTACACGGATGCTGCACGGTCCATACAAGACAGTCAACACGATGCACTGTACACAGTACACGGATGTGCACGGTCCGTATAAGACAGTCAACACGATGCACTGTACATAGTACACGGATGTGCACGGTCCATATAAGACAGTCAACACGATGCACTGTACATAGTACACTGATGCGCATGGTCCATATAAGACACTCAACACGATGCACTGTACACAGTACACGGAGTGCATGGTCCATATAAGACAGTCAACACGATGCACTGTACACAGTACAAGGATGTGCACGGTCCATATAAGACATTCAACACGATGCACTGTACATAGTACACGGATGTGCACGGTCCATATAAGACAGTCAAAACGATGCACTGTACAAGTACCAGGATGCTGCACGGTCCATATAAGACAGTCAACACGATGCACTGTACACAGTACACGGATGTGCACGGTCCATATAAGACAGTCAAACGATGCACTGTACAAAGTACCAGGATGCTGCACGGTCCATATAAGACAGTCAACACGATGCACTGTACACAGTGCACGGATGCTGCACGGTCCATACAAGACAGTGAACACGATGCACTGTACACAGTACACGGATGCTGCACGGTCCATAAAGACAGTCAACACGATGCACTGTACACAGTACACGGATGCTGCACGGTCCATACAAGACAGTGAACACGATGCACTGTACACAGTACACGGATGCTGCACGGTCCATAAAAGACAGTCAACACGATGCACTGTACACAGTACACGGATGTGCACGGTCCATATAAGAGAGTCAACACGATGCACTGTACACAGTACACGGATGCTGCACGGTCCATACAAGAAGTCAACACGATGCACTGTACACAGTACCAGGATGCTGCACGGTCCATATAAGACACTCAACACGATGCACTGTATACAGTACCAGGATGCTGCACGGTCCATATAAGACAGTCAACACGATGCACTGTACACAGTACACGGATGTGCACGGTCCATATAAGACAGTCAACACGATGCACTGTACACAGTACACGGATGTTCACGGTCCATATAAGACAGTCAACACGATGCACTGTACACAGTACACGGATGTGCACGGTCCATATAAGACAGTCAACACGATGCACTGTACACAGTACACGGATGTTCACGGTCCATATAAGACAGTCAACACGATGCACTGTACACAGTACACGGATGTGCACGGTCCATATAAGACAGTCAACACGATGCACTGTACACAGTACACGGATGTTCACGGTCCATATAAGACAGTCAACACGATGCACTGTACACAGTACACGGATGTGCACGGTCCATATAAGACAGTCAACACGATGCACTGTACACAGTACACGGATGTTCACGGTCCATATAAGACAGTCAACACGATGCACTGTACACAGTACACGGATGTGCACGGTCCATATAAGACAGTCAACACGATGCACTGTACACAGTACACGGATGTTCACGGTCCATATAAGACAGTCAACACGATGCACTGTACACAGTACACGGATGTGCACGGTCCATATAAGACAGTCAACACGATGCACTGTACACAGTACACGGATGTTCACGGTCCATATAAGACAGTCAACACGATGCACTGTACACAGTACACGGATGTGCACGGTCCATATAAGACAGTCAACACGATGCACTGTACACAGTACACGGATGTGCACTGTCCATATAAGACAGTCAACACGATGCACTGTACACAGTACACGGATGTTCACGGTCCATATAAGACAGTCAACACGATGCACTGTACACAGTACACGGATGTGCACGGTCCATATAAGACAGTCAACACGATGCACTGTACACAGTACCAAGATGCTGTAAGGTCCATATAAGACAGTCAACACGATGCATTGTACACAGTACACGGATGTACACGGTCCATATAAGACAGTCAACACGATGCACTGTACACAGTACACGGATGTGCACGGTCCATATAAGACAGTCAACACGATGCACTGTACAAAGTACCAGGATGCTGCACGGTCCATATAAGACAGTCAACACGATGCACTGTAAACAGTACACGGATGTGCACGGTCCATGTAAGACAGTCAACACGATGCACTGTAAACAGTACACGGATGTGCACGGTCCATATAAGACAGTCAACACGATGCACTGTACAAAGTACCAGGATGCTGCACGGTCCATATAAGACAGTCAACACGATGCACTGTACACAGTACCAGGATTCTGCACGGTCCATATAAGGCAGTCAACACGATGCATTGTACACAGTACACGGATGTGCACGGTCCATATAAGACAGTCAACACGATGCACTGTACACAGTACCAAGATGCTGTAAGGTCCATATAAGACAGTCAACACGATGCATTGTACACAGTACACGGATGTACACGGTCCATATAAGACAGTCAACACGATGCACTGTACACAGTACCAGGTTGCTGCAAGGTCCATATAAGACAGTCAACACGATGCTTTGTACACAGTACACGGATGTGCACGGTCCATACAAGACAGTCAACACGATGCACTGTACACAGTACCAGGATGCTGCACGCTCCATATAAGACAGTCAACACGATGCACTGTACACAGTACACGGATGTTCACGGTCCAAATAAGACAGTCAACACGATGCACTGTACACAGTACACGGATGTGCACGGTCCATATAAGACAGTCAACACGATGCACTGTACACAGTACACGGATGTTCACGGTCCATATAAGACAGTCAACACGATGCACTGTACACAGTACACGGATGTGCACGGTCCATATAAGACAGTCAACACGATGCACTGTACACAGTACACGGATTTTCACGGTCCATATAAGACAGTCAACACGATGCACTGTACACAGTACACGGATGTGCACGGTCCATATAAGACAGTCAACACGATGCACTGTACACAGTACACAGATGTGCACTGTCCATATAAGACAGTCAACACGATGCACTGTACACAGTACACGGATGTTCACGGTCCATATAAGACAGTCAACACGATGCACTGTACACAGTACACGGATGTGCACGGTCCATATAAGACAGTCAACACGATGCACTGTAAACAGTACACGGATGTGCACGGTCCATGTAAGACAGTCAACACGATGCACTGTAAACAGTACACGGATGTGCACGGTCCATATAAGACATTCAACACGATGCACTGTACAAAGTACCAGGATGCTGCACGGTCCATATAAGACAGTCAACACGATGCACTGTACACAGTACACGGATGTGCACGGTCCATATAAGACAGTCAACACGATGCACTGTACAAAGTACCAGGATGCTGCACGGTCCATATAAGACAGTCAACACGATGCACTGTAAACAGTACACGGATGTGCACGGTCCATGTAAGACAGTCAACACGATGCACTGTAAACAGTACACGGATGTGCACGGTCCATATAAGACAGTCAACACGATGCACTGTACAAAGTACCAGGATGCTGCACGGTCCATATAAGACAGTCAACACGATGCACTGTACACAGTACCAGGATTCTGCACGGTCCATATAAGACAGTCAACACGATGCTTTGTACACAGTACACGGATGTGCACGGTCCATATAAGACAGTCAACACGATGCACTGTACACAGTACCAGGTTGCTGCAAGGTCCATATAAGACAGTCAACAGATGCTTTGTACACAGTACACGGATGTGCACGGTCCATACAAGACAGTCAACACGATGCACTGTACACAGTACCAGGATGCTGCACGCTCCATATAAGACAGTCAACACGATGCACTGTACACAGTACCAAGATGCTGTAAGGTCCATATAAGACAGTCAACACGATGCATTGTACACAGTACACGGATGTGCACGGTCCATATAAGACAGTCAACACGATGCACTGTACACAGTACCAGGTTGCTGCAAGGTCCATATAAGACAGTCAACACGATGCTTTGTACACAGTACACGGATGTGCACGGTCCATACAAGACAGTCAACACGATGCACTGTACACAGTACCAGGATGCTGCACGCTCCATATAAGACAGTCAACACGATGCACTGTACACAGTACCAAGATGCTGTAAGGTCCATATAAGACAGTCAACACGATGCATTTTACACAGTACACGGATGTACACGGTCCATATAAGACAGTCAACACGATGCACTGTACACAGTACCAGGTTGCTGCAAGGTCCATATAAGACAGTCAACACGATGCTTTGTACACAGTACACGGATGTGCACGGTCCATACAAGACAGTCAACACGATGCACTGTACACAGTACCAGGATGCTGCACGGTCCATATAAGACAGTCAACACGATGCACTGTACACAGTACACGGATGTGCACGGTCCATACAAGACAGTCAACACGATGCACTGTACACAGTACAAGGATGCTGCACGCTCCATATAAGACAGTCAACACGATGCACTGTACACAGTACCAAGATGCTGTAAGGTCCATATAAGACAGTCAACACGATGCATTGTACACAGTACACGGATGTGCACGGTCCATATAAGACAGTCAACACGATGCACTGTACACAGTACCAGGTTGCTGCAAGGTCCATATAAGACTGTCAACACGATGCTTTGTACACAGTACACGGATGCTGCACGGTCCATACAAGACAGTCAACACGATGCACTGTACACAGTACCAGGATGCTGCACGCTCCATATAAGACAGTCAACACGATGCACTGTACACAGTACCAAGATGCTGTAAGGTCCATATAAGACAGTCAACACGATGCATTGTACACAGTACACGGATGTACACGGTCCATATAAGACAGTCAACACGATGCACTGTACACAGTACCAGGTTGCTGCAAGGTCCATATAAGACAGTCAACACGATGCTTTGTACACAGTACACGGATGTGCACGGTCCATACAAGACAGTCAACACGATGCACTGTACACAGTACCAGGATGCTGCACGGTCCATATAAGACAGTCAACACGATGCATTGTACACAGTACACGGATGTGCACGGTCCATATAAGACAGTCAACACGATGCACTGTACACAGTACCAGGATGCTGCACGGTCCATATAAGATAATCAACACGATGCACTGTACACAGTACCAGGATGCTGTACGGTCCATATAAGACAGTAAACACGATGCACTGTACACAGCACCAGGATGCTGCACGGTCCATATAATACAGTCAACACGATGCACTGTACAAAGTACACGGATGCTGCACGGTCAATATAAGACAGTCAACACGATGCATTGTACACAGTACCAGGATGCTGCACGGTCCATATAAGACAGTCAACACGATGCACTGTACACAGTACCAGGATGCTGCACGGTCCATATAAGACATTCAACACGATGCACTGTACACAGTACACGGATGCTGCACGGTCCATTGTGCTGGTGTGACCTAGATTGTACAGCTGCTGAAACTGCGAAAGTGCAAGACGTGTGTCCGACATTGTGTTTTCAAACACGAAATTCGCATATCTGTTGGCATTTTGGAATACGTAAGTCATAATTAATAGCAGTCCTTGGCATAATTGATAGGTTAATTGAATTGAAAGACGTCTTGGAATGGAAATAAATGTGGATGAAACTAAGATAATGATAATCGCAAGGCAACCGTTCGTAATAACATTTATGGTAGATCAAAAGCAATTGGAGAATGTGCAATATTTCCATTATTTGGGTAGCAATATTCCAAACGATGCAAGGTGTACATGTGAAAATAAATCCAGAATTGTCATGGCAAAAGCAGCATTCAACAAGAAGAAAACTCTTTTCACCAGCAAATTGGATTTAAATTTAAGGAAGAAACTAGTAGAATGCTACATTTGGAGCGTAGCTTTGTGTGGTGCTGAAACGTGGACACTTCGGAAAGTGGATCAGATGTATCTGGAAAGGTTTGGAATTTGGTGCTGGAGAAGAATGGAGAAGATCAGTTGGACCGATCGCTTGAGAAATTAAGAAGTATTACACAGAGTGAAGGAGGAGAGGAATATCGTACATACAATAAAAAGAAGAAAGGCTAACTGGATTGGTCACAGCTTGCATAGAAACTGCCTTCTGAAACATATGATTGAAAGACAGTGCTGCTCGAGCAACCGTACGGAGCGGGTCGGATATAGTATTCTCCAACTAAACCGAGTTGTTTGTTCGGGATAAAGAGCAATACACAGTGATATAGTGCATCAGTGCAGTAATGCAACGATACGAAAGAAACGACACCGTCGTGTGTACATTCAACAAAACCAGCCCGAAAATCACGGTATATGACGTACATGAGTGGATATACACGAACCTAAGATTGGAAGCCGATGAAGTTAAGACAATACAGATAGACGGACCAAAGAGATAGGTATTTATAAAAACAAACCAGGCAAAGACAGTAGAGGACCTTATACAGCGTACACACGGGGAATCAACGTATGAACATGATACAGGTGAAATCTCAAAAGTTATTATTAGTCCGGCAGGGCTAGGGAGGCGTAATGTCAGAATAGCGAACTTGCCGCCGGGAATGCCAGCGGACAATATCAGACAACATATGATAAAGTACGGGACAGTAACAACAGTACAAGAAGGAAATTGGTCATACATATAAGATACAGGATCGGGAATGGATTACGTACAGTAAACATAGACTTAAAGGCTCATGTCCCGTTACATATACATATTGACGGACACAGAGCATTAATCTCATACATAGGGCAACCTGCTACGTGTTATGTAACGGGACTACACATATCGCGCAAGAGTGTCCAGCGAGGAAAAAAAAAGACCAGAGGATAAGCGGACAACCAAAAATACTTGGGCACATATAGTAAATACGAGTCTAGAAGTAAACACAGCTCAAAATCCCATGCAGGGGACAGAAGAAATACCAGTGATACACACTAACCACGAACAGACAAATCAAGTGATCCTTCGAAAGGAAGGCTAGGAAACAAATATGCAACAACAAAGTTAAGAACAATAGAAGGAAGGTACTACGAAGACTATAGATGACACAACGACAAACACCTCAGTTGAGGTCGAACACATAACAGACAGCATGGATACAACTGAAATACAGACGGAGGGTAGCGGAAGCGAATCACAAAAAAACAGATATATTGTAGGAACACACACGACACCAACCAGACAACATGGAAGGAACGACAGTAAACACGATAACTACAGACGTAGAAATGGAGGAGAGCACCCACAGGATAAGAATAGACGGAATTAAAGTGAGAAATCCAACTGAAACAGAAGAAGAGATAGAGAAAAGTACGGGAACTAAGAAGGGCTTCCCTCCACTAACAACACTTACTGACGAAGAACAGGACATGACACGGCCACCGCATGTACGGAAAAAGAAACAACGAACAGATATAGAACCCCTAGCTGAAAGGAGAGAAAGTAGAAGTATGCGAAACAGGAAAATATAGGCCGGGGAATACCACAATAAACAAACACCTTCACTTTTAATGTAACAACCCTGAATATCAGTGGTATAAAAACAGCGACTCGTATGCATATGATAAATGATTATTGTATCCAACAAGACATAGACATACTGCTATTACAAGAAGTCACACACAACAAGTTTGAAGACATACCTCATAGAAACTTATACAGTGTGTCCACAAAGTCCCTTCGGAGTTTTGAAAAATTGTGGCGCGCAAACAAATTGAGCTAGCCACATGCGGTTTGCGGCAGATTACAGTGAAACTCTGGATGTTTTTTACTGATCTCAGTAGACCTCGATGTGGGCTTCCTTGGTAGCACGGAGAACGTCCAGACGATATTCGAGGAAGATGGATCGGCAGAGACGGTCCAATGCCTTGGCCTCCACGTTCACCAGACATAACACCACTGGATTTTTTCCTGTGGAGTTATGTCAAGAGCAATGTGTTTCGAACACCATTAACGGACTTGATGACCTGAAGACCCGTATCAGGAATGCGATCTCGGCTATTCCAGCGGACATGCTCCACAGAACATGGCAAGAGCTCGAATATCGTCTGGACGTTCTCCGTGCTACCAAGGGAGCCCACATCGAGTCTACTGAGGTCAGTAAAAAACTTCCAGAGTTTCACTGTAATCTGCCGCAAACTGCATGTGGCTAGCTCAATTTGTTTGCGCGCCACAATTTTTCAAAACCCGAAGGGACTTTGTGGACACACTGTACATCAACATTGGAACAGACAGAAGAGGTACGGCAATAATAACAAAAGAACACATCACATTAACTGATATACAACGCCTTCCTTCCGGCAGGGGTATTGCAGCTTGGTGGAAGGATTTCTATATAATAAATGTTTATGCTCCATCTGGAACAAACAAACGAATAGAGCGGGACGAGTTTTATATGATAGAGCTGCCTCACCTACTGCAAAAGGCGTCTCAAAATTACATTATTGGAGGGGACTTTAATTGCGTACTGAAGCCAACGGACTGCACAGGCACCCCCAACATAAGTAAAACACTAGAAGCTTTAATAAAGCGATGTCACCTCATAGATGCGTGGGATAGCACAAAAAATAAAGAAGGTTACACGCACTACACAACACATGGAGCCTCACGAATCGATCTAATATATATTTCTACAACGATACACACACGTAAGATCAACACTATGACAATAGCAGCAGCTTTTACAGATCACCACGCTGTGAAGTTACAACTGGCAGGACAACAGATGCCACCTTAATGGGGAAGGAGCTCTTGGAAATTAAACACGAAATTGTTATATGCAGACGATATAGATGAAAAATTTAAAACACACTTGGAAAGATGGAGACAGAAAAAGAAGTGGTACAGAGACATAGGACATTGGTGGTGCACACGTGTAAAACCGGGCATACAAAGATTTTTTAGAGCTATTGGGAGGGAAAAGCTAGTGAAGCAAATCAACTTCCACTACGAATGTATCTATGATCTACTGCATAAAATTATAGACTATCCAGAATTAAATACGAAACTCAAATATTATAAGGCAAAAATTGTACTGCTACAGGGATATCAATTAAAACACATACAGACGGAGCTACGAGGAAGTATGGTCCTACCGGAAGAACAGTTGACTTTATATCATATAATTAATAGGAATCAGCGAAGACAGAAAAAAGTAATAACAGGTATCATAGATAAAGAAGGAGTAAAATAAACAACACCGAAAGATATTCGGAAAACCTTTTACTCAGAACTGAAAGCCAGATTTGCCAAAATAGAAGTACAAGAAGATAGTCTAGAAAAAATATGCTCTGTTATTACTCACAGAATTCAAGATGAGGAGAAAGGACACATGGACCAGACGATCACATATGCAGAACTTGCCGAAGCCACGACGCAGGCGCCTAAACGGAAATCACCAGGCGAGGATGGTATAGCTGCGGAACTTTACGAGTGGGGTAGAGAAATAATGTCGGACGACTTGACACAACTATATAATAATTGCTTTCATTCAGGAACGGTCCCCAGCATACAGACGAGAGGCATCATAGTTTGCCTTCCGAAACACAACGAACCGGAAAGAGTAAAGGACTATCGACCACTAACCTTACTCAATGCAGACCACAAAATATACACACGTATTTTAGCCAATCGATTAAAACCAACACTGAAGGACAATATACACGACAATCAATACAGCGCCGTGCTCGGTCGGAATATCATAGATGCAACTACGGCGCTACGTGATGTAATAGCGGCAGCCATTGGAACACAGAGAGGAATTTGCCTAATGGTGTTAGACTTCAAACGTGCTTTTGACAACATTTCACACACATACTTACACCGACTATTCCGACAATACAACTATGGAGACAAATTACAGAAGGCGATAAAGTCACTATATACAAATGCACAGTCAAGAATGACAATAAACGGCCATTATACAAGCGACATACCAATACAATGTTCTATAAGGCAAGGTTGTCCTTTAAGCTCAATTCTATATCCATTGATACTCAACCCGTTCATAATATTAGTAAATAAACATCTTCAAGGATTGAATATTGGTAATGATAACCGTAGAGTCGCTTGCATAGCTTATGCCGACGATGTTACTGTGATAATAACGGGACAACAGGATGTTAAGAAATTAAGTCGCATACTGCAAATATACGAGCAGGCCACAGGAGCTATGGTTAACTGGGACAAAACCTGTGCTTTACCCATAGGACGGTGGGATCGAGCACAGGACATAGGAAGGGCAAGGTATACAGAAGTAGCGAAGATATTAGGAATAAAGTTTGGCACAAATATAGGATGCACTATAGATTATACATGGAAGGAGAAGATACAAAAAATACAGGATTGTGTTAAAGACTTTCCGATACGTAAACTAGACATCAAACAAAGATTATGGATCAGCAATACTTGGTATCTGTTAAAAATATGGTACGTGGCACAAGTTCTACCTATTACAGACATATATGCACAACAACTCACAACAACAATACTACAGTACATCTGGAGACGATGGATTTTCAGGGTGCCGATCACAACGTTATATAAAAAAACAAATGGAGAGGGACTTGGGATGATCGACATAAGGGCCAAGTGTAATATGTTGTACATTCTGCATCTTATACTACAAAGTCGGGACACGAATAACGTAACGGCGAGATGGATAGCTAATTATAATGCTTTAATACAACACAACAACCCCCCCCCCCCAATTGGACACCGCTACCGTCAACATTAGACTATCTACGAACATATATACAAGAAACGGCATATATAGGAGCACAGGCGGAAGACGAGCCGGTCGGCACTTTTAAAAAGAGAATATACGAAACACAACGGTACACACAAACTAAGAAGAGACTTATGGCTGAAATGAGAATACAGACAGAGTTCCCCAAAATAACTGGCCAATAATATGGAGTAATATTATTATAAAATTCTTACCTGAGTCCATAAGGACAACATGGTATTATATCGGTGAATGACGCCGTGTAGTCTAGTACAAACATGCCGTCAGATCCTACAACACTGCAACCTTGCGGATTGCAGTGTTAATCATAACAGTTATTTTATAAGCATGATATTTTAAAGACGTTTCGGTAATTTCGGACTCTGTGTAGTGGCTGCGCTATGGGATGGAGAAACGTCCAGACCGTGTCTGGGGCCCGCCCAACCTCCTAGCCAAACAGCAAAATTGCTGAGCGCGTGAAACTGACCACTCACCTTCATCTAGAGCCTAGGTTAAGAATGTGTGGAGCTGTACCTCCACTGCCCCTACAGGCCTTTATGGCTTGCACAGGGACAACATACCATTTGTAGGCGCGTTCGCAAAATTGCGAAAACCGATTATTAGCTTCATCACGTCTGTATGTCTGTCCGCATGGAAAAACTCGGCTACCACTCTCCCTGATTTTGACATAAGACCAACACAAAAACATAATGCAACAGTGTGGATGGTAGGCCTCATGCTAGGCTATATGTATGACAATTCGGCATTGATTATGAAAGATTTCCTCGACTTCGTGAGAAGAGCAAGGTGGAAGGCTTACAGCAAAATGAAACAAATACATCAGCGGCGGGAAATATTTAGATGTGATTGACTTTTGATTCGACAAGATACCTCTACCACGAAAAAGATACGAACACAAGACCTACATACATAAAGAGAACGTATCTCCACAAAATACGCACACCTTAACACGTGGGCAATTAATGTCACACAAGGATAAAAGACGGAAGAACTCCGGCGTTAGGATGGTGACTACTAACTAATTTATAATAACAAGATGAGGAATAAGAGCAAAATATGATAAATACACAAATGAAATAAACATATACTTGTAGACTACCAATATTAAACTTCCATGTCTCATTGTAATAAATTCAATGACAAACCATTAAGTGTAACTTTGACACAATAAAAAATTTAAAAAAAATGTTAAAGGGAAGGATAGAAATGACGGGAAGACGAGGGAGAAGACGTAAGTAGCTACTGGATGACCTTAAGGAAAAGAGAAGATACTGTAAATTGAAAGAGGAAGCACTAGATCGCACCCTATGGAGAACTCGATTTGGAAGAAGCTATTGACATGTCGTAAGACAGACTGCAGAATGAAATGAATGTCTGGCATGTATACTGAAAGATCG
Organism: Reticulitermes speratus; assembly: GCA_021186555.1. Taxonomy (NCBI): domain Eukaryota; kingdom Metazoa; phylum Arthropoda; class Insecta; order Blattodea; family Rhinotermitidae; genus Reticulitermes; species Reticulitermes speratus. The sequence goes on from JAJKFL010000010.1 coordinate 26,042,688, forward strand.
CTAACATATGAACCTTTGGTGATATTTGGAACTGAATTTATTTCCTCTCTCATAACGAAAACATAATGTTTAATTTAATTACTAGCCAAATGACGGTGTTACTGGTACAGTCGCTGTATGTTACGAGAGTGTAACACGTGAGTGTGCAGTGTTGCAGGATGTAGCGTGTCATGCTGATGACGTAGCACGTGGCTCTGCAGTTGTTATGACAAGCAGTGCGACTGCCTACTGACAGAGCACACAGTGCCTGTCTAACGACAGTACATTATGACAAGTAGTGCGACTGCCTACTGACAGAGCACACAGTGCCTGTCTAACGACAGTACGTTATGAAAGCAGTGCGACTGCCTACTGACAGAGCACACAGTGCCTGTCTAACGACAGTACATTATGACAAGCAGTGCGACTGCCTACTGACAGAGCACACAGTGCCTGTCTAACGACAGTACATTATGACAAGCAGTGCGACTGCCTACTGACAGAGCACACAGTGCCTGTCTAACGACAGTACCGTATACTGGTGGCACTGTAGTTGTCGTTATGACAAGCAGTGCGACTGCCTACTGACAGAGCACACAGTGCCTGTCTAACGACAGTACCGTATACTGGTGGCACTGTAGTTGTCGTTATGACAAGCAGTGCGACTGCCTACTGACAGAGCACACAGTGCCTGTCAAACGACAGTACATTATGACAAGCAGTGCGACTGCCTACTGACAGAGCACACAGTGCCTGTCTAACGACAGTACGTTATGACAAGCAGTGCGACTGCCTACTGACAGAGCACACAGTGCCTGTCTAACGACAGTACCGTATACTGGTGGCACTGTAGTTGTCGTTATGACAAGCAGTGCGACTGCCTACTGACAGAGCACACAGTGCCTGTCAAACGACAGTACATTATGACAAGCAGTGCGACTGCCTACTGACAGAGCACACAGTGCCTGTCTAACGACAGTACGTTATGACAAGCAGTGCGACTGCCTACTGACAGAGCACACAGTGCCTGTCTAACGACAGTACGTTATGACAAGCAGTGCGACTGCCTACTGACAGAGCACACAGTGCCTGTCTAACGACAGTACGTTATGACAAGCAGTGCGACTGCCTACTGACAGAGCACACAGTGCCTGTCTAACGACAGTACGTTATGACAAGCAGTGCGACTGTCTACTGACAGAGCACACAGTGCCTGTCTAACGACAGTACGTTATGACAAGCAGTGCGACTGCCTACTGACAGAGCACACAGTGCCTGTCTAACGACAGTACGTTATGACAAGCAGTGCGACTGCCTACTGACAGAGCACACAGTGCCTGTCTAACGACAGTACGTTATGACAAGCAGTGCGACTGCCTACTGACAGAGCACACAGTGCCTGTCTAACGACAGTACGTTATGACAAGCAGTGCGACTGTCTACTGACAGAGCACACAGTGCCTGTCTAACGACAGTACGTTATGACAAGCAGTGCGACTGCCTACTGACAGAGCACACAGTGCCTGTCTAACGACAGTACGTTATGACAAGCAGTGCGACTGCCTACTGACAGAGCACACAGTGCCTGTCTAACGACAGTACATTATGACAAGCAGTGCGACTGCCTACTGACAGAGCACACAGTGCCTGTCTAACGACAGTACATTATGACAAGCAGTGCGACTGTCTACTGACAGAGCACACAGTGCCTGTCTAACGACAGTACATTATGAAAGCAGTGCGACTGCCTACTGACAGAGCACACAGTGCCTGTCTAACGACAGTACGTTATGACAAGCAGTGCGACTGCCTACTGACAGAGCACACAGTGCCTGTCTAACGACAGTACGTTATGACAAGCAGTGCGACTGCCTACTGACAGAGCACACAGTGCCTGTCTAACGACAGTACGTTATGACAAGCAGTGCGACTGTCTACTGACAGAGCACACAGTGCCTGTCTAACGACAGTACGTTATGACAAGCAGTGCGACTGCCTACTGACAGAGCACACAGTGCCTGTCTAACGACAGTACGTTATGACAAGCAGTGCGACTGCCTACTGACAGAGCACACAGTGCCTGTCTAACGACAGTACGTTATGACAAGCAGTGCGACTGCCTACTGACAGAGCACACAGTGCCTGTCTAACGACAGTACGTTATGCAAGCAGTGCGACTGTCTACTGACAGAGCACACAGTGCTGTCTAACGACAGTACGTTATGACAAGCAGTGCGACTGCCTACTGACAGAGCACACAGTGCCTGTCTAACGACAGTACGTTATGACAAGCAGTGCGACTGCCTACTGACAGAGCACACTGTGCCTGTCTAACGACAGTACATTATCACAAGCAGTGCGACTGCCTACTGACAGAGCACACAGTGCCTGTCTAACGACAGTACGTTATGACAAGCAGTGCGACTGTCTACTGACAGAGCACACAGTGCCTGTCTAACGACAGTACGTTATGACAAGCAGTGCGACTGCCTACTGACAGATCACACAGTGCCTGTCTAACGACAGTACGTTATGACAAGCAGTGCGACTGCCTACTGACAGAGCACACAGTGCCTGTCTAACGACAGTACGTTATGACAAGCAGTGCGACTGCCTACTGACAGAGCACACAATGCATGTCTAACAACAGTACATTATGACAAGCAGTGCGACTGCCTACTGACAGAGCACACAATGCATGTCTAACAACAGTACATTATGACAAGCAGTGCGACTGCCTACTGACAGAGCACACAATGCATGTCTAACAACAGTACATTATGACAAGCAGTGCGACTGCCTACTGACAGAGCACACAGTGCCTGTCTAACGACAGTACATTATGACAAGCAGTGCGACTGCCTACTGACAGAGCACACAGTGCCTGTCTAACGACAGTACATTATGACAAGCAGTGCGACTGCCTACTGACAGAGCACACAGTGCCTGTCTAACGACAGTACATTATGACAAGCAGTGCGACTGCCTACTGACAGAGCACACAGTGCCTGTCTAACGACAGTACGTTATCCTGGTAAGTCTTCGTCGTCTGTCCTTGTTCAGCCTATCCACGTATGACAGCTGATATCCACTTTTACGACTCATGTGTCGTACTACAAGTTGGAAGTTGTTAGCAGTTTTAGGTCAGGACTTTTGAATTATGTTTCGTTCATTCTTATGCCACTTTGCAAAGCGCCACACTGACACAGAATATCGAGAAAGATATTGTGGGTGTTATTGTGTTAGGGAAACGATATCATGTAATGAAGTACAGAAATATGGCTATGTGAAGGAGTGGCCATATTGTGATAATGCTGTAAAGTTTAGACCGCGATTTGTGTGTCAACCTAACAATTTAGTGACTCATGTGTGGAACAGTAGGAAGCATTAGCTGTATATCGGTGTGACGTCATGTGGTCAATGTCACAGTTAATTGTACGTTATTTCTGTGCAGACAGTTGAGATAAACAAAAGCTGTCACAGCAACACGTTCCTTGATAACTCGCAGCTCCTTATTCTCCCACATACGTGAGCAATCACTGGCTATAGCGCAGCGCCTTGTGGTACCAGAGCTATACTTCACGCACCGCACATGTTGTCTTATCATCCGTCAAACACCTGTGTTTATAAGCATATATTTTACACACCAAATTTGGAGGTCTAGCTCTACACTTTACGTGTCCATGGCCAATTCAATAATTCAATTTCTTCGTTCATTTATTTCCGTCACTAATTAATTCTACTTCCTCGGCTTCAAGTATTTATACCTGATTCTAGGAAGAGGTAAATAATCCCTGTTCAGGCCTAGAGAGACCGTGACTGAGGGTTCAAGGAGTTTGAGGCTCCAATTTTGAAGGCAATCATTACATGAAGGTGGTAAGTTTGTCAGCCCTACGCACCAACCACATTAACACCCCACGAAATTTACCTGGTACCGATTTCTGTTGGCGGTTCAATCGACCCCAGAGTCACAGCGCAGCCGGAAGGACTATGTCAGTGAAACATTGCAATGACACCGACCTGACTAGTAACGTTCATAATTATGTCAGTGAAACATTGCAATGACACCGACCTGACTCTAGTAACGTTCATAATTATGTCACTGAAACATTGCAATGACACCGACCTGACTCTAGTAACGTTCATGATTATGTCACTGAAACATTGCAATGACACCGACCTGACTCTAGTAACGTTCATGACTATGTCACTGAAACATTGCAATGACACCGACCTGACTCTAGTAACGTTCATAATTATGTCAGTGAAACATTGCAATGACACCGACCTGACTCTAGTAACGTTCATAATTATGTCAGTGAAACATTGCAATGACACCGACCTGACTCTAGTAACTTTCATAATTATGTCAGTGAAACATTGCAATGACACCGACCTGACTAGTAACGTTCATAATTATGTCAGTGAAACATTGCAATGACACCGACCTGACTCTAGTAACGTTCATAATTATGTCAGTGAAACATTGCAATGACACCGACCTGACTCTAGAACGTTCATAATTATGTCAGTGAAACATTGCAATGACACCGACCTGACTCTAGAAACGTTCATAATTATGTCAGTGAAACATTGCAATGACACCGACCTGACTCTAGTAACGTTTATAATTATGTCAGTGAAACATTGCAATGACACCGACCTGACTCTAGTAACGTTTATAATTATGTCAGTGAAACATTGCAATGACACCGACCTGACTCTAGTAACGTTTATAATTATGTCAGTGAAACATTGCAATGACACCGACCTGACTCTAGTAACGTTCATAATTATGTCAGTGAAACATTGCAATGACACCGACCTGACTCTAGTAACGTTCATAATTATGTCAGTGAAACATTGCAATGACACCGACCTGACTCTAGTAACGTTCATAATTATGTCAGTGAAACATTGCAATGACACCGACCTGACTCTAGTAACGTTCATAATTATGTCAGTGAAACATTGCAATGACACCGACCTGACTCTAGCAACGTTCATAATTATGTCAGTGAAACATTGCAATGACACCGACCTGACTCTAGAAACGTTCATAATTATGTCAGTGAAACATTGCAATGACACCGACCTGACTCTAGTAACGTTCATAATTATGTCAGTGATACATTGCAATGACACCGACCTGACTCTAGTAACGTTCATAATTATGTCAGTGAAACATTGCAATGACACCGACCTGACTCTAGTAACGTTTATAATTATGTCAGTGAAACATTGCAATGACACCGACCTGACTCTAGTAACGTTCATAATTATGTCAGTGAAACATTGCAATGACACCGACCTGACTCTAGTAACGTTCATAATTATGTCAGTGAAACATTGCAATGACACCGACCTGGCTCTAGTAACGTTCATAATTATGTCAGTGAAACATTGCAATGACACCGACCTGACTCTAGTAACGTTCATAATTATGTCAGTGAAACATTGCAATGACACCGACCTGACTCTAGTTCATTTTATTCTTTAGTCTGTCTTACGACAGGTCCGTAGCCTCTTCCAAAGCGAGTTCTCCACAGGGTGCGATCTAGTGCTTCCTCTTTCAATTTTCAGTATCTTTTCTTTTCCTTAAGATCATCCAGTAGCTGCTTACGTCTTCTCCCTTGTCGTCCCGTCATTTCTATCCTTCCTTCTAACTTTCCTTCAATCACGTGTTTCAGAAGGCAGTTTCTACGCAAGATGTGACCAATCCAGTTAGCCTTTCTTCTTTTTATTGTATGTACGATATTCCTCTCCTCCTTCACTCTATGTAATACTTCTTCATTTCTCACACGATCGGTCCAACTGGTCTTCTCCATTCTTCTCCAGCACCACATTTCAAAACTTTCCAGATACTTCTGATCTACTTTCCGAAGTGTCCACGTTTCAGCACCACACAAAGCTATGCTCCAAATGTAGCCCTTTACTAGCTTCTTCCTTAAATTTAATTCCAGTTTGCTGGTGAAAAGATTTTTCTTCTTGTTGAATGCTGTTTTTGCCATGGAAATTCTGGATTTAATTTCACGTGTACACCTTGCATCACTTGTTATCATGCTACCCAAATAATTGAAATATTCCACATTCTCCAATTGTTTTTGATCTATCATAATTTTCATTGGGGATGGTTGCCTTGAGATTTTCATTACTTTAGTTTTTCCCACATTCATTTCCATTCCATAGCGTCTTCCAATTTCAATTAGTCTATCAACCACACCCTGTAGCACCGTTTCTTCCCTAGCCAGTAGCACAAGGTCATCTGCATATTTCACAGAGCGAATTACTTGTCCTCCTATTTTGAAGTCTCCAAACCCTTCAAGAGCTTCCTTGGGAAGGTACTCGCTGTATAAGTTGAACAGAATCGGTGACAAGCAGCAACCTTGTCTAACTCCTCTTACAATCTTCACACTTCTCGTCTCCCCTTGGTCCAGTCGTATTTTGACACTCTGTTCCATTACAATTTGCTGATCAATCTTCTTTCGCGCCAGTCTATCCCAATTCCTTTTAGGATTTGCATTAATTGGTCCAGTTGACACGGTCAAATGCCTTCTGCCAGTCTATGAAGCAAGCACACAATTCCTCATCTATGACCAACGGTTCGTTCTGATATTATTCTCAGCATCCCAATTGCATCCCTAGTTCCTTTTCCTCTTCTAAATCCAAACTGATCTTCTCCAAGTGCATCTTCAATTTTCCTCTCAATCCTTCTTCTAAGTATCCTCGCTACTATCTTTGCTGCATGAGCGATGATGCTGATTGTGCGATGGTCGCTGCATTTTGTAGCTTTGGGCTTCTTCTTTAAGGCAATCATTGTAACTTCAATAAAATCTCTGGGCCATTCTCCAGTTACATACATGCTGTTGATCATCTGTGTCATTAGCCTTAGACCACCTTCTCCCAACAATTTGAGTACATCCCCAGGTACATCATCATCTCCTGTAGCCTTCTTATCCCTCATCTCCTTGATAGCTTTTTCCACTTCACTTTGCAAAATATGAGGGCCTTTCTCTCTTCATCTACTTCATCTTCAGGTTCGACGTCTAGATGTTCTGGTCGATTAGCTCATCGTAGAGCTCTGTGATATAATTCTCCCAAATTTGCAATACTCGTCTCTGATTTATTATTATAATGCCTTGAGAGTCTTCGATGCCAATGTTTTGAATCCCATGGTTTTCTTTCCAACCCAGTTCCTTTGTCTTCATGTACATTAGATCATAACGTCCTGTTCTTTGAAATTCTATGATCTCGTCGCATATGCTCTCCAGATATTCCTTCTTGGCGTTGTCCGTGGCTCTTTTCAATACGTTCCTCAGTCTTCTGTAGTTCTTCCTTCCTTCTTCATTGTTGACATTCTTCCATTTCCTTCGTTCATCCATTTTACTGATCATCTCCTGTGTAATCCATGGCTTTCTTGCTCTCCTCTCGACTTTTCCAACCAAACCACTCATAGTATCTAACACACATTTCTTGATATTGTTCCACTGCACTTCCACATTCCCACTTTCACATTTGATTGCACCAAGCTTTTCTTCTAGTCTATCGTGTACTACCTGTCGTTGAGCATATAGCTTCTCCAAATCCCATCTTGGTTTTTTCTTGTGGAACCTCATGATCTTCTTCAATCTGGTGCAGAGCTTTGCAACCAGTAAATTGTGGTCAGAGTCAATATCTGCTCCAGGCAGTGTCCGCACATCCTTCACACTGTTCCTGAATCGCTGTTTCACTAGTACATAGTCCAGCTGATATCGATTCCTATCTCCTGGTGATTTCCACGTGTACAATCTTTTTTTAGGTTTTTTGAACCATGTGTTTGTTATAACAAGCCAATTTCCTTCACAGAAGTCAATAAGCATTTGACCTCTCTGATTCCTCCTTCCCAGTCCATATGGTCCAACAGTGTTGTGATGTGCTTTATCTCCAACCACACTGTTCCAATCTCCCATTATAATCATGTTTGTCGCACCCTTTCCATCCTCTTCAAGAATTTCTTCAATTATATCATACAACTCTTCCACTTTGTCATCTTCATAGTCCGATGTTGGCATGTACACTTGCACTATCAAAATACTTACCGGTTCTGCCTGCAATTTAATAGCAATGAGTCTGTCACTATACACACTCTTCTTAACAACACTTTTCACTACGCTTTTATGCACTACTATAGCTACGCCTCTTTCAGCATTGTCACCCCCACAATAATACACTGTATAATCACCACTTTTTATTTCACCTTGACCCTTCCACCGCACTTCACTAACACCTAGCACAGACACTGCGTTCTTCTGCATCTCTTTCTTCAAATTTTCGAGTTTTCCTCCTTTGTTCAAGGTCCTTACGTTCCAAGTGCCTATCTTGAAGCTGTTATGTTCATTCTGTGTCTTCTGCTTTTGTCTGTAGTCATTACCGCGTGGTGTCTCCCCTAGAAACACTCCCCTCCGGAGATCCGAATGGGGGAGTAGTTTATCTCCGGAATGTTTTGTCTCCAGAGGAAGCATCTCGCATTTGGCATTTGTCTCTGTTTCTGGAAGAGACTATCCAGGAAAAGTAATAATGTGGTAGTTTTTCCATTTGCTTTCCACATCGCAGTACAGCAGCCGTTCAGACCACTCTGGTCATGCCTGTTGCTACACGATCATGAACCATCTCGAGCATCATTTGCTCTGTGCTTCATGTCTGTACTGATGTCGCTGCTTCCGGCATCAGGGGAGTTTTTATTCGGTTTCCCATCTCCTAGGCATCTCTCTTCGTCTGGTTTCTACCCTTTTGATCTGTCCGGCTTGGGAGACCCTACTGGTAGCAATGCTACCGCCGGCTTAGCTCTCAGGGTCACTGGAACTCACAAGCCTCTCTACCACGGCAAGGTGAAGATACCATCAAAGGGGTAGTAACTTACATAATTATGTCAGTGAAACATTGCAATGACACCGACCTGACTCTAGTAACGTTCATAATTATGTCAGTGAAACATTGCAATGACACCGACCTGACTGTAGTAACGTTTATATAATTATGTCAGTGAAACATTGCAATGACACCGACCTGACTCTAGTAACGTTCATAATTATGTCAGTAAAACATTGCAATGACACCGACCTGACTCTAGTAACGTTCATAATTATGTCAGTGAAACATTGCAATGACACCGACCTGACTCTAGTAACGTTCATAATTATGTCAGTGAAACATTGCAATGACACCGACCTGACTCTAGTAACGTTCATAATTATGTCAGTGAAACATTGCAATGACACCGACCTGACTCTAGTAACGTTTATAATTATGTAAGTCAAACATTGCAATGACACCGACCTGACTCTAGTAACGTTCATAATTATGTCAGTGAAACATTGCAATGACACCGACCTGACTCTAGTAACGTTCATAATTATGTCAGTGAAACATTGCAATGACACCGACCTGACTCTAGTAACGTTCATAATTATGTCAGTGAAACATTGCAATGACACCGACCTGACTCTAGTAACGTTTATAATTGTCAGGGAAACATTGCAATGACACCGACCTGACTCTAGTAACGTTTATAATTATGTCAGTCAAACATTGCAATGACACCGACCTGACTCTAGTAACGTTCATAATTATGTCAGTGAAACATTGCAATGACACCGACCTGACTCTAGTAACGTTTATAATTATGTCAGTCAAACATTGCAATGACACCGACCTGACTCTAGTAACGTTCATAATTATGTCAGTGAAACATTGCAATGACACCGACCTGACTCTAGTAACGTTTATAATTATGTCAGTGAAACATTGCAATGACACCGACCTGACTCTAGTAACGTTCAAAATTATGTCAGTGAAACATTGCAATGACACCGACCAGACTCTAGTAACGTTTATAATTATGTCAGTGAAACATTGCAATGACACCGACCTGACTCTAGTAACGTTCAAAATTATGTCAGTGAAACATTGCAATGACACCGACCTGACTCTAGTAACGTTTATAATTATGTCAGTGAAACATTGCAATGACACCGACCTGACTCTAGTAACGTTCAAAATTATGTCAGTGAAACATTGCAATGACACCGACCAGACTCTAGTAACGTTTATAATTATGTCAGTGAAACATTGCAATGACACCGACCTGACTCTAGTAACGTTCAAAATTATGTCAGTGAAACATTGCAATGACACCGACCTGACTCTAGTAACGTTTATAATTATGTCAGTGAAACATTGCAATGACACCGACCTGACTCTAGTAACGTTCAAAATTATGTCAGTGAAACATTGCAATGACACCGACCAGACTCTAGTAACGTTTATAATTATGTCAGTGAAACATTGCAATGACACCGACCTGACTCTAGTAACGTTCAAAATTATGTCAGTGAAACATTGCAATGACACCGACCTGACTCTAGTAACGTTCATAATTTCGCAGTTGTCTACGCACTTCTACTTATGCGTGTGGCTCTGCAGGCAGTGTTGGCTGTGTGTAAGTAGTCTTCCTCTGTTCTTGTGTCAAGGAAGACACAGACACTATCAGTCCGTAAGGAATGGACTGTCGTGTCTGAACAGTGAGCGTGTGCAGTTCAAGTTCTGTGCGACAGCAAGAGAGCTTGGCAGCGCAGCGACGGAGATGTGCTGAACTGCAGAGCGCACACGTGAGGCACTGCCGACTGTGTCAAGTTATAAGCGTGGATTTTAGGTACGGCCTTTGGCAAGGGGCAGTTGAATTAAAGGATATTTTTTTATGTTCGAACTGATTTCCCCAAATCACCGTGAAACTGAAAACTAACCAAACGTCTTCACTACAGCCACGTTCCCACTTACCACCCACAAATAAATACCGGTCACGTCTCTGCACGTCTTCTTAACACAAACACACGCACGTAGCACGTAACAGCAAATTATCGAAGGTGTCCCTGCCATACCGAAAGGCTGCAGTGCTATATTGTACTGACTGTACACATTGCAACGTGTTCAGTTTTCACGTGTATCCTTCTGAACACGTGTCAAAACACAAATTACAAAAAAAGTTACCGGAATTCCTACCCTCAAATTATGTCATTCCGATTGCAGTGAGTGATTTAATGAGCGTGTGACTCACATACGGTTGTTAACAATCGATATTAATCATTAATAATCATTAACAATCGACAGTAGGTCAATTGGTAAGTCCATAATCGATAGTAATTAGAATAGGAGAAAACAGTTCGCTGTAGCGATGGTTAGGATGTGGGTTGACAGACTGTGTGTTTACTGTGAGTTACGCAATGTTTGCGAAGGAACAGTTTATGTAATCATTAGGTAGAAGCTGAGGCTGAAGAAATATTTGAACATATTTTATATGGAATAACTAAAGGCAAACTGCTGTAGCTTACTGTTGGAAAAAAATATATTCTTTGTTTTAGTGTGAAGATAAAGAAAGCATCTATGAACAGTCTGTAATACTATACTGTAAGTCCTTTGCTGGTCACGTGGCTGTTCTGCATAACTCGTCATGCCTCCTGATACAGCCTCCCGTGTCACCTTCACGCAAGCCACACAAAATGCTGAACCACGTGACTTACATCATTGCCGTCACAACACAGCATAACGATACAGCTGTGAACTGTTGAACTGCCCGCTATCAATCTGTCGTTCCGCGGCTTTAGCGCTGCGCTCTGCCTTACTGCAGCTGTCAGTATAACAGTAGGTCTGTCGTCTGCCTGGAATTACTGCAGCTGTCAGTATAACAGTACGTCTGTCTTCTGCCTGGAATTACTGCAGCTGTCAGTGTAACAGTACGTCTGTCTTTTGCCTGGAATTACTGCAGCTGTCAGCGTAACAGTACATCTGTCTTCTGCCTGGAATTACTGCAGTTGTCAGTGTAACAGTACGTCTGTCTTCTGCCTGGAATTACTGCAGTTGTCAGTGTAACAGTACGTCTGTCTTCTGCCTGGAATTACTGCAGCTGTCAGTGTAACAGTACGTCTGTCTTCTGCCTGGAATTACTGCAGCTGTCAGTATAACAGTACGTCTGTCTTCTGCCTGGAATTACTGCAGCTGTCAGTGTAACAGTACGTCTGTCTTCTGCCTGGAATTACTGCAGCTGTCAGTATAACAGTACGTCTGTCTTCTGCCTGGAATTACTGCAGCTGTCAGTATAACAGTACGTCTGTCTTCTGCCTGGAATTACTGCAGCTGTATAACAGTATAACAGTACGTCTGTCGTCTGCCTGGAATTACTGCAGCTCTCAGTATAACAGTACGTCTGTCTTCTGCCTGGAATTACTGCAACTGTCATTATAACAGTACGTCTGTCGTCTGCCTGACATTACTGCAGCTGTCAGTATAACAGTACATCTGTCTTCTGCCTGGAATTACTGCAGCTGTCAGTATAACAGTACGTCTGTCTTCTGCCTGGAATTACTGCAACTGTCATTATAACAGTACGTCTGTCGTCTGCCTGACATTACTGCAGCTGTCAGTATAACAGTACGTCTGTCTTCTGCCTGGAATTACTGCAGCTGTCAGTATAACAGTACGTCTGTCTTCTGCCTGGAATTACTGCAACTGTCATTATAACAGTACGTCTGTCTTCTGCCTGACATTACTGCAGCTGTCAGTATAACATTACGTTTGTCGTCTGCCTGGAATTACCCGAAACTAAGTACGGATGTGTGCGTGCCATTTTCCCTGACTTCAGTGACTGCGAGGTGAATGTCCCGCTCTGCCTTACTGCACAGCTGCCACTGACACTGCAAAACAGTTCATTCGATGACGCTGGTTACTAATTAGCCAGGCGAGAATTTGTGACAGAGAAAGGAAGCTGAGTGGCCGGCCGCGAGTTCTCACCTAGATGACACTGAAGGAGTCACGAAAGGTCGAAACAATGCCACTAAAGACCGAAATATCGAGCACTGAAGCTCACAAACATCTGGCCTGTATTTACTTAAATATTCAATAAAATTCCGACTTTCTGTGGAACCCGATTATTTATTTCGGTGATAAAAACAGACAGCTATTTGTTTCTATCCTGAGCCAGATTAATCCAGTCCGTCCCCTCCCATCCCATTCACTTTAAAGTACACTTTTACATAATCCTCCCATTTACCGCTAGTTCATCCAAGTCGTTTCTTTCCTTCAGTTTTCCCAGTCAATATCTACTACGTATTTCTCGTCTCCATCATACATGCTACATACACGACCCATTTCATCCTCGTTCATTTCGCAAGTTCGACATGCCTCATAGTGCTGTTGCTTATATTAAATGTAATCGCACTGAATGACGCTAGCGCCGCCCACAGGCCAAACTAGTGACGCTTTATGACGCATTATGACGTGCAGCAATAAGCTTGCAGTGCGTTAGCTGTGCGTCAGACTATATAGGGAGGCTGGGTTAAACAGAAGCAGCTGTTTATTGGCTGTTTTGTGTGTCATTTTGTGACGCTGTATTATTTACTGGTGTTATGTACCGTCACATTAAATTGTAGCATTACCATGTACGGTGAATATCGTTGTTCTGTGAGATCAGCACTGCTTAGTCAAATTTGATGTCTCAAGGTCAGTACAGTGACTGTGCTACACGATGGGGGGTTCGTGCTTCGAATCCCAGCAGTAGCAAAAAATTCCTTTTTTTATATATTTCCAGACCGACTTTGGCGCCATTAAGGGCCCTGTATCAGTGTGTTAAGGGGTTTTTGCCCTGGGCGCGAAATTGACCACACCCTTTCACATATTGGCGAGGTTGAGAAAGAGTGGTGTTGTACCTTATCACCTCCATACGCCCTCATGGCTATCTCCGTGACAGAACTGCCCTTTTTCTGCACTGTGTTCAGTGTTACGGTGATGAATACAAAAATCCCAAATGTCGGTGTTCGCGACACACTGGTTGCTTGAGTAGCTAGAATGCAGACACTGGCTGTGTGTCAGTGTCAAGGACATCGGCCTTGAGCAGCTTGTCAGTGGGTCTTTCGTTTAAGGAATTTGACAGTGAGACACAGAGGGCAGGGGTGTCGGTGGAGGTGAACGAAACACAACTGTCAGGACACATGTTGCTGGAACGTCGACTTTAAATAAGTAACAAGCTGCATCATTTGCAGTGCTTCACAATTTATTCAGTACAGTGTGCATAAGAATGTATATATTGTGTTATTGTGTGCTAATTGTGCGTAGTAAAGTTTACAGTGCGTTAAAACAGTGTGTTTACATCCACAAACAAAAGTTTGCCGTCGTTCAAATCAAGTGCAGCGCTCGGTCAGTGCGACACTTGTGCTGTGCCTTGCAGACAGTTAGACGTGTTGTGTTGTGGCGGTACTTGACAGCTGACTGCTTGCTGTGTGATGTTAAAGGCTGACACGAGTTGTGTTGTGGCGGTACTGGCAGCTGACTGCTTGCTGGTGTGATGCTGAAGGCTGACACGAGTTGTGTTGTGGCGGTACTGATAGCTGACTGCTTGCTGTGTGATGCTGAAGGCTGACACGAGTTGTGTTGTGGCGGTACTGACAGCTGACTGCTTGCTGTGTGATGCTGAAGGCTGACACGACGGCACTGTACGAGATTTGTCCGGGAACAGAGCGATGTGGTGGGTCAGATAGGGGAGACATGTCGGTAGTTTTGGTAGGAGCCGAAGACTAACCGAGGATACTAATTATGTCGTTCAATAGACTGAAAGGAATAGCAACAGTTTTATTAGCTGCAGTAACAGCGCCACCGACAATCCCAGATGTTGCATTTATGATGACGGGTATCAGTTGTGGTTCAGGCGCGCTGCTGCCGATATCTGTAAATAAATGCAATTTGTGATGCTGTTACATGCAGTGTGAACAGTTGTTGTGCTGAACAGAGATATAGTTACAGGATAGTGACAGGATAGAGACAGGATAGTGACAGGATAGTGTAAAGGTTACGAAATGATATTGTGTTATTTGGACACTTTGTTACTGATGTCAGTACACAGCATTTCGGGTCAGTGAAGAGGAAACAGACCTGAAAATGTCGATATACAAATTGGATGGAAATGGACAGCATGGAACAAATATGTCGTAGTTGGACTGATAAGGTTCAAATTTGCTTAAGCAAAGACGAAGGCATCTTGTGTACCGATTTGTATGGTCCAGGAAAGGGGAAACTGGGGGGGGGGGCGTTGTGAACGAGAGAGTGGGCCATTGGTTGGTGTAGTATGTGGGGACTTTTGGCTGCCTGGAAAGTTAGTAGCTGGAGAAGAAGGAATAGCCCCACGAGTTGATGTGGATATCTTTTTTTGTTTGGTTTTCTTTCAAAATAATTAGAATCTCTAAGGCACCTACAATGTGTCATATTAGTATATAAGCTACATACAATTTAGCCACAATTATAAGACCTGTACAGACAGTAAGTGCCCAGTTCCGATAGCACATATACGTGACATCGAAACACAACTGTGATAACTGTCAACACAAACACTTATACAGACATTTAATGACACGTTAAAGGAACGTGTGTAGATTATAAAATGCAATCGTGTCACTTGTCATAAAGAATATAGTTGTAAATTTTGTAAAATTACGTTGATATTTGCACTAACAGATACGAACCAAAGTGATAATACATCTGTACAACACAGTTTTCAAAGTATGTATGTTGTAGTCTACAGGGTCACAGTTACTAAATGTTTCACAGAAAAACTATATAACTAAGGAGGAACGTATTATGTTAATTCAGTATACATAAAGATATCCCTGCAGAAGACACCAGCTGTCGGTGTCATATCGTACCAAACACCAGAGAGTGCAGCAAACAACGTCTGGTGAGGATCTGCATTGCATTGTGATCTGACGAAAGGACAGGACACATGATAGAGTTACATGTGACATGTGCTAACGGCAGAACAGCAAATGATCTGTACGTGTACACTAAAGTGATGTGTGTACTGCTGAGTGGCACAGAGTGTACTGTACGTGTACACTACAGTGATGTGTGTACTGCTGAATGGCACACAGAGTATTGTACGTGTACACTACAGTGATGTGTTTACTGCTGAGTGGCACACAGAGTACTGTACGTGTACACTACAGTGATGTGTGTACTGCTGAGTGGCACACAGAGTACTGTACGTGTACAGTACAGTGATGTGTCTAATGCTGAGTGGCACACAGAGTACTGTACGTGTACATTACAGTGATGCGTCTACTGCTGAGTGGCACACTGAGTACTGTACGTGTACACTACAGTGATGTGTATACTGCTGAGTGGCACACAGCGTACTGTTTGTGTACACTACAGTGATGTGTCTACTGCAGAGTGGCACACAGAATATTGTTCGTGTACACTACAGTGATGTGTCTACTGCTGAGTGGCCCACAGAGTATTGCACGTGTACACTACAGTGATGTGTCTACTGCTGAGTGGCACACAGAGTACTGTACGTGTACACTACAGTGATCTGTCTACTGCTGAGTGGCACAAAGAGTACTGTTCGTGTACACTAGAGTGATGTGTTTCCTGTTGAGTGGCACACAGATTACTGTACGTGTACACTACAGTGATGTGTCTACTGCTGGGTGGCACACAGAATACTGTTCGTGTACACTACAGTGATGTGTTTCCTGCTGAGTGGCACACAGAGTACTGTACGTGTACACTACAGTAATGTGTCTACTGCTGAGTGGCACACAGAGTACTGTACGTGTACACTACAATGATGTGTCTACTGCTGAGTGGCACACAGAGTACTGTTCGTGTACACTAGAGTGATGTGTTTCCTGTTGAGTGGCACACAGATTACTGTACGTGTACAATACAGTGATGTGTCTACTGCTGAGTGGCACACAGAATACTGTTCGTGTACACTACAGTGAAGTGTTTCCTGCTGAGTGGCACACAGAGTACTGTACGTGTACAATACAGTGATGTGTCTACCGCTGAGTGGCACACAGAATACTGTTCGTGTACACTACAGTGATGTGTCTACTGCTGAGTGGCACACAGAGTACTGTACGTGTACACTACAGTGATGTGTCTACCGCTGAGTGGCACACAGATTACTGTACGTGTAAACTACAGTGATGTGTCTACTGCTGAGTGGCACACAGAGTACTGTACGTGTACACTACAGTGATGTGTCTACTGCTGAGTGGCACACAGAATACTGTTCGTGTACACTACAGTGATGTGTCTACTGCTGAGTGACACACAGAGTACTGTACGTGTACACTACAGTGATGTGTCTACTGCTGAGTGGCACACAGTGTACTGTACGTGTACACTACATTGATGTGTGAACTGCTGAGTTGCACACAGAGTACTTTACGTGTACACTGCAGTGTTGTGTCTACTGCTGAGTGGCACACAGATTACTGTACGTGTACACTGCAGTGTTGTGTCTACTGCTGAGTGGCACACAGAGTACTGTACGTGTACACTACATTGATGTGTCTACTGCTGAGTGGCACACAGAGTACTGTACGTGTACACTACATTGATGTGTGAACTGCTGAGTTGCACACAGAGTACTTTACGTGTACACTACAGTGATGTGTCTACTGCTGAGTGGCACACAGAGTACTGTACGTGTACACTGCAGTGTTGTGTCTACTGCTGAGTGGCACACAGAGTACTGTACGTGTACACTACATTGATGTGTGAACTGCTGAGTTGCACACAGAGTACTTTACGTGTACACTGCAGTGTTGTGTCTACTGCTGAGTGGCACACAGATTACTGTACGTGTACACTGCAGTGTTGTGTCTACTGCTGAGTGGCACACAGAGTACTGTACGTGTACACTACATTGATGTGTCTACTGCTGAGTGGCACACAGAGTACTGTACGTGTACACTACAGTGATGTGTCTACTGCTGAGTGGCACACAGAGTACTGTACGTGTACACTGCAGTGTTGTGTCTACTGCTGAGTGGCACACAGAGTACTGTACGTGTACACTACATTGATGTGTCTACTGCTGAGTGGCACACAGAGTACTGTACGTGTACACTGCAGTGTTGTGTCTACTGCTGAGTGGCACACAGAGTACTGTACGTGTACCTACAGTGATGTGTCTACTGCTGAGTGGCACACAGAGTACTGTACGTGTACACTACAGTGATGTGTCTACTGCTGAGTGGCACACAGAGTACTGTACGTGTACACTACAGTGATGTGTCTACTGCTGAGTGGCACACAGAGTACTGTACGTGTACACTACAGTGATGTGTCTACTGCTGAGTGGCACACAGAGTACTGTACGTGTACACTACAGTGATGTGTCTACTGCTGAGTGGCACACAGAGTACGTACTGTACACTACAGTGATGTGTCTAACTGCTGAGTGGCACACAGATGTACTGTACTGTACACTACAGTGATGTGTGTACTGCTGATTGGCACACAGAGTACGGATGTCTAGGACGGTAGATTATTGTTAATAAATTGTCGAAGACATCTGCAATTGTAACCGAACTGCGCAAATTATTTGCCTACGAACAGTGAACCACAATTCGCCTCAAATTCAGACAGCAGCACAACAAATGTTTTCCACGTTGTACAACCCGGTGCTGAGCAAGCCGCCTGACAGTTTGCCCGCTAACCAGTGCACGTTGCACAGTACTTACCGACCAGGAACAGCAGTGCCAGTGCGGCGACAAGTAGGAGGCTCTGGATGGTCTTCATCTTGTGGCTAGAGGTTGGCTTTGACTGATACCGAGCTGCTTCGGAACCACATATATATAGCACTGTCGGCAGGTACTCATTAATTCCCCTAGAACGACGCCAACTGACGTCTGTGGGCGTAATTGCCGTAAGCACATGTAATTAGATATTTTTAAATCATGGTCACTTCAACAACTCTGCGCTCATTCTTTTATAATTTACGTATTTCGGTCCACATTTAGAAGAGCTTACTGATTTTTTAATCAATTAATATTAAGAATTTTAAGAATATCTAATGCCAAAATCTATCATCCTCTGTGTTTCAATATAAAGCGCCTAAGAAGATTTCAGATTACTTAAGTTTACTGCAAGTCAGTTCAAGTACAATAACACAAATCTCTGCTTACGATCTCTGCTATTGCTTAAAACAACAGAAAATGTATAACAAATATTTTAGATCATCCATTATTTCCACACTTTTATTTTGTGTAAATAACATTACACATCAAAAGTCTGCAAAACAGACTGTACCTTCAGTACAACATCACACGTCACTGCCAGCCATGTTGCATGTGTGGCGACACGGCACATGTGTAAGCTGTGCTGTCGGACTTGGATGAACACTTTGGAGGCTGTAACGTAATACTTACAGCGTTCTTGGAAAGGAAGTCATAAGAACAAAAATATCAGTGAAATCAGCCGTCTTCTGCGATGGAAGCCGTGTAGGCAGCTTGGTACACGCCGACGTTTCAAAGACACTTGCTCTCCAAATAATCAGCGGTGTGTCCTGTGCCGGCAGCAATATCCTCTAAAGTGTTGGCTCATATCTACCAGACTAGACGACATCACACCTTTATAGCCACCACAGTAGGAGCTTCAGATCTCGTAGACATCTGTATTTATTTTAAGGAAATTTCAAGCAGATGGCGGATGTACATCTACATTTAGACGAGCATTAACAGAAGACACCCTGTAGCATGTTGCCACGGACACGATCGATTGCTAACGGATCGTTCCGATTTCACATTCCTCTACTTAAGGAATACTAAGAGGTTAATGTGGTTAGACTACTGCGTGCTTGCACGGCAAGGTGTATAAAGGTAGCCACTTGCCTCTCACATTAGTGGCTAGCATTATATTCGAGAGCTACGATATGGACTCTTCATCGATGATTCCTTGATTGTTACACCAAACAAAGTGGTAAATTGACCTATAGAAGTGCTGACATTATGTTGAGCTCTGCTGTATTACATGCACAATCGTCAATTGTTTCTTCAACCTCAGCTCGCACTGCACAGTGAAACAGTTTGTCACAATCACAAAAATCATTTTTTCACAAACGTTGCGTAACTTGTAAATAATACAGTCCTTATAGATAATACAGTCCTTATAGATAATACAGCCCCTTCTCAACCACTATGTCAAATGTACATTAGTTTTGATTATTAAAAATGTTATCGATTTCTATAAACACAGGTGCAATCACTGTCGATTATTGTCGATTACTAACGACTAAGTAGACTCTTATCGACCCAGACGTGACTCACAGAATCACTCAGTCACCAAGTAATCACGTAAGGTGGAAGGAGCAATTAAGATGCTTTTTCTTATAAATGTGAAGTTTAAACGTGTTCAGAAGGACATCAGTAAACACTGACAACAGACTTTATTACAGTTTGGCGGCCTCTCAGTGTCCAGTGTACCTCCTTGCTAACCTGCTTTCATACGGAAAGTATGGCGTTTTATGAAGACAAGTCGTATTGCGAGTATAGCTTGCGACTGTGTTAACACAGCGCTCTTGTGGATGACAGTTCGTAGTTTGAACGTAGCAACAATATGGCGGTTAATATCGAGTTTGAAGTCGAGTTAGGGAAAATGATTTGAACACCAAAAGCAAATACGTTAACTCCTGCTCTTATATGCAAAGGTTGTACCTAAATTCGTCCCCTTTCAGTTCCGGAATCTGCAGTAGGCTCACGTCTGCAGCCTGAACTTCAGGACAGCTGAACTGCGTGATGATGTTGAAGGGCTGCAAATTGTTTTTTGGGTCACACACAGGGACGATAGGGGCACAGAGAAGGGCTTCTGAAATGACAATCACTGCCTTACCGAAATAAGATGGCTGTGCTTTGACACACGGAACAGTGGAAAAGAACTTTCACACGGCCAACACCGCCTGCAGGTTAGACAGCTGCACAATACATACATGGGCGTTGTACCGAAATATTGAAGGCGAGTGATGCGACACCAAAAACTCAAGCCGAGGAAGTAGAATAAATTAGTTACTGTCTTAATGGATAGCAGAATGAATTGAGGATTGGGACAGGGGAATTGTGAATGTATTGTTTTGTAACTGGAATTGCGAATGTATTGTTTTGTAATTGGAATTGTGAATGTATTGTTTTGTAATCGGAATTGAGCGGCATGGAAAAAGTCTAAGACGTTAGAAAAAAGTGTGGGACGGCCGATAAGACAACATGTGCGGTGTGTCAAGCATTGCTGTGGTAACACAAGGCGCTGCATATAGCCAGTAAGTTCTCACGTATGTGGGAGAATGAGGAGCTGCGAGTTATCAAGGAACGTGTTGCTGTGACAGCTTTTGTTATCTCAACTGTCTGCACAGAAATAACGTACAATTAACTGTGACATTGACCACATCACGTCACTCCGATATACAGTCGAATGCTTCCTACGTTTCCACACATGAGTCACTAAATTGTTAGGCTGACACACAAATCGTGGTCTAAACTTTACTGCATTATCACAATATGGCCTCTCCTTTAGACAGCCATATTTCTGTACTTCATTACATGACATCGTATCCCTGACACAATAACTCCACAATATCTTTCTCCAAATTCTGTGTCAGTGTGGCGCTTTGCAAAATCGCATAAGAATGAACAAAACACAATTCAAAAGACCTGACCTAAAAGTGCTACCAACTTCCACCTTGTAGTACGTCACATGCGTCGTAAAAGTGGATATCAGATGTCATACGTGGATAGGCTGAACCCGGTTTTTGAATCGTACCCAAAAGGAAAACTGCAAACACAAGAATGAGTGATGCCTGTCGTCCTCATCGCTGTCGGCGAGAACACTGGCACAATGTAAACGTCACAGCTGCATATAACGTCCACTGTGTGTTGGTTTCGAAGTTAAGACACTTTGAAGCTGTAAGACGTAAAGCGGTCTCGCTGTATCGAATTCCCACACGTATCTTGGCGACACAAATCACCGGCATATCATTACGTGTGTACAGCATAGCACAAAGTTGTACACTTAAATGTGTCCGTAATGATGTACAATTGTACAAACGGAGTTCCTCGAAAACCAAATCCCTAAGAATGACGACGTAGTGACGTCACATCCGCTCAAGCAAATGCAGATCTTCCGGTTTGGGAGACAACCAAAAAGCATGACTCAGATTCCTGAATTTCGATTTGTAGTCTGAAGGGCAGTCCGACTGCTGTTACTGAAAGTCAGTCCGACTGCTGTTACTGAAGGGCAGTCCGACTGCTGTTACTGAAAGTCAGTCCGACTGCTGTTACTGAAGGGCAGTCCGACTGCTGTTACTGAAGGGCAGTCCGACTGCAGTTACTGAAGGGCAGTCCGACTGCAGTTACTGAAGGGCAGTCCGACTGCTGTTACTGAAGGGCAGTCCGACTGCAGTTACTGAAGGTCAGTCCGACTGCTGTTACTGAAAGTCAGTCCGACTGCTGTTACTGAAGTTCAGTCCGACTGCTGTTACTGAAAGTCAGTCCGACTGCTGTTACTGAAGGGCAGTCCGACTGCTGTTACTGAAGGGCAGTCCGACTGCTGTTACTGATGGGCAGTCCGACTGCAGTTACTGAAGGGCAGTCCGACTGCAGTTACTGAAAGTCAGTCCGACTGCTGTTACTGAAGGGCAGTCCGACTGCTGTTACTGAAGGGCAGTCCGACTGCTGTTACTGAAGGGCAGTCCGACTGCTGTTACTGATGGGCAGTCGACGCAGTTACTCGAAAGGCATCCGACGCGTTACTGACGAATCGTCAGCAATCCCGACTCTGTTACTGAGGAGCAGCCGACTGCATGATACCTGAAGTTCAGTCCGACTGCTGTTACTGAAAGTCAGTCCGACTGCTGTTACTGAAGGCAGTCCGACTGCTGTTACTGAAGGTGCTAGTCCGACTGCGTTACTGAAGGCAGTCCGACTGCAGTTACTGAAGGGCAGTCCGACTGGCCATTGTTACGAAGGGCAGTCCGACTGCAGTTACTGAAGGCAGTCCGACTGCTGTTACTGAATGGGCAGTCCGACTGCTGTTACTGAAGGGCAGTCCGACTGCGTTACTGAAGGGCAGTCCGACTGCTGTTACTGAAGGGCAGTCCGACTGCAGTTACTGAAGGTCAGTCCGACTGCTGTTACTGAAGGCAGTCCGACTGCGTTACTGAAGGTCAGTCCGACTGCTGTTACTGAAGGGCAGTCCGACTGCTGTTACTGAAGGGCAGTCCGACTGCGTTACTGAAGGGCAGTCCGACTGCAGTTACTGAAGGGCAGTCCGACTGCGTACAGTCAGTCCATGCTGATGAGGGCAGTCCCGGACTGCATGTTACTGAAGGTCAGTCCGACTGCTGTTACTGAAGGCAGTCCGACTGCTGTTACTGAAGGCAGTCCGACTGCAGTTACTGAAGGCAGTCCGACGCTGTACTGAAGCAGTCCGACTGCTGTTACTGAAGGGCAGTCCGACTGCTGTTACTGAAGGTCAGTCCGACTGCTGTTACTGAAGGGCAGTCCGACTGCAGTTACTGAAGGTCAGTCCGATGCGTTACTGAAGGCAGTCGACTGCTGTTACTGAAGGGCAGTCCGACTGCAGTTACTGAAGGTCGTACCGACTGCTGTTACTGAAGGCAGTCCGACTGCGTTACTGAAGGTCAGTCCGACTGCTGTTACTGAAGGCAGTGCAGTCGACTGCTGTGTTACTGAAGGGCAGTCCGACTGCAGTTACTGAAGGTCAGTCCGACTGCTGTTACTGAAGTACCGATGTGATATGATGGAGTCGCGGCTATGTACTGAAGCGGATCGGCTGTTCAGCGCGGGGTTATGTGGAGTGACAATGTCATGCAGTCTGTCCATACTGTCATATATATACAGGAAATATTCAAAACATACAAATGATCACAGAGAAATAATGGAAGAAAATCACTTCCTTGGGGACACATGATTTAACAATAAGAAGATAGAAAACGAATGCACTCAGAAACGATTACAAAGAACAATAAACATTGAGGAACTGAGGAAAAAACGGAGGAAACATTACTTAAAGGAAAAGAAGAATACAATGCAGATATTCGCAAAGAAAAATACAATCATGGGAAGGAAATTGTAGCCTACAAACACCAAATAGTCCCTGGTAAATGCAGTTTATTCGCCTGCATCTGGAACATAAGAAACACCTCTTTGATGACAACTGTAAAGAAACAAGACAACACTACCAAAAAGCTTTATTGGAAACAATTAGCTACATGCTTGACTAATTTCATATCGGTAGATGAAGACAATGAAGACAATGAAGACAATCAACATCATAAACGAACTAGAAGTAAAACACGGGGCTTGGTAACACAGGATGACAGAGAATTCACCCAACAAGAAATTAAGGAAATATTAGAAAACATGAATCCAAAAAAGGCCCCTGGAAAAGACGGAATAAATAGCAAAATACTTCTTCAAGTGTTCAAAATACTCCCAAGATACGTAACAGCTATTTATAACAGTTGCCTAAAAAACGGATGCTTTCCAAAACAGTGGAAGAGAGCAAAAATAATACACATAGTGAAGCCTGGAAGAGACAGCAGCATGGAAGTGGCAAAATTCCGCCCAATTAGCCTCTTGAATACAGGGGCAAAAGTATTGGAAAAAGCGCTAATAAACAGAGTTATGCATTTTGTTTACTCAAAAGATTTGTTAAATGACAATCAAAACAGCTTTACCTCACAGAGAAGCACAGTGGATGCTTCAATGGCGGTAAAGATATTTGTGGAGGAAAGTCTACAAAACGGAGAGTTTGTGGTGTTAGTGAGCCTTGATGTACAGTATGTGGTGTTAGTGAGCCTTGATGTACAGTATGTGGTGTTAGTGAGACTTGATGTACAAGGAGCCTTTGATGGACAGTATGTGGTGTTAGTGAGCCTTGATGTACAAGGAGTCTTTGATGGACAGTAATGTGGTGTTAGTGAGCCTTGATGTAAAAGGAGTCTTTGATGGACAGTATATGTAGTGTTTACAGTGAGCTTTTGATGACAAAGGTAGAGCCTTTGATGGACAGATGAATGTGTTAGTGAGCCTTGATGTACAAGGAGCCTTTGATGGACAGTGTGTGGTGTTAGTGAGCCTTGATGTACAAGGAGTCTTTGATGGACAGTATGTGGTGTTAGTGAGCCTTGATGTACAAGGAGTCTTTGATGGACAGTATGTGGTGTATAGTGAGCCTACGATGTACAAGGAGTCTTTGATGGACAGTATGTGGTAGTTAGTGAGCCTTGATGTACAAGGAGTCTTTGATGGACAGTAGTGGGTGTTAGTGAGCCTTGATGTACAAGGAGTCTTTGATGGACAGTATGTGGTGTTAGTGAGCCTTGATGTACAAGGAGTCCTTTGATGGACAGTGTGTGGTGTTAGTGAGCCTTGATGTACAAGGAGTCTTTGATGGACAGTATGTGGTGTTAGTGAGCCTTGATGTACAAGGAGTCTTTGATGGACAGTATGTGGTGTTAGTGAGCCTCGATGTACAAGGAGTCTTTGATGGACAGTATGTAGTGTTAGTGAGCCTTGATGTACAAGGAGCCTTTGATGGACAGTATGTGGTGTTAGTGAGCCTTGATGTACAAGGAGTCTTTGATGGACAGTATGTGGTGTTAGTGAGCCTTGATGTACAAGGAGTCTTTGATGGACAGTATGTGGTGTTAGTGAGCCTCGATGTACAAGGAGTCTTTGATGGACAGTATGTGGTGTTAGTGAGCCTGATGTACAAGGAGTCTTTGATGGACAGTATGTGTGTTAGTGAGCCTCGATGTACAAGGAGTCTTTGATGGACAGTATGTAGGTGTTAGTGAGCCTCGATGTACAAGGAGTCTTTGATGGACAGTATGTAGTGTTAGTGAGCCTCGATGTACAAGGAGTCTTTGATGGACAGTATGTAGTGTTAGTGAGCCTCGATGTACAAGGAGTCTTTGATGGACAGTATGTAGGTGTTAGTGAGCCTCGATGTACAAGGAGTCTTTGATGGACAGTATGTAGTGTTAGTGAGCCTCGATGTACAAGGAGTCTTTGATGGACAGTATGTAGTGTTAGTGAGCCTCGATGTACAAGGAGTCTTTGATGGACAGTATGTAGTGTTAGTGAGCCTCGATGTACAAGGAGTCTTTGATGGACAGTATGTAGTGTTAGTGAGCCTCGATGTACAAGGAGTCTTGATGGACAGTAAGTTAGTGTTAGTGAGCCTGATGTACAAGGAGTCTATGATGGACAGTATGTAGTGTTAGTGAGCCTCGATGTACAAGGAGTCTTTGATGGACAGTATGTAGTGTTAGTGAGCCTCGATGTACAAGAAGTCTTTGATGGACAGTATGTAGTATTAGTGAGCCTTGATGTACAAGGAGTCTTTGATGGACAGTATGTAGTGTTAGTGAGCCTTGATGTACAAGGAGTCTTTGATGGACAGTATGTGGTGTTAGTGAGCCTTGATGTACAAGGAGTCTTTGATGGACAGTATGTAGTGTTAGTGAGCCTGATGTACAAGGAGTCTTTGATGGACAGTATGTGTGTTAGTGAGCCTTGATGTACAAGGAGTCTTGATGGACAGTATGTGGTGTTAGTGAGCCTCGATGTACATGGAGTCTTTGATGGACAGTATGTAGTGTTAGTGAGCCTTGATGTACAAGGAGTCTTTGATGGACAGTATGTGTGTTAGTGAGCCTTGATGTACAAGGAGCCTTTGATGGACAGTATGTAGTGTTAGTGAGCCTTGATGTACAAGGAGTCTTTGATGGACAGTATGTGGTGTTAGTGAGCCTCGATGTACAATGGAGTCTTTGATGGACAGTAATGAGTGTTAGTGAGCCTTGATTACAAGGAGTCTTTGATGGACAGTATGTGGTGTTAGTGAGCCTTGATGTACAAGGAGTCTTTGATGGACAGTATGTAGTGTTAGTGAGCCTCGATGTACAAGGAGTCTTTGATGGACAGTATGTGGTGTTAGTGAGCCTTGATGTACAAGGAGTCTTTGATGGACAGTATGTGGTGTTAGTGAGCCTCGATGTACATGGAGTCTTTGATGGACAGTATGTAGTGTTAGTGAGCCTTGATGTACAAGGAGTCTTTGATGGACAGTATGTGGTGTTAGTGAGCCTTGATGTACATGGAGTCTTTGATGGACAGTATGTGGTGTTAGTGAGCCTCGATGTACATGGAGTCTTTGATGGACAGTATGTAGTGTTAGTGAGCCTTGATGTACAAGGAGTCTTTGATGGACAGTATGTGGTGTTAGTGAGCCTTGATGTACAAGGAGTCTTTGATGGACAGTATGTGGTGTTAGTGAGCCTCGATGTACATGGAGTCTTTGATGGACAGTATGTAGTGTTAGTGAGCCTTGATGTACAAGGAGTCTTTGATGGACAGTATGTGGTGTTAGTGAGCCTCGATGTACATGGAGTCTTTGATGGACAGTATGTAGTGTTAGTGAGCCTTGATGTACAAGGAGTCTTTGATGGACAGTATGTGGTGTTAGTGAGCCTCGATGTACATGGAGTCTTTGATGGACAGTATGTGGTGTTAGTGAGCCTTGATGTACAAGGAGCTTTTGATGCGGCTTGGTGGCCGAGCATCTTGAATGCTTTGCGAGAATTTAATTGTCCACAAAACCTATACAATCTAGCAAAAAGCTACTCTAGTGAGAGATTAGCATTTTTATCGACCAGTAACATTAAACTAGAGAGGCAAGTAACCAAAGGATGCCCACAGGGGTCATGCTGCGGGCCTGGTTTTTGGAACATTCAATATAACACATTACTCAACTTAGACTACACAAGACATACAGAAACGATTGCGTTTGCAAATGACTTAATTGTATTAACGAAGGGGAAAAGTGCCCTTGAAGCCGAAAACTTCTCCAATGTAGAAATGAGAAAAATTGCTATATGGGCAAAAAACAATAAAATCAGATTTAATGAACAAAAGTCGAAAGTCCTGCTAATATCGAGGAAGAAACGGAAAGATAAATAAAAAATTAGCATCTTCCTGAACAATAAAGAACTGGAGCAAGTTGATCGAGTAAAGTACCTAGGTGTCATTATTGACAGCAAATTCCAGTTTGACGAGCACATTCAGTACACGACAGACCGGTGCACAAAACTAATCAATGCGCTATCAAAATCAGCCAGACTCAATTGGGGACTTGGCCCCGAGGCGCTAAGAATAATACACAAAGGAGCAATATTACCTTTATTGTCACATGCGTCTCCAGTATGGATAGAAGCACTAAAAAGGCAAAACAACTGCAGGAAATACAAAAAAGTGCAAAGACTTATTAACATAAAAATTGCTAAGGCTTACAGAACTACGTCTAGTGAAGCTCTGTGTGTTGTAACGGGTCTAACACCTATAGCTATTAAGATAAATGAAATAGCAACAGGATATAGAATTATAAAAACAGAAGATGCCAAAAAGACAGTGACATTGCTCTAAATTACAAGGATTGGCCCCATCCAGCAGACTTTGTAATGCCGGGAGAAAGCAAGGAAAGCAAGGAATACACAGTAGAGTGTTTACTGACGGGAGCAAATCTGACGAAGGTGTAGGATCAGGTACAGTAATGTTCATTAACAATATACCTGTGTACCAAATGCAATACAAGCTGGGAAATGGATGTTCTAACAATCAAGCAGAACAACTCGCAATTATGAAGGCACTTGAGAAAATGGTAGAACTAAAAGATATAGAAAGAACAGCAGTAATACATACTGACAGCAGTAAAACATACTGACAGCAGTAACACATACTGACAGCAGTAACACATACTGACAGCAGTAATACATACTGACAACAGTAATACATACTGACAGCAGTAATACATACTGACAGCAGTAATACATACTGACAGCAGTAATACATACTGACAGCAGTAATACATACTGACAGCAGTAATACTTACTGACAGCAGTAATATATATTGACAGCATTAATACATACTGACAGCAGTAATGCTTACTGACAGCAGTAATACTTACTGACAGCAGTAATACATACTGACAGAAGTAATACATACTGACAGCAGTAATACATACTGACAGCAGTAATACATACTGACAGCAGTAATACATACTGACAGCAGTAATACATACTGACAGCAGTAATACATACTGACAGCAGTAATATTTACTGACAGCAGTAATACATACTGACAGCAGTAATACATACTGACAGCAGTAATACATACTGACAGCAGTAATACATACTGACAGCAGGATTACGCTGGATTCCCTAAGGAATTCAAAGAACCGCAACTTTCTAATTGAAGAAATAAGACAGAAAATTAGAATATTACAAAGCAGAAATTGGTCTATAGACTTCGGATGGGTGACAGCTGATACAGCAATACACGGTAACGAACTTGCTGATCGCCTTGCCAAACAGGCAGCTCGACTGAGACAGCAGTAAGCTATAGCGAGGTTCCTACAACTGCGATAAAGCAAAAGTTAAGAAAAGAAAGCAGAGAAAAATGGGAAAGAGAATGGGAACAAATTACAAAAGGAATAAACACAAGACAGTACTTTCCAAATGTTAGCCAAAGGCTCGCAATAAAATTATCTATATCACCAAATTTCACAGCAATGTTAACAGGACATGGAAAACAGAAGGACTATTATCACCGATTCAAAATAACAGAGGATGCAGCGTGTATTTGTAACGGAGGAGATCAAACAATAGATCATTTGATATGGGATTGTTGGTTATTGAAGAAATAAAGGAACACATTAAGGAAAAGTATAATTACAAAAGGAGGAAGATGGCCGTTGAATAAACCGGAGTTGGTTCAATAATTCACTAAAGACTTTTACAATTTCTGTAATGCGATAGATTTTCAGAAGGTACAAAACACAAATATATAATGTAAATATTGTATATAGTATATATAGTATATGTGAAACAGTACTTATAGTATTGTAGAATAGAATCCAGGATATATTGAATTGTATAAAGATTTAAAAAGAACAGCTAAAACATGCAGTGTTACTGTTTGTAATGGAGCATGTTGAGTGTATGAATATAAAATGGGAAGGAGCAGATCTTGAGGCAGTCAGATTGCTGCTAAAATCGACGGCTCAATCCGACGTGTGACGTACCGACGTTAGAACTGCGGAACTGAAGTGTAACATTGTGCAGCTCACCGGGCAGTATAAACAGCAGGCTGTGTTTGTCAGTCGATAGTCACAGTTAGATGTGCTTTGTTTGTTTTGAGTATACAATGAGCAATTGTGAAGTACTATTTGTGCTATTGCTACGTGTATAGCGTAACGTTTGTACTTCTGCTTCTTCAAATATTTTTCTCTGATTGAGTATCGACAACAATGTAGCGCTTTATTCGCGATAAACTTCAGAGAACTTACGTGTCCATACTGGGATATGACACACACAGTTTGGGTCTCATAACGTTGAATTAAAACCTTACCTGTGTTCGTTAGTGTGTCTATCTGTCTTCTGTTGCATATCGTGTACCAATCAGTACGGTATTAAAAACGTGTACAATGGAAATGTCAGATTTGTCAGCATTTCAATGTAAAATTACTTTAACTATTTAAACTCCATTCCAAACTCTCGAAATCCGTTGAATGGAATAAGCTTTCTGTGTAATTACACGCTCTGCTGTGTAACCTATAAATAAGTACCGCTGATTTAAACAGCATTATATTTGGGATAAAGTAAGGTACAAAGTTTAAAGAAATATGTACAACATTAAACTTAATCAATAAGAGGGATTTTAAGGATAATTTTGTGTTCTTGTACTTGAACGACCTGCAGTGTAACGTACGGTATTGATATCATCTTAGGCACTTTACACTGAAACACAGAGCAAGATAGATTTTGACATTAGAAATTCTTAATATTGGGGCTTGAATTTCGTCCCTAAATTAATTGACTCATAATTCAATGAGCTGATTCTAAAATGTGAGACCGAAATACGTAAATTACAGAAGACTGTGGGCAGAGTTGTTGAAGTGACCATGAATTTAAAAATATCTAATTACATGTGTTTATCGGCAATTATGCCTACAGACGTCAGTTGGCGTCGGCTAGGGGAATTACTGAGTACCTGCAGACAGTGCTATATATATGTGGCTCCGAACGAGCTCGGTATCAGTCAAAGCCAACTTCTAGCCACAAGATGAAGACCATCCAGAGCCTCCTACTCGTCGCCACAATGGCACTGCTGTTCCTGGTCGGTAAGTACTGTGCAACGTGCACTGGCTTAGCGGCAAACTGTCAGGACGGCTTGCCTCAGCACCGGGTTGTACAATGTGGCACATTTGTTGTGCTGGTGTCTGAATTTCAGGCGAATTTTGATTCACTGTTCGAAGGCAAATACTTTTCGCAGTTCGGTTACAATTGCAGATGTCTTAGACAACATTACTAACACAAATAATCTTCCGACATAGACATTTTGTACACTATGTGCCACTCAGCAGTTGACACAACACTGTAGTGTACACGTACAGTAATCTGTGTGCCACTCAGCAGTAGACACTTCACTGTAGCGTACACGTGCAGTATTCTGTGTGCCACTCAGCAGTACACACATCAATGTAGTGTACACGTACAGTACTCTGTGTGCCACTCAGCAGTAGACACATTACTGTAGTGTACACGAACAGTACTCTGTGTGCCACTCAGCAGTAGACACATTACTGTAGTGTACACGAACAGTACCTGTGTGCCACTCAGCAGTAGACACATCACTTTAGTTTACACGTACAGTACACTATGTGCCACTCAGCAGTAGACACATTACTGTAGTGTACACGTACAGTATTCTGTGTGCTACTCAGCAGTAGATACATCACTGTAGTGTACACGTACAGTACACTGTGTGCCACAAAGCAGCAGACACATCACTGTTGTGTACACGTACAGTAATCTGTGTGCCACTCAGCAGTAGACACTTCACTGTAGCGTACACGTGCAGTATTCTGTGTGCCACTCAGCAGTACACACATCAATGTAGTGTACACGTACAGTACTCTGTGTGCCACTCAGCAGTAGACACATCACTGTAGTGTACACGTACAGTAATCTGTGTGCCACTCAGCAGTAGACACTTCACTGTAGCGTACACGTGCAGTATTCTGTGTGCCACTCAGCAGTACACACATCAATGTAGTGTACACGTACAGTACTCTGTGTGCCACTCAGCAGTAGACACATTACTGTAGTGTACACGAACATTACTCTGTGTGCCACTCAGCAGTAGACACATTACTGTAGTGTACACGAACAGTACTCTGTGTGCCACTCAGCAGTAGACACATCACGGTAGTGTACACGTACAGTACACTGTGTGCCACTCAGCAGTAGACACATTACTGTAGTGTACACGTACAGTATTCTGTGTGCCACTCAGCAGTAGATACATCACTGTAGTATACACGTACAGTACACTGTGTGCCACAAAGCAGCAGACACATCACTGTTGTGTACACGTACAGTACTCTGTGTGCCACACAGCAGTAGACACATCACTGTAGTGTACACGTACAGTACTCTGTGTGCCACTCAGCAGTAGACACATCACTGTAGTTTACACGTACAGTACTTTGTTTGCCACACAGCAGTACACACATCACTGTAGTGTACACGTACAGTACTCTGTGTGCCACTCAGCAGTACACACATCACTATAGTGTACACGTACAGTACTCTGTGTGCCACTCAGCAGTAGACACATCACTGTTGTGTACACGTACAGTACTCTGTGTGCCACTCAGCAGTAGACACATCACTGTAGTGTACACGTACAGTACTCTGTGTGTCACTCAGCAGTAGACACATCACTGTAGTTTACACGTACAGTACTCTGTGTGCCACACAGCAGTACACACATCACTGTAGTGTACACGTACAGTAATCTGTGTGCCACTCAGCAGTAGACACATCACTGTAGTGTACACGTACAGTACTCTGTGTGCCACACAGTAGTACACACGTCACTGTAGTGTACACGTACAGTACACTGTGTGACACTCAGCAGTAGACACATCACTGTAGTGTACACGTACAGTACTCTGTGTGCCACTCAGCAGTACACACAACACTGCAGTGTGCACGTACAGTACTCTGTGTGCCACTCAGCAGTTCGCACATCACTGCAGTGTACACGTACAATACTCTGTATGCCACTCAGCAGTACACACATCACTGTAGTGTACACGTACAGTACTCTGTGTGCCACTCAGCAGTAGACACATCACTGTAGTGTACACGTACGGTACTCTGTGTGCCACACAATAGTACACACATCACTGTAGTGTACACGTACAGTACTCTGTGTGACACTCAGCAGTAGACACATCAA
Source organism: Reticulitermes speratus (assembly GCA_021186555.1). Lineage (NCBI taxonomy): Eukaryota > Metazoa > Arthropoda > Insecta > Blattodea > Rhinotermitidae > Reticulitermes > Reticulitermes speratus. Next base: position 26,075,862 of record JAJKFL010000010.1, read on the forward strand.
TGTAGTGTACACGTACAGTACTCTGTGTGCCACTCAGCAGTAGACACATCACTGTAGTGTACACGTACAATATTCTGTGTGCCACTCAGCAGTACACACATTACTGTAGTGTACACGTACAGCACTCGGTGTGCCACTCAGCAGTTCACACATCACTGCAGTGTACACGTACAGTACTCTGTGTGCTACTCAGCAGTAGACACATCACTGTAGTGTACACGTACAGTACTCTGTGTGCCACTCAGCAGTACACACAACACTGCAGTGTACACGTACAGTACTCTGTGTGCCACTCAGCAGTTCACACATCACTGCAGTGTACACGTACAGTACTCTGTGTGCCACTCAGCAGTTCACACATCACTGCAGTGTACACGTACAGTACTCTGTGTGCCACTCAGCAGTAGACACATCACTTTAGTGTACACGTACAGTACACTATGTGCCACTCAGCAGTACACACATCACTGTAGTGTACACGTACAGTACTCTGTGTGCCACTCAGCAGTCACACATCACTGCAGTGTACACGTACAGTACTCTGTGTGCCACTCAGCAGTACACACATCACTGCAGTGTACACGTACAGTACTCTGTGTGCCACTCAGCAGTACACTCATCACTGTAGTGTACACGTACAGTACTCTGTGTGCCACTCAGCAGTCACACATCACTGCAGTGTACACGTACAGTACTCTGTGTGCCACTCAGCAGTACACACATCACTGTAGTGTACACGTACAGTACTCTGTGTGCCACTCAGCAGTCACACATCACTGCAGTGTACACGTACAGTACTCTGTGTGCCACTCAGCAGTACACACATCACTGTAGTGTACACGTACAGTACTCTGTGTGCCACTCAGCAGTACACACATCACTGCAGTGTACACGTACAGTACTCTGTGTGCCACTCAGCAGCTACACACATCACTGTAGTGTATACGTACAGTAATCTGTGTGCCACTCAGCAGTCTCACATCACTGCAGTGTACACGTACAGTACTCTGTGTGCCACTCAGCAGTACACACATCACTGTAGTGTACACGTACAGTACTCTGTGTGCCACTCAGCAGTACACACATCACTGCAGTGTACACGTACAGTACTCTGTGTGCCACTCAGCAGTTCACACATCACTGCAGTGTACACGTACAGTACTCTGTGTGCCACTCAGCAGTACACACATCACTGCAGTGTACACGTACAGTACTCTGTGTGCCACTCAGCAGTACACACATCACTGTAGTGTACACGTACAGTACTCTGTGTGCCACTCAGCAGTACACACATCACTGCAGTGTACACGTACAGTACTCTGTGTGCCACTCAGCAGTACACACATCACTGTAGTGTACACGTACAGTACTCTGTGTGCCACTCAGCAGTACACACATCACTGCAGTGTACACGTACAGTACTCTGTGTGCCACTCAGCAGTACACACATCACTGTAGTGTACACGTACAGTACACTGTGTGCCACTCAGCAGTAGACACATCACTGTAGTGTACACGTACAGTACTCTGTGTGCCACTCAGCAGTAGACACATCACTGTAGTGTACACGTACAGTACTCTGTGTGCCACTCAGCAGTAGACACATCACTGTAGTGTACACGTACAGTACTCTGTGTGCCACTCAGCAGTACACACATCACTGCAGTGTACACGTACAGTACTCTGTGTGCCACTCAGCAGTACACACATCACTGCAGTGTACACGTACAGTACTCTGTGTGCCACTCAGCAGTACACACATCACTGCAGTGTACACGTACAGTACTCTGTGTGCCACTCAGCAGTACACACATCACTGTAGTGTACACGTACAGTACTCTGTGTGCCACTCAGCAGTCACACATCACTGCAGTGTACACGTACAGTACTCTGTGTGCCACTTAGCAGTACACACATCACTGCAGTGTACACGTACAGTACTCTGTGTGCCACTCAGCAGTACACTCATCACTGTAGTGTACACGTACAGTACTCTGTGTGCCACTCAGCAGTCACACATCACTGCAGTGTACATGTACAGTACTCTGTGTGCCACTCAGCAGTACACACATCACTGTAGTGTACACGTACAGTACTCTGTGTGCCACTCAGCAGTCACACATCACTGCAGTGTACACGTACAGTACTCTGTGTGCCACTCAGCAGTACACACATAACTGTAGTGTACACGTACAGTACTCTGTGTGCCACTCAGCAGTACACACATCACTGCAGTGTACACGTACAGTACTCTGTGTGCCACTCAGCAGTACACACATCACTGTAGTGTACACGTACAGTAATCTGTGTGCCACTCAGCAGTCACACATCACTGCAGTGTACACGTACAGTACTCTGTGTGCCACTCAGCAGTACACACATCACTGTAGTGTACACGTACAGTACTCTGTGTGCCACTCAGCAGTACACACATCACTGCAGTGTACACGTACGGTACTCTGTGTGCCACTCAGCAGTACACACATCACTGCAGTGTACACGTACAGTACTCTGTGTGCCACTCAGCAGTACACACATCACTGCAGTGTACACGTACAGTACTCTGTGTGCCACTCAGCAGTACACACATCACTGTAGTGTACACGTACAGTACTCTGTGTGCCACTCAGCAGTACACACATCACTGCAGTGTACACGTACAGTACTCTGTGTGCCACTCAGCAGTACACACATCACTGTAGTGTACACGTACAGTACTCTGTGTGCCACTCAGCAGTAGACACATCACTGTAGTGTACACGTACAGTACTCTGTGTGCCACTCAGCAGTAGACACATCACTGTAGTGTACACGTACAGTACTCTGTGTGCCACTCAGCAGTAGACACATCACTGTAGTGTACACGTACAGTACTCTGTGTGCCACTCAGCAGTACACACATCACTGCAGTGTACACGTACAGTACTCTGTGTGCCACTCAGCAGTACACACATTACTGCAGTGTACACGTACAGTACTCTGTGTGCCACTCAGCAGTACACACATCACTGCAGTGTACCGCACAGTACGTTTGCTGTTCTGCCGTTAGCACATGTCACATGTAACTGTATCAAGTGTCCTGTCCTTCCGTCAGACCACAATGCAATGCAGACGAAGTTTGCTGCACTCTCTGGTGTTTGGTACGATATGACAATTTCAGTTGCAGGCCAACAAATATGGTGCCTTTCGCACGGATATCTTTATGTACACTGAATTAACAAAATAAGTTCTTCCTTAGTTTTGAAGTTTATTTGTGAAACATTTGGTAACTGTGACCCTGCACAGAAGAACGGAGATATTTTGAAAACTGTGTTGCAGAGAAATATTTTCACTTTGATTCGTATCTGCTTGTGCAAACGTCAACATAATTTTACAAAATTTACGACTGTACTCTTTATGAAAAATGACACGATTGCATTTTATGACCTGTACATTTTCCCCTAATGTGTCATTACAATGTCTGTATAAGTGTTTGTGGTGACAGTTATCACAGTTGTGTTTCGATGTCAAGTATATGTGCTATCTGCACTGGGCACTTACTGTATATACAGGTCTTATAATTGTGGCTAAATTATATGTAGCTTATATACTAATACGATACATTTGCATGTGCATTAGACATTCTAATTATTTTGAAAGGAAACGAAACAAAAATTTGACTACATCAACTTGTTGAGCTAAACTTTCTCTTCAAGCTATTAATTTTCAAGATAGCTAAAAGTCCCCTGTATATTACACCAACCAATTGCTCACTCTCACGTTCACAACGCCCCCCCCAGTTTCCCCTTTCCTGGACCATACAAATCGGCACACAAAATGCCATCGCCGTTGCTTAAGCAAATTTGAACCTTATCAATCCAACCACGACATATTTGTTCCAAGCTGTACATTTCCATCGAATTTGTATACAGAAATTTTCGGGTCTATTTCCTCTTCACTAACCCGAAATGCTGTATACTGACATCAGTATCTAAGTGTCCAAATGACACTGAATAACATTTCGTAACTTTTCCACTATCTTGTCACTATCCTGTCACTATCCTGTCACTATCCTGTCACTATCCTGTCACTATCCTGTCACTATCCTGTCACCATCCTGTCACTATCCTGTCACTATCCTGTCACTATCCTGTCACTATCCTGTCACTATCCTCTCACAATCCTGTCACCATCCTGTCACTATCCTGTCACTATCCTGTCACTATCCTGTCACTATCCTCTCACTATCCTGTCACTATCCTGTCACTATCCTGCCACTATCCTGTAACCATCCTGTCACTATCCTGTCACTATCCTGTCACTATCCTGTCACTATCCTGTCACTATCCTCTCACAATCCTGTCACCATCCTGTCACTATCCTGTCACTATCCTGTCACTATCCTGTCACTATCCTCTCACTATCCTGTCACTATCCTGTCACTATCCTGCCACTATCCTGTAACCATCCTGTCACTATCCTGTCACTATCCTGTCACTATCCTGTCACTATCCTGTCACTATATCTCTGCTCAGCACAACAACTGTTCACACTGCATGTAACAGCATCACATGTGACATGTGTTGACAGTTATCACAGTTGTGTTTCGATGTCAAGTATATGTGCTATCTGCACTGGGCACTTACTGTCTATACAGGTCTTATAATTGTGGCTAAATTATATGTAGCTTATATACTAATACGATACATTTGCATGTGCATTAGACATTCTAATTATTTTGAAAGGAAACGAAACAAAAATTTGACTACATCAACTTGTTGAGCTAAACTTTCTCTTCAAGCTATTAATTTTCAAGATAGCTAAAAGTCCCCTGTATATTACACCAACCAATGGCTCACTCTCACGTTCACAACCCCCCCCCAGTTTCCCCTTTCCTGGACCATACAAATCGGCACACAAAATGCCATCGCCGTTGCTTAAGCAAATTTGAACCTTATCAATCCAACCACGACATATTTGTTCCAACCTGTACATTTCCATCGAATTTGTATACAGAAATTTTGTATTCTCTTTCCCCTTCACTGACCCGAAATGCTGTGTACTGACAGCAGTAAAAATGTGTCCAAATGACACTGAATAACATTTCGTAACTTTTCAATTTCCTGTCACTCGTAACTATATCTCTGCTCAGCACAGCAACTGTTCACACTGCATGTAACAGCATCACAAATTGCATTTATTTACAGATATCGGCAGCAGCGCGCCTGAACCACAACTCGGCGGTCTACCAATCGTCGGCGGTCTTCCTGTTGCCCTTCCTCTAAATCTGACCGCGATCCTTAGTGAGTTAGGTTTAGGAGGGCGGTAATCATCTGCTCCTACCTAAACTACCGACATGTCTCCCCTATATGACCCACCACATCGCTCTGTTCCCGGACAAATCTCGTACAGTGCCGTCGTGTCAGCCTTCAGCATCACACAGCAAGCAGTCAGCTGTCAGTACCGCCACAACACAACTCGTGTCAGCCTTCAGCATCACACAGCAAGCAGTCAGCTATCAGTACGGCCACAACACATCAACAAACACGTTTAACTGTCTTCACGGCACAGCACAAGGTGTCGCACTGACCGAGCGCTGCACTTGATTTGAACGACGGCAAACTGTTGTATGTGGATGTAAACAGACTGTTTTAACGCACTGTAAACTTTACTACGCACAATTAGCACAATGTATACATTCTTATGCACACTGCACTGAATAAATTGTGAAGCACTGCAAATGATGCAGCTTGTTACTTATTTAAAGACGACGTTCCAGCTACATGTGTCCTGACAGTTGTGTTTCCTTCACCTCCACCGACACCCCTGCCCTCTGTGTCTCACTGTCAATTTCGTTAAACAAAAGACCCACTGACAAGCCGCTCAAGGCCGATGTCCTTGACACTGACACACAGCCACTGTCTGCATTCCAGCTACTCAAGCAGCCAGTGTGTCGCGAACACGGACATGTGGGATTTTTGGTTTCATCACCGTCACACTGAACACAGTGCGGTACAAATTCAGTTCTCTACAAGCCATGAGGGCGTATGGAGGTGATGAGTCACAACTTCAGTGTTTCTCAATCTCACCAATATGTGAAATTGTGTGGTCAATTTTGCACCCAGGGCAAAACCCCCTGTACACACTGAAACAGGATCCTTAATGGCGCCAAAGTCTGTCTGGAACTTTATGGCTGGCCAGCTGGCTGGATTGGTTAGTTTAGATTGTTTCATTGGTTTGTTAGTTATTCGGTCGTTCGGTCAGTCAGTTTGTCAATCAGTCAGCCAGCCAGCCAAAGGAATATTTCAGCTTGACTACACCTTTGAATATCCGGACACGTCAGAGCAGAAACACCAGCATGACGGACAATTGGACATAAAAAGGAGCTTCATCTTATGTCCGTCTTACCCACTATTGCTCCGTCCATGCTTCGAGTTTCTACTACAGAAATGATCGAGTTATAGCAGAGTCAACACTTGACTCTGCTTTCGGTAACAGTGCTAGGGCCGGTATAATGCTCGTCACGTGGTTCAGGTTTATCTGTTGTTTGGTTGGTTAGTGAGTTAGTCAGCTGCTCAGTCAGTCAGCCAGTCAGTCAGTAATTCAGCCCCAATATGCAGGTCTTCGTGACATTTTCTTGAGGGCAGTCAAATTAAAACTGCTTAAGTATAAGTTTTAAACTCTCTTAACTTCAAAAGTTACAGTTTCTCACCAAGCATTAGAGGACCCTAGGTCCATCTGCACTATCTAACATCCCTCAGTTCAAATCCACAAACCTCCTACCTCCTGAACGTAAATACCATACATTAAGCGATTTTTAGAAACACTTTACAAATCCGTCGCATTTCATATTTACACCCTGAAGAGCCTCTGCGCTGTCTAGACGCTGCTACTAACGCCACCGACTGCCAACGTCGGTTCTGCACAAAACCGTGTCATGTTATAACCCGTTTATCCAACCGCGCGACTGCAGTGCTGGAGGTCTCTATTGGCCCTTCTATACAGCGCAGATACTCGTCTGAGGCCGACCTGGTCACATTCAAGTTGATATCCCAGCATATGGTACAAGGCTGCAGTCAGCGTATCCACTTTCCCAGCCTGTATTCCGCTGACACGTTAGCACGGCGTGTGGCAGTTCTGTCGACGTATAACGAAACTTGTCACGTTAGCAGTAATTATGTTACAGTAAGGCATGTAGCTGTATGTTTAAGAATTCAGTACTTTTTCAGCTCTTTCTGATTTCCGGTCTATCACACCGTTACAGATATCAGAAGGGAAATTACAGGTGTTGCTAAAAGCTGATTATAAAACGAACTGTCAGTAGCAGAAAGGGAGGTAAAAGTAATGAAACATGTTGCTGCAAAACAGCGTTTTTATCCATTTAGAGTCCACGCCGCAGTAACTGGCATATATAGAGTTACGGACTGTCAGGTGTTGGGAAACAGCGGCAGTAACTGGCATATATAGAGTTACGGACTGTCAGGTGTTGGGAAACAGCGGCAGTAACTGGCATATATAGAGTTACGGACTGTCAGGTGTTGGGAAACACCGGCAGTAACTGGCATATATATAGTTACGGACTGTCAGGTGTTGGGAAACAGCGGCAGAACTTGCTGCGGTGACTTGGAGGTAGAGGTTACTTGTCAGGGGGGAGTTTGAGGAGACAATGGTAGGAGGAAACGGGAGAAGTAACAGGATGGTGCGGCGACTTGTGGTGTGCGAGGTGCGTCGTGTAATTTATCGGTGCCATCATGATCATCAGCATCACGCTCTGCAGACCTGCACACCGGAGACACAGTGTCCAGTCTGATCGCCCAGTAAGATCCTCCACGTCGCAGAAGCAAATTTGTTTTGCCCCATGACGCAACAGCCCCTTGGGGGCCAAGGCCTCCTCATTATCGAGGCTTCACGATCACACTCACACACAACACACTCGATAGGACTCCTCTGGAAGAGTGATCAGCTCGTCGCAGAGACCTCTACCTGACAACACACAACACTCACAACAGACAGACATCTATGCCCTCGACAGGATTCGAAACCATAATCCCAGCAAGTGAGTTGCCGGAGATCCACGACTTAGACCGCGCGGCCACTGGGATCGGCTGGAGAAGCAAATAGTGAGACACATTTTGTTAAATTGTCAGTTGCCATGGTCACACGTAGTCTACAAAAGTAGCGTTGGTAGAGTGACTGACTAGGAAAATGAAGTAGTCAAACAGAACCCTGTTTCATTGGTACTTTGTTCACCACAAATCCCACATAGACTGGCCTAGGAGTGAATCCGGGCTTCTGCGGTAAAATGTCTGCCTGAACCGTACCAATAACGAGAATAATAATTAAATATATCTGAATGAAATAACGAAATCTGCGGTCTTCTGTGGAATTACGTGGCGTCGTGTGGTGATTGTTTATCGACGTTTCGGGACAACGTATCTCTTGACCCGTGAAGATGGGACCGATACGTTGTCCCGAAACGTCGATAAACAATCACCACACGACGCCACGTAATACCTCAGAAGAACGCAGATTTCATCAACATCGCGACGGAAGCCTGAAATCATGAATGAAATAATGTATAAAATGACGGACTGGACATGCGTCGGTAGTAACACGGCAATGAGGAACGTCTTCACGTTCTGAGCAATTGTCAGCTTCTCAATAAGTGTTGTAGACACTGTCGACCTTCAAATACGTGGCAAACTTGCAGCAACGCCTTAGAAGACAGTGACTTCTCGGGCAGCTGTGCAATGCGGGATGCTTCGAAACCCTGCGCTCAACACAGAGAGACTTCGCATGCTTGTTGCTATCTGAGCTGTCAGCTAAGAGGCAACGGTCTGTCTGCCTCGGTACGTGTCGTTTATGTCTTGTCGTGTATCAAGACTTCAAGCGAGGGATTTAGGTGAACAGAGCGGTGCATAGCAGAAGCGTGTTGGTGCAATTCACTGATGTTTGTTCTTGCATCCAAGCAATAGAGTGCTGTTAAGCTGCTTGGCTATTGAAGAGGCGGCAAGCTGTTATAACATTGCTTTAGAATCACTACTGAAGACAGTCTGAGTCATGGCTTTGCTTGTTCAACTTAGTCCTTGGGAAGATGCTTGCTATATGTTATAAGTAGACCGATAGATAGCGTGCTTTGACATTCACCAATTCTACGTTCTGCCCACACAGTGTATTTTGTTTTGTGTGGATCTCAGAACAAACAGCGATTATTTCACTGTACAACATTAACTGACTGGTTTGTATAACTGAGACGGAGTGTGCTTACTGCGCGGTACGGACTGTATTTGTGTGTTTTGTGTGGATATCAGAACAAAAGCGATTATTTCACTGTACAACATTAACTGACTGGTTTGTATAACTGAGACGGTGTGTGTTTACTGCGCGGTACGGACTGTATTTATGTGTTTTCTGTGGATCTCAGAACAAACAGCGATTATTTCACTGTACAACATTAACTGACTGGTTTGTATAACTGAGACGGAGTGTGTTTACTGCACGGTACGGACTGTATTTATGTGTTTTGTGAGGATCTCGGAACAAACAGCGATTATTTCACTGTACAACATTAACTGACTGGTTTGTATAAATGAGACGGAGTGTGTTTACTGCGCGGTAAGGACTGAATTTATGTGTTTTGTGTGGATCTCAGAACAAACAGCGATTATTTCACTGTACAACATTAACTGACTGGTTTAAATAAATGAGACGGAGTGTGTTTACTGCGCGGTACGGACTGTATGTGTTTTGTGTGGATCTCAGAACAAACAGCGATTATTTCACTGTACAACATTAACTGACTGGTTTGTATAAATGAGACGGAGTGTGTTTACTGCGCGGTACGGACTGTATTTATGTGTTTTGTGTGGATCTCAGAACAAACAGCGATTATTTCACTGTACAATATTAACTGACTGGTTTGTATAACTGAGACGGAGTGTGTTTACTGCGCGGTGCGGACTGTATTTATGTGTTTTGTGAGGATCTCGGAACAAACAGCGATTATTTCACTGTACAACATTAACTGACTGGTTTGTATAAATGAGACGGAGTGTGTTTACTGCGCGGTACGGACTGTATTTATGTGTTTTTGTGTGGATCTCAGAACAAACAGCGATTACTTCACTGTACAACATTAACTGACTGGTTTGTATAACTGAGACGGAGTGTGTTTTACTGCGCGGTACGGACTGTATTTATGTGTTTTGTGTGGATCTCAGAACAAACAGCGATTATTTCACTGTACAGCATTAACTGACTGGTTTGTATAACTGAGACGTAGTGTGTTTACTGCGCGGTACGGACTGTATTTATGTGTTTTGTGTGGATCTCAGAACAAACAGCGATTATTTCACTGTACAGCATTAACTGACTGGTTTGTATAACTGAGACGTAGTGTGTTTACTGCGCGGTACGGACTGTATTTATGTGTTTTGTGTGGATCTCAGAACAAACAGCGATTATTTCACTGTACGGCATTAACTGACTGGTTTGTATAACTGAGACGGAGTGTGTTTACTGCGCGGTACGGACTGTATTTATGTGTTTTGTGTGGATCTCAGAACAAACAGCGATTATTTCACTGTACAACATTAACTGACTGGTTTGTATAACTGAGACGGAGTGTGTTTACTGCGCGGTATGGACTGTATTTATGTGTTTTGTGTGGATCTCAGAACAAACAGCGATTATTTCACTGTACAGCAGTAACTGACTGGTTTGTATAACTGAGACGGAGTGTGTTTACTGCGCGGTACGGACTGTATTTATGTGTTTTGTGTGGATCTCAGAACAAACAGCGATTATTTCACTGTACAACATTAACTGACTGGTTTGTATAACTGAGACGTAGTGTGTTTACTGCGCGGTACGGACTGTATTTATGTGTTTTGTGTGGATCTCAGAACAAACAGCGATTATTTCACTGTACAACATTAACTGACTGGTTTGTATAACTGAGACGGAGTGTGTTTACTGCGCGGTACGGACTGTATTTATGTGTTTTGTGTGGATCTCAGAACAAACAGCGATTATTTCACTGTACAGCAGTAACTGACTGGTTTGTATAACTGAGACGGAGTGTGTTTACTGCGCGGTACGGACTGTATTTATGTGTTTTGTGGGATCTCAGAACAAACAGCGATTATTTCACTGTACAACATTAACTGACTGGTTTGTATAACTGAGACGGAGTGTGTTTACTGCGCGGTACGGACTGTATTTATGTGTTTTTGTGGATCTCAGAACAAACAGCGATTATTTCACTGTACAACATTAACTGACTGGTTTGTATAACTGAGACGGAGTGTGTTTACTGCGCGGTACGGACTGTATTTATGTGTTTTGTGTGGATCTCAGAACAAACAGCGATTATTTCACTGTACAACATTAACTGACTGGTTTGTATAACTGAGACGGGGTGTGTTTACTGCGCGGTACGGACTGTATTTATGTGTTTTGTGTGGATCTCAGAACAAACAGCGATTATTTCACTGTACAACATTAACTGACTGGTTTGTATAACTGAGACGGAGTGTGTTTACTGCGCGGTACGGATTGTATTTATGTGTTTTGTGTGGATCTCAGAACAAACAGCGATTATTTCACTGTACAGCAGTAACTGACTGGTTTGTATAACTGAGACGTAGTGTGTTTACTGCGCGGTACGATCACATGACCCTTACTCATGACGTCACCGCCCACACCTTTACCTTTATAAACTTCGTACGCAGTCTTATCCGTCTTTATTCTACGCCTTTTCCAATTTCTTCACCCTTGATGAAGGGACTGTTATGTTGTCCCGAAACGTCGGTACAGAACTACCACACAATCTGCGTAATGTCCCAGAAGAGCGCAGATCTCACGCACATTCTGCTGTTTCAGTGCAACATCAGACACTTTACATGAAGTCCTACGTACCACGTCGGTGCAAGTCGGTGCACCTCACCCTCTACATATATCTCGATACTCCCACCAGCAATTTGCAAAATATCAAACCAACACGTTGATCAGCCCGCTATAAACATACAAAACTGCCGCATCCACGTGTTGCCTCTGTTGAACCGCCGAGGTTGGAAACAGCTCGCTTTCAAAAATGTGTTTTTTGGAAGGTATTTTGTGCAGTGTTATAGAGTGTTTGTGTGATTAAAGTGTTGATTTTGTGTTCGTGACAAAGACGCTTTTTACGCTTACGCATGCGTATATATATATATATATGATTGTGTATTAATATATATATACAGTAGAACCGCGGTTATCCGAACTTCGCTTAACCGAAACTCGGGTTAACCGAAACGCTTTTTTTTTGTACGCGAGATGTTATCTAAATTAAATTGTTGCTGCCAGCCATGTTGCATGTGTGGCGACACGGCACATAGTTAAGCTGTGCTGTCGGACTTGGATGAACACTTTGTTGGCTGTAACGTAATACTTACAGCGTTCTTGGAAAGGAAGTCATAAGAACACAAATATCAGTGAAATTAGCCGTCTTCTGCGATGGACGCCCTTTAGGCGGGTCGATATAAGCCGACGTTTCAAAGACACTTGCTCACCAATTCATCAGCGGTGTGTCCTGTGCCGGCAGCAACCTCCTCTAAAGTGTTGGCTCATATCTACCAGACTATACGACATCACACCTTTATAGCCACCACAGTGGGAGCTTCAGATCTCGTAGACGTCTGTATTTATTTTAAGGAAGTTTCAAGCACAAGGCGGAAGTACATCTACATTTAGACGAGCATTAACAGAAGACACCCTGTAGCATGTTGCCACGGACACGATCGATTGCTAACGGATCGTTCCGATTTCACATTCCTCTACTTAAGGAATACTAAGAGGTTAACGTGGTTAGACTACTGCGGTGCTTGCACGGCAAGGTGTCTAAAGGTAGCCACTTGCCTCTCACATTAGTGTCTAGCATTATATTCGAGAGCTACGATATGGACTCTTCCATCGATGATCCCTTGATTGTTACACCAAACAAAGTGATAAATTGACCTATAGAAGTGCTGACATTATGTTGAGCTCTGCTGTATTACATGCACAATGGTCAATTATTTCTTCAACCTCAGCTCGCACTGCACAGTGAAACAGTTTGTCACAATCACAAAAATCATTTTTCCACAAACTTTGCGTAAATTATAGCTAATACAGTCCATATAGATAATACAGTCCTTATAGATAATACAGTCCTTATAGATAATAAGTCCTTATAGATAATAAAGTCCTTATAGATAATACAGTCCTTATAGATAATACAGTCCTTATAGATAATAAGTCCTTATAGATAATACAGTCCTTATAGATAATATAGTCCTTATAGATAATACAGTCCTTATAGGTAATACAGTCCTTATAGATAATACAGTCCTTATAGATATAACAGTCCTTATAGATAATACAGTCCTTACAGTTAATACAGTCCTTATAGACATAACAGTCCTTATAGATAATACAATCCTTATAGATAATACAGTCCATATAGATAATACAGTCCTTCACAACCACTATGTCAAATGTACATTAGTTTTGATTATTAAAAATGTTATCAATTTCTATAAACACAGGTGGAATCACTGTCGATTATTATCGATTACTAACGACTAAGTAGACTCCTATCGACCCAGACGTGACTCACAGAGTCACTCAGTCACCAAGTCATCACGTAAGGTGGAAGGAGCAATTAAGATGCTTTTTCTTATAAATGTGAAGTTTAAACGTGTTCAGAAGGACATCAGTAAACACTGACAGCAGACATTATTACAGGTTGGCGGCCTCTCAGTGTCCAGTGTACCTCCTTGCTAACCTGTTTTCATACGGAAAGTATGGCGTTTTATGAAGACAAGTCGTAAGGCGAGTGTAGCTTGCGACTGTGTTAACACAGCGCTCTTGTGGATGACAGTTCGTAGTTTGAACGTAGCAGCAATATGGCGGTTAATATCGAGTTTGAAGTCGAGTTAGGAAAAATGATTTGAACACCAAAAGCAAATTCCTTTAACTCCTGCGCTTATTTCCAAAGGTTGTACCTAAATTCGTCCCCTTTCAGTTGCGGAATCTGCAGTAGGCTCACGTCTGCAGCCTGAACTTCAGGACAGCTGAGCTGCGTGATGATGTTGAAGGGCTGCAAATTGTTTTTTGTGTCACAGACAGGGACGGTAGGGGCACAGACAGGAACGGTAGGGGCACACACAGGGACGGTAGGGGCACAGACAGGACGGTAGGGGCACACACAGGGACGGTAGGGGCACAGACAGGAGACAGGTAGGGGCATAGACAGGAACGGTAGGGGCATAGACAGGAACGGTAGGGGCACAGACAGGAACGGTAGGGGCACACACAGGACGGTAGGGGCACACACAGGAACGGTAGGGGCACAGACAGGAACGTAGGGGCATAGACAGGAACGGTAGGGGCATAGACAGGAACGGTAGGGGCACAGACAGGAACGGTAGGGGCACAGACAGGAACGGTAGGGGCACAGACAGGAACGGTAGGGGCATAGACAGGAACGGTAGGGGCAAGACAGGAACGGTAGGGGCACAGACAGGAACGGTAGGGGCACAGACAGGACGGTAGGGGCATCAGACAGGAACGGTAGGGGCATAGACAGGAACGGTAGGGGCAAGACAGAACGGTAGGGCACAGACAGGAACGGTAGGGGCACAGACAGGAACGGTAGGGGCATAGACAGGAACGGTAGGGGCATAGACAGGAACGGTAGGGGCACAGACAGGAACGGTAGGGGCAAGACAGGAACGGTAGGGGCATCAGACAGGAAACGGTAGGGGCATAGACAGGAACGGTAGGGGCATAGACAGGAACGGTAGGGGCATAGACAGGGAACGGTAGGGCCATAGACAGGAACGGTAGGGCACAGACAGGAGTAGGAACAGGAACGGTAGGGCAAGCCAGGAAAGTAGGGGCACAGACAGTGGGCTTCTGAAATGGCAATCACTGCCTTACCGAAATAATATGGCTGTGCTTTGTCTGACACACTGGAAACGTGGAAAAGAATTTCAAGGCAACACGCTGCAGGTTGACAGCTGCAATTATTTTACATGGGTTGTACCGAATATAATGAGATGATGAACTAACTAGCGAGAAGTGAATGAATTGTTATTGTCTTAATGGTGCAAATGAATTGTAATTGGACAGGAATTGGAATGTATTGTTTTGTAACTGGAATTGTGATATATTGTTTTGTAACTGGAATTGTGAATGTATTGTTTTGTAATTGGAATTGTGAATGTATTGTTTTGTAACTGGAATTGTGAATATATTGTTTTGTAACTGGAATTGTGAATGTATTGTTTTGTAATTGGAATTGTGAATGTATTGTTTTGTAATTGGAATTGTGAATGTATTGTTTTGTAATTGGAATTGTGAATGTATTGTTTTGTAATTGGAATTGTGAATGTATTGTTTTGTAACTGGAATTGTGAATGTATTGTTTTGTAATTGGAATTGTGAATGTATTGTTTTATAATTGGAATTGTGAATGTATTGTTTTGTAACTGGAATTGTGAATATATTGTTTTGTAACTGGAATTGTGAATGTATTGTTTTGTAATTGGAATTGTGAATGTATTGTTTTGTAATTGGAATTGTGAATGTATTGTTTTGTAATTGGAATTGTGAATGTATTGTTTTGTAATTGGAATTGTGAATGTATTGTTTTGTAACTGGAATTGTGAATGTATTGTTTTGTAATTGGAATTGTGAATGTATTGTTTTATAATTGGAATTGTGAATGTATTGTTTTGTAATTGGAATTGTGAATGTATTGTTTTGTAACTGGAATTGTGAATGTATTGTTTTGTAATTGGAATTGTGAATGTATTGTTTTGTAATTGGAATTGTGAATGTATTGTTTTGTAACTGGAATTGTGAATGTATTGTTTTGTAATTGGAATTGTGAATGTATTGTTTTGTAATTGGAATTGTGAATGTATTGTTTTGTAACTGGAATTGTGAATGTATTGTTTTGTAATTGGAATTGTGAATGTATTGTTTTATAATTGGAATTGTGAATGTATTGTTTTGTAATTGGAATTGTGAATGTATTGTTTTTGTAACTGGAATTGTGAATATACTGTTTTGTAATTGGCATTGTGAACGTATTGTTTTGTAACTGGAATTGTGAATGTATTGTTTTAATGGAATTGTGAATTATGTTTGTACTGAATGTGAATTGTATTTGTAACTGGAATTGTGAATGTATTGTTTTGTAACTGGAATTGTGAATGTATTGTTTTGTAACTTTGGAATTGTGAATGTATTGTTTTGTAACTGGAATTGTGAATGTATTGTTTTGTAACTGGAATTGTGAATGTATTGTTTTGTAACTGGAATTGTGAATGTATTGTTTTGTAACTGGAATTGTGAATGTATTGTTTTGTAATGAGATTAGAAGGAATTGTGAATGTATTGTTTTGTAACTGGAATTGTGAATGTATTGTTTTGTAACTGGAATTGTGAATGTATTGTTTTGTAATTGGAATTGTGAATGTATTGTTTTGTAATTGGAATTGTGAATGTATTGTTTTGTAATTGGAATTGTGAATGTATTGTTTTGTAACTGGAATTGTTGAATGTATTGTTTTGTAATTGGAATTGTGAATGTATGTTTTGTAATGGAATTGAATGTATTGTTTTGTAATTGGAATTGTGAATGTATTGTTTTATAATGGAATTGTGAATGTATTGTTTTGTAATTGGAATTGTGAATGTATTGTTTTGTAACTGGAATTGTGAATTATTGTTTTGTAATTGGAATTGTGAAGTATTTTTTGTAACTGGAATTGTGAATGTATTGTTTTGTAACTGGAATTGTGAATGTATTGTTTTAGTAACTTGGAAATTTGAATGTAATTAGTTTTGTAACTGAGGAAATGTGTGTAATGTGAATTGTATGTTGTAACATGGAATTGTGAATGATTGATTTTTTGTAACTGGAATTGGAATGTATTGTTTTGTAACTGGAATATGTGAATGTAATGTTTTGTAACTGGAATTGTGAATGTATTGTTTTGTAACTGGAATTGATGAATGTATTTTTGTAACTGGAATTGTGAATGTATTGTTTTGTAACTGGAATTGTGAATGATATTTGTTTGTAATGGAATGTGATATTTTGTAACTGAATTGGAATTATTGTTTTGTAACTGGAATTGTGAATGTATTGTTTTGTAACTGGAATTGTGAATGTATTTGTTTGTAGATTGTGAATGATGATGAATGTATTGTTTTGTAATGAATTGTGAATGTATGTTTTGTAACTGGAATTGTGAATGTATTGTTTTGTAACTGGAATTGTGAATGTATTGTTTTGTAACTGGAATTGTGAATGTATTGTTTTGTAACTGGAATTGTGATGTATGTTTGTAATGAATGTGAATGTATTGTTTTGTAACTGGAATTGTGAATGTATTGTTATGTAACTGGAATTTGAATGTTGTTTTGTAACTGGAATTGTGAATGTATTGTTTTGTAACTGGAATTGTGAATGTATTGTTTTGTAACTGGAATTGTGAATGTATTGTTTTGTAACTGGAATGTGAATGTATTGTTTTGTAACTGGAATTGTGAATGTATTGTATTGTAACTGGGAATGTGATGATTGTTTTGTAACTGGAATTGTGAATGTATTGTTTTGTAATGGAATTGTGAATGTATTGTTTTGTAACTGGAATTGTGAAGAATGTTTTGTAACTGGAATTGTGAAATATGTTTGTAACTGGAATGTGAAATATTTGTAAATGGAATGTGAATGTATGTTTGTACTGGAATGTAATGTATTGTTTGTAACTGGAATTAGGAAGTAATGTTCTTGAATATGGAATGTGAGTATGGTATTGGAATTGTGAAGATGTTTGTAATTGCATTGAGCACGATTCTAGACAAAAAGGAGCGCCGATAATACATGTCGTGCGTGAAGCATTCTGTGTCCAAGTTGCTGCAATTTGCCAGAATGCTCACGTAATGTGGAGAATAAGGACTGCGAGTTATCAAGGAACGTGTTGCTGTGACAGCTTTGTTATCTCACTGTCTGCACAGAATAACGTACAATTAACTGTGACAGTGACCACATCACGTCACACGAATACAGCTAAGCTTTCCCACTGTTCCACACATGAGTCACTAAATTGTTAGGCTGACACACAATCGCGTCTAAACTTACTGCATTATCACAATATGGCCACTCCTTCACACAGCCATATTTCTGTACTTCATTACATAACATCGTTTCCCTGACAGAATAACTCCACAATATCTTTCTTGAAATTCTATGTCAGTGTGGCGAATTGCAAAGTCGCATAAGAATGAACAAAACACAATTCAAAATCCTGACCTAAAACTGCTACCAACTTCCACCTTGTAGTACGTCACATGCGTCGTAAAAGTGGATATCAGCTGTCATACGTGGATAGGTTGGACCCGGTTTTTGAATCGGAACCAAAAGGAAAACTGCAAACACAAGAATGAGTGACGCCTGGCGTCCTCATCGCTGTCGGCGAGTTCACATTCACGATGTCAACGTCACATCTGGATATAACGTCCACTGTATGTTGGTTTCGAAGTTAAGACACTTTGAAGCTGTAAGACGTAAAGCGGTCTCGCTATACCGAATTCCCACACTTGGCTTGCAACACAAATCACCGGCATATCATTACGTGTGTACAGACAGCACAAAGATGTACACTTAAATGTGTCGTAAGGATGTACAATTGTACAAACGGAGTTCCTCGAAAACCAAATCCCTATGAACGACCACGTACAGACGTCACATCCGCTCAAACAAACGCAATTTTCCGGTTTGTGAGACAACCAACAAGCATCACTCAGTTTCCTGAATTTAGATTTGTAATCTGAAGGTCAGTCCGACTGCAGTTACTGAAGCTGCCGGATGTGATATGATTTGCGCTTGTAGGATATGTAGCATGCAGGGATCGCTGTTCAGGGCGGGGTTATGTGTAGTGACAATGTCATGCGGTTTGTCCATCCTGTCATTTATATACATACATAGAACACAATGTGAAGCGCACCGCAACATTACAGCGGGGGACTGGGAAGGAGCAGATCCTGAGGTGGTAAGATTGCTGTTAAAATCGACGGCGCAATCCGACGTGTGACGTACCGACGTTAGAACTGCGGAACTGAAGTGTAACATTGTGCAGCTCACCGGGCAGTATAAACAGCAGGCTGTGTTTGTCAGTCGATAGTCACAGTTAGATGTGCTTTGTTTGTTTTGAGTATACAGTGAGCAATTGTGAAATACTATTTTGTGCTATTGCTATGTTTATTGGCGTAACGTTTGTACTTCTGCATCTTCAAATATATTTCTACGGCAGAGTATCGAAGAGAATTCAGCGCTTCGTTTCGGATGAACTTCAGAGCACTTACATGTCCACACTGAATATGACACACACAGTTTGGGTCTCACAACGTTGAATTAAAACCTTACCTGTTTCGTTAGTGTGTCTGTCTGTCTTCTGTTGCATATCGTGTACCAAACAGTACGGTACTAAAAACGTGTACAGTGGAACGGTCAGATATGTCAGCATTTCAATGTAAAATTACTTTAACAATCTAAACTCCATTCCAAACCGTCGAAATCCGTTGAATGGAATAAGCTTTCTGTGTAATTACACGCTCTGCTGTGTAATGTATAAATAAGTACCGCTGATATAAACAGCATTATATTTGGGATAAAGTAAGGTACAAAGTTTAAATAAATATGTACTACATTAAACTTAATAAATAAGAGGGATTTTAAGGATAATTTTGTGTTCTTGTACTTGAACGACCTTGCAGTGTAACGTACGGTATTGATATCATCTTAGGCACTTTACATTGAAACACAGAGCAAGATAGATTTTGGCATTAGAAATTCTTAATATTGGGGCTTGAATTTCGTCCCTAAATTAATTGACTCATAATTCAATGAGCTGATTCTAAAATGTGAGACCGAAATACGTAAATTACAGAAGACTGTGGGCAGACTTGTTGAAGTGAACATGAATTTAAAAATATCTAATTACATGTGCTTACCGGCAATTATGCCTACGACGTCAGTTGGCGTCGTCTAGGGGAATTACTGAGTACCTGCAGACAGTACTATATATATGTGGCTCCGAACGAGCTCGGTATCAGTCAAAGCCAACTTCTAGCCACAAGATGAAGACCATCCAGAGCCTCCTACTTGTCGCCACATGGCACTGCTGTTCTTGGTCGGTAAGTACTGTGCAACGTGCACTGGCTTAGCGGGCAAACTGTCAGGACGGCTTGCCTCAGCACCGGGTTGTACAATGTGGCACATTTGTTGTGCTGTTGTCTGAATTTAGGCGAATTGTGGTTCACTGTTCGTAGGCAAATAATTTGCGCAGTTCGGTTTCAATAGCAGATGTCTTAGACCAATTTACTAACACAAATAATTTCCGACCTAGACATTCTGTACTCTGTGTGTCACTCAGCAGTAGACACATCACTGTAGTGTACACGTACAGTACTCTGTGTGCCACTCAGCAGTAGACACATCACTGTAGTGTACACGTACAGTACTCTGTGTGCCACTCAGCAGTACACACATCACTGTAGTGTACACGTACAGTACTCTGTGTGCCACTCTGCAGTAGACACATCACTGTAGTGTACACGTACAGTACACTATGTGCCACTCAGCATAAGACACATCACTGTAGTGTACACGTACAGTACACTGTGTGTCACTCAGCAGTAGACACATCACTGTAGTGTACACGTACAGTACTCTATGTGCCACTCAGCAGTAGACACATTAATGTAGTGTACACGTACAGTACACTGTGTGCCACTCAGCAGTAGACACATCACTGTAGTGTACACGTACAGTACTCTGTGTGCCACTCAGCAGTAGACACATCACTGTAGTGTACACGTACAGTACTCTATGTGCCACTCAGCAGTAGACACATTAATGTAGTTTACACGTACAGTACTCTGTGTGCCATTCAGCAGTAGACACTTCACTGTAGTGTACACGTACAGTACTCTGTGTGCCACTCAGCAGTAGACATATCACTATAGTGTACACGTACAGTACTCTGTGTGCCACTCAGCAGTACACACATCACTGTAGTGTACACGTACAGTACTCTGTGTGCCACTCAGCAGTAGACATATCACTATAGTGTACACGTACAGTACTCTGTGTGCCACTCAGCAGTAGACACATCACTGTAGTGTACACGTACAGTGCTCTATGTGCCACTCAGCAGTAGACACATTAATGTAGTGTACACGTACAGTACTCTGTGTGCCATTCAGCAGTAGACACATCACTGTAGTGTACACGTACAGTACTCTGTTTGCCACTCAGCAGTAGACATATCACTATAGTGTACACGTACAGTACTCTGTGTGCCACTCAGCAGTACACACATCACTGTAGTGTACACGTACAGTACTCTGTGTGCCACTCAGCAGTAGACATATCACTATAGTGTACACGTACAGTACTCTGTGTGCCATTCAGCAGTAGACACATCACTGTAGTGTACACGTACAGTACTCTGTGTGCCACTCAGCATTAGACACATCACTGCAGTGTACACGTACAGTACTCTGTGTGCCACTCAGCAGTACACACATCACTGTAGTGTACACGTACAGTACTCTGTGTGCCACTCAGCAGTAGACACATCACTGTAGTGTACACGTACAGTACTCTGTGTGCCACTCAGCAGTACACACATGACTGTAGTGTACACGTACAGTACTCTGTGTGCCACTCTGCAGTAGACACATCACTGTAGTGTACACGTACAGTACACTATGTGCCACTCAGCATAAGACACATCACTGTAGTGTACACGTACAGTACACTGTGTGTCACTCAGCAGTAGACACATCACTGTAGTGTACACGTACAGTACTCTATGTGCCACTCAGCAGTAGACACATTAATGTAGTGTACACGTACAGTACACTGTGTGCCACTCAGCAGTAGACACATCACTGTAGTGTACACGTACAGTACTCTGTGTGCCACTCAGCAGTAGACACATCACTGTAGTGTACACGTACAGTACTCTATGTGCCACTCAGCAGTAGACACATTAATGTAGTGTACACGTACAGTACTCTGTGTGCCATTCAGCAGTAGACACTTCACTGTAGTGTACACGTACAGTACTCTGTGTGCCACTCAGCAGTAGACATATCACTATAGTGTACACGTACAGTACTCTGTGTGCCACTCAGCAGTACACACATCACTGTAGTGTACACGTACAGTACTCTGTGTGCCACTCAGCAGTAGACATATCACTATAGTGTACACGTACAGTACTCTGTGTGCCACTCAGCAGTAGACATATCACTATAGTGTACACGTACAGTACTCTGTGTGCCACTCAGCAGTAGACACATCACTGTAGTGTACACGTACAGTGCTCTATGTGCCACTCAGCAGTAGACACATTAATGTAGTGTACACGTACAGTACTCTGTGTGCCATTCAGCAGTAGACACATCACTGTAGTGTACACGTACAGTACTCTGTTTGCCACTCAGCAGTAGACATATCACTATAGTGTACACGTACAGTACTCTGTGTGCCACTCAGCAGTACACACATCACTGTAGTGTACACGTACAGTACTCTGTGTGCCACTCAGCAGTAGACATATCACTATAGTGTACACGTACAGTACTCTGTGTGCCATTCAGCAGTAGACACATCACTGTAGTGTACACGTACAGTACTCTGTGTGCCACTCAGCATTAGACACATCACTGCAGTGTACACGTACAGTACTCTGTGTGCCACTCAGCAGTACACACATCACTGTAGTGTACACGTACAGTACTCTGTGTGCCACTCAGCAGTAGACACATCACTGTAGTGTACACGTACAGTACTCTGTGTGCCACTCAGCAGTACACACATGACTGTAGTGTACACGTACGGTACCTGTGTACCACTCAGCAGTACACACATCATTGTAGTGTACACGTACAGTACTCTGTGTGCCACTCAGCAGTACACACATCACTGTAGTGTACACGTACGGTACCTGTGTACCACTCAGCAGTACACACATCACTGTAGTGTACACGTACAGTACCGTTTCCTGTTCTGCCGTTAGCACATGTCACATGTAAATGTATCAAGTTTCCTGTCCTTCCGTCAGACCACATTGCAATGCAATTCCTCACCAGACGATGTTTGCTGCACTCTCTGAGTTTTGGTACGATATGACACCGACATCTGGTGTTTTCTGCAGGGATATCTTTGTGTACACTGAATTATCAATATACGCTCTTCCTTAGTTTTGAAATTTATTTGTGAAACATTTGGTAACTGTGACCCTGCACAGAAGAACGGAGATATTTTGAAAACTGTGTTGTACAGAATTATTATCACTTTGCTTCGTATCTGCCTGTGCACACGTCAACGTAGGTTTACATAACCTTACTACTGTATTCTTTATGAAAAGTATCACAATTGCATTTTATTACCTATACAGGTTCCTCTAACGTGTCATTACAATGTCTGTATAACTGTTTGTGGTGACAGTTATCACAGTTGTGTTTCGATGTCAAGTATATGTGCTATCTGCACTGGGCACTTACTGTATATACAGGTCTTATAATTGTGGCTAAATTATATGTAGCTTATATACTAATACGATACATTTGCATGTGCATTAGACATTCTAATTATTTTGAAAGGAAACGAAACAAAAATTTGACTACATCAACTTGTTGAGCTAAACTTTCTCTTCAAGCTATTAATTTTCAAGATAGCTAAAAGTCCCCTGTATATTACACCAACCAATGGCTCACTCTCACGTTCACAACCCCCCCCCCCAGTTTCCCCTTTCCTGGACCATACAAATCGGCACACAAAATGCCATCGCCGTTGCTTAAGCAAATTTGAACCTTATCAATCCAACCACGACATATTTGTTCCAAGCTGTACATTTTCATCGAATTTGTATACAGAAATTTTGTATTCTCTTTCCCCTTCACTGACCCGAAATGCTGTGTACTGACAGCAGTAAAAATGTGTCCAAATGACACAGAATAACATTTCGTAACTTTTCAATTTCCTGTCACTCGTAACTATATCTCTGCTCAGCACAACAACTGTTCACACTGCATGTAACAGCATCACAAATTGCATTTATTTACAGATATCGGCAGCAGCGCGCCTGAACCACATTCGCAGCGGTCTGTTAGGCCATAGCAGGGAGTATCCGAGATTGTCGTGCGTTGTTACTGCATCGGAATTGGACTGACCCAGTGTGCAGTTAGTGAGTTTTGGTGGTGTTGTGAATATTCTCCATTATTTCTCCAGTGTCGGTTAGAACTGATAGTACAATCGCCGGTAGTCTCGCTCCACCGAAACTACCGACATGTCTCCCCTATATGACCACCACATCGCTCTGTTCCCGGACAAATCTCGTACAGTGCCGTCGTGTCAGCCTTCAGCATCACACAGCAAGCAGTCAGCTGTCAGTACCGCCACAACACAACTCGTGTCAGCCTTCAGCATCACACCAGCAAGCAGTCAGCTGTCAGTACCGCCACAACACAACACGTGTCAGCCTTCAGCATCACACAGCAAGCAGTCAGCTGTCAGTACCGCCACAACACAACACGTGTCAGCCTTCAGCATCACACAGCAAGCAGTCAGCTGTCAGTACCATCCACAACACAACACGTGTCAGCCTTCAGCATCACACAGCAAGCAGTCAGCTGTCAGTACGGCCACAACACAACTCGTGTCAGCCTTCAGCATCACACCAGCAAGCAGTCAGCTGTCAGTACCGCCACAACACAACACGTGTCAGCCTTCAGCATCACACAGCAAGCAGTCAGCTGTCAGTACCGCCACAACAAAACACGTCTAACTGTCTGCAAGGCACAGCACAAGTGTCGCACTGACCGAGCGCTGCACTTGATTTGAACGACGGCAAACTGTTGTTTGTGGATGTAAACAGACTGTTGTAACGCACTGTAAACTTTCCTACGCACAATTAGCACAATGTATATATTCTTATGCACACTGCACTGAATAAATTGTGAAGCACTGCAAATGATGCAGCTTGTTACTTATTTAAAGACGACGTTCCAGCTACATGTGTCCTGACAGTTGTGTTTCCTTCACCTCCACCGACACCCCTGCCCTCTGTGTCTCACTGTCAATTTCGTTAAACAAAAGACCCACTGACAAGCCGCTCAAGGCCGATGTCCTTGACACTGACACACAGCCACTGTCTGCATTCCAGCTACTCAAGCAGCCAGTGTGTCGCGATCACGGACATGTGGGATTTTTGGTTTCATCACCGTCACACTGAACACAGTGCGGTACAAATTCAGTTCTCTACAAGCCATGAGGGCGTATGGAGGTGATGAGTCACAACTTCAGTGTTTCTCATTCTCACCAATATGTGAAATTGTGTGGTCAATTTTGCACCCAGGGCAAAACCCCCTGTACACACTGAAACAGGATCCTTAATGGCGCCAAAGTCTGTCTGGAACTTTATGGCTGGCCAGCTGGCTGGATTGGTTAGTTTAGATTGTTTCATTGGTTTGTTAGTTATTCGGTCGGTCGGTCAGTCAGTTTGTCAATCAGTCAGCCAGCCAGCCAAAGGAATATTTCAGCTTGACTACACCTTTGAATATCCGGACACGTCAGAGCAGAAACACCAGCATGACGGACAATTGGACATATAAAGGAGCTTTATCTTATGTCCGTCTTACCCACTATTGCTCCGTCCGTGCTTCGAGTTTCTACTACAGAAATGATCGAGTTATAGCAGAGTCAACACTTGACTCTGCTTTCGGTAACAATGCTAGGGCCGGTATAATGCTCGTCACGTGGTTCAGGTTTTTCTGTTGTTTGGTTGGTTAGTGAGTTAGTCAGCTGCTCAGTCAGTCAGCCAGTCAGTCAGTAATTCAGCCCCAATATGCAGGTCTTCGTGACATTTTCTTGAGGGCAGTCAAATTAAAACTGCTTAAGTATAAGTTTTAAACTCTCTTAACTTCAAAAGTTACAGTTTCTCACCAAGCATTAGAGGACCCTCCGTCCATCTGCACTATCTAACATCCCTCAGTTCAAATCCACAAACCTCCTACCTCCTAAACGTAAATACCATACATTAAGCGATTTTTAGAAACACTTTACAAATCCGTCGCATTTCATATTTACACCCTGAAGAGTCTCTGCGCTGTCTAGACGCTGCTACTAACGCCACCGACTACCAACGTCGGTTCTGCACAAAATCGTGTCATGTTATAACCCGTTTATCCAACCGCGCCACTGCAGTGCTGGAGGTCTCTATTGGCCCTTTTATACAGCGCTGATACTCGTCTGAGGCCGGCCTGGTCACATTCAAGTTGTTATCCCAGCATATGGTACAAGCCTTCAGTCAGCGTATCCACTTTCCCAGCCTGTATTCCGCTGACACGTTCGCACGGCGTGTGGCAGTTCTGTCGACGTATAACGAAACTTGTCACGTTAGCAGTAATTATGTTACAGTAAGGCATGTAGCTGTATGTTTAAGAATTCAGTACTTTTTCAGCTCTTTCTGATTTCCGGTCTATCACACCGTTACAGATATCAGAAGGGAAATTACAGGTGTTGCTAAAAGCTGATTATAAAACGAACTGTCAGTAGCAGAAAGGGAGGTAAAGTAATGAAACATGTTGCTGCAAAACAGCGTTTTTATCCATTTAGAGTCCACGCCGCAGTAACTGGCATATATAGATTACGGACGTCAGGTGTTGGGAACAGTGGCAGTAACTGGCATATATATAGTTACGGACTGTCAGGTGTTGGGAAACAGCGGCAGTAACTGGCATATATATAGTTACGGACTGTCAGGTGTTGGGAAACAGCGGCAGTAACTGGCATATATATAGTTACGGACTGTCAGGTGTTGGGAAACAGCGGCAGAACTTGCTGCGGTGACTTGGAGGTTAGAGGTTACTTGTCAGGGGGGAGTTTGAGGAGACAATGGCAGGAGGAAACAGGAGAAGTAACAGGATGGTGCGGCGACTTGTGGTGTGCGAGGTGCGTCGTGTAATTTATCGGTGCCATCATGATCATCAGCATCACGCTCTGCAGACCTGCACACCGGAGACACAGTGTCCAGTCTGATCGCCCAGTAAGATCCTCCACGTCGCAGAAGCAAATTTGTTTTGCCCCATGACGCAACAGCCCCTTGGGGGCCAAGGCCTCCTCATTATCGAGGCTTCACGATCACACTCACACACAACACACTCGATAGGACTCCTCTGGACAAGTGATCAGCCCGTCGCAGAGACCTCTACCTGACAACACACAACAATCACAACAGACAGACATCCATGCCCTCGACGGGATTCGAAACCATAATCCCAGCAAGTGAGTTGCCGGAGATCCACGACTTAGACCGCGCGGCCACTGGGATCGGCTGGAGAAGCAAATAGTGAGACACATTTTGTTAAATTGTCAGTTGCGATGGTCAAACGTAGTCTACAAAAGTAGCGTTGGTAGAGTGACTGACTAGGAAAATGAAGTAGTCAAACAGAACCCTGTTTCATTGGTACTTTGTTCACCACAAATCCCACATAGACTGGCCTAGGAGTGAATCCGGGCTTCTGCGGTAAAATGTCTGCCTGAACCGTGACACTATCGAGAATAATAATTAAATATATCTGAATGAAATAACGAAATCTGCGGTCTTCTGTGGAATTACGTGGCGTCGTGTGGTGATTGTTTATCGACGTTTCGGGACAACGTATCTCTTGACCCGTGATAATGGGACCGATACGTTGTCCCGAAACGTCGATAAACAATCACCACACGACGCCACGTAATTCCACAGAAGAACGCAGATTTCATCAACATCGCGACGGAAGCCTGAAATCATGAATGAAATAATGTTTAAAATGACGGACTGGACATGCGTCGGTAGTAACACGGCAATGAGGAACGTCTTGACGTTCTGAGCAATTGCCAGCTTCTCAATAAGTGTTGTAGACACTGTCGACCTTCAAATACGTGGCACACTTGCAGCAACGCCTTAGAAGACTGTGACTTCTCGGGCAGCTGTGCAATGCGGGATGCTTCGAAACCCTGCGCTCAACACAGAGAGACTTCGCATGCTTGTTGCTATCTGAGCTGTCAGCTAAGAGGCAACGGTCTGTCTGCCTCGGTACGTGTCGCTTATGTCTTGTCGTGTATCAAGACTTCAAGCGAGGGATTTAGGTGAACAGAGCGGTGCATAGCAGCAGCGTGTTGGTGCAATTCACTGATGTTTGTTCTTGCATCCAAGCAATAGAGTGCTGTTAAGCTGCTTGGCTATTGAAGAGGCGGCAAGCTGTTATAACATTGCTTTAGAATCACTACTGAAGACAGTCTGAGTCATGGCTTTGCGTGTTCAACTTAGTCCTTGGGAAGATGCTGTGCTATATGTTATAAGTAGACCGATAGATACCGTATTTTAACATTCACAAATTCTACGTTCTGCCCACACAGTGTATTTATGTGTTTTGTGTGGATCTCAGAACAAACAGCGATTATTTCACTGTACAACATTAACTGACTGGTTTGTATAACTGAGACGGAGTGTGCTTACTGCGCGGTACGGACTGTATTTATGTGTTTTGTGTGGATATCAGAACAAAGAGCGATTATTTCACTGTACAACATTAACTGACTGGTTTGTATAACTGAGACGGTGTGTGTTTACTGCGCGGTACGGACTGTATTTATGTGTTTTCTGTGGATCTCAGAACAAACAGCGATTATTTCACTGTACAACATTAACTGACTGGTTTGTATAACGAGACGGAGTGTGTTTACTCAAGGTACGGTCTGTATTTATGTGTTTTGTGAGGATCTCGGAACAAACAGCGATTATTTCACTGTACAACATTAACTGACTGGTTTGTATAAATGAGACGGAGTGTGTTTACTGCGCGGTAAGGACTGAATTTATGTGTTTTGTGTGGATCTCAGAACAAACAGCGATTATTTCACTGTACAACATTAACTGACTGGTTTAAATAAATGAGACGGAGTGTGTTTACTGCGCGGTACGGACTGTATGTGTTTTGTGTGGATCTCAGAACAAACAGCGATTATTTCACTGTACAACATTAACTGACTGGTTTGTATAAATGAGACGGAGTGTGTTTACTGCGCGGTACGGACTGTATTTATGTGTTTTGTGTGGATCTCAGAACAAACAGCGATTATTTCACTGTACAAAATTAACTGACTGGTTTGTATAAATGAGACGGAGTGTGTTTACTGCGCGGTACGGACTGTATTTATGTGTTTTGTGAGGATCTCAGAACAAACAGCGATTATTTCACTGTACAACATTAACTGACTGGTTTGTATAAATGAGATGGAGTGTGTTTACTGCGCGGTACGGACTGAATTTATGTGTTTTGTGTGGATCTCAGAACAAACAGCGATTATTTCACTGTACAACATTAACTGACTGGTTTGTATAAATGAGACGGAGTGTGTTTACTGCGCGGTACGGACTGTATTTATGTGTTTTGTGTGGATCTCGGAACAAACAGCGATTATTTCACTGTACAACATTAACTGACTGGTTTGTATAACTGAGACGGAGTGTGTTTACTGCGCGGTACGGATTGTATTTATGTGTTTTGTGTGGATCTCAGAACAAACAGCGATTATTTCACTGTACAACATTAACTGACTGGTTTGTATAACTGAGACGGAGTGTGTTTACTGCGCGGTACGGACTGTATTTATGTGTTTTGTGTGGATCTCAGAACAAACAGCGATTATTTCACTGTACAACATTAACTGATGGTTTGTATAACTGAGACGGAGTGTGTTTACTGCGCGGTACGGACTGTATTTATGTGTTTTGTGTGGATCTCAGAACAAACAGCGATTATTTCACTGTACAACATTAACTGACTGGTTTGTATAACTGAGACGGAGTGTGTTTACTGCGCGGTACGGACTGTATTTATGTGTTTTGTGTGGATCTCAGAACAAACAGCGATTATTTCACTGTACAACATTAACTGACTGGTTTGTATAACTGAGACGGAGTGTGTTTACTGCGCGGTACGGACTGTATTTATGTGTTTTGTGTGGATCTCAGAACAAACAGCGATTATTTCACTGTACAACATTAACTGACTGGTTTGTATAACTGAGACGGAGTGTGTTTATACTGCGCGGTACGGACTGTATTTATGTGTTTTGTGTGGATCTCAGAACAAACAGCGATTATTTCACTGTACAACATTAACTGACTGGTTTGTATAACTGAGACGGAGTGTGTTTACTGCGCGGTACGGACTGTATTTATGTGTTTTGTGTGGATCTCAGAACAAACAGCGATTATTTCACTGTACAACATTAACTGACTGGTTTGTATAACTGAGACGGAGTGTGTTTACTGCGCGGTACGGACTGTATTTATGTGTTTTGTGTGGATCTCAGAACAAACAGCGATTATTTCACTGTACAACATTAACTGACTGGTTTGTATAACTGAGACGGAGTGTGTTTACTGCGCGGTACGGACTGTATTTATGTGTTTGTGTTGGATCTCAGAACAAACAGCGATTATTTCACTGTACAACATTAACTGACTGGTTTGTATAACTGAGACGGAGTGTGTTTACTGCGCGGTACGGACTGTATTTATGTGTTTTGTGTGGATCTCAGAACAAACAGCGATTATTTCACTGTACAAACATTAACTGACTGGTTTGTATAACTGAGACGGAGTGTGTTTACTGCGCGGTACGAACTGTATTTATGTGTTTTGTGTGGATCTCAGAACAAACAGCGATTATTTCACTGTACAACATTAACTGACTGGTTTGTATAACTGAGACGGAGTGTGTTTACTGCGCGGTACGGACTGTATTTATTTGTTTTGTGTGGATCTCAGAACAAACAGCGATTATTTCACTGTACAACATTAACTGACTGGTTTGTATAACTGAGACGGAGTGTGTTTACTGCGCGGTACGGACTGTATTTATGTGTTTTGTGTGGATCTCAGAACAAACAGCGATTATTTCACTGTACAACATTAACTGACTGGTTTGTATAACTGAGACGGAGTGTTTACTGCGCGGTACGGACTGAATTTATGTGTTTTGTGTGGATCTCAGAACAAACAGCCATTATTTCACTGTACAACATTAACTGACTGGTTTGTGTAACTGAGACGGAGTGTGTTTACTGCGCGGTACGGACTGTATTTATGTGTTTTGTGTGGATCTCAGAACTAACAGCGATTATTTCACTGTACAACATTAACTGACTGGTTTGTATAACTGAGACGGAGTGTGTTTACTGCGCGGTACGGACTGTATTATGTGTTTTGTGTGGATCTCAGAACAAACAGCGATTATTTCACTGTACAACATTAACTGACTGGTTTGTATAACTGAGACGGAGTGTGGTTTACTGCGCGGTACGGACTGTATTTATGTGTTTTGTGTGGATCTCAGAACAAACAGCGATTATTTCACTGTACAACATTAACTGACTGGTTTGTATAACTGAGACGGAGTGTGTTTACTGCGCGGTACGAACTGTATTTATGTGTTTTGTGTGGATCTCAGAACAAACAGCGATTATTTCACTGTACAACATTAACTGACTGGTTTGTATAACTGAGACGGAGTGTGTTTACTGCGCGGTACGGACTGTATTTATTTGTTTTGTGTGGATCTCAGAACAAACAGCGATTATTTCACTGTACAACATTAACTGACTGGTTTGTATAACTGAGACGGAGTGTGTTTACTGCGCGGTACGGACTGTATTTATGTGTTTTGTGTGGATCTCAGAACAAACAGCGATTATTTCACTGTACAACATTAACTGACTGGTTTGTATAACTGAGACGGAGTGTTTACTGCGCGTTACGGACTGAATTTGTGTGTTTTGTGTGGATCTCAGAACAAACAGCCATTATTTCACTGTACAACATTAACTGACTGGTTTGTGTAACTGAGACGGAGTGTGTTTACTGCGCGGTACGGACTGTATTTATGTGTTTTGTGTGGATCTCAGAACAAACAGCGATTATTTCACTGTACAACATTAACTGACTGGTTTGTATAACTGAGACGGAGTGTGTTTACTGCGCGGTACATACTGTATTTATGTGTTTTGTGTGGATCTCAGAACAAACAGCGATTATTTCACTGTACAACATTAACTGACTGGTTTGTATAACTGAGACGGAGTGTGTTTACTGCGCGGTACGGACTGTATTTATGTGTTTTGTGTGGATCTCAGAACAAACAGCGATTATTTCACTGTACAGCATTAACTGACTGGTTTGTATAACTGAGACGGAGTGTTTACTGCGCGGTACGGACTGAATTTATGTGTTTTGTGTGGATCTCAGAACAAACAGCCATTATTTCACTGTACAACATTAACTGACTGGTTTGTGTAACTGAGACGGAGTGTGTTTACTGCGCGGTACGGACTGTATTTATGTGTTTTGTGTGGATCTCAGAACTAACAGCGATTATTTCACTGTACAACATTAACTGACTGGTTTGTATAACTGAGACGGAGTGTGTTTACTGCGCGGTACGGACTGTATTTATGTGTTTTGTGTGGATCTCAGAACAAACAGCGATTATTTCACTGTACAGCATTAACTGACTGGTTTGTATAACTGAGACGTAGTGTGTTTACTGCGCGGTACGGACTGTATTTATGTGTTTTGTGTGGATCTTAGAACAAACAGCGATTATTTCACTGTACAGCAGTAACTGACTGGTTTGTATAACTGAGACGGAGTGTGTTTACTGCGCGGTACGGACTGTATTTATGTGTTTTGTGTGGATCTCAGAACAAACAGCGATTATTTCACTGTACAGCATTAACTGACTGGTTTGTATAACTGAGACGTAGTGTGTTTACTGCGCGGTACGATCACATGACCCTTACTCATGACGTCACCGCCCACACCTTTACCTTTATAAACTTCGTACGCAGTCTTCTCCTTCTTTATTCTACGCCTTTTCCAATTTCTTCACCCTTGAAGAAGGGACTGATATGTTGTCCCGAAACGTCGGTACAGAACTACCACACAATCTGCGTAATGTCCCAGAAGAGCGCAGATCTCACGCACATTCTGCTGTTTCAGTGCAACATCAGACACTTTACATGAAGACCTACGTACCACGTCGGTGCAAGTCGGTGCACCTCACCCTCTACATATATCTCGATGCTCCCACCAGCAATTTACAAAATATCAAAACCAAACACGTTGACCAGCCCGCTATAAACGTACGACACTGCCGCATCCACGTGTTGCCTCTGTTGAACCGCCGAGGTTGGAAACAACTCGCTTTCAAAAATGTGTTTTTATGGAAGGTGTTTTGTGCAGTGTTATAGAGTGTTTGTGTAATTAGAGTGTTGATTTTGTGGTTGTGACAAAGGCGCTTTTTACGCTTACGCATGCGTATTATATATATATATATATATGTTTGTGTATTAATATATATATCTACAGTAGAAACGCTGTTATCCGAACTTAGCTAAACCGAAACCCGGGTTAACCGAAACGCAATTTTGTTTGTACGCAATATGATGTTATCTATATCAAATTGTTGCTGCCAGCCATGTTGCATGTGTGGCGACACGGCACTTAGTTAAGCTGTGCTGTCGGACTTGGATGAACACTTTGGTGGCTGTAACGTAATACTTACAGCGTTCTTGGAAAGGAAGTCATAAGAACAAAAATATCAGTGAATTCAGCCGTCTTCTGCGATGGACGCCCTTTAGGCGGGTCGATATACGCCGACGTTTCAAAGACACTTGCTCAACAATTCATCAGCGGTGTGTCCTGTGCCGGCAGCAACCTCCTCTAAAATGTTGGCTCATATCTACCAGACTAGACGACATCACACCTTTATAGCCACCACAGTGGGAGCTTCAGATCTCGTAGACGTCTGTATTTATTTTAAGCAAGTTTCAAGCACAAGGCGGAAGTACATCTACATTTAGACGAGCATAACAGAAGACACCCTGTAGCATGTTGCCACGGACACGATCGATTGCTAACGGATCGTTCCAATTTCACATTCTTCTACTTAAGGAATACTAAGAGGTTAACGTGGTTAGACTACTGCGTTGCTTGCACGGCAAGGTGTCTAAAGGTAGCCACTTGCCTCTCACATTAGTGTCTAGCATTATATTCGAGAGCTACGATATGGACTCTTCCATCGATGATCCGTTGATTGTTACACCAAACAAAGTGGTAAATTGACCTATAGAAATGCTGACATAAATGTTGAGCTCTGCTGTATTACATGCACAATGGTCAATTGTTTCTTCAACCTCAGCTCGCACTGCACAGTGAAACAGTTTGTCACAATCACAAAAATCATTTTTCCACAAACTTTGCGTAAATTATAGCTAATACAGTCCTTATAGATAATACAGTCCTTATAGATAATACAGTCCTTATAGATAATAAGTCCTTATAGATAATACAGTCCTTATAGATAATACAGTCCTTATAGATAATAAGTCCGTATAGGTAATAAGTCCTTATAGATAATACAGTCCTTATAGATAATACAGTCCTTATAGATAATATAGTTCTTATAGATAATACAGTCCTTATAGATAATACAGTCCTTATAGATAATACAGTCCTTATAGATATAACAGTCCTTATAGATAATACAGTCCTTATAGATAATACAGTCCTTATAGATATAACAGTCCTTATAGATAATACAATCCTTATAGATAATACAGTCCATATAGATAATACAGTCCTTCACAACCACTATGTCAAATGTACATTAGTTTTGATTATTAAAAATGTTATCAATTTCTATAAACACAGGTGGAATCACTGTCGATTATTATCGATTACTAACGACTAAGTAGACTCCTATCGACCCAGACGTGACTCACAGAGTCACTCAGTCACCAAGTCATCACGTAAGGTGGAAAGAGCAATTAAGATGCTTTTTCTTATAAATGTGAAGTTTAAACGTGTTCAGAAGGACATCAGTAAACACTGACAACAGACTTTATTACAGTTTGGCGGCCTCTCAGTGTCCAGTGTACCTCCTTGCTAACCTGCTTTCATACGGAAAGTATGGCGTTTTAAGAAGATAAGTCGTAAGGCGAGTGTAGCTTGCGACTGTGTTAACACAGCGCTCTTGTGGATGACAGTTCGTAGTTTGAACGTAGCAGCAATATGGCGGTTAATATCGAGTTTGAAGTCGAGTTAGGGAAAATGATTTGAACACCAAAAGCAAATTCCTTTAACTCCTGCGCTTATTTCCAAAGGTTGTACCTAAATTCGTCCCCTTTCAGTTGCGGAATCTGCAGTAGGCTCACGTCTGCAGCCTGAACTTCAGGACAGCTGAACTGCGTGATGATGTTGAAGGGCTGCAAATTGTTTTTTGGGTCACACACAGGGACGGTAGGGGCACAGACAGGAACGGTAGGGGCACAGACAGGAACGGTAGGGGCACACACAGGAACGGTAGGGCACACACAGGAACGGTAGGGGCACAGACAGGAACGGTAGGGGCATAGACAGGAAAGGTAGGGGCACAGACAAGGGCTTCTGAAATGGCAATCACTGCCTTACCGAAATAAGATGGCTGTGCTTTGTCTGACACACGGAACAGTGGAAAAGAACTTTCACACGGCCAACACCGCCTGCAGGTTAGACAGCTGCACAATACATACATGGGCGTTGTACCGAAATATTGAAGGCGAGTGATGCGACACCAAAAACTCAAGCCGAGGAAGTAGAATAAATTAGTTATTGTCTTAATGGATAGCAGAATGAATTGAGGATTGGGACAGGGAATTGCGAATGTATTGTTTTGTAACTGGAATTGTGAATATATTGTTTTGTAATTGGAATTGTGAATGTATTGTTTTGTAATTGGAATTGTGAATGTATTGTTTTGTAACTGGAATTGTGAATGTATTGTTTTGTAACTGGAATTGTGAATGTATTGTTTTGTAATTGGAATTGTGAATGTATTGTTTTGTAACTGGAATTGTGAATATTATTGTTTTGTAACTGGAATTGTGAATGTATTGTTTTGTAATTGGAATTGTGAATGTATTGTTTTGTAATTGGAATTGTGAATGTATTGTTTTGTAACTGGAATTGTGAATATACTGTTTTGTAATTGGAATTGTGAATGTATTGTTTTGTAACTGGAATTGTGAATGTATTGTTTTGTAATTGGAATTGTGAATGTATTGTTTTGTAATTGGAATTGTGAATGTATTGTTTTGTAACTGGAATTGTGAATATACTGTTTTGTAATTGGAATTGTGAATGTATTGTTTTGTAACTGGAATTGTGAATGTATTGTTTTGTAATTGGAATTGTGAATGTATTGTTTTGTAACTGGAATTGTGAATATACTGTTTTGTAATTGGAATTGTGAATGTATTGTTTTGTAACTGGAATTGTGAATGTATTGTTTTGTAACTGGAATTGTGAATGTATTGTTTTGTAACTGGAATTGTGAATGTATTGTTTTGTAACTGGAATTGTGACTGTATTGTTTTGTAATTGGAAATGTGAATGTATTGTTTTGTAACTGGAATTGTGAATGTATTGTTTTGTAACTGGAATTGTGAATGTATCGTTTTGTAACTGGAATTGTGAATGTATTGTTTTGTAACTGGAATTGTAAATGTATTGTTTTGTAACTGGAATTGTG
Source organism: Reticulitermes speratus (assembly GCA_021186555.1). Lineage (NCBI taxonomy): Eukaryota > Metazoa > Arthropoda > Insecta > Blattodea > Rhinotermitidae > Reticulitermes > Reticulitermes speratus. The sequence goes on from JAJKFL010000010.1 coordinate 26,112,570, forward strand.
AATGTATTGTTTTGTAACTGGAATTGTGAATGTATTGTTTTGTAACTGGAATTGTGAATGTATTTTTTTGTAATTGGAATTGTGAATGTATTGTTTTGTAACTGGAATTGTGAATGTATTGTTTTGTAACTGGAATTGTGAATGTATTGTTTTGTAACTGGAATTGTGAATGTATTGTTTTGTAACTGGAATTGTGAATGTATTGTTTTGTAACCGGAATTGTGAATGTATTGTTTTGTAACTTGAATTGTGAATGTATTGTTTTGTAACTGGAATTGTGAATGTATTGTTTTGTAACTGGAATTGTGAATGTATTGTTTTGTAACTGGAATTGTGAATGTATTGTTTTGTAACTGGAATTGTGAATATATTGTTTTGTAACTGGAATTGTGAATATATTGTTTTGTAACTGGAATTGTGAATGTATTGTTTTGTAACTGGAATTGTGAATGTATTGTTTTGTAACTGGAATTGTGAATGTATTGTTTTGTAATTGGAATTGTGAATGTATTGTTTTGTAATTGGAATTGAGCGGCACGGAAAAATTCTTAGACGAAAAACAAAGTGTAGGACGGCCGATAATACAACATGTGCGGTGCGTGAAGCATTGCTGTGGTACCACAATGTGCTGCATTTTAGCCAGTAATTGCTAACGTATTTGGGAGAACAAGGAGCTGCGAGTTATCAAGGAACGTGTTGCTGTGACAGCTTTTGTTATCTCAACTGTCTGCATAGAAATAACCGTACAATTAACTGTGACAGTGACCACATGACGTCACACCGATATACAGTCGAATGCTTCCTACTGTTCCACACATGAGTCACTAAATTGTTAGGCTGACACACAAATCGCAGTCTAAACTTTACTGCACTATCACAATATGGCCACTCCTTCACATAGCCATATTTCTGTACTTCATTACATAACATCGTTTCCCTGACAGAATAACTCCACAATATCTTTCTTGAAATTCTGTGTCAGTGTGGCGAATTGCAAAGTCGCATAAGAATGAACAAAACACAATTCAAAAGTACTGACCTAAAACTGCTACCAACTTCCACCTTGTAGTACGTCACATGCGTCGTAAAAGTGGATATCAGCTGTCATACGTGGATAGGTTGGACCCGGTTTTTGAATCGGAACCAAAAGGAAAACTGCAAACACAAGAATGAGTGACGCCTGGCGTCCTCATCTCTGTCGGCGAGTTCACATTCACGATGTCAACGTCACATCTGGATATAACGTCCACTGTATGTTGGTTTCGAAGTTAAGACACTTTGAAGCTGTAAGACGTAAAGCGGTCTCGCTATACATAATTCCCAAACTTGGCTTGGCAACACAAATCACCGGCATATCATTACGTGTGTACAGACAGCACAAAGTTGTACACTTAAATGTGTCGTAAGGATGTACAATGGTACAAACGGAGTTCCTCGAAAACCAAATCCCTAAGAACGACCACGTACAGACGTCACATCCGCTCAAACAAACGCAATTTTCCGGTTTGTGAGACAACCAACAAGCATCACTCAGATTCCTGAATTTAGATTTGTAGTCTGAAGGTCAGTCCGACTGCAGTTACTGAAGCTGCCGGATGTGATATGATTTGCGCTTGTAGGATATGTAGCATGCAGGGATCGCTGTTCAGGGCGGGGTTATGTGTAGTGACAATGTCATGCGGTTTGTCCATCCTGTCATTTATATACATACATAGAACACAATGTGAAGCGCACCGCAACATTACAGCGGGGGACTGGGAAGGAGCAGATCCTGAGGTGGTAAGATTGCTGCTAAAATCGACGGCGCAATCCGACTTGTGACGTACCGACGTTAGAACTGCGGAACTGAAGTGTAACATTGTGCAGCTCACCGGGCAGTATAAACAGCAGGCTGTGTTTGTCAGTCGATAGTCACAGTTAGATGTGCTTTATTTGCTTTGACTATACAATGAGCAATTGTGAAGTACTATTTGTGCTATTGCTATGTGTATAGCGTAACGTTTGTACTTCTGCTTCTTCAAGTATATTTCTGTGGCAGAGTATCGAAGAGAATTCAGCGCTTCGTTTCGGATGAACTTCAGAGCACTTACGTGTAAACACTGGATATGACACACTCAGTTTGGGTCTCACAACGTTGAATTAAAACCTTACCTGTTTCGTTAGTGTGTCTGTCTGTCTTCTGTTGCATATCGTGTACCAAACAGTACGGTACTAAAAACGTGTACAGTGGAACGGTCAGATATGTCAGCATTTCAATGTAAAATTACTTTAACAATCTAAACTCCATTCCAAACCCTCGAAATCCGTTGAATGGAATAAGCTTTCTGTGTAATTACACGCTCTGCTGTGTAATCTATAAATAAGTACCGCTGATATAAACAGCATTATATTTGGGATAAAGTAAGGTACAAAGTTTAAATAAATATGTACTACATTAAACTTAATAAATAAGAGGGATTTTAAGGATAATTTTGTGGTCTTGTACTTGAACGACCTTGCAGTGTAACGTACGGTATTGATATCATCTTAGGCACATTACATTGAAACACAGAGCACGATAGATTTTGGCATTAGAAATTCTTAATATTGGGGCTTGAATTTCGTCCCTAAATTAATTGACTCATAATTCAATGAGCTGATTCTAAAATGTGAGACCGAAATACGTAAATTACAGAAGACTGTGGGCAGACTTGTTGAAGTGACCATGAATTTAAAAATATCTAATTACATGTGCTTATCGGCAATTATGCCTACAGACGTCAGTTGGCGTCGTCTAGGGGAATTACTGAGTACCTGCCGACAGTACTATATATATGTGGCTCCGAACGAGCTCGGTATCAGTCAAAGCTAACTTCTAGCCACAAGATGAAGACCATCCAGAGCCTCCTACTTGTCGCCACAATGGCACTGCTGTTCCTGGTCGGTAAGTACTGTGCAACGTGCACTGGCTTAGCGGGCAAACTGTCAGGACGGCTTGCCTCAGCACCGGGTTGTACAATGTGGCACATTTGTTGTGCTGTTGTCTGAATTTAGGCGAATTGTGGTTCACTGTTCGTAGGCAAATAATTTGCGCAGTTCGGTTTCAATAGCAGATGTCTTAGACCAATTTACTAACACAAATAATTTCCGACCTAGACATTCTGTACTCTGTGTGTCACTCAGCAGTAGACACATCACTGTAGTGTACACGTACAGTACTCTGTGTGCCACTCAGCAGTACACACATCACTGTAGTGTACACGTACAGTACTCTGTGTGCCACTCTGCAGTAGACACATCACTGTAGTGTACACGTACAGTACACTATGTGCCACTCAGCATAAGACACATCACTGTAGTGTACACGTACAGTACACTGTGTGCCACTCAGCAGTAGACACATCACTGTAGTGTACACGTACGGTACCTGTGTACCACTCAGCAGTACACACATCACTGTAGTGTACCGCACAGTACGTTTGCTGTTCTGCCGTTAGCACATGTCACATGTAATGTATCAAGTGTCCTGTCCTTCCGTCAGACCACAATGCAATGCAAATCCTCACCAGACGATGTTTGCTGCACTCTCTGAGTTTTGGTACGATATGACACAGACAGCTGGTGTTTTCTGCAGGGATATCTTTGTGTACACTGAATTATCAATATACGCTCTTCCTTAGTTTTGAAATTGATTTGTGAAACATTTGGTAACTGTGACCCTGCACAGAAGAACGGAGATATTTTGAAAACTGTGTTGTACAGAATTATTATCACTTTGCTTCGTATCTGCCTGTGCACACGTCAACGTAGGTTTACAAACCTTACTACTGTATTCTTTATGACAAGTGACACAATTGCATTCTATTACCTATACAGGTTCCTCTAACGTGTCATTACAATGTCTGTATAAGTGTTTGTGGTGACAGTTATCACAGTTGTGTTTCGATGTCAAGTATATGTGCTATCTGCACTGGGCACTTACTGTCTATACAGGTCTTATAATTGTGGCTAAATTATATGTAGCTTATATACTAATACGATACATTTGCATGTGCATTAGACATTCTAATTATTTTGAAAGGAAACGAAACAAAAATTTGACTACATCAACTTGTTGAGCTAAACTTTCTCTTCAAGCTATTAATTTTCAAGATAGCTAAAAGTCCCCTGTATATTACACCAACCAATGGCTCACTCTCACGTTCACAACCCCCCCCCCCCCAGTTTCCCCTTTCCTGGACCATACAAATCGGCACACAAAATGCCATCGCCGTTGCTTAAGCAAATTTGAACCTTATCAATCCAACCACGACATATTTGTTCCAAGCTGTACATTTCCATCGAATTTGTATACAGAAATTTTGTATTCTCTTTCCCCTTCACTGACCCGAAATGCTGTGTACTGACAGCAGTAAAAATGTGTCCAAATGACACTGAATAACATTTCGTAACTTTTCAATTTCCTGTCACTCGTAACTATATCTCTGCTCAGCACAGCAACTGTTCACACTGCATGTAACAGCATCACAAATTGCATTTATTTACAGATATCGGCAGCAGCGCGCCTGAACCACTATTCGGCAGCGGTCTGTTAGGGTCCATAGGAAGTGGAGTATCCGAGATTGTCGGTGGCGTTGTTACTGCAGTTCCGGAAGTTGTGACTGACGCCAGTGGTGCAGTTAGTGGAGTTGTTGGTGGTGTTGGTGGAATAATTTCTCCAATTATTTCTCCAGTTGTCGGTTTAGTAACTGAAGTAGTTACAATCGCCATTTAGTCTTCGGCTCCTACTGAAACTACCGACATGTCTCCCCTATATGACCTACCACATCGCTCTGTTCCCCACAAATCTCGTACAGTGCCGTCGTGTCAGCCTTCAGCATCACACAGCAAGCAGTCAGCTGTCAGTACCGCCACAACACAACTCGTGTCAGCCTTCAGCATCACACCAGCAAGCAGTCAGCTGTCAGTACCGCCACAACACAACACGTCTAACTGTCTGCAAGGCACAGCACAAGGCGTCGCACCGACCGAGCGCTGCACTTGATTTGAACGACGGCAAACTGTTGTTTGTGGACGTAAACACACTGTTTTAACGCACTGTAAACTTTCCTACGCACAATTAGCACAATGTATACATTCTTATGCACATGCACTGAATAAATTGTGAAGCACTGCAAATGATGCAGCTTGTTACTTATTTAAAGACGACGTTCCAGCTGCATATGTCCTGACACTTGTGTTTCCTTCACCTCCACCGACACCCCTGCCCTCTGTGTCTCAGTGTCAATTTCGTTAAACAAAAGACCTACCGATAAACCGCTCAAGGCCGATGTCCTTGACACTGACACTCTGCCAGTGTCTGCATTCCAACTACTCAAGCAGCCAGTGTGTCGCGAACACGGACATTTGGGGTTTTTGGATTCATCACCGTCACACTGAACAGTTAGGAACAAATTCAGTTCTGTCACTGTACAAGCCATGAGGGCGTATGGAGGTGATAAGGCACTACTCCACTTTTTCTCAATCTCACCAAAATGTGAAAGTGTCTGGTCAATTTCGCGCGCAGGGCTAAACCCTCTGTACACAGTGAAACAGGGCCCTTAATGGCGCCAAAGTCTGTCTGGAACTACAAGGCTGGCCAGCTGGCTGGATTGGTTAGTTTAGATTTTTTCGTTGGTTGGTTAGTTAGTCGGTAGGTCGGTCAGTCAGTGTGTCAATCAGTCAGCCAGCCAGCCAGCCAAAGAAATATTTTAGCTTGACTCTACTTTTGAATATCCGGACACGTCAGAGCAGAAACACCAGCATGACGGACAATTGGACATAAAAAGGAGCTTCATCTTATGTCCGTCATACCCACTATTGCTCCGTCCGTGCTTCGAGTTTCTACTACAGAAATGATCGAGTTATAACAGAGTCAACACTTGACAGTGCTTTCGGTAACAGTGCTAAGGCCGGTATAATGCTCGTAACGTGGTTTAGATTTTTCTGTTGTTTGGATAGTTAGTGAGTTAGTCAGCCGCTCAATCAGTCAGCCAGTCAGTCAGTAATTCAGCCCCAATATGCAGGTCTTCGTGACATTTTCTTGTGGGCAGTCAAATTAAAACTGCTTAAGTATAAGTTTTCAACTCTCTTAACTTCAAAAGTTACAGTTTCTCACCACGCATCAGAAGACCCTAGGTCCATCTGCGCTGTCTAACCTCCCTCAGATAAAATCCACAAACCTCCTACCTCCTGAACGTAAACACCATATATTAAGCGATTTTTAGAAACACTTTGCAAATCCGTCGCATTTCATATTTACACCCTGAAGAGTCCTGCGCTGTCTAGACGCTGCTACTCAGGCCACCGACTGCCAACGTCGGTTCTGCACAAAATCGTGTCATGTTATGACCCGTTTATCCAACCGCGCCACTGCAGTGCTGGAGGTCTCTATTGGCCCTTCTATACAGCGCTGATACTCGTCTGAGTTCGGCCTGGTCTCATGGAAGTTGTTATCCCAGCATATGGTACAAGGCTTCAGTCAGCGTATCCAATTTCCCAGCCTGTATTCCGCTGACACGTTCGCACGGCGTGTGGCAGTTCTGTCGACGTATAACGAAACTTGTCACGTTAGCAGTAATTATGTTACAGTAAGGCATGTAGCTGTATGCTTAAGAATTCAGTACTTTTTCAGCTCTTTCTGATTTCCGGTTTGTCACACCGTCAAAGACATCAGAAGAGAAATGAGAGGTGTTGCTAAAAGCTGATTATAAAACGAACTGTTAGTAGCAGAAAGGGAGGTAAAAGTAATGAAACATGTTGCTGCAAAACAGCGTTTTTGTCCATTTAGATTCCAAGCGGCAGTAACTGGCATATATAGAGTTACGGACTGTCAGATGTTGGGAAACAGCGGCAGAACTTGCTGCGGTGACTTGGAGGTTAGAGGTTACTTGTCAGGGGGGAGTTTGAGGAGACAATGGTAGGAGGTATGTGGTGTGCGAGGTGCGTCTTGTAAATTATCGGTGCCATCATGATCACATCATCATCATCAGAACTCAGATGCACTGCAGACCTGCACACCAGAGACACAGTGTCCAGTCAGATCGCCCAGTAAGATCCTCCACGTCGCAGAAGCATTTGTTTTGCCCCATGACGCAACAGCCCCTAGTGGGCCAGGGCCTCCTCATTATCAAGGCTTCACGATCACACTCACACACAAGACACTCGATAGGACTCCTCTGGACGAGTTGATCAGCTCGTCGCAGAGACCTCTACCTGACAACACACAACAATCACAAGAGAAAGACATCCATGCCCCCGGTGGGATTCGAACCCACAATCCCAGTAAGCGAGCTGCCGGAGATCCACGACTTAGACCGCGCGGCCACTGGGATCGGCTGGAGAAGCAAATAGTGAGACACATTTTGTTAAATTGTCAGTTGCGATGGTCACACGTAGTCTACAATTGTAGCGTTGGTAGAGGGACTGACTGGTAAAATGAAGTAGTCGAACAGAACCCTGTTTCATTGGTACTTTGTTCACCACAAATCCCACATAGACTGACCTAGGAGTGAATCCGGGCTTCCGCGGTAAAGTCTGCCTGAACCGTGACACGATCGAGAATAATAATTAAATGTATCTGAATGAAATAACGAAATTTGTGGTCTTCTGGGGGTATTACGTGATGTCGTGTGGTGATTGTTTATCGACGTTTCGGGACAACGTATCTCTTGACCCGTGATAATGGGACCGATACGTTGTCCCGAAACGTCGGTAAACACTTAACACACGACGCCGTGTAATACCCCAGGAGACCTCAGTTTTCATCAACATCGCGGCGGAAGTCTGAAATCATGAATGAAATAATGTTTAAAATGACGGACTGGACATGCGTCTGTTGGCAACACGGCAATGGGCAACGTCTTGACGTTCTGAGCAATTGTCAGCTTCTCAATAAGTGTTGTTGTAGACACTGTCGACCTTCAAATACGTGGCACACTTGCAGCAACGCCTTAGAAGACAGTGACTTCTCGGACACCTGTGTGATGCGGGTTGCTTCGAAATCCTGCGCTCAAAAGAGAGAGACTTCGCATGCTTGTAGCTATCTGAGCTGTCAGCTAAGAGGCAACGGTCTGTCTGCCTCGGTACGTGTCGCTTATGTCTTGTCGTGTATCAAGACTCCAAGCGAGGGATTTAGGTGAACAGAGCGGTGCATAGCAGCAGCTTGTTGGTGCAATTCACTGATGTTTGTTCTTGCATGCAAGCAATACAGTGCTGTTAAGCTGCTTGGCTATTGACAGGGCGGCAAGCTGTTATAACATCGCTTTAGAATCGCTGCTGAAGACAGTCTGAGTCATGGCTTTGCTTGTTCAACTTAGTACTTGGGAAGATGCTGTGCTATATGTTATAAATAGACCGATAGATAGCGTGCTTTGACATTCACAAATTCTACGTTCTGCCCACACAGTGTATTTATGTGTTTTGTGTGGATCTCAGAACAAACAGCGATTATTTCACTGTACAGCATTAACTGACTGGTTTGTATAACTGAGACGGAGTGTGTTTACTGCGCGGTACGGACTGTATTTATGTGTTTTGTGTGGATCTCAGAACAAACAGCGATTATTTCACTATACAACATTAACTGACTGGTTTGTATAACTGAGACGGAGTGTTTACTGTGCGGTACGGACTGTATTTATGTGTTTTGTGTGGATCTCAGAACAAACTGCGATTATTTCACTGTACAGCATTAACTGACTGGTTTGTATAACTGAGACGGAGTGTGTTTACTGCGCGGTACGGACTGTATTTATGTGTTTTGTGTGGATCTCAGAACAAACAGCGATTATTTCACTGTACAAATAAGAACGAGTTTACTGACTGGTTTGTATACACTAGAGTTACCGGAGTGTGTTTACTGCGCGGTACGGACTGTATTTATGTGTTTTGTGTGGATCTCAGAACAAACAGCGATCATTTCACTGTACAACATTTACTGACTGGTTTGTATAACTGAAACGGAGTGTGTTTACTGCGCGGTACGGACTGTATCTTTATATGTACACACCTAAAGCTCAGTGGTTACTATATGAACCACGAGTTTAACATTCAACTAACTGCGATACATGTCCCTTACTGATAGAAGTGCTGACATTATGTTGAGCTCTGCTGTATTACATGCACAATGGTCAATTGTTTCTTCAGCCTCAGCTCGCACGGCGCAGTGAAACAGTTTGTCACAATCACAAAAATCATTTTTCCACAAAGTTGCGTAATTATAGATATACAGTCCTTATAGGTAATATAGTCCTTATAGATAATACAGTCCTTATAGATAATACAGTCCTTATAGATAATACAGTCCTTATAGATAATACAATCCTTATAGATAATACAGTCCACATAGATATACAGTCCTTCTCAACCACTATGTCAAATGTACATTTGTTTTCAGTGTTAAAAATGTTATCGATTTCTATAAACACAGGTGGAATCACTGTCGATTATTATCGATTACTAACGACTAAGTAGACTCTTATCGACCAGACGTGACTCACAGAGTCACTAAAGTCACCAAGTCATTACGTAAGTGGAAGGAGCAATTAAGATGCTTTTTCTTATGAAGTGAAGTTTAAACGTGTTCAGAAGGACATCAGTAAACACTGACAACAGACTTTATTACAGTTTGGCGGCCTCTCAGTGTCCAGTGTACCTCCTTGCTAACCTGCTTTCATACGGAAAGTATGGCGTTTTATGAAGACAAGTCGTAAGGCGAGTGTAGCTTGCGACTGTGTTAACACAGCGCTCTTGTGGATGACAGTTCGTAGTTTGAACGTAGCAACAATATGGCGGTTAATATCGAGTTTGGAGTCGAGTTAGGGAAAATGATTTGAACACCAAAAGCAAATTCCTTTAACTCCTGCGCTTATTTCCAAAGGTTGTACCTAAATTCGTCCCCTTTCAGTTGCGGAATCTGCAGTAGGCTCACGTCTGCAGCCTGAACTTCAGGACAGCTGAACTGCGTGATGATGTTGAAGGGCTGCAAATAGTTTTTTGGGTCACACACAGGGACGGTAGGGGCACACACAGGAACGGTAGGGGCACAGACAGGAACGGTAGGGGCACACACAGGAACGGTAGGGGGTGGGCATCAGACAGGAACGGTAGGGGCACAGAGAAGGGCTTCTGAAATGGCAATCACTGCCTTACCGAAATAAGATGGCTGTGCTTTGTCTGACACACGGAACAGTGGAAAAGAACTTTCACACGGCCAAACCGCCTGTAGGTTAGACAGCTGCACAATACATAATGGGCGTTGTACCGAAATATTGAAGGCGAGAGATGCGACACCAAAAACTCAAGCCGAGGAAGCAGAATAAATAAGTTTCTGTCTTAATGGATAACAGAATGAATTAAGGATTGGGACAGGGGAATTGCGAATGTATTGTTTTGTAACTGGAATTGTGAATATATTGTTTTGTAACTGGAATTGTGAATATATTGTTTTGTAACTGGAATTGAGCGGTCATGGAAAAAGTCTTAGACGAAAAACAAAGTGTGGGACGGCCGATAAGACAACATGAGCTGTGCGTGAAGCATTGCTGTGCTACCACAAGGCGCTGCATTATAGCAAGTAATTTCTCACGTATGTGGGAGAATAAGGAGCTGCGAGTTATCAAGGAACGTGTTGCTGTGACAGCTTTTGTTATCTCAACTGTCTGCACAGAAATAACCGTACAATTAACTGTGACATTGACCACCTCACGTCACACCGATATACAGCCGAATGCTTCCTACTGTTCCACACATGAGTCACTAAATTGTTAGGCTGACACACAAAACGCGGTCTAAACTTTACTGCAATATCACAATATGGCCACTCCTTCACATAGCAATATTTATGTACTTCATTACATAACACCGTTTCCCTGACACAATAACTCCACAATATATTTCTCGAATTTCTGTGTCAGTGTGGCGCTTTGGAAAGTCGCATAAGAATGAACAAAACACAATTCAAAAGTCCTGACCTAAAACTGCTACCAACTTCCACCTTGTAGTACGTCACGTGCGTCGTAAAAGTGGATATCAGATGTCATACGTGGATAGGCTGAACCCGGTTTTGGAATCGGACCCAAAAGGAAAACTGCAAACACAAGAATGAGTGACGCCTGTCGTCCTCATCGCTGACGGCGAGAACACTGGCACAATGTAAACGTCACAGCTGCATACAACGTCCACTGTATGTTGGTTTCGAAGTTAAGACACTTTGAAGCTGTAAGACGTAAAGCGGTCTCGCTATACATAATTCCCACACTTGGCTTGGCGACACAAATCACCGGCATATCATTACGTGTGTACAGACAGCACAAAGTTGTACACTTAAATGTGTCCGTAAGGATGTGCAATTGTACAAACGGAGCTCCTCGAAAACCAAATCCCTATGAATAACCACGCAGAGACGTCACATCCGCTCAAACAAACACTAACTTTCCGGTTTGTAAGACAAACATAAACATCACCCAGTTTCCTGAATTTCGATTTGGAGTCTGAAGGTCAGTCCGACTGCAGTTACTGAAGCTGCCGGATGTGATATGATTGGAGCTGCTAGGCTATGTAGCATGCAGGGATCGATGTTCAGCGCAGTGTTATGTGGAGTGACAATGTCATGCAGTCTGTCCATACTGTGATATATATACAGGAAAGTATTCAAAACATACAAATGATCACAGAGAAGTAATGGAAGAAAATCACTTCCTTGGTGGACACATGATTTAACAATAAGAAGGAAGAAAACTAATGCACTAAGGAGACGTTACTAAAGAACAATAAACATTGAGGAACTGAGGGAAAAACGGAGGGAACATTACTTAAAGGAAAAGAAGGAATACAATGCAATTATTCGCAAAGAAAAATACAATCATGGAAGGAATATTGTAGCCTGACACCATCAAATAGTCCCTGGAATGCAGTTTATCGCCTGGCATCTGGGAACATAAGAAACACCCATTTGATGACAACTGTAAAGAAACAAGACAACACTACCACAACAGATTTATTGGAAACAATTAGCTATATGCTTAACTATTTCATACCGGTAGATGAAGAAAATGAAGACAATGAAGAAAATGAACATCATAAACGAACTAGAACTCAAGCAAGGGGCACCATAGAAACACAAGATGACAGAGAATTCACCCAACAAGAAATTAAGGAAATATTAGAAAACATGGATCCAAAAAAGGCCCCTGGAGAAGACGGAATAAATAGCAAAATACTACTTCAAGTGTTCAAAATACTCCGAAGATACGTAACAGCTATTTATAACAGTTGCCTAAAAAATGGATGCTTTCCAAAAGAGTGGAAGAGAGCAAAAATAATACCTATAGTGAAGCCTGGAAGAGACAGCAGCATGGAAGTGGCAAAATTCCGCCCAATTAGCCTCTTGAATACAAGGGCAAAAGTATTGGAAAAAGCGCTAATAAACAGAGTTATGCATTTTGTTTATTCAAAAGATTTGTTAAATGACAATCAAAACAGCTTTACCCCACAGAGAAGCACAGTGGATGCTTCAATGGCGGTAAAGAAAATTGTGGAGGAAAGTCTACAAAACGGAGAGTTTGTGGTGTTAGTGAGCCTTGATGTACAAGGAGCCTTTGATGGACAGTATGTAGTGTTAGTGAGCCTTGATGTACAAGGAGCCTTTGATGGACAGTATGGAGTTTTAGTGAGCCTTGATGTACAAGGAGTCTTTGATGGACAGTATCTAGTGTTAGTGAGCCTTGATGTACAAGGAGCCTTTGATGGACAGTATGTGGTGTTAGTGAGCCTTGATGTACAAGGAGCCTCTGATGGACAGTATGTAGTTTTAGTGAGCCTTGATGTATAAGGAGTCTTTGATGGACAGTATCTAGTGTTAGTGAGCCTTGATGTACAAGGAGCCTTTGATGGACAGTATGTGGTGTTAGTGAGCCTTGATGTACAAGGAGCCTTTGATGGACAGTATGTGTGTTAGTGAGCCTTGATGTACAAGGAGCTTTGATGGACAGTATCTAGTGTTAGTGAGCCTGATGTACAAGGGGTCTTTGATGGACAGTATGTAGTTTAGTGAGCCTGATGTACAAGGTTCTTTGATGGACAGTATGTAGTTTAGTGAGCCTTGATGTACAAGGAGTCTTTGATGGACAGTATCGTGTTAGTGAGCCTCGATGTACAAGGGTCTTTGATGGACAGTATGTGTTTAGGAGCCTTGATGTACAAGGAGTCTTTGATGGACAGTATTAGTTATGACTGATGACAAGACTTGATGACGTATGTGTAGCCTTGATGTACAAGGAGTCCTTTGATGGACAGTATGTAGTGTTAGTGAGCCTTGATGTACAAGGAGCCTTTGATGGACAGTATGTAGGTGTTAGTGAGCCTTGATGTACAAGGAGCCTTTGATGGACAGTATGTAGTGTTAGTGAGCCTTGATGTACAAGGAGTCTTTGATGGACAGTATCTAGTGTTAGTGAGCCTTGATGTACAAGGAGCCTTTGATGGACAGTATGTGGTGTTAGTGAGCCTTGATGTACAAGGAGTCTTTGATGGACAGTATTAGTGGTTAGTGAGCCTTGATGTACAAGGAGCCTTTGATGGACAGTATGTGGTGTTAGTGAGCCTTGATGTACAAGGAGTCTTTGATGGACAGTATGTGGTGTTAGTGAGCCTCGAATGTACAAGGAGTCTTTGATGGACAGTATGGTGTTAGTGAGCCTTGATGTACAAGGAGTCTTTGATGGACAGTATTGTGTTAGTGAGCCTGATGTACAAGGAGTCTTTGATGGACAGTATGTGGTGTTAGTGAGCCTGATGTACAAGGAGTCTTTGATGGACAGTATGTGGTGTTAGTGAGCCTTGATGTACAAGGAGTCTTTGATGGACAGTATGTGGTGTTAGTGAGCCTTGATGTACAAGGAGTCTTTGATGGACAGTATGTGGTGTTAGTGAGCCTTGATGTACAAGGAGTCTTTGATGGACAGTATGTGGTGTTAGTGAGCCTTGATGTACAAGGAGTCTTTGATGGACAGTATGTGGTGTTAGTGAGCCTTGATGTACAAGGAGTCTTTGATGGACAGTATGTGGTGTTAGTGAGCCTTGATGTACAAGGAGTCTTTGATGGACGTATGTGTGTTAGTGAGCCTTGATGTACAAGGAGTCTTTGATGGACAGTATGTGGTGTTAGTGAGCCTTGATGTACAAGGAGCTTTGATGGACAGTATGTAGGTGTTAGTGAGCCTTGATGTACAAGGAGCCTTTGATGGACAGTATGTAGTGTAGTGAGCCTTGATGTACAAGGGGTCTTTGATGCGGCTTGGTGTCCGAGCATCTTGAATGCTTTGCGAGAATTTAATTGTCCACAAAACCTATACAATGTAGCTAAAAGCTACTTTAGTGAGAGAGTAGCATTTTTATCCACCAGTAACATTAAACTAGAGAGGCAAGTAACCAAAGGATGCACACAGGGGTCATGCTGCGGGCCTGGTTTTTGGAACATTCAATGTAACAGATTACTCAACTTAGACTACACAAGACATACACAAACGATTGCGTTTGCAGGTGACTTAATTGTATTGACGAAGAGGAAAAGTGCCCTTGAAGACGAAAACTTCTCCAATGTAGAAATGAGAAAAATTGCTATATGGGCAAAAAACAATAAAATCAGATTTAATAAACAAAAGTCGAAAGTCCTGCTAATATCGAGGAAGAAACGGAAAATAAATAAAAAATCAGCATCTTCCTGAACAATAAAGAACTGGAGCAAGTTGATCAAGTAAAGTACCTAGGTGTCATTATTGACAGCAAATTCAGGTTCGAGGAGCACATTCAGTACACGACAGACAGGTGCACAAAACTAATCAATGCGCTATCAAAATCAGCCAGACTCAATTGGGGACTTGGCCCCGAGGCGCTAAGAATAATATACAAAGGAGCAATATTACCTTTATTGTCACATGCGTCTCCAGTATGGATAGAAGCACTAAAAAGGCAAAACAACTGCAGGAAATAAAAAAAGTGCAAAGACTTATTAACATAAACAATTGCTAAGGCTTACAGAACTACGTCTAGTGAAGCTCTGTGTGTTGTAACGGGTCTAACACCTATAACTATTAAGATAAATGAAATAGCAACAGGATATAGAATTATAAAAACAGAAAATGCCAAAAAGACAGTGGACATTGCTCTAAATTACAAGGATTGCCCCATCCAGCAGATTTTGTAATGCCGGGAGAAAGCAAGGAAAGGAAGGAATACAAGTAGAAGTGTTTACTGACGGGAGCAAATCTGACGAAGGTGTAGGATCAGGTACAGTAATGTTCATTAACAATATACCTGTGTACCAAATGCAATACAAGCTGGGAAATGGATGTTCTAACTATTAAGTGGAGCAGCTCGCCATTATGAAGGCACTTGAGAAAATGGAAGAACTACAAGATATACAAAGAACAGCAGTAATACATACTGACAGCAGTAACACATACTGACAGCAGTAATACATACTGACAGCAGTAACACTTACTGACAGCAGTAATACATACTGACAGCAGTAATACATACTGACAGCAGGATTACGCTGGATTCCCTAAAGAATTCAAAGAACCACAACTTTCTAATTGAAGAAATAAGAGAGAAAATTAGAATATTACAAAGCAGAAATTGGTCTATAGACTTCGGATGGGTGACAGCTGATACAGCAATACACGGTAACGAACTTGCTGATCGCCTTGCCAAACAGGCAGCTCGAACTGAGACAGCAGTAAGCTATAGCAAGGTTCCTACAACTACGATAAAGCATAAGTTAAGGAAAGAAAGCAGAGAAAAATGGGAAAGAGAATGGGAACAAATTACAAAAGTAATAAACACAAGACAGTACTTTCCAAATGTCAGCCAAAGGCTCGCAATAAAATTACCTATATCACCAAATTTCACAGCAATGTTAACAGGACATGGAAAATTGAAGGACTACTATCACCGATTCAAAATAACAGAGGATGCAGCGTGTATTTGTAACGGAGGAGATCAAACAATAGATCATTTGATATGGGATTGTCGGTTATTGAAGAAATAAAGGAACACATTAAGGAAAAGAATGATTACAAAAGGAGGAAGATGGCCGTTGAATAAACCAGAGTTGGTTCAAAAATTCACTAAAGACTTTTACAATTTCTGTAATGCGATAGATTTTCAGAAGGTAGAAAACACAAAAAAAAAATAAATAAATAATGTAAATATTGTATATAGTACATAGTATATAGTATATGTTAAACAGTACTTATAATATTGTAGAATAGAATCTAGGATATATTGAATTGTATAAAGATTCAAAAAGAACAGCTAAACATGCAGTGTTACACTTTGTAATGGAGCATGTTGAGTGTATGAATAAAAACAGGGAAGGAGCAGGTCCTGAGGCAGAACTGCGGAACTGAAGTGTAACATTGTGCAGCTCACCGGGCAGTATAAACAGCAGGCTGTGTTTGTCAGTCGATAGTCACAGTTAGATGTGCTTTGTTTGTTTTGACTATACAATGAGCAATTGTGAAATACTATTTTGTGCTATTGCTATGTGTATAGCGTAACGTTTGTACTTCTGCATCTTCAAATATATTTCTCTGATTGAGTATCGACAACAATGTAGCGCTTTATTCGAAATGAACTTCAGAGCACTTACGTGTCCACACTGGATATGACACACACAGTTTGGGTCTCACAACGTTGAACTAAAACCTGATGTCAGTTTGTTAGTGTGTCTATCTGTCTTCTGTTGCATATCGTGTACCAAACAGTACGGTACTAAAAACGTGTACAATGGAACGGTCAGATTTGTCAGCATTTCAATGTAAAATTACTTTAACAATCTAAACTCCATTCCAAACTCTCGAAATCCGTTGAATGGAATAAGCTTCTGTGTAATTACACGCTCTGCTGTGTAATCTATAAATACGTACCGCTGATTTAAACAGAATTCACTATTTGGGATAAAGTAAAGGTACAAAGTTTAAAGAGATATATACTACATTAAACTTAATAAATAAGAGAGATTTTAAGGATAATTTTGTGTTTTTGTACTTGAACGACCTCGCAGTGTAACGTACGGTATCTGAAATCATCTTAGGCACTTTACATTGAAACACAGAGCAGGATACATTTTGGCATTTGAAATTCTTAATATGGGGGCTTGAATTTCGTCGCTAAATTAACTGATTCATAATTCAATGAGCTGTTTCTAAAATGTGAGACCGAAATTCGTAAATTACAGAAGACTGAGCGCAGAGTTGTTGAAGTGACCATGAATTTAAAAATATCTAATTACATGTGCTTATCGGTAATTATGCCTCCAGACGTCAGTTGGCGTCGTGTAGGGGAATTACTGAGAACCTGCCGACAGTGCTATATATATGTGGCTCCGAAACAGCTCGGTATCAGTCAAAGCCAACTTCTAGCCACAAGATGAAGACCATCCAGAGCCTCCTACTTGTCGCCGCACTGGCACTGCTGTTCCTGGTCGGTAAGTACTGTGCAACGTGCACTGGCTTAGCGGGCAAACTGTCAGGACGGCTTGCCTCAGCACCGGGTTGTACAACGTGGAACATTTGTTGAGCTGTTGTCTGAATTTGAGGCGAATTGTGGTTCACTGTTCGTAGGCAAATACTTTGCGCAGTTCGGTTTGAATTGCAGATGTCTTAGACAACATTACTAACACAAATAATCTTCCGACCTAGACATTATGTACTGTGTGTGTCACTCAGCAGTACACACATCACTGTAGTGTACTCGTAAAGTACTCTGTGTGCCATTCAGCAGTACACACATCACTGTAGTGTACACGTACAGTACTCTGTGTGCCATTCAGCAGTAGGCACATTACTGTAGTGTACACGTACAGTACTCTGTGTGCCACTCAGCAGTAGGCACATTACTGTAGTGTACACGTACAGTACACTGTGTGACACTCAGCAGTACACACATCACTGTAGTGTACACGTACAGTACTCTGTGTGCCACTCAGCAGTACACACATCACTGTAGTGTACTCGTAAAGTACTCTGT
This sequence comes from Reticulitermes speratus, assembly GCA_021186555.1. Lineage (NCBI taxonomy): Eukaryota > Metazoa > Arthropoda > Insecta > Blattodea > Rhinotermitidae > Reticulitermes > Reticulitermes speratus. The sequence continues at coordinate 26,130,621 of JAJKFL010000010.1, forward strand.
GTGCCACTCAGCAGTACACACATCACTGTAGTGTACTCGTAAAGTACTCTCTGTGCCACTCAGCAGTAGACACATCACTGTAGTGTACTCGTAAAGTGCTCTGTGTGCCACTCAGCAGTACACACATCACTGTAGTGTACTCGTAAAGTACTCTGTGTGCCACTCAGCAGTAGAAAATCACTGTAGTGTACACGTACAGTACTCTGTGTGCCACTCAGCAGTAGACACATCACTGTAGTGTACACGTACAGTACTCTGTGTGCCACACAGCAGTAGACACATCACAGTAGTGTACACGTACAGTACTCTGTGTGCCACTCAGCAGTACACACATCACTGTAGTGTACACGTACAGTACACTATGTGCCACTCAGCAGTACACACATCACTGTAGTGTAACGTACAGTACAGTATGTGCCACTCAGCAGTACACACATCACTGTAGTGTACACGTACAGTACAGTATGTGCCACTCAGCAGTACACACATCACTGTAGTGTACACGTACAGTACACTATGTGCCACTCAGCAGTACACACATCACTGTAGTGTACACGTACAGTACAGTATGTGCCACTCAGCAGTACACATATCACTGTAGTGTACACGTACAGTACACTATGTGCCACTCAGCAGTACACACATCACTGTAGTGTACACGTACAGTACAGTATGTGCCACTCAGCAGTACACATATCACTGTAGTGTACACGTACAGTATACTATGTGCCACTCAGCAGTACACACATCACTGTAGTGTACACGTACAGTACAGTATGTGCCACTCAGCAGTACACACATCACTGTAGTGTACACGTACAGTACAGTATGTGCCACTCAGCAGTACACACATCACTGTAGTGTACACGTACAGTACACTATGTGCCACTCAGCAGTACACACATCACTGTAGTGTACACGTACAGTACAGTATGTGCCACTCAGCAGTACACATATAACTGTAGTGTACACGTACAGTACACTGTGCCACTCAGCAGTACACACATCACTGTAGTGTACACGTACAGTACAGTATGTGCCACTCAGCAGTACACATATCACTGTAGTGTACACGTACAGTACACTATGTGCCACTCAGCAGTACACACATCACTGTAGTGTACACGTACAGTACAGTATGTGCCACTCAGCAGTACACACATCACTGTAGTGTACACGTACAGTACTCTGTGTGCCACTCAGCAGTAGACACATCACTGTAGTGTACACGTACAGTACAGTATGTGCCACTCAGCAGTACACATATCACTGTAGTGTACACGTACAGTACACTATGTGCCACTCAGCAGTACACACATCACTGTAGTGTACACGTACAGTACAGTATGTGCCACTCAGCAGTACACATATCACTGTAGTGTACACGTACAGTACACTATGTGCCACTCAGCAGTACACACATCACTGTAGTGTACACGTACAGTACAGTATGTGCCACTCAGCAGTACACACATCACTGTAGTGTACACGTACAGTACTCTGTGTGCCACTCAGCAGTAGACACATCACTGTAGTGTACACGTACAGTACAGTATGTGCCACTCAGCAGTACACATATCACTGTAGTGTACACGTACAGTACACTATGTGCCACTCAGCAGTACACACATCACTGTAGTGTACACGTACAGTACAGTATGTGCCACTCAGCAGTACACATATCACTGTAGTGTACACGTACAGTACACTATGTGCCACTCAGCAGTACACACATCACGTAGTGTACACGTACAGTACAGTATGTGCCACTCAGCAGTACACACATCACTGTAGTGTACACGTACAGTACAGTATGTGCCACTCAGCAGTAACACACATCACTGTAGTGTACACGTACAGTACAGTATGTGCCACTCAGCAGTAGACACATCACTGTACTGTACACGTACAGTACTCTGTGTGCCACTCAGCAGTACACACAACACTGTACTGTACACTTACATTACCGTGTGCTGTTCTGCCGTTAGGCACAATGTCACATGTGACTATATCAATTGTCCTGTCCTTCCGTCAGACCACAATGCAATGCAGACGAAGTTTGCTGCACTCTCTGGCGTTTGGTACGTTATGACAAGTACAGTTGCAGGCCCACAAATATGGTGCCTTTCTCACGGATATCTTTATGTACACTGAATTAACAAAGTAAGTTCTTCCTTAGTTTTGAAGTTTATTTGTGAAACATTTGGTAAGTGTGACCCTGCACACAAGAACGGAGATATTATGAAAACTGTGTTGAAGAGAATTATTATCACTTTGATTCTTAATTGCTTGTGCAAACGTCAACGTAAGTTTACAAATCTTACGGCTGTATTCTTTATGCCATGTGACACAATTGCATTTTATAACCTATACAGGTTCCTGTAATGTGTCATTACAATGTCTGTGTAAGTGTTTGTGGTGACAGTTGTCACAGTTGTGTTTCGATGTCAAGTATATGTGCTATCGGAACTGGGCACTTACTGTCTATATAGGTCTTATAATTGTGGCTAAATTATATGTAGCTTGTATAATAATATGATACATTGTTTTGTGCCTTAGATTTTCTAATTATTTTGAAAGAAAACGAAACAAATTAATAAACACATCAACTCGTGGAGCTAATCCTTCTGTTCCAGCTACTAATTTTCCAGATAACCAAAAGTCCCCCACATATTACAGCAAGCAATGGCTCACTCTCACGATCACAACGGCCTCCCCCCCGCAGTTTCCCCTTCCTGGACCACGCAAATAGGGCACAAATTATGCCATCGTCTTTGCTTAAGCAAATTGTTAACCACGACAAATTTGTTCCAAGTTGTTCATTTCCATCGAATCTGTATGTACAAATTTTCGGGTCTGTTTCGTCTTTACTTACCCGAAATGTTGTTTACTGACAGCAATAACAAAGTGTCCAAATGACACTGAATAACATTTCGTAACTTTTCCACCATCCTGTCACTATCCTGTCACTATCCTGTCACTCTCCTGTCACTATCCTATCACTATCCTGTCACTATCCTTTCACAATCCTGTTACTATCCTGTCACTATCCTGTCACTATCCTGCCAATATCCTGCCACTATCCTGTCACTATCCTGTCACTATCCTGCCACTATCCTGCCACTATCCTGCCACTATCCTGTCACTATCCTGTCACTCTCCTGTCACTCTCCTATCACTATCCTGTCAGTATCCTGTCACTATCCTTTCACAATCCTGTCACTATCCTGTCACTATCCTGTCACTATCCTACCACTATCCTGCCAATATCCTGACACTATCCTGCCACTATCCTGCCACTATCCTGCCACTATCATGTCACTCTCCTGTCACTATCCTATCACTATCCTGTCATTATCCTGTCACTATCCTTTCACAATCCTGTCACAATCCTGCCACTATCCTGCCACTATCCTGCCACTATACTGTCACTATCCTGTCACTCTCCTGTCACTATCCTATCACTATCCTGTCATTATCCTGTCACTATCCTTTCACAATCCTGTCACTATCCTGCCACTATCCTGTCACTATCCTGTCACTATCCTACCACTATCCTGCCAATATCCTGCCAATATCCTGCCACTATCCTGCCACTATCCTGTCACTATCCTGTCACTCTCCTGTCACTATCCTATCACTATCCTGTCATTATCCTGTCACTATCCTTTCACAATCCTGTCACTATCCTGCCACTATCCTGTCACTATCCTGTCACTATCCTGCCACTATCCTGTTAATATCCTGTCACTATCCTGTCACTATCCTGCCACTATCCTGTCAATATCCTGTCACTATCCTGTCACTATCCTGCCACTATCCTGTCAATATCCTGTCACTATCCTGTCACTATCCTGTCACTATCCTCTCACTATCCTGTCACTATCCTGTCACTATCCTGTCCCTATCCTGTAACTATATCTCTGCTCAGCACAACAACTGTTCACACTGCATGTAACAGCATCACAAATTGCATTTATTTACAGATATCGGCAGCAGCGCGCCTGAACCACAACTGATACCCGTCATCATAAATGCAACATCTGGGATTGTCGGTGGCGTTGGTACTGCAGTTAATAAAACTCTTGGTATTCCTGTCGGTGTAGTTACTGAAATAATTGGTATAATTGGGTAATCGTCCGCTCCTACCGAAACTACCGACATGTCTCCCCTATATGACCCACCACATCGCTCTGTTCCCGGACAAATCTCGTACAGTGCCGTCGTGTCAGCCTTCAGCATCACACCAGCAAGCAGTCAGCTGTCAGTACCGCCACAACACAACACGTGTCAGCCTTCAGCATCACACCAGCAAGCAGTCAGCTGTCAGTACCGCCACAACACAACTCGTGTCAGCCTTCAGCATCACACAGCAAGCAGTCAGCTGTCAAGTACCGCCACAACACAACACGTCTAACTGTCTGCAAGGCACAGCACAAGTGTCGCACTGACCGAGCGCTGCACTTGATTTGAACGACGGCAAACTGCTGTTTGTGGATGTAAACACACTGTTGTAACGCACTGTAAACTTTACTACGCACAATTAGCACAATGTATACATTTGAACGACGGCAAACTGTTGTTTGTGGATGTAAACACACTGTTGTAACGCACTGTAAACTTTACTACGCACAATTAGCACAATGTATACATTCTTATGCACACTGCACTGAATAAATTGTGAAGCACTGCAAATGATGCAGCTTGTTACTTATGTAAAGACGACGTTCCAGCTGCATATGTCCTGACACTTGTGTTTCCTTCACCTCCACCGACACCCCTGCCCTCTGTGTCTCAGTGTCAATTTCGTTAAACAAAAGACCCACTGACAAGCCGCTCAAGGCCGATGTCCTTGACACTGACACTCAGCCAGTGTCTGCATTCCAACTACTCAAGCAGCCAGTGTGTCGCGAACACGGACATTTGGGGTTTTTGGATTCATCACCGTCACACTGAACAGTGAGGAACAAAGTCAGTTCTGTCACTGTACAAGCCATGAGGGCGTATGGAGGTGATAAGGCACTACTCCACTTTCTCTCAATCTCACCAAAATGTGAAAGTGTCTGGTCAATTTCGCGCGCAGGGCTAAACCCTCTGTACACAGTGAAACAGGGCCCTTAATGGCGCCAAAGTCTGTCTGGAACTACAAGGCTGGCCAGCTGGCTGGATTGGTTAGTTTAGATTTTTTCGTTGGTTGGTTAGTCAGTCGGTCGGTCGGTCAGTCAGTGTGTCAATCAGTCAGCCAGCCAAAGAAATATTTTAGCTTGACTCTACTTTTGAATATCCGGACACGTCAGAGCAGAAACACCAGCATGACGGACAATTGGACATATAAAGGAGCTTCATCATATGTCCGTCTTACCCACTATTTCTCCGTCCGTGCTTCGAGTTTCTACTACAGAAATGATCGAGTTATAACAGAGTCAACACTTGACACTGCTTTCGGTAACAGTGCTAGGGCCGGTATAACGCTCGTCACGTGGTTCAGATTTTTCTGTTGTTTGGATAGTTAGTGAGTTAGTCAGCCGCTCAATCAGTCAGCCAGTCAGTCAGTAATTCAGCCCCAATATGCAGGTCTTCGTGACATTTTCTTGTGGGCAGTCAAATTAAAACTGCTTAAGTATAAGTTTTCAACTCTCTTAACTTCAAAAGTTACAGTTTCTCACCACGCATCAGAAGACCCTAGGTCCATCTGCCCTATCTAACCTCCCTCAGATAAAATCCACAAACCTCCTACCACCTAAACGTAAATACCATACATTAAGCGATTTTTAGAAACACTTTGCAAATCCGTCGCATTTCATATTTACACCCTGAAGAGTCTCTGCGCTGTCTAGACGCTGCTACTCAGGCCACCGACTGCCAACGTCGGTTCTGCACAAAATCGTGTCATGTTATGACCCGTTTATCCAACCGCGCCACTGCAGTGCTGGCGGTCTCTATTAGCCGTTTTATACAGCGCTGATACTCGTCTGAGGCCGGCCTGCTCTCATGCAAGTTGTTAACCCAGCATATGGTACAAGGCTTCAGTCAGCGTATCCAATTTCCCAGCCTGGATTCCGCTGACACGTTCGCACGGCGTGTGGCAGTTCTGTCGACGTGTAACGAAACTTGTCACGTTAGCAGTAATTATGTTACAGTAACGCATGTAGCTGTATGTTTAAGAATTCAGTACTTTTTCAGCTCTTTCTGATTTCCGGTCTGTCACACCGTTACAGACATCAGAAGAGAAATGAGAGGTGTTGCTAAAAGGTGATTATAAAACGAACTGTTAGTAGCAGAAAGGGAGGTAAAAGTAATGAAACATGTTGCTGCAAAACAGCGTTTTTGTCCATTTAGAGTCCAAGCGGCAGTAACTGGCATATATAGAGTTACGGACTGTCAGATGTTGGGAAACAGCGGCAGAACTTGCTGCGGTGACTTGGAGGGTAGAGGTTACTTGTCAGGGGGGAGTTTGAGGAGACAATGGTAGGAGGTATGTGGTGTGCGAGGTGCGTCTTGTAAATTATCGGTGCCATCATCATCATCATCATCATCATCAGAACTCAGATGCACTGCAGACCTGCACACCAGAGACACAGTGTCCAGTCAGATCGCCCAGTAAGATCCTCCACGTCGCAGAAGCATTTGTTTTGCCCCATGACGCAACAGCCCCTAGTGGGCCAGGGCCTCCTCATTATCAAGGCTTCACGATCACACTCACACACAAGACACTCGATAGGACTCCTCTGGACGAGTGATCAGCTCGTCGCAGAGACCTCTACCTGACAACACACAACAATCACAAGAGAAAGACATCCATGCCCCCGGTGGGATTCGAACCCACAATCCCAGTAAGCGAGCTGCCGGAGATCCACGACTTAGACCGCGCGGCCACTGGGATCGGCTGGAGAAGCAAATAGTGAGACACATTTTGTTAAATTGTCAGTTGCGATGGTCACACGTAGTCTACAATTGTAGCGTTGGTAGAGGGACTGACTGGTAAAATGAAGTAGTCGAACAGAACCCTGTTTCATTGGTACTTTGTTCACCACAAATCCCACATAGACTGACCTAGGAGTGAATCCGGGCTTCCGCGGTAAAGTCTGCCTGAACCGTGACACGATCGAGAATAATAATTAAATGTATCTGAATGAAATAACGAAATTTGTGGTCCTCTGGGGTATTACGTGACGTCGTGTGGTGATTGTTTATCGACGTTTCGGGACAACGTATCTCTTGACCCGTGATAATGGGACCGATACGTTGTCCCGAAACGTCGGTAAACACTTAACACACGACGCCGTGTAATACCCCAGGAGACCTCAGTTTTCATCAACATCGCGGCGGAAGTCTGAAATCATGAATGAAATAATGTTTAAAATGACGGACTGGACATGCGTCTGTTGGCAACACGGCAATGGACAACGTCTTGACGTTCTGAGCAATTGTCAGCTTCTCAATAAGTGTTGTTGTAGACACTGTCGACCTTCAAATACGTGGCACACTTGCAGCAACGCCTTAGAAGACAGTGACTTCTCGGACACCTGTGTGATGCGGGTTGCTTCGAAATCCTGCGCTCAAAAGAGAGAGACTTCGCATGCTTGTAGCTATCTGAGCTGTCAGCTAAGAGGCAACGGTCTGTCTGCCTCGGTACGTGTCGCTTATGTCTTGTCGTGTATCAAGACTCCAAGCGAGGGATTTAGGTGAACAGAGCGGTGAAGAGTTGCTGCGTGTTAGTGCCATTCACTGATGTTTGTTCTTGCATGCAAGCAATACAGTGCTGTTAAGCTGCTTGGCTATTGACGAGGCGGCAAGCTGTTATAACATCGCTTTAGAATAGCTACTGAAAACAGGCTGAGTCATGGCTTTGCTTGTTCACATTAGTACTTGGGAAGATGCTGTGCTATATGTTATAAGTAGACCGATGGATAGCGTGCTTTGACATTCACAAATTCCACGTTCTGCCCACACAGTGTATTTATGTGTTTTGTGTGGATCTCAGAACAAACAGCGATTATTTCACTGTACAGCATTAACTGACTGGTTTGTATAACTGAGACGGAGTGTGTTTACTGCGCGGTACGGACTGTATTTATGTGTTTTGTGTGGATCTCAGAACAAACAGCGATCATTTCACTGTACAACATTAACTGACTGGTTTGTATAACTGAGACGGAGTGTGTTTACTGCGCGGTACGGACTGTATTTATGTGTTTTGTGTGGATCTCAGAACAAACAGCGATTATTTCACTGTACAGCATTAACTGACTGGTTTGTATAACTGAGACGGAGTGTGTTTACTGCGCGGTACGGACTGTATTTATGTGTTTTGTGTGGATCTCAGAACAAACAGCGATCATTTCACTGTACAACATTTACTGACTGGTTTGTATAACTGAAACGGAGTGTGTTTACTGCGCGGTACGGACTGTATCTTTATATGTACACACCTAAAGCTCAGTGGTCACTATATGAACCACGAGTTTAACATTCAACTAACTGCGATACATGTCCCTTACTGATAGAAGTGCTGATATTAGGTTGAGCTCTGCTGTATTACATGCACAATGGTCAATTGTTTCTTCAGCCTCAGCTCGCACTGCACAGTGAATCAGTTTGTCACAATCACAAAAATCATTTTTCCACAAAGTTGCGTAATATATAGATACACAGTCCTTATAGGTAATATAGTCCTTATAGATAATACAGTCCTTATAGATAATACAGTCCTTATAGATAATACAGTCCTTATAGATAATACAATCCTTATAGATAATACAATCCTTATAGATAATACAGTCCATATAGATAATACAGTCCTTCTCAACCACTATGTCAAATGTACATTTGTTTTGAGTGTTAAAAATGTTATCGATTTCTATAAACACAGGTGGAATCACTGTCGATTATTATCGATTACTAACGACTAAGTAGACACTTATCGACCCAGACGTGACTCACAGAATCACTAAGTCACCACGTCATTACGTAACGTGGAAGGAGCAATTAAGATGCTTTTTCTTATGAAGGTGAAGTTTAAACGTGTTCAGAAGGACATCAGTAAACACTGACAACAGACTTTATTACAGTTTGGCGGCCTCTGAGTGTCCAGTGTACCTCCTTGCTAACCTGCTTTCATACGGAAAGTATGGCGTTTTAAGAAGATAAGTCGTAATGCGAGTGTAGCTTGCGACTGTGTTAACACAGCGCTCTTGTGGATGACAGTTCGTAGTTTGAACGTAGCAGCAATATGGCGGTTAATATCGAGTTTGAAGTCGAGTTAGGAAAAATGATTTGAACACCAAAAGCAAATTCCGTTAACTCCTGCGCTTATTTCCAAAGGTTCTACCTAAATTCGTCCCCTTTCAGTTCCGGAATCTGCAGTAGGCTCACGTCTGCAGTAGGCTCACGTCTGCAGCCTGAACTTCAGGACAGCTGAACTGCGTGATGATGTTGAAGGGCTGCAAATTGTTTTTTGGGTCACACACAGGGACGGTAGGGGCACAGACAGGAACGGTAGGGGCACAGACAGGAACGGTAGGGGCACAGACAGGAACGGTAGGGGCACAGACAAGGGCTTCTGAAATGGCAATCACTGCCTTACCGAAATAATATGGCTGTGCTTTGTCTGACACACGGAACAGTGGAAAAGAACTTTCACACGGCCAAGACCGCCTGCAGGTTAGACAGCTGCACAATACATACATGGGCGTTGTACCGAAATATTGAAGGCGAGTGATGCGACACCAAAAACTCAAGCCGAGGAAGTAGAATAAATTAGTTATTGTCTTAATGGATAGCAGAATGAATTGAGGATTGGGACAGGGGAATTGTGAATGTATTGTTTTGTAACTGGAATTGTGAATATATTGTTTTGTAATTGGAATTGTGAATGTATTGTTTTGTAACTGGAATTGTGAATATATTGTTTTGTAATTGGAATTGTGAATGTATTGTTTTGTAACTGGAATTGTGAATATATTGTTTTGTAATTGGAATTGTGAATGTATTGTTTTGTAACTGGAATTGTGAATATATTGTTTTGTAATTGGAATTGTGAATGTATTGTTTTGTAATTGGAATTGTGAATGTATTGTTTTGTAACTGGAATTGTGAATGTATTGTTTTGTAACTGGAATTGTGAATATATTGTTTTGTAATTGGAATTGTGAATGTATTGTTTTGTAATTGGAATTGTGAATGTATTGTTTTGTAACTGGAATTGTGAATGTATTGTTTTGTAATTGGAATTGTGAATGTATTGTTTTGTAATTGGAATTGTGAATGTATTGTTTGTAATTGGAATTGTGAATGTATTGTTTTGTAACTGGAATTGTGAATGTATTGTTTTGTAACTGGAATTGTGAATATATTGTTTTGTAATTGGAATTGTGAATGTATTGTTTTGTAATTGGAATTGTGAATGTATTGTTTTGTAACTGGAATTGTGAATGTATTGTTTTGTAACTGGAATTGTGAATGTATTGTTTTGTAATTGGAATTGTGAATGTATTGTTTTGTAATTGGAATTGTGAATGTATTGTTTTGTAACTGGAATTGTGAATATACTGTTTTGTAATTGGAATTGTGAATGTATTGTTTTGTAACTGGAATTGTGAATGTATTGTTTTGTAACTGGAATTGTGAATGTATTGTTTTGTAACTGGAATTGTGAATGTATTGTTTTGTAACTGGAATTGTGAATGTATTGTTTTGTAATTGGAATTGTGAATGTATTGTTTTGTAACTGGAATTGTGAATGTATTGTTTTGTAACTGGAATTGTGAATGTATTGTTTTGTAACTGGAATTGTGAATGTACTGTTTTGAAACTGGAATTGTGAATGTATTGTTTTGTAATTGGAATTGTGAATGTATTGTTTTGTAACTGGAATTGTGAATGTATTGTTTTGTAACTGGAATTGTGAATGTATTGTTTTGTAACTGGAATTGTGAATGTATTGTTTTGTAACTGGAATTGTGAATGTATCGTTTTGTAACTGGAATTGTGAATGTATTGTTTTGTAACTGGAATTGTGAATGTATTGTTTTGTAACTGGAATTGTGAATGTATTGTTTTGTAACTGGAATTGTGAATGTATTGTTTTGTAACTGGAATTGTGAATGTATTTTTTTGTTATTGGAATTGTGAATGTATTGTTTTGTAACTGGAATTGTGAATGTATTGTTTTGTAACTGGAATTGTGAATGTATTGTTTTGTAACTGGAATTGTGAATGTATTGTTTTGTAACTGGAATTGTGAATGTATTGTTTTGTAACCGGAATTGTGAATGTATTGTTTTGTAATTGGAATTGTGAATGTATTGTTTTGTAACTGGAATTGTGAATGTATTGTTTTGTAACTGGAATTGTGAATGTATTGTTTTGTAACTGGAATTGTGAATGTATTGTTTTGTAACTGGAATTGTGAATGTATTGTTTTGTAACTGGAATTGTGAATGTATTGTTTTGTAACTGGAATTGTGAATGTATTGTTTTGTAATTGGAATTGTGAATGTATGTTTTGTAACTGGAATTGTGAATGTATTGTTTTGTAACTGGAATTGTGAATGTATTGTTTTGTAACTGGAATTGTGAATGTATTGTTTTGTAACTGGAATTGTGAATGAATTGTTTTGTAACTGGAATTGTGAATGTATTGTTTTGTAACTTGAATTGTGAATGTATTGTTTTGTAACGGGAATTGTGAATGTATTGTTTTGTAACTGGAATTGTGAATGTATTGTTTTGTAACTGGAATTGTGAATGTATTGTTTTGTAACTGGAATTGTGAATATATTGTTTTGTAACTGGAATTGTGAATATATTGTTTTGTAACTGGAATTGTGAATGTATTGTTTTGTAACTGGAATTGTGAATGTATTGTTTTGTAACTGGAATTGTGAATGTATTGTTTTGTAATTGGAATTGTGAATGTATTGTTTTGTAATTGGAATTGAGCGGCACGGAAAAATTCTTAGACGAAAAACAAAGTGTAGGACGGCCGATAATACAACATGTGCGGTGCGTGAAGCATTGCTGTGGTACCACAATGTGCTGCATTTTAGCCAGTAATTGCTAACGTATTTGGGAGAACAAGGAGCTGCGAGTTATCAAGGAACGTGTTGCTGTGACAGCTTTTGTTATCTCAACTGTCTGCATAGAAATAACCGTACAATTAACTGTGACAGTGACCACATGACGTCACACCGATATACAGTCGAATGCTTCCTACTGTTCCACACATGAGTCACTAAATTGTTAGGCTGACACACAAATCGCAGTCTAAACTTTACTGCACTATCACAATATGGCCACTCCTTCACATAGCCATATTTCTGTACTTCATTACATAACATCGTTTCCCTGACAGAATAACTCCACAATATCTTTCTTGAAATTCTGTGTCAGTGTGGCGAATTGCAAAGTCGCATAAGAATGAACAAAACACAATTCAAAAGTCCTGACCTAAAACTGCTACCAACTTCCACCTTGTAGTACGTCACATGCGTCGTAAAAGTGGATATCAGCTGTCATACGTGGATAGGTTGGACCCGGTTTTTGAATCGGAACCAAAAGGAAAACTGCAAACACAAGAATGAGTGACGCCTGGCGTCCTCATCGCTGTCGGCGAGTTCACATTCACGATGTCAACGTCACATCTGGATATAACGTCCACTGTATGTTGGTTTCGAAGTTAAGACACTTTGAAGCTGTAAGACGTAAAGCGGTCTCGCTATACATAATTCCCAAACTTGGCTTGGCAACACAAATCACCGGCATATCATTACGTGTGTACAGACAGCACAAAGTTGTACACTTAAATGTGTCGTAAGGATGTACAATGGTACAAACGGAGTTCCTCGAAAACCAAATCCCTAAGAACGACCACGTACAGACGTCACATCCGCTCAAACAAACGCAATTTTCCGGTTTGTGAGACAACCAACAAGCATCACTCAGATTCCTGAATTTAGATTTGTAGTCTGAAGGTCAGTCCGACTGCAGTTACTGAAGCTGCCGGATGTGATATGATTTGCGCTTGTAGGATATGTAGCATGCAGGGATCGCTGTTCAGGGCGGGGTTATGTGTAGTGACAATGTCATGCGGTTTGTCCATCCTGTCATTTATGTACATACATAGAACACAATGTGAAGCGCACCGCAACATTACAGCGGGGGACTGGGAAGGAGCAGATCCTGAGGTGGTAAGATTGCTGTTAAAATCGACGGCGCAATCCGACTTGTGACGTACCGACGTTAGAACTGCGGAACTGAAGTGTAACATTGTGCAGCTCACCGGGCAGTATAAACAGCAGGCTGTGTTTGTCAGTCGATAGTCACAGTTAGATGTGCTTTATTTGCTTTGACTATACAATGAGCAATTGTGAAGTACTATTTGTGCTATTGCTATGTGTATAGCGTAACGTTTGTACTTCTGCTTCTTCAAGTATATTTCTGTGGCAGAGTATCGAAGAGAATTCAGCGCTTCGTTTCGGATGAACTTCAGAGCACTTACGTGTAAACACTGGATATGACACACTCAGTTTGGGTCTCACAACGTTGAATTAAAACCTTACCTGTTTCGTTAGTGTGTCTGTCTGTCTTCTGTTGCATATCGTGTACCAAACAGTACGGTACTAAAAACGTGTACAGTGGAACGGTCAGATATGTCAGCATTTCAATGTAAAATTACTTTAACAATCTAAACTCCATTCCAAACCGTCGAAATCCGTTGAATGGAATAAGCTTTCTGTGTAATTACACGCTCTGCTGTGTAATCTATAAATAAGTACCGCTGATATAAACAGCATTATATTTGGGATAAAGTAAGGTACAAAGTTTAAATAAATATGTACTACATTAAACTTAATAAATAAGAGGGATTTTAAGGATAATTTTGTGGTCTTGTACTTGAACGACCTTGCAGTGTAACGTACGGTATTGATATCATCTTAGGCACATTACATTGAAACATAGAGCACGATAGATTTTGGCATTAGAAATTCTTAATATTGGGGCTTGAATTTCGTCCCTAAATTAATTGACTCATAATTCAATGAGCTGATTCTAAAATGTGAGACCGAAATACGTAAATTACAGAAGACTGTGGGCAGACTTGTTGAAGTGACCATGAATTTAAAAATATCTAATTACATGTGCTTATCGGCAATTATGCCTACAGACGTCAGTTGGCGTCGTCTAGGGGAATTACTGAGTACCTGCCGACAGTACTATATATATGTGGCTCCGAACGAGCTCGGTATCAGTCAAAGCCAACTTCTAGCCACAAGATGAAGACCATCCAGAGCCTCCTACTTGTCGCCACAATGGCACTGCTGTTCCTGGTCGGTAAGTACTGTGCAACGTGCACTGGCTTAGCGGGCAAACTGTCAGGACGGCTTGCCTCAGCACCGGGTTGTACAATGTGGCACATTTGTTGTGCTGTTGTCTGAATTTAGGCGAATTGTGGTTCACTGTTCGTAGGCAAATAATTTGCGCAGTTCGGTTTCAATAGCAGATGTCTTAGACCAATTTACTAACACAAATAATTTCCGACCTAGACATTCTGTACTCTGTGTGTCACTCAGCAGTAGACACATCACTGTAGTGTACACGTACAGTACTCTGTGTGCCACTCAGCAGTACACACATCACTGTAGTGTACACGTACAGTACTCTGTGTGCCACTCTGCAGTAGACACATCACTGTAGTGTACACGTACAGTACACTATGTGCCACTCAGCATAAGACACATCACTGTAGTGTACACGTACAGTACACTGTGTGCCACTCAGCAGTAGACACATCACTGTAGTGTACACGTACGGTACCTGTGTACCACTCAGCAGTACACACATCACTGTAGTGTACCGCACAGTACGTTTGCTGTTCTGCCGTTAGCACATGTCACATGTAACTGTATCAAGTGTCCTGTCCTTCCGTCAGACCACAATGCAATGCAAATCCTCACCAGACGATGTTTGCTGCACTCTCTGAGTTTTGGTACGATATGACACAGACAGCTGGTGTTTTCTGCAGGGATATCTTTGTGTACACTGAATTATCAATATACGCTCTTCCTTAGTTTTGAAATTGATTTGTGAAACATTTGGTAACTGTGACCCTGCACAGAAGAACGGAGATATTTTGAAAACTGTGTTGTACAGAATTATTATCACTTTGCTTCGTATCTGCCTGTGCACACGTCAACGTAGGTTTACAAACCTTACTACTGTATTCTTTATGACAAGTGACACAATTGCATTCTATTACCTATACAGGTTCCTCTAACGTGTCATTACAATGTCTGTATAAGTGTTTGTGGTGACAGTTATCACAGTTGTGTTTCGATGTCAAGTATATGTGCTATCTGCACTGGGCACTTACTGTCTATACAGGTCTTATAATTGTGGCTAAATTATATGTAGCTTATATACTAATACGATACATTTGCATGTGCATTAGACATTCTAATTATTTTGAAAGGAAACGAAACAAAAATTTGACTACATCAACTTGTTGAGCTAAACTTTCTCTTCAAGCTATTAATTTTCAAGATAGCTAAAAGTCCCCTGTATATTACACCAACCAATGGCTCACTCTCACGTTCACAACCCCCCCCCCCCAGTTTCCCCTTTCCTGGACCATACAAATCGGCACACAAAATGCCATCGCCGTTGCTTAAGCAAATTTGAACCTTATCAATCCAACCACGACATATTTGTTCCAAGCTGTACATTTCCATCGAATTTGTATACAGAAATTTTGTATTCTCTTTCCCCTTCACTGACCCGAAATGCTGTGTACTGACAGCAGTAAAAATGTGTCCAAATGACACAGAATAACATTTCGTAACTTTTCAATTTCCTGTCACTCGTAACTATATCTCTGCTCAGCACAACAACTGTTCACACTGCATGTAACAGCATCACAAATTGCATTTATTTACAGATATCGGCAGCAGCGCGCCTGAACCACTATTCGGCAGCGGTCTGTTAGGGTCCATAGGAAGTGGAGTATCCGAGATTGTCGGTGGCGTTGTTACTGCAGTTCCGGAAGTTGTGACTGACGCCAGTGGTGCAGTTAGTGGAGTTGTTGGTGGTGTTGGTGGAATAATTTCTCCAATTATTTCTCCAGTTGTCGGTTTAGTAACTGAAGTAGTTACAATCGCCATTTAGTCTTCGGCTCCTACTGAAACTACCGACATGTCTCCCCTATATGACCTACCACATCGCTCTGTTCCCCACAAATCTCGTACAGTGCCGTCGTGTCAGCCTTCAGCATCACACAGCAAGCAGTCAGCTGTCAGTACCGCCACAACACAACTCGTGTCAGCCTTCAGCATCACACCAGCAAGCAGTCAGCTGTCAGTACCGCCACAACACAACACGTCTAACTGTCTGCAAGGCACAGCACAAGGCGTCGCACCGACCGAGCGCTGCACTTGATTTGAACGACGGCAAACTGTTGTTTGTGGACGTAAACACACTGTTTTAACGCACTGTAAACTTTCCTACGCACAATTAGCACAATGTATACATTCTTATGCACATTGCACTGAATAAATTGTGAAGCACTGCAAATGATGCAGCTTGTTACTTATGTAAAGACGACGTTCCAGCTGCATATGTCCTGACACTTGTGTTTCCTTCACCTCCACCGACACCCCTGCCCTCTGTGTCTCAGTGTCAATTTCGTTAAACAAAAGACCTACCGATAAACCGCTCAAGGCCGATGTCCTTGACACTGACACTCTGCCAGTGTCTGCATTCCAACTACTCAAGCAGCCAGTGTGTCGCGAACACGGACATTTGGGGTTTTTGGATTCATCACCGTCACACTGAACAGTTAGGAACAAATTCAGTTCTGTCACTGTACAAGCCATGAGGGCGTATGGAGGTGATAAGGCACTACTCCACTTTTTCTCAATCTCACCAAAATGTGAAAGTGTCTGGTCAATTTCGCGCGCAGGGCTAAACCCTCTGTACACAGTGAAACAGGGCCCTTAATGGCGCCAAAGTCTGTCTGGAACTACAAGGCTGGCCAGCTGGCTGGATTGGTTAGTTTAGATTTTTTCGTTGGTTGGTTAGTTAGTCGGTAGGTCGGTCAGTCAGTGTGTCAATCAGTCAGCCAGCCAGCCAGCCAAAGAAATATTTTAGCTTGACTCTACTTTTGAATATCCGGACACGTCAGAGCAGAAACACCAGCATGACGGACAATTGGACATAAAAAGGAGCTTCATCTTATGTCCGTCTTACCCACTATTGCTCCGTCCGTGCTTCGAGTTTCTACTACAGAAATGATCGAGTTATAACAGAGTCAACACTTGACAGTGCTTTCGGTAACAGTGCTAAGGCCGGTATAATGCTCGTAACGTGGTTTAGATTTTTCTGTTGTTTGGATAGTTAGTGAGTTAGTCAGCCGCTCAATCAGTCAGCCAGTCAGTCAGTAATTCAGCCCCAATATGCAGGTCTTCGTGACATTTTCTTGTGGGCAGTCAAATTAAACTGCTTAAGTATAAGTTTT